>BSBN01000925.1:2480598-3720897 GCA_027924645.1 Cunninghamia lanceolata | reverse complement strand
GTTATTATTAGAGTTACAACCAAAATTATGGTTAGAAATACGTTAAATAGGTTTAGATTTACAAATTAGGTTAGATTGACGGTTTTGAGGCTTATAAAATAATGCTATGTGTAATCTTATGGTTATGCTTAGAATTATGGTTAGATTTAGAATTAGGGTACCTATTTTTAAAGAATATTTTAATCTCAATGTTGAACTTGAACCCTAATTCTAACAATAACCCAAACCCTAATACTAACCCTAATTCCAATTCTAGCACTAATTATAATTCTAATCCTAACATGAAGCTTGAGCCTAATTCTAACCCTAATCATAAGCCTATATACAAACCTAGTTCTAAGCTCCTTTCTCTATTTCTAACCATAACTATATCCCTAATTCTAAACCTAACATTAACCTTGACACTAATCCTAATTCTAACCCTAACCATAAAATTGATTGTAACTGTAATTTTAATTCTAACACTAATTTGAACCCCAAGCCTAACCCTAATTGTAACAATAACCCTAAATCTCACCCTAACTCTAACCTTTATTATAACCCTAAACCTAGTTTTGATTGTAATTCTCATTCTAATTGTGACCCTTTTTCAAGTTGTAACCCTAATTCTAAATGTAATTCTAATCCTAATCCTAACCCTAATTCTAACTGGAAATCCAACCCTAACCCTAATTATAACCCTAATCATAACAATAACACTAACCCTAAGTGTAACCTTAATTCTAATCGTAACCCTAAATCTCACCCTAATCCTAGTTTTGATCCTAATTCTCATTCTAATTGTGAGCCTTCTTTAAACTATAACCTAAATTCTAACTATAATTCTAACCCTAATCCTAATTATAACCCTAATCATAACCCTAACCCTAACCTTAATTCTAATAGTAACACTAAATGTCACCCTAACCCTAGTTTTGACCCTAATTCTCATTTTAATTGTCACCCTTTTTCAAATTGTAACCCTAATTCTAATTGTAATTCTAACCCTAACTCTAAGCCTAACCCTAACCTTTATTCTAACCCTAAGCATAGCTCTAATTTTAACCCTAAGGTTGATCCTAATTGAAACCCTATCCCTTAGCTTAATACTAAACTTAACCCTAATTTTAACCGTAACCCTAACTTTAATTCTAACATTAACCCTAATTATAGTTGTAACCCTAATTCTAAGCCTAAGCCTAACCCCAACCCTAATTATAATCCTAACCCTAAACCTAATCCTAAATTTAAAGCTAACCCTAACCCTAACCCTAAACATAGCTCTAATTTTAACCCTAATCCTAACCCTAACTCTAACCCTAAGCTCACCTTGAACCATAATCATTGGTTTAGAGAAAAGAGGCAAATTGCACTTATTCACTATCCCTTTAGTGGGTGGAATAGGTCTTGATGAATGATAATTGAATTGACATTGTTTTCCTTTTGAGTAATTTCAACATCCATCCCCGAGGGATTTAATGTGAGAGACCTCTCTTCATCCACTAATGCTTCATCTTTTGAAGGGAGAGCATTGGAATGAAGGGAGGGCAAAGTGTTGTTAAGAAAATTGTTGATGATAGTATCCTTAGTGATGTCCAAGGGGTTTGAATATGAAACCAAAGGAGAAATATCAAGGGTCTTCGCATCCTTAGTGATATCCAAGGTACTTGAACATTCAACCAAAGGAGGAAGATCAAGGGTCTTCATGCCATTAGTGATATCCACGATACTTGAATATTCAACCAAAGACAAAAGATCCATGGGACGAGCCATAAAAACCTCATGTACTATGGTAGAAATAGAAGTAGTATGCTCAACATTATCTAATGCGACATCTCTAGAAGAAAAATGAAGAGAAAGTAAAGTAATGTTAATGAATGTGTCAATTATCTCATCCTCTTGAGCCAAAATGTCTTCATTTTTGGGAGAGGGATCCAAAGCATAGGGTGAAGTAGGCAAAGCTAAGTCACCATCACATGCCGTAGAGGTGATGTCAATGATATTATCATGAGTTGTAGTGGAAATAAAAGAAGATCTATCATCGTCATCTTTCTCATGAGAGTCATGAAGCTAGAAAAATTAGATGTATAACAAAGGATATCATATATGAAACATATAGACACATCAATATCATACATGGATGCTATATTATCTAAAATATAAGGATGCATATTAATGAATTTAGAAAAATTTCAAAATCTATGATAATGCGTGCAAAGATTCCAAAGAGGAACAACAAGAAGAGGCCATAATTAAATTCCTTGTCTACTATATACAAATATGATATGGAGTAGAAATGTATAATCATATATATTCATTAATTAAGTGCCACCAATATGAAAATAATATTGTAATCAAAGACCTACAATTGCAAGAGAAGTGGGGTCTTCCAAAGATGTGATATTCTTGGTAACCACAACAACTAAGTCTTGTAAATATAGTATGTGGAAAAGAAGTACCTAAATGATTTATCCACTTAAATTCAACAAAAATTTAGAGAAATTTTCTTTGATAAAGATGCCCTAAATGCAAGACTAGCTAGGGTTTGCTATAAAAAACCCTAGATTTTAAATGCTTACTCCCTAAATCACAATTTTTCGATGCAAGAATTTTTTTTGAACACAAATGATATTTATGACATGCTACAGAAATGCAAGATCAGATTTTAAATGTAAATTATAGTAGCAAGATCTGAAACAAGATCTTAATTACAAACCCTGGGTTTTGAATTTGACTAGGTTTTCCAAAAATGAAACTATTTTCTTGACAAAACCATAGCAAATGAGATTTTTAAATGTAAGATGCAACACCATGAAATGATTAACTATTGTAATAATAATTAGATCTAATGAAAAAACTAGAAATTTAATTCATAATATGATGATGCAAATAAGGTAACAAATATGCTCTTTTCAAGATCTAAAATGAAATGTTTTCTTTCCAAATTTCAAATGCAAGGATGCAAGAATGCTCTAAACACCAATAATGATAAGGTACAACAAATGAGATCACTTTAATCAACCTAAAAATGAAACAAGATTTGAAACCACACACTAATATCCAAACCCTAAGTTGAAGATTAGCTAGATTTTCTAGAAATGCAAGGTTTTTGTAAAGCCTAACAATGAAATAATGAAAAATTAAGCTATATAACTATGAAAAATGATGAATGAATGCAATCTAATCAGATATAGGGTAGAAAATGACTTAGATATGAAGCAAGAAGGATCCAAAAGTGCAAGAAACAACATGTTCACCAAAATGTTGAATAGAAAAGAGAGACTAGCCCAAGAGATCAAACTAGGTCAAACCCTCTTCTATCCAACATTAGGACACAAGATGAGCTTGGATTCTACCCAAGAAGAAGATCCAAACTACAGGGGCTTTCTGCCTTTGTTGTATAGAGAAGTAACCAAATCTAGCCAATCAAACTAGGGCAAAACATGAAACCTTAATTGAGAAAGATTAGAGCATAACAAACTATCAGAAATAGATATGGATAATCTAAAAGCACAACAAAGACTAGAGTATAGAGAAGAAACTAGACCTTGATTTGAGAACCCAAAGGACCAGGGCTCTTGGGCACCCTAGAACCTAATTAGGGTTTGGTAGAAAGTGATGTTTTCTATGTCTTAACCTTTTTGTGTTCTTGTCTCTTGTAGGTTGTTTTCCGTAGATTCTTCCAGATCTGAACTGCACACACATAAGAAGGAAAATGGTTGGGTACTATTTACGAGCTTGCCTAAGTCAAGCTCTGTGAATGGTGTTTCCACCTCAACAATAGAAATGATAAGAGATAAAGAGAGTGTACCCTAAGAGGGTAGAAGAAAATCTAAAGTAGAATGGAATGCACTAGAACAAAGCATAAATGAATGAAGTCACCATGAGCATGGAAACCCTAGCATGCTTGATGCAACATCACAACTTGATTCAAGAAGTTGCTGTAGCCAAAAGAAGTATAAAGATCTTCACAAAAATTGCAATAAGTTAGTGCTGCAGCAATAAGACACCATAGAGTGCTCTAGAGAAGAATAGAGAGCATGAGAGAGAAGAAGAGAGAGCTAGAAGTCTTCAAGAAGTTAGTGATCACTTAGATATGTTCAAATGAATAAACTAACTTTCTTTTGTATGTATTCCTTCTCACAAACAATGAATAAAACCAAATGGGGCCAATATGAGGAACCACTTAAGATGTCTTAAGCTGATATACCTTTAAATTAGGTTAGGGCTAAATGAGGGACTAGGGTGCTTGGGTACCCTTGTCCTTTAGCCCCTGAAACTCTGGCATAAGTTTGTTTAAGTGTACTTAGGTCGGTCTCATTGCTATTTTGCCAGGTTTTATCATCAGGATCGAGAATTAATCTTTTAATGTTTAAAAAGGTGTTAAAATAGGTTCTAATTAACAAGTGTAAACATTTTAGGTCCACCCAATTGCTAAACTAGGTTTAAAATGCTAGTGTACACATTTTACTCCACAAGAGTAACATTAAATCTTGATAAAAGAATAAGGCCTCAAAATATTACATATAGGGCCAAGGACACAAACAAAGCCACAATTTAGAAATATGGACAAGAAAAGAAGCTTGGACAAAGCATAAAATATGGAGTAATTTCTCAAATTGATTGTTATTATTAAGGCAACATAGCACTACACATATGTAAAATTCCAATCCAACATTTAAGACAAATAGCATGAATGCCCTATAGTTTAGATTAATATAACAACAGGAAGGGTCCAAAATTATACATAGAAGAAAAGAAGGTGAAAAAAAGAGTTTCACAAGCAATGAAACTTAGAACAACCAAAAATAGAGCTAGAATGAGCTAATTAGGAAAGACCAACACAGAATAGAAAAACCAGTAGATGACTAGCAGAGGAATAGCTACTACTCTTAGAGATGCTTAAGGCCACTTATGGCCTACCATTCATGTCCAAGAACTCCATATTGTCTTCAAAAGAGGTCTCCATGGAGCTGTTGACCTGACCGTTAGCAGTATCTCCCACACCAACAACATTACCTTTGGCCTTTTAGCTTTTTTCCCTTGTTCTATTAGCTGGTCTAGAATGAGTGATCTATTGATTGGTATGGCTAGTAGCAGGAGTGCAAGGACTCTAATTTTTTGTTTCCTTCTATTTTTCTAGCTCAGGTTGAAACACATATAGGGTCATGGCAGAGTTCTTCACCATCTCTCTACTAAAAGCAATAATTTCTTCCATGTTTCTTTTGATGTCATCTTGAGTTTTCTTCATCTTATCCATTTATTGTTCCAAATAATCCCATTTCTAAAAAGTATTTGTAAACTTTTCAACTTCCTTTCACAAGTCCTTGGGCACATTCTTATTTAGCCACTTGGAAGCCTCAACATAAGCCACAATCTCCAAATACTGGATTTTCTTTTTGGCATTATAGAGTTGAGCCAATTACAACTTTAGGTCCTAATTTTGAAGGTCCATGGCTTTATAAAGAGTGAAAAATTTCTCCTCCAAGCGATTCTAGGAGCTGCATCTACTAGTTCCCTAGGGGTGCTTTGTTGAACATGGGAATGACTGCTGGGGGAATTGTTTCTATGAGGGATAAGCTGATTCACTTTTAAACTAGCCAAAGGGTCAATTAGCTTAGGAGGGGATGACCTGGGCTAGAAGGAAGGGGTTTTTACTGAGGGTTTTCATTATATCTTGGCCTTGCCTTTGACTTGGTGAAGGGAGGAACCAGAGTGGCCAAGGGTAAGCACATAATCACTCAGGACATGATCTTTGGGGGAATCAACCAGAGGTTCACTGAAAGTGAACTTAAGGTTCTTCTTGCCTATGGAGTGAGGAGGAAATCTTAGCAGTAGCCACAGGAGGGTCTTGAGTGGCAGAGGAAGAAGACTTCCCCAAATTATATTTCTTATAGGGGGCTCCTCATAGGATTGTTATTCCAAAAGTGATCTTGGGTTGTAAGGACTAAAAGGAAAAACTAGAGTAAGGGAAAGATCAAAGAAATTTAGTGTAAATAATTCATTGGTACAAGGGTAGATCTCTCTCACCAATTAGAACTTTGTGAACCGAATCCTCAAGGGAACTGAGCAACCAATAAGCAAAATTCAAAGTAATTTTATGGTGTTCAAATGGTTTAGCATAGGGAATAAGTAAGCATGGAACTGTTTGTACTAGACCTCTAGGGTTATGTACATCATGAGAGCCTTAGCAACACACTTCCAAATGCATGGGAGATCCTCCTTGTTGTAACCATTCTACAACCTGCTAAAATTCTCTCCCTTCTTCAGGAACTTCTACATAACATCCTGGTAATAACCTTTCACATTTTTAGGAAGATGATTCTCATCCATCTTTAGGCTTATAGTAGTAGTGATTAATTCTTTGGTCACCCTAAATGAAATGTCATAGACGTAGACTACCCCCACCTTCTAAGAGATGGAAAATTCTCTCGAAATCACGGTGTCAAAACCATTCATCACTCCACAGTAAGAGGATAGATGACCTCTCTAAAAAATATTCCAAATCTCAATGTCAATCTTAAGGTTATTGTAGCTAGTAAGCTTAGTTGGAATAAGGTCCCCTCCCTTGGTGGAGTAGATAGGAACAATCAAGAGACAAACTAGAAGTAGGCAATGATGTTAGGAGAGAACTTTGTAATCAATAAAGTGTAGATAATGGTAGGACAGGGGAACCCTTCCTTGCCATTGTGAACCTTCTTCCAGCAAGGTCTTACACTCATATGAATTGGCATCCTAAGGACAACCTGATGCATTTTATTATTTATTGTGAGGAGATTCATTTTTTATGATGGAAGAAATATGACTTGGAAATGATTCTAAATTATTCCAAGTAGTGAAACCTTCACAATGGGTACCATAGTTGGCAAGGGAATTGACTGAGCTATTTCCCTCTCTATAGATGTACTAAATTTTGGTTTCTCAAACTTTTCAATGGTTTTCTTAATTTCATCTATAATGTCAAGGTAAGAGCAACTAGGGGTATCTCTAGAGCTTATCATGTACAACACATTCTTTGAGGCACCTTCTATAATCAGACCCTTAATGCCTTTTTCAACTACCATCATTATGCCTTACAAAGCTACATTAGCTTCAACAAAGTTACTTGTTTGGATACCTAAAGTCTTAGCATAAGCACCAATAATCTGACCCTTATCCTCTCTTTTAATGCCACTCGACCCACCTGACTAGGTTTCCCTCAGAAGAACCATCAAAGTTTAACTTGCACGATCCAGTATCAGGAGGTGTCTAACATGTATTCTTATGGGACATCTTCTTAGATAGGTCATCTTTCCTTAGCATATTAGAAATACTCCATTTTTTGGCTATCTTTACTTCATTGTCTGTAGGATTGAAATTGGATTTTGAAAATTAGGAACCTTGACATTTTGAGCAATGCTATGGATTATGGACTTAGTTAGCATCTCCGAAGTTTTCATTTTCTCTTTTAAGACTTTGTTATTCCTCTCTCTCCATAGACCCACCCCACATGAAGCAGAGATTACCACCACAATTCAGATATCAGGGGGTGTTTTAAAAGGGGATTCCCAACTAACAATGATTTTACTAACCATGCCATGCCAAACCCAAGAAAGAATATTTTTCTCATAATCTTTTGTCTGACCTTCCAAGCATAAGTGTAGTGGAACTACATATGATCAATGATCTCCTCTTTCCATTCACAATCCATCTATTAGCCATCTGAAATCCTCTTTTCTACAAATGGTCAATAGTCAATATTTTTCTATGATTCACTGTCCACCAGAAAAAACTTGATTTTGGGAATGGTTTTATGATCCCATATGTGATTCCAATTGAAGGTGTCATTGTAGGATGTATCCAACATATTGAAACCAGACATTCACAATATAGTTACCAAAATGATCAATGGTCCAGATGTTTTTGTCCTGTAGAAAACTTCTATGAAGCCTGTGATTATGGTAAGTGCAAGACGTTGGGTCCACTTTTAGTGGAAGACATGGGGCAAAATATTTCAAAAGGGATGGATTTTGGCAATATGGTTGAAATTTTCTTAAAAAGAATATTTTGATGAAATTAAAACCTATTTCAGATGACAATGTGTAGTTTTACAACATGTAATTTTTTAGTCTTCAACATATTTTTCTATTTATTATTTATTTTTTAAACAAAAATGCTCAGAATTTTTCAAAGGACTTGACTTTGGTAATATGGATGATGACTTTTAAAAAAAAAAATTAGTTGAAATTAGAACCCATTACAGATGACAATGTCTATTTTTCAATATGTAATTTTTTTTGGTTTTGAATGTGATTTTCTATTTATTTATTATTTTTTAAACAAAAAGTGTCATAAACCTGAAATAACATATATTGCTATTTTTTAATAACTTTGATTTTGAATTTTTTTGAATTTTTTTTTTTATGTCTAATCAATCTAGAAATCATTCTATACATAATGAAAAAATTAAATTTCATGTTATGATAAGTTTAGCTCAAATTATGTTGGTCATACACGAGGGGTTTTAAAAAACACAAATTAGGGCCAGTAAAAGATTAATTAAAAAAATATTTATCAAAAAATTACAAAAAAATATCTTGATCAAACTCCAGCATCATATGCATTCTTCCACAAAATGAATTATTAAAATAATTTCATTTAGGTCAAATTATGTTGGCCATACACGTGCATGTTTTGGCCCAAAACATACAACTTTTAAAAAGTTATTTTTTTGTACATCCTAGTCAAAACCAACTTTTATCATCTGGGTATTAGAATAAAGTACATGTTTGACAACTAGAAACAAAATGTTACATTTCATATTTTTACATCATATTAATATTCTATGTGTAAGTGCTTCATATTTTTACTTCAACTATGACAAACTTTGATTTTTGAAGAAAAAACTTCCATTTTTGGGCAAAATGTGGACCCAACTTCTCACACTTACCCATTATTAATAATTTTAATCAATTCAGAAGCAACTATGTCAAAAGGGTAATCGTACCAAGTTAGGGAGATATTCTAGACATCCTATCTTCCTTCAAACCTCCAATAGTCATTGACTTTGGTTCCCAATCTTGTTTTAAGGTCCTCTTTTATTGCAAATAAAATTGGGTGATATTCTAACGACAAGGTAGAAACCAATTGGTCTTCCCAAAACTTGCCAATATCACCCTTACCAACTTGCCATTTAAGACCCAAAGAGAGTGCAAACTTAGTTTTGACAATATTATTCCAGATACTAGAGCCGGTGGGAGCCTACTAGTTTTGAAGTAAGGAGATTCCATCTCTGCCATCAAGATACTTAGCTTTCATGATGATAGACCACTCACTGTTATAACTGATGAGTCTCCATCCCACCTTGGCAAGAAGGGCTTTATTCATGATATTGATTTTCCTAACTCCCAGTCCAGCCTTGCTTTCAGGGGTACAAACAATATCCCAAGCCACGAGAGACATTCTTTGATTTTGTTTTGTGCAACTCCAAAGGAACCATCTTTGGATTGCTCTATTTTTTCATCTATACTCTTGGGGATTTTGAATAGGTAGAGGAGATAGACATGTGGCTACTTTGCAAGGAAGCTTTTAGTAATTGGAGTTTTCTAGCATGGCTTAAAAGAACACCTTTCTAGGCCACAAGCTTTTTCTAAATCTTCTCAATAAGGGAGTTCCACGAGGAGTTGGGGATTTTTCCCTGAGACATGGGCATTCCTAGATAAGTCTTTGAGAGTTGTTTAATTTTGCAATTTAGAGTACAAATAATTCTATTTTGGAAATTGTGAGGGGAGTTGAAGAAAAAAATGTTGCTTTTATCTAGGTTGATATGCTACCTCGAAACATAGGTGAAGTTGTTAAGAATTCTTTTCCATTCATAAGATTTAGGCAAGGTGTCTTCCCCTAGAGGAATGGTATCATGAATGAATTGCTGGTGGGAGGAACAATGAAGAGTAGAGGTGGGTCTAAAACCTTCCAAATTACCTTTCAAGACACTATCCTCAATTATTCTACCCACAACTTCAGTCATGATAATGAACAAGTAGGGTGAAAGGGGGTCACCTTGTCTCAAACATCTAGAGGCTTTGAAATGACCATGGGGTTTCACATTAACTAGGACAGAGAAGGTCAGAGTGGTAAAATAGTTTTCCAAGATTTTTAGGATTTCTTGATGGAATACCAATCTGAAAAGTACTTTATATAGAAACTACCAAGAGACCTTGTCATAGGCATTTGACATATCAAGTTTTAGGACCATACTCTCCCTTTTTCTTTTCATCATAGAGTGAATAGTTTTGTGGACCGTGATAATGGCATCATTGATTTGTCTCCCAGGGCCAAAACCATTCTGATTTGGGGGATGATTTTCCCTAGGAGGGGTAGTGTCCTTAAGACCAACAACTTAGAAAATATTTTTTATAGAGTGTTACAAAGACTTATAGGTTAGAATTCGGCCTTTTTATTAGCTCTAGCCCTCTTGGGGATATAATAGCTATGAAAGTGTTGTTCAGTTCCTTTAAGATGTTTCCTCGATGGAAGAATTCTCTAGTAGCTAAGGTAATGTCCCTGCTAATGATGTCCCAGTAGATATGGAAAAAAATCTAGGGGGAAACCATCAGGACTAGGTGGTTTGTAGGGGTCTAGAGAGAAGACAAATACTTTCACCTCCTCTTCAATAATAGCTTTCTCCACTTCCATGTTATCAGCATGAGATTTGGAGTTAGGAATGACGTGTAACATTTGATTTAGAATCGTATCATTATCTTCAAGTGGAAGAGAATTAGAGTTCAACAAATCTTAAAAATTTAGCTCCTTCTTCCTAAATTTGTTCCTCTTCCTTAATGAGATTACCATTTTCAAGAACAAGTTTAGAAATTCTATTTGTTTTTCTATGTTTAAGGTCTGATTGATAGAAGAATTTAGAGTTTTTATACCCTTCTTTAAGCCATTGGATTCTCAATCTCTATTTCTAGAAGAGTTCCTCTTCAAAATATTATGGTTACTGAGAAGAACTGTTTCTTTGGCACAAAGCTCCTTGGAAGCCCTACCTGAGTCCAACTCTTCTTGGATAATCTCGAGTTGGACCTTAGTTTATTTTTTTGGGGTGAATATTTACCACAGGAATTTTTTGTTCCATCTCTTAATATTTTGCTGACATATTTAATCTTTTGAACAACCTTGAACATATCAGACCCAACATGATCCAATTTCCAGTAATCAGCAATCATGTTTTTCAATTCAGGGTGGCGGGTCCACATCACCTCAAATCTGAAGGGAAAATATTTTTTCCTAATAGTTGACTTCTAGTTTAAAATAAGAGGAGTATGAGCCAAACCAAATTTGAGATAAGTAGACAGATTTCATTTAGCAAGAATATCTCATTTAGTTGAAATAAAAAGTCTATCTAGTTTAACCTGAATGAGGCTGTTCCCCTCTCTTTTGTTGGACCAGGTGAAGTTAAGCTCCTCCAATTCTAAATTTAAAAGACCTCCCTTGTGAAGGAAGTTATCCAAATCCATCATGTTGTCAGTGAAGTCTAATGATCCACTCATTTCTTCTGAAGGGTCAAGTGGAGAGTTGAAGTCTCTAGCTACCATCTAGTCAAGACTAGAAAAGAAATTCCTGGAGGTTAAGAGAATTTCCCAAATCTTCTGACATTGGACCTGATTGTTAGGAGAATATATATTTGACATGACCCATTCAAGATGGTTGATCTTAATTTTGAACAAAATACTATGGAAATGTTTATTCTTTGAGACTTGCATACCTTCCATATCATGAGGTTTCCACATAGTAGCAAGACCACTAGAGGTGCCCTCAATATTTTCAATGATAAAATGAGCAAAAGGCCAAATGTACCTTCTGACTTTTCCAAAATCCTCAATACTTATCTTACTTTCTTGGAGAAAAAGAATATTTGATCTCATGCCCTTAATGAAAATTTTTAGGACATGTTGTCTATGGGGGTTGTTTAGTCCCCTAATATTCGAAGAAACAATAATTAGTTTTAAAAGCTTCTATAGCCCACTTGCTCTAAAGTTTTTTTGTCTTCCATTAGCCAAATATTTATCTATTTCCCTTTTCCTAATCTCCCAAAGAGATTTCTTACTCAGTTTGGAGTCCTTACCCACATCCACAGTTTTTCTCTTACTCTTTTTGAGTATGAGGAGAAAAAGAAGTGGTATCTCCTTTCTTCCTTGAGTTTGGAGTTTTAAGGGAGCTAACTCCATCCTTCAAGTCTTTTTGGCCTTGGTGTGTGGATTGCTTCCTACCTTGTGCCTTTTTAAAGTCACTAGAGTCCAATCTTCCCTCACAGACTAAAGAGTTTAGGGCAATGCTCTACCTAGGTTCAGTGTTGATAATGGCTTCAAATATAAACCCCTAGGTGCTTTTCCCACCACTTCCCTCTGCTAGGGATTGGAACTCTAAAGTTGTAGGTCGGTCCCTTTTAGGGGTATCATCCCAAGTGCTATCCTTAGCCCCAACATCCAAATCTAAATTTAGACTACAAAGCCAGTCTTCCACCAAGATGGTAGCATGTAGGCTCTGAACTTCCCGATAGGGAGGGACAAAAGTTTAGATATGAAAAACCATAGGAGCTTCCTTTTCAAACACAAGAGTTTCTTTGGGGGAAACTATGGGTTAGTCCTGTTAGAGGAAAATGTGAATAATAGTATTAAATAACTAAATATCTAATAACTCAATGAAATTGATGAAAATATAATAAACAAATATATTGCCTTCATAGACTGATTTACCTCGTTGCTTCCATTGTTGCCTATCTCGTGTTGATCTTGTGTATGATTTTAGCTCTCAGAAGTTGTAATTCCTTGTTGTTGAAGATGACAATAGGAGAATGGTTGTAGATGGATCATACACCGAAGACTAAACTAACAATGCAACTCTAGGATGATGGATGATTGATAATGGAGACATGGTTGGATGATTATGATGGTAATGGGATTATGCAAATGCAATGAGGATACTTTGCCAAAGGCACGTTGGTAGGATTCCTTTAGAGTAAGATTACAAAATCTTGAGTGGATATGAAATGTGTGTAAGCTTTTGTAAGATTACAAAAGCTTTGGGGAGAGGCCAAATCCAAGTGTCAATAGATACATGATTGGAGGAATTACTAGTGAGGTGTACGGTAGAGAAAGATTGAGGAAATGTGTGCAAATCAGAACATGGCAAGTGTCCAAGCTCCTTTCATGAGTTATGGGAGTTAACATAATAGATTAACGAGTTGACTGAGGTGATTGATTAGTTAACTAGGTTGATTGGAGAGTTGACTGAATTGATTGACCAATGAACTCAATTGATTAATTAGTTAACTAATTTGATTGGAGGATAAATAAGATATGTGGGGGAGGTGATATTAGCTAATTAAATATTAAAATATTTAATTATGTGTGCAACATGGTGAGATGGAAAGGTGAGGTGGATTTATGAAATTAGGACTTTAGAATAAAAGAATTTGAGATTAATTAAATAATTTAAGATTATTTAATTAGATGAGACATTAGAAGAATTAGGGTATTTAATTAAATAAATTGATTTTTATTTAATTTTGGGATAATGAACCAATCACATAAATTAGAATATTTATTTAATTGATAGAAGAATATGAATTAAAATAAATATTAAAATACTTACTTAATTTGACATGAGCCATTTTTAGGTGTATACATTTTTCCCCTCTATGATGCAATGTGTTTTATCACATTGTTTCAAAGAATTAAAATCTTGTGGTTATGATACATGCCCTAGTTTGCCCCTAGTACAGGTTTGACGACGATAGGATACCTCCTCGGGAGATTGGTCGGGTTGAATTCGGTAGAAAGATGACGAATGATCTCATGATGAACAAGAATGATAAAGGATGGCTAAGAAAATGGAGGATCCAAGATAAGAGATAGATGAAAGAGTTGAATGACATGTTATGCAAGATAAAATGATAACACACAAATGATACAAGAACAAACAAGGTACTGCCCCTATCAAGCTGTAAAATAATGATTAATTGATAATGATTGATGATAGTGTTTTTCATTGCGGGGAATAATATAACCCTAGATCAACACAAATATGTAGGAAAGATATATCCCATTGATGATGATGATTGATTGATTTGGTTCATGACGAGATTAGGATCAAGACCACTTATTGTGATTGGATAATTGGACAAGATTGATTTACTCGATTGGTTTGGATTAAGGATAGACTTGCATTTGGATCATTGCTTGGATTGACTAGATTGATTTGATGATTAGACGAATCATTGGATTGGTGATTGGTGATGCCACAGTCACTCAAGAGCAAGGGTGACAAGGAAAGATAATGGTAGTTAACAAATAAGATGAATGATGATGATGACGCCCCCTTGGAGGACAATTAATGTGCTCTCAAACAAAAAGAGAGAAAATGGGTGAGTAGATAACGAGATGTAGATAAACAAAGGACTTGGATCTTAAGCCACTAGGAAATGATACATAGAAATGCTTATAAATGAATGAAATGCAATTTGGTATGTATGGTAGTGGGATTTTGTCATCTTCTTGTCCAAGTATTTGAAGTACTTTGTTTCATCATTAAGCTTTTAAAATGTTATAACAAAATACAAGCATCTAGGTATAATTAAACCATGATGATCTGAGTATTACTTACATGGATTTTGACTTCGTAGTTAATACAAGCACCTAAGTGTATTTGAACCAAGGATGACCTGAGTATTGCTTGCATATCAATAGACAAGGATTACACCTTTTTCATGTTTAGACCTCTAATGTCCTCGATGATCAATATGTTGATCATGTCTTTAGATGAGGCTTCACATTTACTAAAGATAAACCCACAAACAATAGAGAAATAAAATAATCATGTTCCAATCATATCACTTCTAGTTTTGACATCCTTGAGTAGCATAGGAGACATAATAACAAAATCCTGATAATAAGATTTTAAACAACCATTAAAAATCTTCTTTCCATAGATATATTCTTTCCTACAATAACTTGATAGATTCACGCTTTGAGGTTGTAGGCAAGCTAGGATTTGTTAGGTGCAGTTTAAATGCCTTCTTATCAAGACAATGTTTTAAAATCTTCCTTTGCTATGCTACTTGTTGTCTAGTGATAAACCATGATCTAGTTTGTTATCCTCTAAGTTGTAGCATTCAAAAATCTAGTTCACTAACTAGGTCAAGGATTTGCCCCAGTCAACTAATGGTTCTAGTTATTATGGATAACTGATGATATATAGGAAGAAATAGGCCCTAAGGGACTGACCTAGTGCCTCAGGGGCTCATTGATAAATGGCCTTGCCTACGTGACGACACAGAGGCAACATAGTTTGGGGTATGGACCATGTGGACCTAAGACCTAGGCGATGGGAAAATGGTGCAGATTCAGATGGACAAAGGATGGGTGATAAGGGATGAAATGGATGGGGAAGCCTCAGGGGTTCATCGATGATGGCCTTGCCTATGTGATAGCTCAGAGGCAATGTAGCTCGACAATGGTAGAAATGGATGGAGTTATAACGAATGACAAGACAGACGAAGGTTTGGATGGATAGACTGGGGTGAATAAGGTGATAAGGGCGAGCGAACAACAAGCCATGATAGGTATCCTTATCTGATTGGATGGATGTTGTAAGAAAGGATGATGAGGACTAAAATCTTAAGAGATGGAGGAAGCTATTTATTACTGACATTTCTTTTGATTCACTTGCATTGGAGTTTGTAGGATTTGACGATTGGATAGAAGGATGGGTGATAATGGATGGAATGGATGCACGTGTAAGAAAACAAGGATGTGATCTCCAAAGACTATGTGCATAGGAATAACTTAGTGATGCAGGGACTTTTGAAGGTCATAACTTTTGACTCGGATGTGGGTTTTCTATTAATTTTATAGGTTGGATCCTGTCTTGGCACTTTTTCGGGGCTTGGAACTTTCATCTTGGCCCTCAAAATGGCAATTTAGTGTTTTTTCTGAGTTTTCTAAAAGTTACTTTTGTTAATAAATCAAAACTCATATTTCAAATTTAGGATGTTAATTAGCTTTTCATCCTACCTTAGTTTTAGGAAGTTTTTAGGAAAAAACTAGATTCTCAAGATATGAATGTGAAATTACCTAAAATGGCAAAATCTGACAATTGTCGAAATCTATCAAAAAAGGTAATTTTTTTCTTGGATATAGAGAGTTTTCTCTCATTGTAGCAGTAGAGTTGGTGAATTGAAGTTTTTTTCAGTTTTCCAAATCTTTGGCTCTCACACATGATTAATGCACAATTCTATTGAGTGTATGTTGTTGGCTACATCACTTAGGATTTGACATGACAACGCTAATGACAAGAGGGTAATAGGATTGGATTGGTTTGAAAAAGATAAGGTACATCAAGAGTTTTTCCAAAGCATGTTTCGACATTTTGTCCCCATATCTTTATCAAGATCAAAAGAGGAATGGAGGATGAACAAACTCAATATGATAGGTATATGTAGGATAAGGATGATAGGAGGGTATGGTAAGATAGGATGGAAAATGATAGGGTTAATGAGACAATGTGCTCCTGAGGGTAAATGACATGGAAGAACAACCTACACATGACGCTTGTTTGCCATATTTTTATCATGGTACTTATCCAAGGTGCCACCAAGGGTTCTTTTCACTGTTGGACAAAGGGATTTTTCTTTACTCTTTTTTTTTTAATATTTCGATAGGATAAGTGGGATATGGACAAGAAGCACTAAAGTGTCTAGTTCCATAAAAGGTGGTAGTCCTGCTAGATGGATGTCATAATATCGACCATGTCAAGTGTGCTCATAGATGTTGGTAAGGGAGATTGCGTGAAAGTGGATTAGGTAGATGGGGGATTATGATGCAGATTATGGAAGTTGTGATAGTGGATTATGATGTGGATTATGTGGGGCTTATGGATGGAAGATGGCTAGAAGGCTTATCCAAAAGCATGGACCATAGGGAAGTGATGAGGAAGATATGTAGGATAGTGGATGAAGGAAGGGGAGATGGAAGTATGTGGAGGGTAAATGCACAAAGTTGAGTCCACTTAAGGTGGAAGTTTCAGACTTAGACAAAAACTTGAAATCGGGAAAAGTGAAACGAGATCCCGTTTTGCTTCGGGATCCCAAGCCAAAAGTGGGATCGTGTTTTCTAGAAATGGGATTCCATTTCATAAAGGGATTAAATAGGAAAAACAAAATGGGATCCCATTTTGAAACAGGATCCTGTTTCTTAAAATTTAAATTTTGGACCCAGTTTTTGCTTTGTTAACTGGTTCAGGAAAAGGGTTGGGGACCCGAACCTAGGCTTTGGACCTGGTTTGACTTGCAGGTTGAAGGTCCTGTCAATGTCACAAAAAATAGTGACTTTGGGCATATGTTTGAAGATCCTTTTTGTAGAATTTTTTACGAAATTAAAACCCATTATAGATGAGACAGTGTAGATTCCAAATATGTATTTTTTTTACAATTGGATTAATTTTTCTATTTTTCAATTAATTTATGATGAAACAGGTCCATAAACTTGAATTATCAGGGTTTTTAGTATTTTAATAACTTTTTATTAAAATAATTTTTTGAAAAAAAATTGTATGAAAACATACTTCAGACAATTCTTTTCAATTTGAAAAATAAAAAGTAAAAATGATAAGTTTAGGTCATCTTATGTGTGACATACACAACAATTTTTTAAAACACCAAATATGGCTAGTAAAAAATTAACAAAAAAATATATTCAATAAAAAATTACAAAAAAATATGGAAAACATGCTTCAATGAGTTACAAATCTTTTCCCAAAAGGATTTAGAAAAATATGATTATTTAGGTCAAAATATGGATGGCGTACACGTGCATGGTATAGTAAAAAAAAAGTGACTTTTAAACAATGGATTTTAGAAAGGCCTATTGAAAATTAATTTGTATCATCTGGGTATTCAAATAAATTACATATTTAGAAACTAGACTCTATGTACTACATTTTATGGTTAGTGACTTTTTTCAAGATTTCATCTCTAAGTGCTTCAAATTTTAAGGTCAAATGTGACAAATTCTGAAAATCAGGGAAAACACTTCCATAGTTTGGCCAAAAAGTAGACTCAACTTCTTGCACACACCCTGGAATTGTCATGGGATGGAAGGGAATCATGACCAACGCTTGCACACACTGTGATAAAATTTGAGGCTTATGATGGGAAGGTGGTGTAGGAAGCAACGGAGATGTTTTCTTAGAAGATAGGCGATTTAAGCATTTTGGTACCCACATAGACTTAGTATTTTTCTAATTTTTGCTTTTCATGTGGGATGGAAGGATTTGAGACTTTTGGATGGATTGGGATTTTTTGATGGAAGAGGAGAAAGTGGATGGTTGGGTTTCTTGAGAGCTGGATGCCTCATTTGACTCGATGGCTTGTTGCTTAGGTACCCATACCATTTTAGTTTTTGAATTTGCTTGTGGAGGCATGGGTTTGGATATATCTAGCTTTTATGTAGCTTCTAAGGTAATTACTTGTTGGTTGGGGACCCACACCTTTTTTTATTTTTTCTTTGAGGTGTGTGGTTGTATGCAACTTTTGAGATGGATGTTTCTTTGATTCTTGGTTTTTGTATCCTAAGGCATGAGGGCCCTTAGGATTTTTGACTTTATAGGTAGAGGCATCCAAATTTTTGTTGTTGAATCCCATGGGTATGGTGGAAGATCCATGTTTAAACAATGTGTGCATTTGTTGGCCATGATTGGGATTTTTAGAGGATTTATGGATGGATGGATAAGGTGTTGGAAGAAGTGGAGGTAAAGTGGATGGTGAAAGGTGAATGGTCACATGCTTTCGACATTTGTAGGATGATGGAGGTGGAATGACAACATATGTTTTGGGGATATGATGGGATTTTTGATGGAAAGTGGTGGACATAGGATGCATAGTGGAAGTACCAATATAGTTAGATTGTTTACCTTGGGGTGTGTATCCAAGGCCATATGAGTGCAGAGGGACTTTGACATGGATAGGCTCCAAAATACCTTGTTCATGAAGGCCTAAGCCTTTACCTTGATAGTTCATTTTTTGGAGTATGCGATGGACAATGGGATTATGGGTGATTTGGACACTAGACATGATCTCAATATTTGATGGGGAAGGTGAAGTGGTAGATAATGGTTGTTGCTCTCCTAAGGAACAACATTCATGGATGAAGGTGGTAAGACCAAGGGTATATGGTGGGGGATTTGCAACATGGTCGATAATGGATGATGGAGGATCAGTAGGATCTTGATTATCATTATGGTCACTAAGATCCAAGTTATTGGTTTAATCATCTATGTACACTTGGGAGGCAAGTGTTTCATCAAGGAAAGTGGGTGTTGTTGGATGATGGATAGGACTAGGGGGAGGATGGATAGGAGTAATGGTGGTTTCTTGCTCATGGATGGTTATGGGGTTATGGATAGATGGCGTAATAAGCTCGAGACCATAGAATGCATAACGTTGGTTAAGAGGGTCATCATGGTTCGCTTGATCATAGATAGGATCTTGATCATAGATAGGATTAAGTGTGATATGGATGGGATCAATTTGATCATGTCTATGTTCTTCATCAATGATAATATCTTGATCATAGAAAAGATATAGGTTTTGGATGGGTTAAATTTGGATTTCTTTCTCATGTATATGTATAGGATCAAGCTGCTCATGTATATCTTCTTCATAGGTAATATCTTGATCATGGTAAAGATATATGTTATGGATGGGTGGAGTGAAAGTGATTTGATCTTGTTTAGGACTAGGACTTGATGTTTTCACATGTATAGGATTAGGTTCTTGACATACCTCTTGGGTTACTTGAATGAAAGGAGATGACTCTTGGAAGGGCTCTTGGTCAACAACTTGAAGGTATGATGCCCGCCTTGACTTGGGTTTATGATAGGAGGTTCTTCAATAAGCTTAAGGGGTTGCGGACTATATGAAGGGGTTGTAGGATTGGACATGGAATTGGAAGAGTCTTTTGTAAGTTCAAGGATAGGAATTTGGGGACATGGTTGACTCCCTGCTAGTAGCCATTGGATCACATCCTTTGTAGGTGCATGGGTAGATGAATGATGTAATGGATGGGTGGATTTGGAGTTCTCCATAACGTTTCTTTCACTTTTAGATTTTGTAAATAATCTTTAGAGAAAATCATTCAAGGATTCTTTGGTTGATGGATTAGAGCTTGGGAAGTTTGATGGTGGTGTTGGTGTAGGACTAGTATGCTTTGGGATAGGCATTTTATGGGATGGTGATGGAGGACTAGTAGATGGAGTGGTATATGATTCTAAACTTGGGGTGGGATTTCCCTTGTCTAGAGTATCAGTAAGATGACCTAAGGATTCTACAAAGCTTTCATCATTACTAGGATACACAAAGTTCTCATCATCACTAGGATCTACCAAGTTCTCATCATCATTAGGACCAAATTTTAGGCCACCTAAGAGTATGTATGGTTTTGGAGTTAGTCTAGATTTGTGGATGATTACAACCATTTTGATCAATGGAGGCTGGACTAGGTTGAAATTATTTTCCAAGTATAAATTAGAGAAAAAAGGTACCCAGAAATGGTTTCAGTTTTGTCTCAAAATGTACTAAACAACTCTCTGTTGTGAATGCACAGCATTAGATGCATAGGAATAAAGGACAAATGCGCAGCTCTGCATTGTGTATGCGCAACTTTGTATGTGCAAGACTGTATTTTAAAAGCACATTTTTGTGGTTCAAATGCACAATTTCATGTATGCGCACAACAATATTGTGTAAATGTGTAGCAAAAGTGAATGCGTAGCAGGATTTGGTGTTTGCACAACAAGATTTAGTGTATGCACAAGACTACAATTTTTTTTCTTTTTGTTTTAGTTTTTCAATCTTGGCTTGTTTGCACGTTTTCCTAGGATGCTCTAAAGTTTCAAGTATTGTTTTTGACTCAAGTTATTGCTAGAAAAAATAGTAAACAAGAAGTTGTCATGATTATTTAATGCAAGTTTTGATAAATGTAAAAAAAAAAAACAAGTATAATCCTAAGGATGGAAAGGACAATATTTGTTGAATTCCAACTTGGATTTTACTTCAGCCACTTACATAAAGGTGGATAGTTAGTAACTTGGTAGCACTAGATCCCCTCCACGGCACTCACTTCTCATGCATACCAAGTTATAGTTCCTCTGAAGAGTTGAACATTTTATCTCCACACTAGATGAGTGTATAACATTGGGGCTTCAGAGGTCTGATCTCCTGCATCAATAAATAGGGGTATTTGGCTTTCTAAAACAAATGGATTTTTAGTATGGACATCCGTTCGGGTGGTTACACATGTAGTAATTCGCTCTAATAAGGAGGCTTCCCAGCCTGTAGAGGTTACGCTCTACAAGGTTTTGGGGGAAACATTTGTTGGTGTAACACAGCAACACCCATTGTTTGTAACTTTCGTCATAGACACAATTTATTTATAGTGACTTGGAAGTGGCTTGGCTTTAGCCCATTATCGCTCGAGGTCATCTTGCTTGGAAGGAAGGAATTCCAAGGGTAGGCCTCTTCTAAAGGTTACACAAATAAAATGATGAGTTTGGCATTTTGGTCACCCAAGAAAGGGGAGAGCATAGTCCTATCATCATTTCAAGCATAGAGTACACTGGTTCTTTATCCTCCTAGAGTTAAAAACCAAAAACTAGGTGTGTTTTACTCTACCAAGAACATTCCATTGACAATATAGCAAAAACTTGGAAAATATGGTTAAATTTATCCTCCTAAACAAATCTATGTGAAGATTGTTGTTGAAGAATTAAACAAATTACTTTCCCCAATTTAAGCTGAATGATAGTTTGTAGTGCAAGATAACAAAATAAAAAATTTGTTCAGTTTTATCCACCTAGGTTGGGACTATGTGCGAGTTGTGATGCAACAATACAGTTTACTTCCTCCTAATTAGATCCATGTGAAAATTTGCTTGAATATATTAGATTAATTCCCCCTAATTAAATCTAGATGAACTTATGATGTAGCTAAATGACTAAACCAAGCTCCTACACCTACAAGAAAAATTGGTACGAAAAAGCCATTACAAAATAATACAACTTTCTGCCAAAATGTGAATGCACAGGAACAAGAAGTTAATGCGCATCACTACTCAGTAAAAGCGTAGAAAAGTGAATGTGCAGAAAGAAATCATGAATGCATAGGACTGCTCAGTGAATGCATAGAAAAGTGAATGCGCAGGAAGAATTTGTATATGCACGGAAAGAAGTTGTATATGCACGGAAAGAAGTTGTATATTCATTGAAAGAAGTTGTCTATGCGTGGGTCTAGTAAAATCTTCCATGGATGTGCAGGATTGGAATGTGAATGCATCGGAATGACCTGTCATGACTGTAGCTTCACAAAAAGAACTCAAATAGAGGTTAAAAATGGGGCTAGGCCCCACGGTGGGTGCAATAAATGTCAGATAAAAATGTGAACAATAGTTTTAAACAACTAAATATCCAATAACTCAATGAAATTGATGCAAATATAATAAATAAAGATATTACCTTCATAGATCGATTTACCTCGTTGTTTCCATTGTTGCCTATCTCATATCAATCTTGTGTATGATTCTGGCTCTCAGAAGTTGTACTTCCTTTCTATTGAAGATGACAATAGGAGAATGGTTGTAGATGGATAATGTAATGAGGACTAAACTAACAATGCAACTCTAGAATAATGGATAATTTATAATGGAGACATGGTTGGATGATTATGATGGTAATGGAATTATGCAAATGTAATGAGGATTCTTTTCCAAAGGCACACTGGTAGGATTCCTACAGAGTAAGATTACGAAAGCTTGAGTGGACATGAAATGTGTGTGAGGGCCTTGTTTATATAGGCTGAGGAGATGCCAAATCCAAGTGTCAATAGATCCATGACTGGAGGAATCACCTATGAGGTGTATGGTTGAGGAAGCTTGAGTGAATGTGTGCAAATTAGAAGAGGACAAGTGTCCAAGCTCCTTTCATGAGTTATGGGAGTTAACAGAATAGATTGAGGAGTTGACTGAGATGATTCATAAGTTAACTAGGTTGATTGGAGAGTTGACTGAATTGATTGACCAATGAACTCAATTGATTAATTAGTTAACTAATTTGATTGATGAGTTAACTAATTTGATTGGAGGATAAATAGAACATGTGGATGAGGGGATATTAGCTAATTAAATATTAAAATATTTAACTATATGTACAACATGCTGAGGTGGAAAGGTGATGTGGATTTATGAAATTAGGACTTTGAAATAGAGGAATTTGAGATTAATTAAATAATTTAGGATTATTTAATTAGATGAGACATTAGAAGAATTAGGGTATTTAATTAAATAAATTAATTTTTATTTAATTTTGAAATTATGAACCAATCACATAAATTAGAATATTATTTAATTGATAGAAGAATAAGAATTAAAATAAATATTAAAATTTTTACTTAATTTGACATGAACCATTTTTAGGTGTATACAAGTTGAGGGAAAAATTCTCAAGAGAGGTGATAGGGGCTTCACCTAGAGTTTTATCCTTTTGTATTGGTTCCTGGCTGGTTCTAAGTTTCTTTAGGTAGGAATTTATTAAGTGGCTCGTAGAAGAGAAGTTCTACCAGTAGAGAGTAGCATTCTCATAAATAATTTCCTAAGTCCACTCCCCAACTTTGGAGTCTATGATGATGGAGGTTGAAAAAATTTTGTGGGTTTCTAAACAAACAAAAATTTGTGCTAAAAAAACCTACTGTGATTTTTAGTAACATTATCTAGAGACAAGAAGTGGCCAAACAAATTAGCAATGGAAGTAAAAACTTTGTCATCCCAAAATTCAAGAGGTTGACAAAGTTGTTAGCACCTAAAAAAACCATCTTTTAAACATCCATTATTTTTCCACAAAAATCCAATGAAAATTCCTAGTTTTGCCTTTGCAGTCAAAAGCCCCCATTCATATCTGATCTGATACAATTTACAGGGGTTTTTCTTTCAAAATTCTAAGTATAATGTTCCCCCATGTCATTGTACTTTCTTCCCTTGGAAAAATCTATCCATTTGAGGCTTTTGTTGGTAAATTGACAAAATTGTGAACTGACGAATTTGCTGACTAAGTTTGTTGGTTCATGATTTTGTTGGTTTTCTAGTTTACCAACAAAGAGCCAGAGAAGGGAAGTTTGAAATAAATGTTTGAATTCTTTTGCAGCAAATTACTTCAAGTTGCAACCTTTGTCGGCAAATCAGAAAAATCACAAACTATTGATTTCGTTAACCAAGTTGTGAGTTTGTGTTTTCACTGATTCACTAACCAAGGGAAGGGGCCACGAAAGTAAAAATTTTCTAAGGCACAAAGGAAAGAAAGATAGCTCAAATATTTTATCGGTGAAAGTTTTAGTTTACAAACTTGAAATTTCATCAACTAAAGAGTTATCTACTATGAAGATTCACCGACAAAACAAAGGGAGGAACAAAGGTGGAGGCAAAAGGTAAAAGGGTAAAAACTAAGTGTTTTTTCATTGAATCGACTGGTTCATGAACCATCAATTTCACCAACAATAGTTCACTGTTTCAATGTTTTACCGATAAGAGAAATCATTGATTGGGTGAGGCGCTAAGGAAGAGTCTTCAAAGAAGAAAAAAAATGCAAGAAATAAAATGAGCAGCTCATTGGCAAAGGTGTGAGTTTGTGAACCTTTAATTTTGCCAACAAAAAGTTCACCGATGAGTCTTTTCTCTGACAGCTAAGGAATGAGTAGAGACAAAAGGAAGATTGGTTAAGGAAGGTGTTGTGATGTTCACAACATGCCCCATTATGCTCCTTAGCAAAATGGGGACCCCTGCTGATGTTTTGCTTTTTGCTTCTGCTTGTTTTTTTCTGCTTTCTGGCGGTTTGGTAAAAATGAAGGTCAGGTGCATCATCATCATGATATTGGGTGAGGTAGGTCATCATCATGAGGTCAGTTTGTCAAAGTTCATATTTTGTTTCTGTAACCTCATATTTAAAAAAAGCTTGAAATTCCATGCAGGTTTGCCTTTTACTTCACTTGAAAATTCGTCCATATGTGAAAGTTATGCACGGTCAAAGTTTTGGTCGAACCTGATATTCGCAGGGGGATCATCATATTTTTATATCCTAAGTCATGTTGTCAAGGTCATCATGATCTTGGTCTATCACCTGATAAAAATCATGCAGTCGCAATATCCGGACGTCAATCTTAGGTGGTAGTGCCCTTTACCCGTCAAATGGCCTTATGCACATTATGCAGCATCATGATTTTTTTATGAAGGTCATATTTTATAAACATGGTTTTGCTGTATGAAGAGCATCATCATCATCATATTTAAAACGCCCCCCCCCCCCCCGATAATATCCTGAGGTTCAAATATCATGATGACGTCAACTTTAAGTCAAGGTAAGTTCCCCGTCGAGCGGTCTTTGTATCGCGAGCATCATCATGATATCTTTGCATCGCCTAAAATTATAATATCATGCTGATAATATAAGATCACCCTGACTTAGAAAATCCACCTTCGGCATATTTGCACGCGCATGTTCAAAACCTATCGGAGGGTCATCATCATGATATTTGCTGAACTTCGCTAAGATGATGATGATGACTTCATATCCTCCTGATCTCCTTTTGCATAATCATGATCATCATCATCATCCTGATCTTTCACGAGGGTCATTCGCTGAAATTTGCTAAGTGATGGAGACATCATCATCATAATTCGATATAGAGGATCATCATGTTCATATCCTCCTGATCGCCTTTTTTGCAATATCATGATGATCACCCTATCTTTTTGAAGAAGAAGTCGATATTGCATTCCTCAACAGCATGATCATATTTTACAATATCACCCTAGCGCAAATATCATGATGACATCAACTCATCCTTGTGCTCCGAAGACGAAGTATCATGATGACGTCATCATGATAATTCGATGATGAGGATCATCATCGTATTTTTTTATCCTGTTGTCAAGATCATCATGATCTTGTTTGTTCACCTGACATTTCGTAAAGTCCTCCTGCCGATGAAGTAAGACCTTTTGTAAATATCCTGATGATCATCATCATCACATTTTCCTTCAACAGGATATTTTCCAAAACATGATCCGGTTGGCGAAATATCATGATGACGTCATGTTTTAAGTTTAACAAAGGCCCCAGATATCATGATGACGTCATCCCGATCTGATAAACGAAGAACCAAATATCCTGATGATCATCATCATCACATTTTCCCTTCGGCAGGATATTTTCAAGCACGATCCGGTTCCCGAATATGACGATGACGTCACCATCATTTTTCCTTTCCTCAGCAGCAGGATCATATTTCACATCCTCCTATTCTTCTTCAACATGATGATGATGATGATGTTGTTCTTTTTTCCCAATATACTGAAGCGAAACATCCTGATGACGTCATCTGGAACTTCTCAGAAGGGAGAGCATCATATTTCCAGAATATCATGATGATGAAGTGAATATCAACTAACCTGTTTTTTGACACGCCGATGGCGATGGTCATGCCGATGGGCGGGAAATGAGGCGGTGGAATTTTAAAGTGTTTTTTTTTGGCGCCTCTGGCATTTTCCCGGTCAGCGATAGTTGACCCGATGAATTTTGAGCAATCTGAGCGCATTTTGGATGCATTTTGAGGGTATTCTGGATCCAATTTCCACAATCTTGCGCAGTCACCTGGGTTTAAACGCTTATTTTAATTTCATGCTGTTTATGTGATAAATGAAATACTTATTGCTTGTCTTGTCTTGCAGGCTTGCAGTTGAGGAAGCAGCTGGAAAGTCAACACAGTGACCTCATGGAGGAAGAAAATTTGATCTCAGGAGCAAGAAGATAAGGATGAAATGTGAAAAGTCAAGGCCATTCAAGTAAAGAACAAGGTTGCAGCTGAAGGTATTACTGCAACAGAGAAACAGAAGTTATTACCCAGCTGCTGGAACTTCTCAGAAGGGGCAATATTTCACCCAGATTTGACACTGCTCAGAGATATTTTCGAGAGCTGGTTCACCTGTATTTATTGCTGTAACCAGGGGTTTGAACCAGGGGTTCAGTTAGGTTTTTGCTGTAGTGAGGACAATCAGAATGTCTTTATATTGTGCCTCCCTACACTGTAATACTTTACAACAGGGATTTTAGGAAAATAACAGTGGTTACAACAGATATTTTCTTTTAGGAACATACAGCAAGTTAGTATAGTTTAGAAGTAGAAGAAGGAGGTCGCCTGTTTGTCTGCAGTAAGGTGCACGTGGAATGTCTGGCTGCCTTA
Source organism: Cunninghamia lanceolata (assembly GCA_027924645.1). Lineage (NCBI taxonomy): Eukaryota > Viridiplantae > Streptophyta > Pinopsida > Cupressales > Cupressaceae > Cunninghamia > Cunninghamia lanceolata. The sequence continues at coordinate 3,693,602 of BSBN01000925.1, read as the reverse complement.
CTGTATCTGTAAAGCTTGTAAGTTCTCTGTAGTATGATCAATGAAACTAAGAGTCATTCCTACATTGTAAATCATGTATGACTATTCGTTTCTAATACAATAGAATCTAGAGTTCTGCATCTATCTTCTGAGTGTTCTCCTACCATTCTTTGTGTTTTGAAATATTTTCTTTGAGAGCTTGCAATTTTAAATGTATGTTTGTGAAAATGCTCAGAACTTACATTTAGGGTTTTTACTGTGGATTTGATCAAATTACTATAGTATTTACATAGTGCATAACAGAAACAATTAGATCCTTCGGTAGATTAAATGAGGTACAGATTAGATCTTTCTAACTTTTCCCAACCCATCTGAAATATCTAGCTGAAAACGTAGAAATCTAAAGGAAATTGTCTCAAATTTGAAGAAGCATGCATAACAGAGCTATAAGTAGACAGTTTTCATAAATAGATAAAGAAGAAGGCTGCAAAAATTCAAGAAAACCATCTAAAACTTGCAGCCCGGTAACACTTGTATGCAAAGGAACAGAATACTTGTTGAAATCTATGACCTTTTTGCATATTCTTAGTCCAGTCAGCCACCAAACAAACCTAAACTACGTAAGGCCCCTTGAACATTACAGTTTCACATTGACCAACTGAACTTGACCAACCGAACCATTGTAGACTTGGGATTAGTTGAATCTCAAATGATTCCTTCTTGTCTTTCAAGTATAGTTTCAGTTCATTATATGTGAATTTTAACTTATTGTTATGATTGCATCAAAATAGTCATCAACAGTTTTCTGGCGCTAGAAGGAGGGCCTTCCTGAGTTAGGTTTCATTTCAAACTGGCTAACGACAGTAACAGAGTGACTAGGTCTAGGTCCAGTTCAGGAGATGTATTTGTGCAACTACCTGATACAAGGCGAAGTAAAAGCCCTTTAATTTGGAATCCAAAGATATCGCAAGCGGGAAGTTCATCTGGAACACCTCCTGGGTCACCTTTTAACATCCGTAGTATTGTAAGTCCTGACAGATCACTGTTCAGATCTTTAAATCTTGGTTCAGGCACTCCTGGAGGTCTCAATCCTCCTCTGAATCCTAATCCACCAATCAATCCAGGTATTTCTGCAAGTTCAAGTCAAGCTCAACCACCTACAATGGCTTATTTCGATGTCAATTCTCCCATATTCTTTAATGATTATCATGACATGCCAAAAAATCCAGAAAAGATATGTCCCAAATACCAGTTGCATCAGGATCCAGAAGATCATATTAGAATATTTAGGGAAGCATGTTTTAGGGCTATGTTAGAGCACGAGGATGTTGTGTGTAGATTGTTTCCTTACACCTTTAATGAGCAGGCCTCTAGCTGGTACGTAAACTTACCCAATGGTTACATTTCTTCCTGGGCACTTATGGAAGAAGCATTTCTGTCAAGATTTAGAGGGCCCATTGACCCTTGTGCTTTGTATCATAAATTGGCTGCTATAAAACGAGGTGAGGGAGAGCTAATTGATAATTTCAATGACAGATTTCAAAAGGCCTATTCTAGGCTAGTAGCCCCTTATACCATAGATGATGCTCCCTTGTTGGCTATGTACTATGCTGCTTTGGATCCTTTAACTGCCATGTTTGTCAAAAGAAAACCTGACATAGATTCAATATCCAAAGCCTATAAAGAGGCAGCCTCAGTGAACCAAGAAATGAGACATACAACTTATAGCCCATTTGTCAATGGAGGAAATTTTGGGGTGCAGAATCAGGCACACCCATGGAACGGAGTCCCTGTACAGCATGCTCCACTAGTAAATCCAGTTCCTTCTTACACACCTGTGTATAATCCTACTCCAATCCAGGCTATAACTCCTTACACGGCTAGTACTTCCAATAACAGTCAAAATAATGGTCCGCCTTTCTTCCAACTTCCTAGGGATGTAACTGTGGCAAAAGCACAAGAGGATAGGGAAGACATCAAAGAGATTACTACACATTTGAAAAGATTAACAACCGAAGTGACACAGCTAAGAAATGAGAACCTCTATGGAAGAGGCAACCAAAACTACAATCCACATCAAAATCACAACCAAGGCCAAAATCAGAATTATAGTCTCAATCAAAATCAGCAGTACAATCAGAACCAAAACTACAATCAGCATCAAGGCCCCAGTCAGGGGCAACCAATGCAAAATAGGGGGCCAGTGATAGATAATAGGACCTGGGGCAATAATAACAAAAATCAGAATCAACCTAGGCCACCCAAGACATGGAACACTGAGCCCAACAACGGTACTCTGGCTTCTCCTTTTGAGAATACAGATAATCATGGTGCAAAACAAACAACTAGCATACAAATGTCCAATACAGCACCCAAAAATTGGTGCAGATTTCACAATACCAATGCCCATGCTGAGCACGACTGTCCACAGTTCCACTTGGCAGCTAGTATTTTCAACGTAGATGTACAGCCTCCTACCTCTGAATTTCTCATTCCTAAGGGTAATGAGGTAGTACCCTCAGAATATGACACAGCATTAGTCTTAGAAACGTTTACCTTTGCAACCGCAGAAGAGAAAGAGGATGAATTGCTAGAGGATGAACCATACTGTTGTGAAAGTCTTTATCCTGAATCAGCCTTTGTGTTAAATGCTTTTCAGTTTCCTTTTGAATCTGAAAATGAGATATTAAATGAAACAGAAGAGGTGCAGGCCTTTCAACAGACAAATAAAAGCCACACCTACAATTTGAGGAACAACCCTAGGCCGGGAGGACCTTTCACCACTTCCACTCCCCCGAATAACATCAATACACCCCCAGATCAGAATGCTAGCAACAATCCTGCCATACTTAAAGCTAGTCAGCACACAAATGACGGAACAGCAGTGCAAAAGGATCAAACAAGTAAGACAGAAGCAATGGAGACAACAAGACTAATGAATTACTTATTAGAGGAAATAAAGAAAATTAAGGTCAGTATACCTCTGAATGAATTATTGAAGACCCCAAGGATCAGAAATGCTTTTTTAAAATCCCTGGATACATCCATAACAAACAAGGTGTCTACTGATATAATTGTTCCTAATAGTGATTCACCACCTAAGGAGAAAGGTAAGAAAGTTGAGCAGCCTTCCAATACAAATGTAGTAATACATGCGGATAGGAGGGATACTCAACCTTTCTTGTTAACTGTTAGGTTGTGTGGGAAGAATATACACAATTGCATGGTAGATTCTGGTGCTTCAGCCAACGTAATGCCCTTAGGAATATGTAAAACTCTCGGGCTGACTCCCACCAAATCTGCCAAGGTGGTCACGCAATTAGATAAGACCGAGGTTAGCGTGATAGGAGAACTCATGAACATACAAGTGCAGTTAGCTTCAGACCCTAGGGTAAGCCAAATCATTGACATTCAAGTAGTGGATATACCCATAAATTATGGAATGTTGCTAAGTAGGGATTGGTCCAAGACATTAAACGGATATATGGCTACTGACTTTTCACACATGTGGTTACTGTGGAGAGGCATCCCAAACCAGATCAGAATAGGGGCAGAACCCAGAATGAAACATATGATAACAGAGTATAATCGAACTAATGAAATATTATATGCTGCTGTTGAACCAGGTGTCTATAGAATTACCAACCATGGGATGCAGATTGAAGAGATTATGATGTTAAACATTAGAAAGAAGTGTGTCAGCAATAGAACAGCACTATTCATTGAGTCTGACGGAAATTCTTCAGATGAAGAAAATAATGCAATAGACAAATTTGGTCGTGCCATTAGACGAGAGGTGGAAGAGTGCGTTACACACAATCTCCCAGTCCAATGTAAGTTATATAAAAATAGGTGTAGAGTCCATGATAGGTAACATTCTGAGGAGAATTGTGAAATATGCAAAGACATCATTGAATATGAATACAAAAAGTGCATAGGGAGGGTAGAATCACAAGAGAAAAATGAGAATCCTGATCCGACACAGAAATATGTTCAGGATAATATAGATGCCTTGATTCCAGATTTAGGAAAAGAAATAGAGGATGAGGGTAGTTATCTTTCTGAGTTGCAAACTAAAAACACACATATGCAAGATAACCAAACGGAAAAGCCCATGAATAAACAAGACAACACCCCACAAGCAATAAAAGGGACAATGTATGCCAAGGTAAAAGATCAGAAAAGTAAAGATGGCATGTGGACATTAAAATGTGATGGGTCCAAATCAAAACAGGGCACAGGTGCGGGTATTGAACTCATAAATCCTCAAGGTAAATCACATTTGGCAGCATATAGATTACAATTTTCCTGCACTAACAATATTGCTGAATATGAGGCCCTAATTTTAGGACTTGTCATGGCCATCAGGAAAGGGGTAAAAACCATCAGAGTATTTTTAGACTCTGAATTAGTAGTCAGACAAGTGAGGAAACTATATGCCTGCAATTATAAGAAAATGATTAGTTACAGACATAGAGTATGGAGTTTAATGGATTCATTTGATGCCTTTAACATAGAGCATATTCCTAGAGAGCTGAACCATAGGCCAGATGCGTTAGCAGTTGCTGCTAGTACATTAGAACCATTGACACTGTCAGGATTAAGATGATTTGCTGTTGAGCTAGTTAACGTGCCCAGTATACCAGACAATGTTACACACTTTTAGGTATTTGGAGAGGATCAGCAAATTATTAATTTTCTGACTTGTAATGAGGCATTTGAGGCCCAAATTATTGATGAACAAGAAAGACCTGAAGTAACATGGGACGAAGAAGATATGATCAACTTAAAGAGCAACTTCTTACCAAAAGGAGTAATAGAATTAGAACACATCTTTGACTTCGACGGAATAATAAGACAGAAAGACTTACCCAAAACAGAGGGGGGTAAGTGTGATTTACATAACTTAGGGACTGGGCTAAATCTGCAAAATGTACTAATTGGGAAAGCTTGCTCTGAGAAAATCAGAAAAGAGGTTCTAGACGTTCTGAAAGAATATAAACATGTCATAGCATGGACTTATGAAGACTTGAAAACATTTGATGAATCCATCATAACTCACGTAATACCTTTAAGAAAAGAAGTCAAACCATTTAGGCAGAAACAGAGGCCTGTAAATGCCATTCTAGAGCCTTTAATCTTTGAGGAAGTTAAAAAATTACTGTCCGCTGGAATAATTTTCCCAGTCAGACATTCTGTCTAGGTAGCTAACTTAGTACCAGTGAGGAAGAAAAACGGAGACATCAGGTTGTGCGTAGACTTTAGAAATTTAAACAAGGCTTCTGAAAAGGATAATTATCCTTTGCCCCCAATAGATGAAGTACTACAAGTAGTAAATGGTGCAAAGATGATGTCTTTTTTAGATGGTTTTTCAGGTTATAACCAGGTTTTAATTGACAGAGAGGATAGACTAAAAACCACCTTCACTTGCAAATGGGGAAATTATGCGTATAGAAGAATGCCTTTTGGTCTAATTAATGCAGGTGCCACTTTTCAGAGGGCCATGGACGTTGCTTTTCGTGGATTATCAGGTAAATGCATTGTTGTGTATATGGATGATTTAACTATGTATTCCAAGGATGCATCCACCCACGCTGAGGACCTCAGAAAAGTACTCCAGCGATGTGAAAGGTATGGGATTTCCCTTAATCCTAAGAAATGTATATTTGGCGTAACTGAAGGTAAATTATTAGGCCATGTCATTTCTGAAAATGGAATTTCAATTGATCTGGATAGAATAGAATCCATAAAAAATTTGCAAATACCAAACAGTAGGAAAGAATTGAAATCATTTTTTGGTAAAATTAACTTTGTTCAAAAGTTTATAACAGGTTTTGCAGAGATTGTGCAGCCGTTGAATGCCATGTTAAAGAAAGATGCACAGATGGAATGGACGCCAGTGGCCAAAGCCGCATTTGAAGATATCAAGGAGGCAATTTCTAATGCTCCTGTATTGGCAAGTCCAGACTACACATGCCCGTTTTACATCTACTCCTTCGCATCTTCTCATTCTGTCGCTGCTGCCTTGACACAGAAAGGTGAAAATAATGACAAGAGGCCCATAGCATTTATGAGTGCGCCTCTGAAGGATGCACAGCTGAGATATCTAGATATCGAAAGACAGGCATTCGCATTAGTGAAGGCTATGAAAAAATTTAGACACTACATTCTGCGCAACTAGATTAAAGCCATAATACCAGACGCAGCAGTAAAGATGTTGCTGATGCAAAACGAGCCTGGAGAAAAAAGAGCCAAATGGATCACCACACTGCAAGAATTCGACATGGAGATCATTCCTGCAAAGCTGGTTAGAGGGCAGGCGTTGGTGCAGACAATAGCAAACATGGATCCAAATCTGATAAAATAGCAATATGTATTGAATTCCCAAGACGCATCAGGCTGGTACGATGATTTAAGCACCTTCCTGATAGCTGGAAAGTACCCAAGCAAGATGAAGGCTTCTCAGAGGAGAGCTTTGAAGATTAAGGCACAGAATTATATGGTGCAAGGAGGTCTTCTATTCAGGAAGAACCATGATGGAATTTATCTGAGATGTATAAACAGAACTGAAGCTGATAGAGTGTTGACAGAACTACATGACAAGTACGGAACCGGCCATGGTTACCATTTAGCTACAACACACAAAATACTGAGAGTGGGCTATTACTGGCCCACTATATTCAAAGATACTAAGAGTCACATCAGAGGTTACCACACCTGTCAGACTGCAGCAGACAAAGGAAGAAATCTGGCCAATCCACTGCAGCCTGTGATCGAATCCAGACCGTTTGCACAATGGGGCTTGGATTTTATCGGAGTCATCAATCCCCCATCTTCTGTAGGACATAAATTTATATTGACGGTAACAGACTATTGTACAAGGTGGACTGAGGCCACCTGCTGCAAGTTTTCCACAACTGAGGTAGTTATCAAGTTCCTTGAAGAAAACATTATCACCAGGTTTGGAACGCCCTATTCATTGGTATGTGATAACGGCCCTGCTTTCTCTTCTTTAAAATTTTCTAAATGGGCATTTGAATATGGGATTATTCTAAGGTTTTCTTTGAATTATTACCCTCAAGGTAATGGACTGGCTGAATCAACAAACAAAATCTTATTAGACATCATCAAGAGGTTAATTGCCAAAAGTCCTAGAGAGTGGAATACCCTATTAAGATATGCATTATGGGTAGACAGGACCAAGTTTAAAACAACTTTAGGTAGCACACCTTATCACTTAGTTTATGGGACTGATCCCATACTTCCGGTTAATCTGAGAATACCAACCTGGAAGTTTGCCAATGAATATTTAGGCTTTGATAACCATAGGGAAGCCAGAATAGTGCAAATGTTACAACTAGAGGAGAAAAGAGGTCAAGCCCTCGATAAGTTTTCCAAACACCAAGCAGTTGTTAAGAGGTGGTTTGACAAAAGGGCAAGAGTCAAAACATTTAGGATATCAGACTTAGTATTGTGCTGGGACAAAGCACATGAAAAGAAAGGAAGCCATGGAAAATTTGATAAATTATGGCTAGGTCCATTACAAATCTCAGAAATAATAGGAGATAACACCTTTAGACTTAAGACCTTGACTGGAGAAGATGTGCCATTACCGGTTAATGGCCAGCATTTGAAACACTACTTCCAGGCTTGAGGTAAAAGGGGGCAGTCCCCTTTTTCTTAATGTAAAGTGCTGTAGATAATGTACAGTTCTTCTTTTGCTGTTTTCTTTTGGGTTGGCTATTTGTATAGCTTGTCTTCTGTTGGTTTTTTGCTTTTTGTTTCTTTCCGTTTGTACAATTTTTCTTTTGTTGTGTTGTTTGTACAGCTTGTTTGTTTGGTTTGTTTGTTGTCTCCTCAGCAGGGATCTTTATTTTTACTTTAGAGTATTAAGGAGCAAAATTAGCAACCATTCAAAACAGTATAAAATTTAGGATATTCAGGTTAACCATTTGCAATTTACACATAACCTGTCACTGTCATGAATGTAGAGAGTTGTTCATCTTTTGAAGTTTTGTATTCAATAAATGTGATTGAGAATTCGAAGTAGGTTTCCCACGATGACACACCTAAAATCCTTGGGTTTGTTGAACATACCAGTGTAGATATTAGGTGAAAAATCAGAGGTCACCCTTGCTACCATTACAATTCTCAGCTTAATTTCAGCAAGTGTCCACTCCTTGCATCATGAAGTTACAAATTGCTATATCTTATGAAATCTTTCAAAATTAGAAAACAAAAAATAAATAAATAAATAAAGCGGATTATACTGAAAATCCAGATTAAGCCATCTAAGTAACTCTACCGGGGCTATGGATGCTCGCTGGCAGTGGGGCTCTACTTAGGAGAATTGTAACGATAACCTTGCCGGGGCTATGGACGCTCGCTGGCAGCAAGGCTCTATCCGGTCGGCTATGAGGGAATATCCTCACCTACGTAGGCTAATGTCAGTCACTGGTTTGTTCAACTGATCTTCAAGATGAGGGTAATTAATCACATGCACACAACTAAACTGAAAATGGAAGTTCATGCATCTTTATTGAATACTTTGAGTCTCAAGCTGAATAGTAATTTGCAGGAAAGATAGTTGGGAGTTATGAGTTCATTTCATCTAGTTTCCTTGAACACTTTGAATTTAATTGTTTTGTTTTGGTTGCTAGTTGTTGTGATGTTCACAACATGCCCCATTATGCTCCTTAGCAAAATGGGGACCCCTGCTGATGTTTTGCTTTTTGCTTCTGCTTGTGTTTTTCTGCTTTCTGGCAGTTTGGTAAAAATGAAGGTCAGGTGCATCATCATCATGATATTGGGTGAGGTAGGTCATCATCATGAGGTTAGTTTGTCAAAGTTCATATTTTGTTTCTGTAACCTCATATTTAAAAAGAGCTTGAAATTCCATGCAGGTTTGCCTTTTACTTCACTTGAAAATTCGTCCATATGTGAAAGTTATGCACGGTCAAAGTTTTGGTCAAACCTAATATTCGCAGGGGGATCATCATATTTTTATATCCTAAGTCATGTTGTCAAGGTCATCATGATCTTGGTCTATCACCCGATAAAAATCATGCAGTCGCAATATCCGGATGTCAATCTTAGGTAGTAGTGCCCTTTACCCGTCAAATGGCCTTATGCGCATTATGCAGCATCATGATTTTTTTAGGAAGGTCATATTTTATAAACTTGGTTTTGCTGTATGAAGAGCATCATCATCATCATATTTAAAACGCCCCCCCCGATAATATCCTGAGGTTCAAATATCATGATGACGTCAACTTTAAGTCAAGGTAAGTTCCCCGTCGAGCGGTCTTTGTATCGTGAGCATCATCATGATATCTTTGCATCGCCTAAAATTATAATATCATGCTGATAATATAAGATCACCCTGACTTAGAAAATCCACCTTTGGCATATTTGCATGCGCATGTTCAAAACCTATCGGAGGGTCATCATCATGATATTTGCTGAACTTCGCTAAGATGATGATGACGACTTCATATCCTCCTGATCTCCTTTTGCATAATCATGATCATCATCATCATCCTGATCTTTCACGAGGGTCATTCGTTGAAATTTGCTAAGTGATGGAGACATCATCATCATAATTCGATATAGAGGATCATCATGTTCATATCCTCCTGATCGCCTTTTTTGCAATATCATGATGATCACCCTATCTTTTTGAAGAAGAAGTCGATATTGCATTCCTCAACAGCATGATCATATTTTACAATATCACCCTAGTGCAAATATCATGATGACCTGAACTCATCCTTGTGCTCCGAAGACGAAGTATCATGATGACGTCATCATGATAATTCGATGATGAGGATCATCATCGTATTTTTTTATCCTGTTGTCAAGATCATCATGATCTTGTTTGTTCACCCGACATTTCGTAAAGTCCTCCTGCCGATGAAGTAAGACCTTTTGTAAATATCCTGATGATCATCATCATCACATTTTCCCTTCGGCAAGATATTTTCCAAAACTCGATACAGTTCCCGAATATGATGATGATGTCTTATTCTAAGTTCGACAAAAACAAATATCCTAATGATCATCATCATCACATTTTTCCTTCAACAGGATATTTTCAAGCACGATCTGGTTCCCGACTATGACGATGACGTCACCATCATTTTTCTTTTCCTCAGCAGCAGGATCATATTTCACATCCTCCTATTCTTCTTCAACATGATGATGATGATGATGTTGTTCTTTTTTCCCAATATACTGAAGCGAAACATCCTGATGACGTCATCTAGAACTTCTCAGAAGGGAGAGCATCATATTTCCAGAATATCATGATGATGAAGTGAATATCGACTAACCTGTTTTTTGACACGCCGATGGCGATGGTCATGCCGATGGGCGGGAAATGAGGCGGTGGAATTTTAAAGTGTTTTTTTTGGCGCCTCTGGCATTTTCCCGGTCAGCGATAGTTGACCTGATGAATTTTGAGCAATCTGAGCACATTTTGGATGCATTTTGAGGGTATTCTGGATCTGATTTCCACAATCTTGCGCAGTCACCTGGGTTTAAACACTTATTTTAATTTCATGCTGTTTATGTGATAAATGAAATACTTATTGCTTGTCTTGTCTTGCAGGCTTGCAGTTGAGGAAGCAGCTGGAAAGTCAACATAGTGACCTCATGGAGGAAGAAAATCTGATCTCAGGAGCAAGAAGATAAGGATGAAATGCGAAAAGTCAAGGCCATTCAAGTAAAGAACAAGGTTGCAGCTGAAGGTATTACTGCAACAGACAAATAGAAGTTATTACCCAGCTGCCGAAACTTCTCAGAAGGGGCAATATTTCGCCCAGATTTGACACTGCTCAGAGATATTTTTGAGAGCTGGTTCACCTGTATTTATTGCTGTAACCAGGGGTTTGAACCAGGAGTTCAGTTAGGTTTTTGCTATAGTGAGGACAATCAGAATGTCTTTATATTGTGCCTCCCTACACTGTAATACTTTACAACAGGGATTTTAGGAAAATAACAGTGGTTACAACAGATATTTTCTTTTAGGAACATACAGCAAGTTAGCATAGTTTAGAAGTAGAAGAAGGTCACCTGTTTGTCTGCAGTAAGGTGCGCGTGGAATGTCTGGCTGCCTTACTGTATCTGTAAAGCTTGTAAGTTCTCTGTAGTATGATCAATGAAACTAAGAGTCATTCCTACATTGTAAATCATGTATGACTATTCATTTCTAATACAATAGAATCTGGAGTTCTGCATCTATCTTCTGAGTGTTCTCCTGCCATTCTTTGTGTTTTGAAATATTTTCTTTGAGAGCTTGCAATTTTAAATGTATGTTTGTGAAAATGCTCAGAACTTACATTTAGGGTTTTTACTGTGGATTTGATCAAATTACTGTAGTATTTACATAGTGCATAACAGAAACAATTAGATCCTTCGGTAGATTAAATGAGGTACAGATTAGATCTTTCTAACTTTTCCCAACCCATCTGAAATATCTAGCTGAAAATGTAGAAATCTAAAGGAAATTGTCTCAAATTTGAAGAAGCATGCATAACAGAGCTATAAGTAGACAGTTTTCATAAATAGATAAAGAAGAAGGCTGCAAAAATTTAAGAAAACCATCTAAAACTTGCAGCCCGGTAACACTTGTATGCAAAGGAACAGAATACTTGTTGAAATCTATGACCTTTTTGCATATTCTTAGTCCAGTCAGCCACCAAACAAACCTAAACTACGTAAGGCCCCTTGAACATTACAGCTTCACATTGACCAACTGAACTTGACCAACCGAACCATTGTAGACTTGGGATTAGTTGAATCTCAAATGATTCCTTCTTGTCTTTCAAGTATAGTTTCAGTTCATTATATGTGAATTTTAACTTATTGTTATGATTGCATCAAAACAGTCATCAACAGAAGGAAGGAAGCGGCAAAGATAAGAAGTTTGCAATGATGAAGATTTGTCGATAAAGAGCTTGAAGGTATGAAGCTTAAAGGAAATAAAGGGAAGATAGTTCATTGGAAGTGAAAAAAATTTATAAGGAAACCAGAAAAATAATTGTTTATCGGTGAATCAGCTTGTTTACGAATTGCCAACTTCTCCAACCAAGTTCACGAGCTTTTGTTTTTGTCAATTTGCCAATAAGGTGACCAAACGGTGAAAGGAAAGGGGTAGATAAAAATAGTTTGTCGGTGGAGAAATTTGCCAATAGGGAAGGAAATGGAAAAGGAAGAAAAGGAGGACTTTCCCAAGGTTCATAGAAAGGTAAAATTGCTGACAAAGGAAGATAAAGGAAGAAACAAGAATGAAGCGGTGAAGTGAATGGTCTGCCAAGTTGATAGTTTGTTGATAAAGGGGAAAGAAGAATGAATAGAGTGGATTTGTCAGCAAAGTGGGTAGTTTGTAAACCATTTAATTTGCTGACCGCTGTGTTCGCTGATGTGAGATTTTGTTGACAAAGGAAGGCAAAGACAAAAAAGACAAGTGAGGAGAAAGCAATGAAGAAAAAGATAAAGTAGATAGTCTGTGCCAGGCTGAATTCACTGATAAACATGGAGATCAAAAGGCAAAATCAAAGGAAGATCAAATGTGTTGTAAAGCATAAAGTAAATGCAATAGTTTAAAATATTTTATAATGGTTGTAAAGATCTTTACATAGTATTTTTGTGGAGTGTTCTTCAAGCACCTATCTGCATGAAAGCATGCCATGATTGCAGGATATTGCAGGTGGGTTGGTACTCAACATTAATGTTTGGCAGGCCAAGGTTAGTTTCAGGTGGGTAGCACAGTGAAATTCTTCAATGCACAGGTAAAATTGGAGGACAAAGGAGATGAAATTGATGTTGTAGGTGTTAGGGAATGGACTCAAGCCATTCCTTATTATTGCTCTCGGTACCCAAAGAGTGTGTGGGTAATCTTCTTATGCTATTTTTAGAGTTGTTAGGGAATGGGCCTTTCTTCCAATCTGATAGATTGTCTAACAAGGCCATGGGTTAGATTTTGGTGCGGCATGGGTTTCTGCTTGACCAAGGTGTCAGTACCTCGAGGTGCATGGTAGCAAAGTGCTATAAATGCATGTTTTAGTGACATTTGATGGTGTTGGTTGGTTCTTTGTTGGTTACTAGAGGTTGTGCAAGTCTAGAAATGCTTCTAGGGCTCCAAATCAAGCAATGTCCAGGTGGAGAGAAGTAGTGGAATGATGAAACAAGTGAAAGATAATTGTGTAGTAGGGATTGTGTAGAGAATGTCTCCATGGTAGTTTGTATGTATTTAGGGTCTTTCGTCTTATCACATTTGTTGATAAGTTTCTGGATATTTGAAAATGTGACAACATTTTAAATATATTACAAGCCTTGCTATTGTCATCTGTCCTTTACATTTGAATGCATATAGTTCTATTCTAGATTATTAAGTATGTTTGAAGCACAAAACCTGCAATCTGATATAGCATATGCTTAGATCAAGTTTTCCTTGTTTCCCTTCCATTGTGTTTTTTTTGGTCAACTTTGACTATGTAGCCCAATTGGATTAGCACCAGTCTTGGCTCCATTAGACCAATCTCACACTTTTAAATCAAACAAATATCTACCATTGGTTTAGGGGAAAAACCATCTTTCCTATGCATGTACATTCGCATAGTTTGTATTAGCTATATAGGGGTTTTGTGAGAACAAGTTGTTCTTGGTTTAGTGACAGTCTTTGGGACCAAGAAAATGAGCTAGGTTTGGTTGTCCATTTATTTTTAGTTGTTCATTTGGTTTGAACTCAATACCTATTCAGGTATACCCCTTGGAATATCCCTCCAAAGTTTAATTTGAACTTGAAGTGTAAAGGAGCCTACCCACTCCTGTTAGTTGGCCAAAATCATCCTTAACTTATTGATGAACCTCTTTCAATCACCTTGATGATACCCTAGCCTAGGTGAATTTTGAAATGTTTTAGGGTTTTGAGTTCTTGTTATTTTGGGAGCCAATGTTTTGGCACCATTGCCAGGGACCAGAGTGTTTCTAGGTTGGAAAAGAATTTGAAGACTCTGTTGGTTGGAGAACCTGGACTTATTTTGTGGCCTTGAAGATTAGTCACACTTCAAGGGATTTCCTCTTCAATGAGGTGACAACTCTACTGACAATGAAAACAAAGTGTTGCTATTATGTTCATGATTCAAAGAGAATACAACTGGTTAAGGTACATGTTCTTTCTTCTAGCACTGAACCATGGTTTATTTCTTAGTAAAGGAATGTGTTATTTTCTCTCCTTTTTCACTGCACAAGTGATTAGTAATCATCTATAGTTGAATGGAATGGACGAGTTTACCATAGGGAAGGTTTTTTAAATGTCTCATATGATGAAATCCCTAGATACTATGATAGATAAAATGTCCATGAGTATGATGAGGATGAAGGTCCCTGTTGTTCATACAACCCAGGCCCATTTGCACCCCTGCATAATCAAAATGGGTCGACTAGGCTGCAGTATGAAATTGAAAAAGAAAAGAAGTTGTTTGAGTCTCTGTTGTAGCAACAAAAAGAATTAGAAAATCAAATCAGGCTGCGTCAGTCCAAGCCACAGTCCAATACCTTTCTTATTGTTTCCCTTCACTCATTGTTTTGGCCTCATCCCATTGCCAATGAAACCACATACAAACAATTGGACCTCTCTTGGGTAGATTATGAAAAGCAGTCCATGCCCAATAAAATATATTATCAAATGCCAATTTTTCATGGGTGTGAAGTTTATGATAGGAAGACACAGAGGCATAAATTTTGATTTTAAGATGAAGATATGTCGATGATATTCTTTGTTAGATCTTTGGGTGGAGTGGCACGGAAATGGATTATTGGTTTATGTTACCAATTTTTCACTTACAACTCAAATTGGTAGAGCTGCTACATTTATTCTATCTTAAGATGAAAGATTTTTAACATTTTTTACTATGTTGTTTTTGCATAGTTTAAGGTGCTTGAAAGGTTCAATTTTATCATTGTTATGATAGAAGAGAGAAATTCAGTTCATCATTCATAGCTTTGTAGAGTTTTCACGAGGGATATAAGTTATTTCATTTCACATTAAGCAATGATTATTTATTTGACAAATGAGATATACACAAACTGAATAAACATTACATTGATTGAAAGCAAGAAAGATCAAATGTCCCACACAAGCCGTGGGAATAGCTGAGCTGATACATCAGAAAGAATATACTATGCATCTAAGGAAAACTAAAGTAATGAAGCAGATAAGATAAGGCATATCTATCACTGCCTATTGAAATCTTGGACTGATCCTTGTCACAGTTAACTCCTCTTTGCTCTTGAACTTTGAATGAACCTACAAGGGATGGAGAGAGATATGTTAGAGCTCCAGATATGATGTATCCTATGTACTTCATCAAATAGAGACATAATACATTCTTTATGATGCATTGAGTCAGAAAATCAAATCATCCATATGTATGAGAGCCTGAAGAGATGAAACATCATTGAGCTTCACTATTTTTTAAATTAACATGTTTGTTTCCCATGCAGGTATAGAAGAAGTTATGTTGCTAGTTTGAAGACATTTTAGCATGTGGTGCAAAGTGGGCTCCCACAAGGGTAGAGCCCAACATGCTACCCCTAAATCTCAAGGGGAAAGGAATATGAATACATATTCATATTGTGCAAATAGAAACATTTCAACTGAAGGAGTAATTCATAAACTGTTTATAGGAGCCTCAAGATCAGTGTTCATTCATGACTATCAACTCAAACATGATGAGATGAGAATCACAAATGAGTAGTGAGCTCATTCAAGGCTGCCCAATGAGGTGTGAAACTGAGTAGAAGGTATTTTCAACATCAGAATATCTATTACTACATCTATTTGCTGTTATAATATTATATATTGCCTTTTGTATGCATTCAAATCACTATATTGGAACAACAAAAGCCATGGAACACATAGAACAACTATAAGAATAAAATCAGTCACTAGATGCCTCTGTAGTATACAAGATGGAGCCATGGAGTACAAGTATTAAATGAAAGGGCAGCTCATGCCACATTAAGCATGTTTCTGAATCTTAAAAAGATACAATAGAATTGAACAAAAAGTGAAAGAGCCTACAGTAGGCATATGAAGTTATTGTTCAAATGCAATGGAACAACCAAAAGGATCATAAGTTACAGATGCAACTACAAGAGGTAGCACATGAAAATTACTCAAGAAACATGTCTCAGCTAATGAAAAGAGTTACAACCATTCAATATGATGTGTATGTGGATACATTTGATGTAGTACATTGAACTAGACTAGAAGTATGACATGTCATAGGTTGAATGTGATCTCACCAAGAATATAAAAAATAGGTGAACAAAAGTACCACAATCATCAAATGGAGCATACAGATTGTATAGTTGTGTGAGCTTAGAAAATCAAGATACACTTTACCATTGTAAAAGATGAAGTTTCAATGATTATGTTCATCTACATGAAGTACAAGAAGAAATAACATGTGTGCTAACATTATAGAGTGAATTTGGAATAGAAATGAATCATAATCTTTCTTAGATCTCATCAAATATTATTTTTTTCCAACCAGAAAGATAAATGAAATGTTAAGAGCAGATATATCTTGGAGCTACAGTGAAAAACAAATGGAGAACAAAATGGATCAAGTTCTCTGCACACAGATACAAAGGAGATAGAAGGTTTGAACCCACAAGGGTTTGGTGAAGTTCATAAATGATAAAGAATCAGATATATTTGGCCATGACCTAGTATAAGGCTTGTATTTCTGCATTTTCAAAAATAAAGAATAGTGCAATTCTATTATCTTTTGCATATAAAAATGGAGACAAACCCAGCTCATGTTGCTGCCTGAAAGTCATTTTTAACAAACCCTTATCATTATATGGAAAGATCATAAAATTCATTGAAGATAGTAAGTTCAAACACATGAGGGTTTGATAGACACTCAGAGCAGTGAAGAATGTCAAATATATTAGTGCAACCACAACCATAGTAGAGTCAAAGTGTAAGGAATGAGATCCAAACTATGAGGTAGAGTTGCAAGCCGTAGTGATAGAGTGAATCTTTTTCTTTATAGTATGTTAAACCCATTTGGATTTTCAAGGAAAATAATAGATACAAAATAATGGAATGGTTTGAACTCATGTAAACAAAGAAATATAGAAATACAAATATGGATGTGGCCTCTAATAAAGAAAATATACATAAGATTTTCCCATAAACCTTTCACATAATATGATCTATGTAAGCATGTTCGACCAAGAAAGCTATAGGAAATGGAGAAGCATCCAAGACAAAGAAAATTACCTTTCATTTTCTGTAGGAATATATGTTGAATACATAGAGAATAGCTTCATAGATGATTCTTCATTGTGGCCTCAATGCAGAGATGAGGAATATTGATAGAAAGAAACAAATGCATTAGAGAAATACATGAGAGCCATGGCTTTAAGGCTGAGTTTTGCATTCAGAATGAAGAAAATGGATCGAATATGTGCAGAGGAGTCCTACCTTTTATTTTCTGTCAAAATCTTCAAAAGAATCCATGGAAATCCATCAGAAATAGCAGAGGAATCAAATTTTTTCTTCAAACCCTAACCTCCATGGTAGCTGGCTAGCATAGCCCTTTCATCGAAAAGTTGCAAAGTGAAATGAGCCCTTGAAAAGATAGGGCACAAAATGGTTTTGTGTTAGGGTTTGCATTTTGCCCTAAGTTTGATGGTGACTTTTTGCATATTGAATTATAAATATTGCCTCAACTAATACCCCTTGTCGTATTGTGTTCCTTTTTGTATGTTCAAAGCCTAGGCTTTATGCCTTAAAGGCTTTTTGATCACCTTTGAAGATGAGCCAAAACCACATATGCCCATATGCCTTAGATTATTTACAGATCGAGTGGAGGACAAGCCCTAGAGGATTTTAATATTTTCCAAACCTTTCATAATGCCTTCAAACAATTTTAGAATATTTAAAGAAAATCAAGATGCCCAAATAGTTATACTTAGCAAAATTAGTCATATGAGCCTTGTATCATTTTTTGCAAAAAATCAAATCAAGACAAATTAGAGTTAAAACTCTAAAACATTGTAAAACAATATTTAAAGCAATATTTCTATAAATTGCTTTTAAATATTTGTTAGTTCATGTAGTTAAAGCAAAGTAAAGCAAAGAAAATCTTCCTTTTTTGAGTTTTCTTTCTTTTGGATGAAATTAGAAAAATATGGACGAAATGGAGACTTTATTGAGTAGATAAAGCCTATTTTTAGGTGTTTTTGGTGGGACCACCTTGGAGGAGATTTTGGTGGCGTTTGCAATCAGTTTGGGCTAGTTTTGGTTTATTTTTTGGTGGCTTTTCCTGGGAGCTCAAGAATGGATCAGGATGACTATTTTGAGGAGATTTTCTCAGTTTTTTCCTTGGGAGTTTTTTGGAGGCATATATTGGAGGAGAATTTAGTTTACCTTAGTGAGTTGGGATCATTGTTTCTTGCCTCTTGTTCATCTGCAGAGAGCTTGTAAACAATTTTTTGACTTAGATTTTCATTTTCATGTAATCCTTTCAGTTCAATATAGCAGAGCATTCCTATCTCATTTCTTTTTCCTCATAGTCGCAATATTGATTTGATGTTCGATTGTGATAATAAATATTTTATCCTTTGTTATGTCTCTTTATTGTGAAACTGTATGCAAATATTTCATATGGTTTTGGTTGTCTGTTGTGTTCAGATCAAGCCTTCATGCAAATTACTTTTGAGTTGTATGTTCTAGATGAGGTTGTGAAAGTTTATGTTTAAAGAGCTATTTGTGAGAGAGAACATTAGAACAACTTATAGTTTTGGAGATTAGATTTTAGAATATAAATTTCAGTTATCTTCTCACCCTTTTCCTTAGTAAATTATTTAGATTAAGAGAGTCCATCAAGAGAACCAACTCACTCTGGAGGTTCACTCCAAGTTTTAGGTAACCCATAGGCCTAGGAGTGTTCCCATGTGTCAATAGGTAGCTAAGTTGATAGCTTGGCATTAGGTGTATACTTCGTTGATAACAATTTCCTTGACCATCAATTTGCTTCCTGGAGTCATTTAAACCCTGTATTTGAAGAGTTTGCAAGTGGTTTGGACCCTATTGTTCTTGTCCAAAATCTTGAAAATATTAGATGTCGCGAGGGAGAGTCCAACATGGAGCTCAGCCATAGATTTATAATGTCCCTATATTCCACATCCCAGAGGGTTTCAGACCTGATCTACCCATTTGTATTGACTTGTATCTAAGGGGCTTATGATGTTACCTTTTAAGCTCAGGTTCTATACAGGAGGAGTTTGATCTAATGAACATGCAACAGGCATACTTGTTCATTGATTATGTTGACAGAACTAAGAGGTATATGATTACAAAGTCTTTATCCTTAGATGTAGAAGTGGCTAGTAATGAATAGGTTGTTGTAGGCAATAAAGACATGGATGCTTCATATGATCCAGGCACAATGTCAAGTGTGATTGCATGTGAAGGAGGGTAGAAGAAGGTGTTTGTACAATGTATGATAGTGATTTAGATGAAATAGTAGTGATTGCACCTACATTCAATTGGACTAGTCATTAGTGGATGACAAAGATGAGAAAATCAATGATGATTCCCAATTTAGCGAAGAGCATTATGACCCTTTTGCTTGTTGTAGTATTGTGGACTACTAGGAAGGTATGTATTTAAATGAAAAATTGAATAACTTATCTCATGTAGTTGATTATATAGAGCATACATACATTGGTGATGCAAACAATGATGAAGGGATGAGCATAAGGCACAGTGTCCTTTATGAAGAACATGCAAGTCCATTAGTTAGCATAATTCATGATTATCATTGGTACATGGATTATCCTCTTTTTGAAAGTGACTTAGTGTTTAATGGGTTTGAAGAGCTCACTTAGTCAGTTCTTAAGGCTAGCTATGTTGAGAGTATGCATGTGAATGATATTGAGAGTGAACAAGAGGTTGGCCTCTTGTTTAGTGTATTGTCATCTTTTATCCCTAATTATGGCATTGAGGCCATTGGCACTTGTTTGTTTAGATTTTCTTACACTAGATGATAGAGTTGTAGAGATAAATGATGGTGCATCCAATGAGATTCAAATTGAAGACCTTGCCTATGAAAATTGTGAGGATGTGGAGCACCTAGATGTATGTGTGACCCTACCTTAACCATGCAAGGGAAAAATTCATTCTCATTTTGATTATGCTTCAGTTGGACTTCATGAAGGCACTACTACAACTGCCAAGGATGTGGAGATAACAATTTCTAAATATGAAGACTCTGTCACAGATGCTTTTTTAGAGCTTTGTCTGGGGAGCTTGTCTCTTATTGATGTGTATCATGTTGAGACTATATTTTTGGGCTCATTGGCTAGGCCTAGTAACGTTGAAGTTGGGTGTTCTTGTGTGGATCAAGTTTTTAATCTGCAAGGTGAGGAGGAGAAAATCATGAGTGGTTTTCATAGTAGCAGTTTTTACACAACATACTGTGTCAAGGAATACAAAATAGAGAGGTAACTTGATGATTTTGAGTCTTCACTTGAAGTGCCTCAAATTTTTGATTTGTATGCTAATGGTGTAGAATTGGATTTGAATCAAGTCTTTGGTTCAATCATGGAGGAATACATTAGCATTTGTGGTGTAGTTGGGTCACAAGGACTTGAATGGTCATGTGACATAGCCTAGCTTGAGACTACACCTAAATTGGATGCATTTTTGCTTGATATGTTTCTTCATGCTGATAGTTTTTGCAGGTCTAGATATGTGTCATGCTAATAAGGATCTTGAAGATGAGTATTGCTATGTGAGTCAACATGATGATGAGTCATATTATATATGGCTATCATGCCATGATGAAAATCATTTTTATTTTCAGCATGATGATATGAATAGTTGTAGTTTGTAAATGTTCATGCATGCAAAATGTTTTTATTGCTAAAGTTGGGTGATCAGTGCAGCAAAGGATTGAGGGAGATCAACTCAGGTTCAATAGGCTTGTATTCGACAGGGGAAAGTATCTTCACCAATTTTTTGCAAGGTTTGTCTACTATGTTTTAAAATTTTGGATATAACCAACTTTTTGTGCCTTTGTGTTTTTGACTGTATGCTTTCATGTAGTGCATTTTGTGTTTTTCCCCTTGTGTGTTTTGTTTTTTTGGTCTGCCCAAAGATATTTTGGGTCCTCACTATGACACTTTTTGTCACACATCCCCAACCAGAGCCAATGTTAACACTTGAAAAAACCAACTCCCAAATATGCATTATTTTGCCCCAAAAATCTATTAAAAATTCCCATTTTTCATTTGTAGTCAAAAACCCCCATTTAGATCCTATCTCAGACAATTTACAGGGGTTTTTCTTTCAAAAATCCAAGTATAATGTTCCCCTTGTCATTGTTTTTCTTCCCTTATAAAAAAATGTTCGTTTGAGGCTTTTGTTGGCAAATCGGCAAAATTGTGAACTGATGAATTTTTTGACTAAGTTTATTGGTTCGTGATTTCACCGGTCTTTCAGTTTACCAAAAAAGAGCTAGAGAAGGGAAGTTTGAAAGAAATGTTTGAATTCTTCTTCGGCAAATTTGTTCAAGTTGTGGCCTTTGTCAGCAAATCAGCAAAATCCCAAACTATTGATTTCACTGACTAGGTCGTAAGTTTGTGTTTTCCTTGATTCGTTGACCAAGGGAAAGGGCTCACAAAAGTAAAAATTTTCTAAGGCACAAAGGAAAGAAAGATGACTTGAGTCTTTTATCGGTGAATGTTTTAGTTCATGAACTTAAAATTTCACCGATAGAACAAAGGGAGGAACAAAGGCATAGGCAAAAGGTAAAAAGGAAAAACCTAAGTCTTTTATCGCCAAATCAACTGGTTCATGAACCACCGATTTCTCTTACAACAATTCACCATTGATTAGGTGAGGCACTAAGGAGGAGTCTTCAAAGAAGAAAAAAGAAGAGAAGGAAAGAAAATGAGTGGCTCATTGAAAAAGGTGTGAGTTTGTGAAACTTTGGTTTTGCTGACAAAAAGTTCATTGACGGGTCATTTCTCCGACATATAAGGAATGAGCAGAGATAAAAGGAAGATTGGTTATGGAAGGAAGGAACTAATAAAGATAAGAAGTTTGCCATACTAAATATTTTCTGATAAAGAGAAGAAGGCATGAAGGCAAAAGGAAATAAAGAGAAGATAGTTTGCCATGGGGAAAAGTTCTCAACAAAGAGGCAAGTGAAAACAATTTCTACTGAAACAAGAAAAATAATTGTTTGTCAGCGAATCAGCTAGTTCACGAACTGTCAACTTCTCCAACCAAGTTCATGAGCTTCTATTTTTGCCAATTCGTTCATAAGGTGACCAAGGAGCAAAAGGAAAGGGGTACAGAAAATTGTTCATTGGTATAGGAATAGGCCAATAGAGAGGGAAATGGCAAAGGAAGAAAAGGACTTTTCCAAGTTTTGTGTGAAGGTAAAATTTCCAACAAGAAGAAACAAGAATGAAGCGGTGAAGTGGATGGTCCCCCAAGTTGATATTTTTCTAATAAAGGGGAAAGAAGAATGAATAGAGTAGCTTCATTGGCAAAGTGGGCAGTTTGTGAACTATTTGGTTTGCCGACCATTGTGTTCACTGATGTGAGATTTTGCTGACAGAGGAAGGCAAAGACAAAAAAGACAAGTGAGGAGAAAGCAATGAAGAAGAAGAAGATGAAATGGATAGTCTGTACCAAGCCGAATTTGTTGATAAACATGGATATTAGAAGGCAAAATCAAAGGATGATCAAATGTTTTCTAAAGCATAAAGTAAATGTAATTGTTCAAAATATTTGTAGTTAAAAATATTTTAGAAAGGTTGTAAAGAGATTTACACACTATTTTGGTAGACTATTCTTCAAGAACATATCTGAATGAAAACGTGCCATGATTGCAGGATATTGTAGGTGCATTGGTACTAAACATTAATGTTTGACAGGCCAAGGTTAGTTTCAAGTGGGTAGCACAATGAAATTCTTCAATGTACAAGTACACTTGGAGGACAAAATAGATGAAATTGAAGTTATAGGTGCCAGGGAATGGACTCAAGCCATCCCTCATTATTGCTCTAGGTACCCAAAGAGTGTGAGCAATCTTCTTCTGCCATTTTTTAAAGTTGTCAGGGAATGGGCCTTTCTTCCAATATGTTAGATTGTTTGACAAGGCAATGGGCCAAATTTAGTGTAGCATGGGTTTCTTGTTGACCAAGGTGTCAGCGTCTGGAGCTGCATGGTAGAAGAGTGCTATATATGAATGTTTTAGTGACATTTGATGGAGTTGGTTGGTTCTTTGTTGGTTGTTGGAGGCTGTGCAGGTCCAACAATGCTTCTAGGGCTCCAAATCAAGCCATGTCCAGTTGCAGAGAAGTAGTGGAATGGTGAATCAATTGAAAGATAATTATGTAGTAGGGTTTGTGTAGATAATGTCTCCATGGTAGTTTGTATGTATTTAGGGTCTTTCCTTTTATCACATTCGCTGATAACTTTGTATTAGACTTTTGAAAATGTGAAAGCATTTTAAATATATTACAAGCCTTGTAATTGTCATATATCCTTTACATTTGAATGCATATAGTTCTATTCTAGATTATTAAGTATATTTGAAGCACAAAACATGCAATCTAATATAGCATATGCTTAGATAAAGTTTTCCTTGTTTCCCTTCCATTGTGTTCTTTTCTATCATATTTGACTCTGTAGCTCAATTGGTTTGGAATCAGTCTTGGCTCCATTAGAGCAATCTCACACTTTTAAATCAAACAAATATCTACCAGTGGTTTAGGGGAAAAACCGTCTTTATTGTGCATGTACATTTGCATGGTTTGTATCAGCTATATAGGGGTTTTGTGACAGCTAGTTGTTCTTGGTTCAGTGATAGTCTTTTGGAGCAAGACAATGAGTTGGGTTTGGTTGTCTATTTATTTTTAGTTGTACATTTGGTTTGAACTCAATACCTATTCAGGTATACCCCTTGGAATATCTGTCCAAAGGTTAAGCTCAGTTCAAAGTGTAGAGGAGCCTATCAACTCCTATTAGTTGGCCAAAATTGCCCTTGACCTATTAATGAACCTCTTTCAATCACCTTGACGACACCCCTGTCCTAGGTGATTTTTGAAATGTTTTAGGGTTTTAAGATGCTAATATTTTGGGAGCCAACAAGGGCCTCATTAGGATTAAAACTTGGGTGCCATTTGCATAGCGCAATTCTTTTCTTACCAAAGAACCAAGGACCTTAAATTAAAATGCTGGGGCAATCTTCTACTAGATAGAAGGTTAAACTAAAGATCCCCTTAGGAAGAGTAGAGATAGAGATTTTAACTTTATTTGACCATTTATTCGACAACCGTTTGCGCAACATCTCAATATTCAGCCATCTTCCATAGACTTTACTAATGAGCATATTGTCCATTTTGGCCATGGCTTTGTCCAGAGTGTGTTTCATAATTTTAAGGCACACCCCATCCTTGAAATGGATAATATCCACCCCATCATTGAATTTTAGGACATAGTGACTTGAAAAAAGCTCTTTCTAGGCAGGTGACTCACCCGAGGAAGGAACAAAGGATTTCTCAAGCCTGGTGATCAGTTTTGAGGCAGAGGCCCCACTATGTTGTCCAACATGAATATTAAATGATTGATTCCACTGATAGTACAAGCATCTATAGACACTATCCTAGGAGTTATTGGGATTCTCCAAGCACCTAGACCAACACCAGTGTTTCCCACCCGTCTGTCGCTACTCCCATTTCAAATTTTTTTATGAGAGTAAGTTATTCCAAAATACACCATTGTTCCTCGTGTGAAATAGAAATGTGTAAACTTATATTTTATCTATACTTAAATTTTGGAGGTAATAACCTCAATTGTTGACACAGTAGAGGGTGACCCCACATGGTTTGACCCTTGGTTGTTAGCACTATAGGAAAAAAGCCACTATTAGGATTATGTTAGGGTTTCAATGGCAAACTGGAGCAATACCAATTACCAATTATAATGTAGATTTAAATACACACAAAAATAGAGATAAATAATAACACAAATGAACACAGATATTTAATGTGGTTCATCCAAAGTGGGCTACATCCATAAACACAACTATCTAATATTATTATCTACCAAAACTCATGATTACAATCTCAAATGTGACTCATGGCTTTTCACCTTCTCTAGATGCTTATTTATCAAGCCTTATGGTTGTTATACAAAGTGGGTTTACACATGTCAGCCAATAACAAACTAACTGTCGATACCTTTATTAAATATCTAGGCCCTTTTTTCTTTGAGGGAACTACCCCCAGCCACCCATGTTGGGGGTGCTACCCCCAGACCCCTACCATGGGATCTACCGCCAGACCCCCATCAGGGGGATGAGCCTTCGGGCCCCGTAGGAGGGGCTCCACCCCTTGCACTCCCCCATTAATTATTCTAGGGAGAACCATGGGGAGCTCCACCGAAAACCCCTATAGTAGGAGTAGTAGCCCCATCATTTCACCATAGGATCTCCCCTCTTTAAAGACCCTCAATTGTTGACATGGTAGAGGGAAACCTTGCGAGGTTTAAACTTTGGTTGTTTACACTATAGGATAGGAAAGAAGCCCCACCATTTCACCAAAGGGTCTCCCCTATGAATGCCCTATAGTTATTCCTTGAGTTACAAATTGTTTAATGCAAATATGAGATAGTAAGATCCAGTTTCTATTCATAAATTTTCTTGGGAGTTACAAAATAGATTTGAAAACAAATTTAAAAATGGACTAATTATCTTTTACATTTAGAAAACAAAATATGAAACCTTACATATACTTCCAATTAGGATCCCTGATCAGAGTAATCAAGATGGAGCCATGTGTTAAGAAAACCTTGTTAATCCTTATTTGTCTTCTTAAACTAAGGCTTTGTTACTTAGTGAACCAAAACAAAAGAGATTGAAGTTTCAACTAGTAAATTTATTTGTAAATTTAACCATGAAGATAGTAATCTTGAATCAAACTATTAAATATATAGAAAGAAATTTGTTTGAATTACCGTAGCTAAGTTGGGGTGTTACAATAGATTAAATCTGTGAGTTTAGATTAGATCTGTGAGACATATCATACATGCACTTGTAGGATCAAATTTATGGTTGTGAAAGTAACTCAAAGCAATAGATAGAGCATTCAATGATTGCAAGGTATTCATATAATCTTCATTAGAATTTCTATATTATTGGTAAATCAATTTCATCATCTATCAAAGTTTTCTAACTAAATACCAATATTTTATTTTATTACATTTCTCATAACTCTTTAATCTAGAGTAGATTCTCAATGTTATTTTTTATAAAAGGTGGTGAACCACCTAGATGTATATTGATCAATATATAACGATTTACACGAGAAAGATAGCTTCCATCCAGTGCATGGTCTATTCTAAATTATCAAAACACAAAAAACATACATGACGGGCCTTATAATGGCCTTAATCTATTGTCCTTAAAGTAGAAAACAAAACACACAAGATACAATTTTTTCAAAGCATGAAAACAAAGAAAGCATTGCAACACTCCCTAGGAGTTTCAATCAAGTGGGGAAAGATAAAAATGACCCCTTATTAGTAGTCCTCCCTTTCCCTCTCCCTGGTAGACTAGCTAGCTCCTTGTCCTTCCATCGACTCCCTAACACTCCTCCTAATTGTGGCTAGCACACTTTAGCTATCTGGCTCATTCTCATCATGTAGGGGAGTTGAATCCTCGTTGTTTGTTATCGCCTTGGGGAGGTGGGGTGCCTAGTCAGGGGCATGCATCATGAGAAAATAGATTGAAATGAAAACATCCCTGCATCTAGTTGTCATCTGCTTGGAGAAGTTGTGGTTGTGGCCATGGAGGGCCCTATCCAAACTACTTATGCACCTGCATCCCAATCCTTTTTGCATCACCTTGAATACACACTTGGTTGTTGAGGATGTTCTTAGAGTACATATTGGGAAGATGCCTCCCACCATGGATTAAGTCATAGCCCTGCAGTGCTTGTCTCTACTTCTCCAAATTGTATAGATAATCAAATACCAAACTGGTTGCTATGGCATGAACATAATTTCCATCCTAGATGATGTCCATTATGTTCGATAGGAGTGTAGAAACTATGTTTGACTAGTGCAGTATCATGTCCTCTATTCCTTGGATCAATTTCTGGCCACATATATTTCGAATTGCAAATTGCAACATCGTGCAATCAGTGTCAAAGATCTGGTTTAGATCCATAATTCTAATTGTTCCTCTGATCTCAGGCTCCCATGGCCTGACTGGAAACATGAGGTGTTGGTTGACACTTTCATTCTCCATTGATGTACTTGCAGGAAGAAAACAGAGAAAGAAAAAAAAAATAGAGAAACAGCTCGACAAGAGTTCTGAATGTTTTGATTCATGAAGGTTTGTAACGTTCATGGATATAAGTATTGATGTGAGATAGTTTTTGATTATTCCTTCTATCTCTGGTGTTGTCCTATCATCCTTGGGATGGCGTCACACATTGAAGATTTCTGAAAACTTTTATAAAGGATGGAAATCCTTTCCTGATTTGGCCCGTATAACCATTTATGGCTCCCTTTTGCTATGTCCCATCCACATTTACACATTGTCCTTCTTTAGGCGATGTGGATGTTGAATCCCTGCCATGATCTTACCTATTAAATTTGAATACTAGTTGGACTGCATCCCATCCGAGCTTTCTCAACCAAAATTATGAGGAGTTGGATCTCTTTCATGCAAGCGACTCTCAGAAGATTTAACATGCTAAACCAGCCTAGGGACTGAAGAAAACACTACTTGTTGGTTTCGTTTAGCACAAGCTCTCTTTAAATACTTCAAATGTTAATACTATTTATTTATTTACATGTAAAAAAAATATTTAATCTCCCTCTTATTGAAATGGGAAGTATTATTTTCCTTTTCATACTTATATTGAACTATATTATCTATTATTCTTTAAGTTTACTTTTTAAATTCAAAAAGGTTATTAGAAAACATATTTGGTGCAAGTTGCATTCAAACTAAACTTTTAATAACCTAGCAATTTTTTTTATTGATTAAGAAAAAAATAAATTGCAAAATTTTGTTTAACCCAATTATGAAGATTCCTTTTTTCTTAGTCAATAGATTCTAGCATAAAAAATTGGGCTAATGCCTGGTCAGATAATTCGTTTTCAGTACACCGCCATTTAAATAATACTTCCGTTTAATTTTAGTTTCATAAAACTGTATATGGGATCCTTATTCTGTATGAAGGGGCAACTATAAATAATTAGCTTCCAGTCTATAAACAAAAATTTCCTTCTGTATCCACTAGGTATGAAAGGGACATTAAATGTATATATGGGGCTGAGTGAAATCAATTGTTTTCGGCATGTGCACATACCATTAAAAATAGCATTTGCTTTCTGAATAGGTCAAAGACCAAAATAAAAAATACGTAGCAAACCTAGAAATTGAGGAAGTGCCTGGTCAGATAATTCGTTTTCAGCTAGTGCGCCTACCATTTAAAATAAAACTAAGGGTCCTGCGTTCTCAACGTTAGATATCCATTCTAGTCCTTAATTTTGGATCTGTGAATTAGTGAGATTTCATTTTGTTTGTTTAGTGGAGAAAGTCTTGCGACGAGGAAATATTGCTGTTGCTAATGTTCAACATTTTTTTTCATCATTCACCATGCCCAATCACAAATCACCCTCGCTGGAAGAGCTAACGACCATCTTTCAAGCTGTAGCCATAGCAAAAGTCGATGATTTAATCAACACCATCAAATTGATCTTGGAAACAAAGAAGGCTGGAAAGGTTCTAGGCAAATAATACTACTACTATTTTCATCGCTATTTCTATGCTACAATGCTTTGTAGTTTGTAGTGGTTGATAGAGTTTA
Source organism: Cunninghamia lanceolata (assembly GCA_027924645.1). Classification (NCBI taxonomy): domain Eukaryota; kingdom Viridiplantae; phylum Streptophyta; class Pinopsida; order Cupressales; family Cupressaceae; genus Cunninghamia; species Cunninghamia lanceolata. The sequence goes on along the minus strand of BSBN01000925.1, from coordinate 3,664,697 downwards.
ATTTTTATCTGTCTCCATGTTTCAATTGTTTTGCAGATCACAAAGAAGCTGAACAGGTGGACTTCATTTTTCAAGACTGGTGACAAAATATTGACTTCTGTCAATGACCATATGGAGAAAATTGGTCAAAAGGTATATCAAACGTTAAAACTTGTATCCTTTCAAGAGCATTCTCAGATCACTGTCACTCGAACTGATTTTCATTTGATTTTTTGGCTTCGGATTTACAGGTAGACCTGTTCCAATCTGATGGCGATGTATTAAACGTGGTATCAGAAATACTCAAACAAGTTGGTCAAATTCATGGGGTAGTAGCAGGGCTGTCCATAGTAGAGCATTTGCTCACAAAAATCGGCAAAATGTCAGATCAGGATGAATGTTTGGAGCTCTTGCAAAATATGGTTGAACTTGCTAACCATATTAAAAAATTAACCCCAGTCCGAATGGAAGAGGAGAAATTAAGAAACGCACTTGTATTAATTGTTCACGAATCCATGCTGTGCGCTAAACAGCTATATTCTAAAACTCTTTTCAGGTTAAAATAACAATCGCACATTTCCCCAGTTGTTTCATGTTCTTACTCGTATAATATTCTTCTATTTGTAATTGTTAAATTCCTTATGTTTGAAGAACATGTGGCCTTTTATCGTTAGTACTAGTAGTTACGAATCGTTCCCCGGTATTTGCTCTTATTGTGTAGTTTTATGTTGCAGCGTTTTGAAAGCTTCCCTAAACGAAAAAAGTTCGAGTAAATTTCTTCAGCGGCAGTGCGTAAGACTTCCTATGACTCAGCGGTCATATCCAACTCACGCAGGTAAATATAAATAAAATGTTTTTGTACTGCATATTTGTTTTCAACGGTTGCATTTTCATTACAATGGATTAGATATCAACACTAGTGAGGATTGTTGATGCATGATTTTTTCCGAGATCAACGTTAATCAATGTGATTTTTCTTAGTAATTTTGTGGAACATCATTTTCTATGGTGATCACTGGGACAAACGGTATAACAGATAACAACGAAGTCCCAACAAATTATTGAGACTCCTCCTTGAATAGGACGACTGACTTCTTTTTTCGACACCAACCAACTCTGACTCTTGTTTCTTGTATTTTCTAGCTAATTTAAAATAATCTGTAGTAACTAGTTTGGCACTTCCTCAAAATGTTCAACTCTATCTCAAGGCTCGATCCCCTAATAGTCTAGCATCACAACTGACCAAGTTGAAAATTAATTATCACTTTACCTAATTAGAGTGGGTATCATTTAGTTAGTATATGACCTTCGGTTCCTCTAATTACACTTGGTTGTCATCACAGTGGATGCAAATTTAGTTGATAGTATGACAAGCATTTTATTATAATAGTTTTATTCTTTGGTCCATATATTCTTTAAATCTATTTTGAAATCCATCTGATAACCCGTATAATTCCTTAAAGGGATTATTAAGTGGATAATATTTGTTGGTGAAGGAAGAATAGATAGGTGATGAATGTAGTAAAAAGGGGAAAGTGGAGATGTCTATAGTCGAGTGAAATAAGAGGTGGCGGTAGAAGATGTTAGCACCATGGGAATAATAGATGAAATGAATGGAAGTGGAGGGGATGTTTAAGTTAGTTGAGAGAAGGGATGCACTTGTTGTCATGAATTAAGTTGCTTATTGAGGTAATAGGAAGGGGATGAGACTAATGGGAAAGATCCATCACAAACAGTGAGAGTCTAGAGGAGATGGAAAAGAAAAATAAATTATGTTATGTACAGTAGAAAAAAAGGGTGAGAGGCATCATCTATAAAAAGGGGGGGAAGAATCTAAATATATTTAAATGGGAAGTGGAACCATGGATATTTAAGAAAAGAGAGACAAAAGTTATTACATAAGAAAGTTCAAAAGAAGTAATATCTATAATGGAAGGAGGATGAAGACTTACTTGAGTTACTATACATGGTGTGTTAGTAAAACTAAAAACATCCTTGTCCTCTTCATCTTGTTTAGTCTTCTTCTTCTTTTCTTCTCAAGAATTAGAATATTATGTATCTTTTATTTTATTTTTATTTTCTTTTCCATCACCATCATCATTGTTGTGTCTAGATCCAATTATCGTTATGGCCTTTTGTGCAAGCATTTTCTATGTAGGAACGTCTTAACCAACCGGTGCGTTGTAAGCGACCGGCTGGTCGACAACTTGTATAGCCGGGCAAAGACAGTCGACGGGATGTCGACAGACTGTATGGCATGAATGGTCGAAAGACACTCAATCGGTTCGGTCACTAGGTTTGGTCGACTGGAAGAATCGACTGCCTAGCCGTATAGTCGGTGAGTTACAACTCACCAGCTATTTACGGCTAGGTGTCTATGTAACCCTAGAGTCATTGTGATTCTATTTTGTTGAGAGGACTATCTCAATTTGTTCTTAGGCCACTTTTAGTGGTATCAAATTGTTCTACAACTACTTCCTCTTTAGTGTATCCTATCTCATCTAGGGATATAATTCCTTCTATTGTTATTTGTAGTGCTATGAAGTCAAACTTTTTTCTTCAAAGGACTCATGAAGGTATAGTTCTTTCCTTGGCTTTGGTCCAACCTAGTTTTTTCCCTTAGGTTAATTGTGACTAGGTCCATTATTGGCTCTTCTATTTCATTTCTTGAGGTGCCCAATCCCCCACTACTCTAGCGTTATTTTGTAGCAACACTTGTCCCTAACATAATTTGTGGACTTCAATTTTTAAGATCCATTATGGATTGTAGTAATTGTAGGTTGGGAAGTAGGATCTACATGTTGTTGTGCTATGGGTGTTACATATTCTAAACTTGTATGAGAAGATGGAAAAAATGAACCTTGTTATGCAATTGAGGAATACTCAATGTCCACACACAAAGGTTCTAATTGCTCTCCATGAAACATATTTTTACTTGCTTCATTCTCTTCAAAAGTATCGAAGGGCAAACTAAATTGAAAATCAACTCTGGATTTCTACTATGTTCTAACCTTGTGTATGTGGATTTGTCATTACACCAAAATCCATAGGTCAAATTTAGAATCTTCACTTCTCTAGGGTGGTGGTTAGTCCATAAAAACAATTCCTAGATGTGCGATAGTTAATCCAACACCCCCTCTATTGCAACTCAATGGTGTTAAACCTAAGTTGAGGCTCTAATACCACATGTATGTTGGAGATATTAATCCCAACTACAATATTTATTTCTCTGTCATTTCTTAGTAGCTACGTATCTCCCTTTTGCTTTTCACATGCCATGTCAGATAGTTTTTTCAACGCAGCCCATTCCTTATTTACTGTATGCAAGACAAATTACCCATGCTACCATCAAACTCAAATTTAATGTTATTAAATGTTCTTGTTTTTCCCTCCTTAGTTGGGTCTCTACGTTGCTTTTGAGTGCAGTCTTTTAGGAGTTTGTTTTTTGTTGAAGAGCAGAAGAACAAAAAAGAAGCTATGGTCTAGTTTATGAAGACTGCTGTGTATGAAAGAGTTGTAGCTCTCACAACCAGTAATATGTTTTTTTATGTAAGATAGCAGTAGCTATGTTTTGAAGACATTATATACTCTATTTTTAATAGTCTGAGTAATATAGCAAAACTAAAGATATTGCTCTATTTTCTGAGTTTTACTTGATGCATGTATGCTCTATTTTTTGTTCTTGTATTTTTTATAAAGAGCAGCAACTCTGTTTCATGGTAGCTCTATATTTCTATTTCTCCTCTGCCTCTTAACTAGCAAAGTGGTATCAGAGCCATGGTCATGAGCTGAAGGTTTCAAGCAAGGTTTTATCAATGGTAAAGTTTTTTTAAGAAAAGTTTTTTTCAAGAAGCAAGTTTCATAGACAACAATGGCAGCAAGCACAAGGTTGACAAACCCACAAATTCCACAGTTTAATGGAAAGAATTATGACTACTGGGCAATCACCATGAAAGCTTTGTTTTGTTCTCAAGATATTTGGGAGCTTGTTGAGAATTGCTTTCCAGAGCCAGCTGATGCAGCAACATACAATGCATTGACACAAGCAGAGAAAGATTTGTTGAGAGATAACAGGAAGAAGGACTCCAAAGCTCTCTTTTACATCTTCCAAGCTGTGCATGAGAGTATTTTTCCAAGGATTGCAGCAGCAACTAAGTCCAAACATGCATGGGATACACTTCAAACAGCCTATCAAGGAATGGCAAAAGTGAAAACAACTAAGCTACAAATGCTAAGAAAGGATTTTGAAACAATTTTCATGAAGGATTCAGATTCAATAGACACTTTTTTCACACAAGTGATGAGTTTAGTTAATCAAATCAGATCTCATGGTGAAACACTTCAGGATAGAAGAGTTGTAGAAAAGATTTTAAGGAGTTTACCCACAAGATTTGAATCCATAGTTGTGACCATAGAGGAAACAAAGAACCTCTCATAGTTTTCAGTTGATGAGCTCCATGCATCTCTCATTTCTCATGAGCATAGGCTTAGTAGGTTAGCAAGCCCATCATTGGAGCATGCATTCAAGACACAAGCTTCAATCAACCATGGAAGAGGTAGAGGAAGATCGAATTTCAGAGGTAGAGGAAGGAATTCATATAGAGGTGGAAGAAGCAGCCCATCAAATTCAAGTGGAAGAGGCAGTAGCCAAAACTCAAGCCCAAACCCATCTCAAAATCAACCACATGGTCAAAGGTATGACAAATCTCAAATCCATTGTCATTATTGTAAGAAATATGGGCATTATTCAAATGAATGTAGGAAAAAACAATCTGATTTCAGCAGACAAAATGCAAACTTTACAAGAGAAAACCAAAATCAGAGCAATATGTTCATAGCATGCAATGTAGCACAAGAAAATCAGAAGGATGTATGGTTCTTAGACTCAGGCTGCAGCAATCACATGATAGGGAACTTAGAAATGTTTTCAAGTTTAGATGAAAGTGTAAAATCAGATGTCACATTGGGTAATGACAACAAAGTTTCAATTATGGGCAAAGGAAACATCAACATTCTAACTAAACAGGAAGAGAAGAAGTATATTTCAGATGTATATTTTGTGCCTAGTCTAAAACATAATTTAATGAGTATTGGGCAGCTTGTTCAAAAAGGGTATAGAGTCTTCTTCAAAAATAGAGAATGCACTATTCTAGATAAATTTCCAAGCAACCAGCTTATTGCCAAAGTCCAAATGACAAGCAATAGAATGTTTCCCCTAAAGATTAAGCCAGATTTGAATGTGGAATATGCTCAAGCACAACCCACAATGAATCCATAAGAGGATAAAGAAGAAGTTGTAGCAGTTACACAAACCCTCTTTCAAGTAGAAATAAAAGATGAAAATTGGTTATGGCATCTAAGATTTGCGCATCTCAACTTTGGAGGTCTAAATTTACTTCATAGGAAGAGTATGGTAAAGGGTTTGCCATTAATAGAGAAACTGGAAAGAGTATGTGAAGGATGTATCTTGGGAAAGCAACATAGAGAGACACTTCCAACCGGCAAGTCAATTAGAGCAAAGACACGTTTAGAGATTGTTCATTCAGATTTATGTGGGCCAATGCAAACACCCTCAATTGGTGGAAAATTCTTCTTTTTGACATTCATTTTTGATTATTCAAGGAAAACATGGGTCTACTTTCTAAGGCAAAAGAATGAAGTGTTTGATTACTTCCGTCAATTCAAGGCACTTGTTGAGAAGCAAAGTGGGCACTACATCAAAGCATTGAGAACAGATAGAGGTGGTGAGTACATCTCAAATGAATTTCTAATTTTTTGCGAAGACCATGGGATTCACAAGCAATTCACAACCAGGTACACAGCTCAACAGAATGGGGTAGCTGAAAGGAAAAATAGAACAATCATGGAAATGGCAAGAAGCATGTTGAAAGCAAAGCATTTGTCAAATGAATATTGGGCTGAAGCTGTAGCTTGTGCAACATACATTATGAATAGATGTCCAACCAAGAGTGTGAAGAATGTGATTCTTGAAGAAGCATGGATGGGAAGAAAACATAGTGTTGCTCACATGAGAGTATTTGGATGTGTGGCATATGCACATGTGCCAGATGAGTTGAGAAGAAAATTGGACAATAAGGGAGAAAAGTGTATATTTGTTGGTTATAGTGATGAATCTAAGGCATACAAACTATATAGTCCAATAACCAAGAAAGTTATAATCAGTAGAGATGTACAATTCATAGAAGATGAAGCATGGGATGGAAGTTTGGAGAAGACAATCAATATTGCAGCCAACTTACCTCAAGAAGATAGAGAAGATTTAACACCAACAGGTACTCCATCAAATGTGACTCCTTCCACACCTATTCAGGCTCAACAAAGTGGTCATCAAATGAAACCATCATTAAGTGTAAGGACAACCCCACGTATTCAAGCATCCACTCCTTCAAATGTACAACAAACACCATCTACAAGTGGCAATTAGGGTGTAGGACCATCAAGTCCACATTCCACAAGTCCAAGTTCAAGTGATATGTCAAATCCTACATTGGCAAGCTTGAGGAGACAAAAAATTAGAAGTTTGAGAGACATTTATGATCAAAATGAAGGTGAGAACAATGCTGGTCTAATTTCTCTTTTTGCATTTTATTCACAAATAGAAGATCCAATTCATTATGAAGATGCAATTAAGGATGAAAAATGGGTAAATGCAATGGATGATGAAATTGATGCAATTGAAAAAAATCAAACGTGGGAGTTAGTGAGTCTTCCAAAAGACAAAGATGTCATAGGAGTGAAGTGGGTTTACAAGACTAAATTAGATGCAAATGGTGATGTGCAAAAACATAAAGCAAGACTAGTTGCAAAGGGATATTCACAACAGCCTGGGGTTGATTACAATGAGACATTCGCTCCAGTAGCATGTTTAGACACCGTAAGAACTATACTTGCAATAGCAGCTCAAAACAAATGGCCAGTTGACCAAATGGATGTAAAATCAACCTTTTTGAATGGTTACCTTGAAGAAGAAGTTTATGTGGAGCAGCCACCTAGTATGAGATTTTGGGTCAAGAAAACAAAGTTTACAAACTAAAAAAGGCATTCTATGGACTCAAGCAAGCCCCAAGAGCTTGGTATAGTAGAATTGACTCCTATCTTTTGCAAAATGGCTTCAATAGGTGTAGTAGTGAGCCTACATTGTACACCAAGATGAATGAGCAAGGTGAGATCATAATTGTTTGCTTGTATGTTGATGATTTGATATTCACGGGTGATTTAGCAATTGATTTGTTCAAAGGAGCTATGAAAAAAGAGTTTGAAATGACTGATTTGGGTCTCATGAAGTATTTTCTTGGCATTGACGTGAATCGAAATGATACTGGTATATTCATCTCCCAATCTAAGTATGCAAATGACATTTTGAAGAGGTTTAACATGACAAATTACAAATTAACTCCAACACTAATTGTGACAAGACTGAAATTAAGCAAGGATGACAAAGGAGCCAACATTGATCCAACTTTGTATAAAAGGTTTGTTGGTAGCCTCATGTATTTAATAGCCACAAGGCCGGACATTATGTATGTAGTTAGTCTCATTTCAAGGTTTATGAAGTCTCCAAAGGACTCTCATTGGCAAGCAAGAAAGAGAATTCTCAGATATGTAAGTGGAACAAGAAACTATGGCATTCAGTATGCAAAGTCAAATGAGTTCAAGCTCATCGGCTACACAGATAGTGATTGTGCAGGAAGCATTGATGATAGGAAGAGCACTTCTAGTTATGTCTTTCATTTTGGAATAGGTGTAGTTTCATGGGTGTCAAAAAAACAACCAATTGTCACTCTTTCATCAGCTGAAGCAGAGTATGTAGCAGCCACAGGTGCATCATGTCAAGCAGTTTGAATGAGAAGAATTTTGAAAGATCTTAGTCAAGAACAACAAGAGGCAACAAGGATCTATTGTGACAACAACTCAGCTATAGCATTGTCAAAGAATCTAGTTTTTCACAAGAGAAGCAAACATATTGACACAAGATATCATTTCATTAGAGAGTTGATTAACAATGGAAAGATCTTTTTGGTTTTTTGTAGGTCTCAAGATCAGTATGCAGATATCTTCACCAAGCCATTAGGAAAAGAAAACTTTGAATATCTGAGAGATCGTTTGGGAGTTCTAGATGGCGGTAGTTGTGATTAAGTGGGAGTGTTGGAGATATTAATCCCAACTACAATATTTATTTCTCTGTCATTTCTTAGCAGCTACGTATCTCCCTTTTGCTTTTCACATGCCATGTCAAATAGTTTTTTCAATGCAGCCCATTCCTTATTTACTGTATGCAGCACAAATTACCCATGCTACCATCAAACTCAAATTTAATGTTATTAAATGTTCTTGTTTTTCCCTCCTTAGCTGGGTCTGTACGTTTCTTTTGAGTGCAGTCTTTTAGGAGTTTGTTTTTTGTTGAAGAGCAGAAGAACAAAAAAGAAGCTATGGTCTAGTTTATGAAGACTGCTGTGTATGAAAGAGTTGTAGCTCTCACAACCAGTAATATGTTTTTTTATGTAAGATAGCAGCAGCTATGTTTTGAAGACATTATATACTCTGTTTTTAATAGTCTGAGTAATATAGCAAAACTGAAGATATTGCTCTATTTTTTGAGTTTTACTTGATGCATGTATGCTCTGTTTTTTGTTCTTGTATTTTTTATAAAGAGCAGCAGCTCTGTTTCATGGTAGCTCTGTATTTCTGTTTCTCCTCTCCTCTGCCTCTTAACTAGCAATGTAGATTTTTCATTACATCCAAAGCCTGAGTGTTAATAAACTTCCAATTCCGGTATCTTCACTGTTCCACGGTGAAGATTAATCCATGAAATCAATTTCTAAAGGTACAGTGTCTAGTCCAAAAGCATAGGGATTTCTTCCTATCACCACATAATTTCTCGGAAGGATCAAACTTGAACTTCTTTGGATATACGTTTATGAAAGTCTTCATTGGAGTAGGACTAGCCTTCACAGCATATAATATTTTTTTGTCTACTGCCTCTGTTGTTACTCTTTAGTGGGGTATTTGAATTCCTCGAAATGTATAAATTATTCAAAGCTCTTAATGATCTGTAACCATCCTTGAAATTATCCTGAAGGATGATAGATTCATTTATCGTCATGTAATTTTAACTATAAGTCCAGGAGCTTATTCTGCAACTGTAATGCCCGTTTTCTCTCGGTAATTGTCATTTCATTGCAGGTACAATTTAGTTCTTCCTCTTGAACTCCCTTGTGATTGTTCCCTAAGATCAGTTTGTCTTAGATACTCTAAGCAGAAAACTCTCTCTGAAACATGCTTAGGTAAGTAGAAAATTTGGTGTCAAAATCAATAGAGTGGTTACTGTGTGCTCTGTAAAAACGTAACAGTCTCCTCTATGCTTGCCTTGTAAATATTGCTCACACGACAATAGAATCCTATACAATCTTTTCTCTTTCATTTTTGATACCAAGTGGGTGAAAACCCCAATGAAAAACTCATTATAGGATGTCCCTTTGTAATTACAGTGTTCCAGTCGATGCCTCGTAGCTTCTGGTTGTTTGATTTATATATTTTCAGATCTAAATGCAGCAAGCTTTGTTGGACTCTGGCACCAAATTAGGTAGGCAATATATATATATATATCCCTTTTCTGTTGGAAAATTCACTAGTTCTTCATGCATTTTATTTGTTATTTAGCTACTGATTCTAAAATTATAGTAGGAAGCTAAATATTTGATACCATGTAACACCGTTTGTTGAGAAGGATGCACTTCCTTGGCATTGTCATTGATAAAGTTGACTGTTGTCATGATCAAATCTTCCTGAGAATTAAGAAAGTTAAGGACAATGGGGTAGGCAGGATACTTTTCCTCCACCATTTTAATTTCTTGGTTTAAGAAAACCATATTATTATAAATATTTGACTAAAATTTGCCTGGGTATTTATTGTGGCACTTCCATCAATATTATTCTATGCTCAGAAGATATATTTGAAATAAGGATGCCACTTCTAGTTTGAATTTTCTCTTGAACAACTTGGGTAATTCTCTAACATGCTACAACAATTTCCTGCGGGAACAAGTCCGAGTTTTAGAGTCAAACTCTAGTCAGCGCTAAGAGAATTATTCCTTGGGAAGCCTCCCTTCCTCAACTTATTTCTATCCTTATTCAACCTTAGATCGAAGACATATCATCGAAATTTAGCAGGGTGATGATAACTTTTAGAAGAGGTTGGCTTACAAATGTAGGAGGGGCTATAGGCATGGCTTTTCAAGTTTGTTTTATAGGGGTACTTCCTTCATGAACTTGACCTATACTGTAGAAAATTGAGGGAGAGATCAAATTAGATGTAGTTAGGATGCATCTCAATGACTTATTTGTATGTTGCTATAGATTTATCCGACGAACCCTTCTTAGTAATTCTCTTTCCACATACAATCAGATTTGTATCATCTTAGATTCCATTGTTATGTTGCATATCTTTCTTGTTTTACTCAATCTTTGGATGCAATCGTCTCCACTTATCTGTGCTGCAGTTTGATTGCGGTCACAAATTGTGGGCCAAGATTGAAAAGGTAGGATTGAATGGCAATGTTTATTGTTATTGAAAATGATAAGTTTATTTATAAGGCAGTGAACAAGTTAAATTATACAAATAAAACAAACTAAAAAAAACCAAAAATTAAATGTGTCAACCTATTAGATTAACCTATAAAGACTAATATGTACATCCCCCGTTTGAAGGAGTCATAGTTAAACCAACCATGCCTATGACCTTCTTAAACATTTCTCTTCCAAGTGTTTTGGTAAGAATATTTGTTGGCTGGTAAATAGTTGCACAATACTTGTGTTGTACTCTACCATCTTTCACATGATGTTGAATCAAATAAAACTTTGTGTTAATGTGTTTAGTTTGATCATGGAAGATTGGATATTTAGCCATTTTGATTGTAGATTGATTATATCAACTAGGAGAGGTGTTGATGAAACATGGTGTCCTTGCAAATATTCAAGAATCCTTTTGAGCGTTAATATTTCCCTAGTTACCTTGAAAGCTACCAAATATTCTTCTTATATAGAGGATAGAATTCGTAGTGACCACTTCTTAGAATTCTGAGAAATGACAATAATCCCTTGATGCATTAGCAAACTTGAAGTAGATTTCCCATCTTCCAGTTCATTTACATAATCAGAATTTGAATATCAAACTAATGTAAAATTTGCTACATTGGAGTACTTCAACCCATAGTTCTAGGTTTCGTTCATATACCAAAGAACCATTTTTCTGCTAACCAATTATTTTATTTAGGTTTTCTATGAATCTAGAGATGGCTCCAACAACAAAATAAATGTTTCATCATGTCGGTGTTGCATATATCAAACTTCCAACAAGTTGTTCGGTATTTAGTTGCATCAACAAACACTACAAAATCATCTTATCTTAGTTTCAAACTTTTCTCCATAGGAGTACTAAATGGTTTGCATTCAAACATTCCAAATTCACTTAGAATTTCACTAATATAGTTTTGTTAGGTCATTTTTCAAATCAACTCAATACCCAAATAGTAATGAAGGTATCCCAAGTTAGTCATTTCAAATCCTTGCATCAATTCTTCTTTCATAGTTATAATATAATTTTCACTGTTACTAGTTAGAAATAAATAATACACATAAACAACTAAATATACAACTATGCTATCAAGCTTTTTTATAACATCAAATTCAAAGTGCTTTAAATTTAACTTCAAGAGGTGCTCAACGGGTTTTCATACTAGGCTTATTGGGCTTGCGTTAAACCATGCAATGGTTTTATAATCTTTCATACTTCACTTTCTCAACCATTGACTACATATCCTTTTGGTTGAGTCATATATGCTATTTCCTTGAGATCACCATTCAAGAATGGATTTTTCATATCCATTTGATGAACTTTCTATCCATTTTGTGCTAAGTGAGTGAACAAAGCATGAATGGTAGTTTGCTTAGCTATAGGTGCAAATATTTCTTCATAATTTAGGCCCTATTTTTTATCATATCCTTTTGCAACAAGCTTTGCTTTATGTTTTTCAAATGTGCCATCTACATTATAGTTTTTTTCAAAGACCCACTTGTAAGAAATAGGTTTACAACATAGTGGAGGATTAATCAACTCCCAAGTCTTATTTTTTACAAGAGCGTAAGCATACTAAATTTACATATCCTTCCTCCACACTTCAATACTTTTACCGTCTTTAAAGGAACTTGGTTTTGAGTCTACCATTATGTTAATTTCATCAATAGACTCCAAGTTGGCATCTTCATTTGATTGAGCTTGTTGCATTCTTGTTCATGTCTTGTCAGTTTCATTAGGTCTCAAATATTTAAGAGTTTGTTGGACTTGTTTCTCCCATTTTTGTGAAGATACAATTTGAGGCATTGGTGCTCCCATTTCCTAATCAAAACCTCCATCATATTTTAATAGCTTCTATGTAGTTTCCTAAATCGCATGTTCATCTAGTGAAATTTGAAATTCTCCATGAGAAGGCTAAATTTTTTTATGAGAAGTTTGAAATTCTTTATTAGAGGGGATTTCTTCATAGACATCTTAACTTAGAGATTCCAAATGTGGTTCTAACAAATCTGGTTCTAAATTACTATCCCCACTCAAAGTGAGGAATCTCATAAGAACCTTTCTAAAGGAAAAACTTGGAACAAATTTCAAGGTGCTATAATTGACATTAAACACTCACAATATTATTGGAACCTTTTCACAAAATATAATATCATGAATCATAATAAATTTTCTATTTAACTCATCATACAACCTATATTATTTTGAAGAGTCTGAATAGCCTAGAAAAATAAATTTATGGCTTTGGTGATCCAAATTACTTCTTTTCTCCTTGGGAATCAAAGCATAAGAATTGGAGCCACTTGGTGAAGATCAAATTGCATATTTAGTCACTTGGTGAAGATCGAATGAAGGAGATTAATTGCATAGATAAATCACTATTTTTCTTCTTTTACCTAGAAATCCAACTATATTTCTTTAAAATATAACATTACCCTAACCATATTCATGACAATTCTATTCAGTGGGGATTGCCTAAAATAATTAGATGATGCATAATCTGATTTTGATGAAGACAATCCTCAATTTATTTTGATGTAAACTCTCCACCATTGTCTATTTGAAGAATACAAATTCAAGATTGAGCTTCATTTTCAATCATAATGTGAAACTTCTTAAAAGTGTCAAAAAGCTTCAAATTTCTTCTACAAGAAATAAATCCATTCATTTGACTATGATAATTAATAAATAATATAAAATACTTACATCCTCTAGCAAAATTTACTAGTAAGGTCCCACACAAATTAAACTGAATGAGCTTCTTTGTGTTGACCATGTTGAACTAAGAAAGGGATCCCTATGTTATTTTGTGAGAGTGCAAGTTTCATATTTGTCAATTCTCTTCACCAAAGTTGATAGACCTACAACACTATTATTTTTCATCATCTAAGTGCATTGTTTAATTAACATTCCCAAATCTTATCTTCCATAAAAGACTAGTATAAAGTTTACCATCTTCAACAAGGTAAGAAAAATTCCTGGAAATAGTTGAACCCCCTTTGATTTTCAAATACTTTCCATCTTCTTATCAATTGTCTAATTTATTTTTACTACCACTTATTCATCATCCCATAAAATGGAGTGGCCTTTCTCCCAAATCAAAAAAAGTGACAAGTTACATTGCAATTGAAGAATATACAATACATTATGAATTATAAAATCTAGATGTTTGGGTAATGTGAGCCAAGTGGTTCCTCTTCCAATAGGCTTGATAGTTGTTTTATTTGCTAAATAGATAAGACCACAAATATCTACATGAAACTCTTCAAAACAATCATGCCAAAATGTCAAATGTCATACGGATTTGGTATCTAATAACCAAACATCATAACATGATTCATTAATTGAAGTATAGTAGGAAAAATTTAATATAGAAAGCACAAATTCATCATGATCACTGCAATAGGAAAACTAGGTTGCTCTTGATGCTTTATCATCATAGTGGTTTGTATCTTATTGTTTGGAAATAGTTTCTATCTTTTTCCATGATATTTGCATTCATGGGCTTCATGACTACCTTTTGAACTACACCATTTGAAATACAAGTTTTGCATATATTTCTAGTTGTCACATTGAAAGCGTCATTTACCATTTATACTTCCTCTTCCTCCATTCTTCCATTATCCTCTATCATTTCTATGATCATTGTACCACCTCTAAAAGAAAAGTTATTATTAGAAGGATTGCCTTTTTGTTGGAAATGACAAATATTTTCTCCAATACAATCATTTTTTCTCTCAAAATCTATTTCACATTCTATCAACTTTTCAACCAATTGATCAAAAGTGATGTTATTCAATTGATTACTTGCTTGTTAAGACCCTAAATAAGTTAGATGAGTTGGAAGTAGTGGTTTTTTGAGATCTATGAGATAGATATTAGCTTTTCCACAAGTAGCATCAACATCTTATTTTATGGCTCAAATTTTAGAAGCCAAACTTATAATATCACCATTCTTCAATTCAGGGCTGAATAACTTCAATTGCAACTGAACAAACTCCAAATCTACATGGAAATTATATAGATCTTGTAATTTTTGAAGGGCATTAGAAGATAATTTACAGACACATCTCAATTAATGAAAGCCCTTATCAAATCCAAGGATTTAGAGGTCTTACACTACCATACTTCCCTTTATTTAACAAAAGTTGGTGTTGTATGATGGGTGTCTCTGTGACAAATATTACACTAAAGATCATTTAAATTAAGTGTTTTCAATTTTTTGTACCATACTATCCATGCATCTTTTCCAATTAGAATTTCACGAATCATTGTCACCATAAATTGCAATGTCCAAAATCCAGTAGGGTTAAAATAACATTTTTCTTTCCATTCTTTATAGCATTAATAAATTAAAAAATGCCACTTATCTCTAATGTTTGTTGGGTAGAAAAAATATTTTTTATTACAATCTCTATTGTAATAAAAATTAATAAAAATATTCACTTTTATCTCCAATGCCATCTTTGAACATGAGTGTTTCCTTCGAGAAAAAAATACTTAGATTTTATTTTCAAACCCTTTACTACTAGACAATTTGAAAAATACTAGCAATCTTTGTGGAATACTTTTCTACGATAACTTCTAAAACTTTTATTTACAATATCCGAAACAAAGTTTATCTTTTTCTTTGACTTAGAATTTCTACTTTTTCGGGCTAAAATTTTGACCATTAGTTTCTTCTGCATCTTTTGTAATATATCTTTCTATGCTTTGATAACACTATGAGGTTAATAGAAATTAGAATAGAATGGTAATTTTTTTTTTTTTTTGGAAAATGAAGTTTTACAAGTTTATTTAATTTTAATGATGTAATATGGTCTAAAGAACTCCTAGTAGTAGGCATAGTTAAGATTTTGTTCATAAGATACTAAGTCAGTTTTAAAGTAAAGTTACAAGGTGAATATATAAATTGTGCACTTCAAAGCTAGATTATAAGATTAAACTAAGATTTTTGTTATTTCTTGATAGTCATTTTGTCGTCTACTTATAAAACTGCATACTATTTGTGAGGCACACCATTTAAGTAACTAAATCATCACAATAGGCTCATGAAAATTATCTATTCTAAGCATAGTATTGTAGACACCCAAATTTGTCCCAAATTTGTCCATGTCTTGCAACACCTAGCTAAAAATATTATCCTAGATATCTTGTAACATTTTGTCCTAAATCCCACTCTTAATCCCATTTATCCATTAGCCAATTAATTAAATAAATTTTATTTATTTAATTAAAATCTCATTCAATCCCATCCTTATCCCACTTAGCCAATTAATTAAATAAATTTTATTTATTTAATTAATTTCACATGCATAATCCCATTTATCTTATCCTCATCCTAATTAATTAAATAAATTTTATTTATTTAATTAATTTCCATGTCATATCTTATCTCATCCTATTCAACTTCTCAATTAATTAAATAAATTTTATTTATTTAATTAATATCCAACTCATATCCCAACTAATTCAAATATTTTATTTGAATTAAGTCCTCACCTTTCATCACATTCCAACACTTGTCTAGTCAATCATGTGTTACAACTTTTATCTTTCACATGCACAACTATTGGGACCTAATTTTAGTATTTATCTACATAAACACACCTAAGCCTTATCTTCTTTTGCTACATGTCACATTACAATTTTTTGATGTGCAAGGAAACCTAACTTAATCCTATGCATCCATTTCATCTAAAGCCCTAATTGATCCTAGCCATCCATTTGAACTAAGCCAAGCCTATAAATCAAACCCCTCACAAGCCATTAGCAATGCATTGAGTCTCAAGTACCCTTATTCTGCCAAATTTTCTATAATGCAATGATCCTCAAGTATCCACATGTTGTTGAAATATTATTAGAGCCTTTGCATCCTTATCAAAGTTATGCTGCAGAAGTGAGTACCCAACATTCTTCCAACAATAATCCTTCAAAATCTTGCATGCTCATGCGAGGTGGAGAAGAGCAATAGAGATAAATCGAGCATAGCGTGGAGATCGGTTTGCATTTACATTTGTTATTTTGATTTTCATGTTGTCTTGTGCTTCATTGTGCATTGCTAGGGTTTTTATCATTGCCATTTATTCATTTGCCCTGATTTGCAATTTTACCCTAACTACATTTAGCATGCCCGGTGGGACTCACGTCCCTTATTAACCCTCTTGTTTGAGTTGTTTTTGTGAAGATCAGATTTCTTGGAGTGTCAATCATTCATTTTTGCAGGTTTATGCACTTTGATTTGTAGGTTGAAGATATTTTATATCGCTGATTTTTTTTTATTTATGACCAGATCTGTTGCAGAGGGTTTTTTGTTTTACACAGGTCCTACAAAAAGGAGATCTTAGATTCGTTGGAAAGAGGACTTCGAGAGCTTTCCGAAAAATGGTTACATTAAAGATTTGACTCAGTATTCAAAGAGTTATGATGATTTGAAGTTGACCCTACGATTCTAATTTTTTAGAAATTTTTGACGCGCAACTTTTTGCTGATTTTTTTAATTTATGACCAGATCTGTTGCAGAGGGTTTTTTGTTTTACACAGATCCTGCAAAAAGGAGATCTTAGATTCGTTGGAAAGAGGACTTCGAGAGCTTTCTGAAAAGTGGCTACATTAAAGATTTGGCTCAGTATTCAAAGAGTTATGACGATTTGAAGTTGACCCTGCGATTCTAATTTTTCAGAAATTTTCGACGCGCGACTTTTTGCTGATTTTTTTTTAATTTATGACCAGATCTGTTGCAGAGGGTTTTTTTGTTTTACATAGGTCCTGTAAAAAGGAGATCTTAGATTTGTTGGAAAGAGGACTTCGAGAGCTTTTCGAAAAATGGTTACATTAAAGATTTGGCTCAGTATTCAAAGAGTTATGGCGATTTGAAGTTGACCTTGCGATTCTAATTTTTCAGAAATTTTTGATGCGTGACTTTTAGAAAAAAAATCATATCTTCCAATCTAGCGAACCAAATCACATTTTATTTTTTGCAGTGACTTGTAAGTGAATCAAAGGAGATGAAGCAACATTTGGATCAATCATAATAGCAACTTGGAAAGCAATTTTTATGAGGTGCACTCATTCTAATCTCTCATCTCTAATTATTATTTGATCACACATTTAGATTTTGGGCATAAAACAAACAACTTGTTTGTCATCACACTTGGATTTGAGCTTTAAAATGAACAATTGTTTGCAAATTCACATCAAAAAATTGGGCTAAAACAAACTATTATCTTCCATCACATTTGGATTTGGGTCTAAAAAGAACAAGTGCTTGAACTGTTTGTTACACATTTCAAGTTTCTAAGGGGAAATTAACAACTGCGAGTGTGAATCAAGTGACAGCTCACTTGGTTTGCTTTTGTCATACCCTTCTTAGGAGGCCTGCTTGGAGACACACCACTCCAAGGGACGACCTCAATCGAGGATGAATCGAAAGACACCCTCATTAGGAGTTGGAATCTTGTCACTCTTAGCTAAGCCCCAAAGAACTTTATATCTTTGGGAAGTGAAGGTGAAGGGTGGGTTACCCCTTTCTCCTGGCTGTGTGGCAGGATTTCACTTTCAATTCCATAGTCAACCTTGTGCAATAGATAGCCTAAGACCTAATTGGCTATACCCACTTGACTACACATTAAGCTTGCTGATGTGTCTTCCATGTGTGCTTGCATAATCATCACATTTCATTTTCAAAGTCAACAACTTGCCTATGTGTCTTGCGTGAGTGATTCATGTGTGTATATGCATAATCATTGTTTGAATATTGCCATATCAAGCTCTAAACACCCAAACACATAAACAAATCAATCTAAACACATCATCTAAACATTCCACATCATCATCCAAATCCCTAAGCAAGCACTTGTTAAAAGGACTTAAGACAAACACTTGGTGACAACATGTCTACGCTAGAAGACCCAACAATCAAATTCCAAAGATTCCTCCAAAATATTTATCAAGGATTACAACCCCTAAACCAAGATGCCATTGAAATATTACAATTCTTCATCCAAAGAGCTCAACCCCATACAAGCCAATCACCTCAACTACAACACTTCATAGCCCAAGTCCAACACCTTTTAGCCGCTAGTCAAGCTCGACAAGTACAACAATCCTTAGCCACTCCATACCAACCTAATCCACCTCATAGCCACATGTCATATCCATCCACTGCATATCAACTTAATCCACCTATCCACCAAGTCAATACCACATCAACCTATGAACATCCACCTCAAGCTTATCCAATCCCTCATACCACCATTCCAATGCACTACCAAGCCCATCCACAAAGCCATCAAGTGATATTACAAGAACAACATCCAAGTCCCAATGGCTCTTTGTACATAAATCAAGTAAGTCCAAATACACCTTTTCAACAAGACCACCAAGCACCATTGATAGATCTAAATCCACCTTTCCAACAAGAATCACATCCAAATCCCAATGGCCCCTTGTACATAAATCAAACAAGCCCAAGTTATCCTATGCAAGATCTAATAACCTTTGATAAGGGAGATACCAATCTAGAGTGGCCTTCATCATCTAATCACACATCAACACATGAGCCAACTACTCCTATCCCAACACCACCATGTGATCCTATTCCTAGTCCATTGGTCCATCAACCCTCCAAATCACCAAGCCCTTCATTACCTTCCTCGCCATGTCATTCTAATCATTCACCAAAGGATGCAGCTAAGAGAGTTTTACAAAGGATGCTTGAAGCAAAACTCATTAAAATTTCTAAAGTCAAACCATGTGAAGAAAGTCCATATGATGAACATGATTATTGTGCATACCATAGGACCAAAGGCCATAATACAAATCAATGCCCAATATTTGTCTCAATTGTTTACAAGGTGTACCCACCTATAATGGGAAATTGTGCCACATCATCCCCATCCTATGTGTCACCCCCATCTAGTCCAAATCCTAATCCATCCAATTCAATTAGCTCTCAACCTAATCCTTGTCCTAATCCTAATCCAACACCATCTACCATTATCATCCATCCATTATATTTCCCATCCACCCATACACTTGCAAAGGATGTGATCCATTAGCTACTAGATAGGAATAGACTACCCCTATGTCAAACACCAATTCATGAGCCTACCAATGAACTTCCAAAGGTCATGTCCAATCCTATAATCTCATCATGTGGTTCACATATCCTTGAGCCTCTTCAAGAGCCTTCCATTAACATGCCTAGCCCTTTAAGCCCATCATGTGATCTACAAGCCAACAAGTCTATTCAAGAGTCTCCAACCACAAGCCTAAGTCAAGAGCCTATCAAGTCCACTCAAGAACCTTCCACTTCCATCCAAAGTCAAGAGGTATGTCAAGAGCATAATCTTAAACATGTGGAAATATCGAACCCTAGTCTTAATCAAGATCAAAGCACCTCTAAGTTCCACCTATCCATGACCTACTTATGGGTTGCCCTCAAGCTATTAGCCATCACCATGACCTCATTCATGAGCAAATTTATCCCTTTTATAGCCCACATAATCCTACTTTTGCTCATAGTTATGATCAAGGTTCTAGCTAAAATCATGAAAACCATGATGATCCATTTGGCCAAACTTTATCTATCTCATGATCAAGATGATATCTATGATGAAGAACCTATTAAAAAGTACCTTGATCCTATCCATAATCCCATAACCATCCATGAGCGAGATATCCAAATTGCTCCTAGTCATCCTCCATCTAGCCCTATCCATAATGAGCAAACATCCACTTGTCATAATGAGACATGTGCCTCTCAAGAACACATAAGCATAGAAGATCAAACAAATAACTTGGATCTTAGTGAACACAATGCTAATGATGCTCCCTCCATATCTACCATTGATCCCATTTCAAGTCCACCATCATGTCCTAGTGGTCTTATGACCTTCCTCCATGAATGTTCTTCCTTAGGACAACAACAACCATTGTCCTCCATTTCATCTTCTCCATCCAATAAAGAACTCAAGTCTAGTTCCCATAACACATCTAGTCCCATAGTCAATCGCATCCTCCAAAACATGAACTACCAAGGTAAAGGTCTAGGCCTTTATGAACAAGGTATTTTGGAGCCAAACCATGTCAAAATCCCTCCATGCTCATATGGCCTTAGATACACACCCCAAGGTAAACCAGGCCAAGATGTTGGTAATCCTTTCATGCATCCTAAACCTACCACTTTCCATCACACCCCCCATCATATACCCAAAACATATGTAGCCATTCCATCTCCATCATCCTATAAATGTCAAAAGCATGTGACCATACACCTTCCACCATCCACCTTGCCTCCACTTTTACCAACTCCAAATATCCCTCCATCCACCTTGCCACCATTGCTTCCAACACCTAACATACATATCATTCATAAGTATCCTTACATCCCTAATCATGGCCAACAAAAGCACACATCGCCTAAGCATAAAGCTTCCAATCATTTCATCCACTCCACCCACGCCATGGGATTCAAAAGCAAAAATTTTGATGCCTCTACCTATAAAGCTAAAAGTCCTACCAAAAATCTAAAGAACTATCATGCCTTAGGGCACAAACATGAAAATCCAATGCAAAGAACAAAGCAAAGCAATCCAAAAAGCTATCCAAGCCCATACCTCCAAAAGCAAAGCCCAAAAGCAAAATGGTTTGGGTTCCTAAGCAAACAGCTAGCAAAGCGAATGAGGCATCCTCATCCACATCTAAGCAACCATCCAAACCCTTACCTCCAAAATCAAATCCTAAAAGCAAAATGGTTTGGGTTCCTAAGCAAATAGCTAGCAAGTCAAATGAGGCATCCTCCTCCACATCTCAAGAATCCCAATCACCTACCTCCATCCAAAAGCCTATTTCCATCCAAAACTTCCATTCCTTTCAAAAATCCCACAAGCAAAGCAAAAGCACTAAAAATACTAAATCTATGTGGGTTCTTAAATCACTTCATCAACCATCTCCTAAGCAAACATCCCCATTGCTTCCTACACCACCATCTCATCAAAAGCTTCAATGTTTATCATGGTGTGTGCAGCCGTTGGTCATGGTTCCCTTCCACTCCGCAGCACCGCCACATAACTACATCTCCCCATCTTCCCTCCATTATCCTACATATCTCCCCCATGCAATCCCTATGGTCCATGCTTTGGCATAAACTTTTCATCCATCTTCATTCCATAAGCCTATATAAATCCACATCATAAGCGACTAGCCTACCCTACCATCATTCCCTTCATAATCCACTATCTACCTAATCCATCTCCCATCCATATCTCCCTTACCAACATCTATGAGCATAACAACATGGTCCATGCAAAGACGACATCCATCTCTAAAGGGACAATATCATCTCTCATAGCACTAAACACTTGAGTCCCTCCTATCCATTACCATGGTGAAAACCTGGCAAACAGGTGCCATGTGTAATTGTCATCCCATCCAAAAAAATTAAAAATCAAAAAATCAAAAAAGTAAAGAGAAATCCCTTCGTCCAACGGTGAAAACCTGGTAAACAGGCGCTTTGGATAAGTACCATGATGAAAACCTGGCAAACAGGCATCATGTGTAGGTTGATCTTCTATGTCACTTACACTTGGGGGCACATTGTCTCATCCAACCTATCCATTTCTAAACTATCTATCCCATTATATCATTTACCATCCTACCATCCTTAGCCATTACATAAACAAGCCTATCCTATTGAACCCATTTATCCGTTCATCCATCCTTCTGCCTTTGGATTTTGATGAAGACATAGGAGCAAAATCTTGAAACATGCTTTGGATATCTCTTGGTATACCTCATACCTTCCTCATCAATCCATATTATTATTATCCACCTATCATACACCTTGTCATGTAAAACCTATCATGTCATCCCATGGTCATGAACTTTGTCATGTAAAAATCCTAAGCATTACCACCTAGAATGGGGGCAAGTTCTTCCTATGCAACATAGCCTTTGAAGATCACATCCTAGCTCCCTTATGATCCATCCACTATGGCATATCCTTATCATAAGCTTTCCATCTTATACCTTATCCCCATCCATTTATTATGAGCTTTCCACTATAGCCTACCTATTTGTTTATCATGAGGCATGCATCCATCCCTTTTATGGCCTATCTTTTTATCCATCCATATATTATGAGCCTTCCATCCATTGTTGCCCATCCTTTTATCCATCCAATCCCATTCATCCATCTTTGCACCTAGACTTGGTTTTCCCTTGTCATTGGTATCTAGCACAACAGCTACCTAAATTGTAAATCCATTGACATCCCAAAACATTTCAAAAACTACAAAAAAAATCAAATATGTCAAAAAATCCAAAAAAATCAAATATCCAACAAAAAATCCAAGCAATAAGATCAATTCAATCATCATCCAAAACAATCCACTCCATCAACATCAATCAAAATCAAAATCATCATCATCAATTCTTCTTATCAATAACATTCATTCATCTATTTCAATCACTTCTTCCAATCATATCAATCAAATCAGTCTAAGTAATGATCTTAAATCCAAGTCACACTAATCCATATCAAGCAAGCTAATCAATCAAGAAACATTATCCAATCAAATCAATAGGTTTTGATCCTAATCTTGTCATGAGCCCAATCAATCATCATCAATGGGATATAGTGTTCCCACATCCTTGTGTTGATCTAGGGATATAGCTTTCCCCACAATGACAACACCATCTATCTTTATCAATGAAACAATCAATCATTGGTTTATGACTTAACAAGGGCAATACCTTGTTTATTTTACATCCTTTGTGCACACTAAGAACACTTGCTTATACTTAGATTGAGTGGACACTCTCATCATCACACCATCACTATCATCATTCTAAACAAATCTAATCATCAAAACAATCAACCCAGCAATAGCAACCATCACAACTAAAGCACATCAAGCCAACCATCAAAACAAATCCTATCAATCATTAGCATTAACACTAAAGAAAATCAACTCAAAGCACATCAATCCAACCATCAAAATAAATCTTATCAATCATCAGCATCAACACCAAAACAAATCAACTCAATCACATCCAACTCCAATCGGAACAAATCCAATCACTCCAACAAATCCAAAGCAGCTCAATCCACCACATATCATCCCATCATCAACATTTCATCAAATCAATCTAATCAACATTTCATCATCTTCCAACTATTCCAAGCAAAGATCCAAATGCAAGCCCATCCTTAATCCATACCAATCAAGTTAATCAATCAAACCAAATTATCCAAATGTAATCCATGGTCTTGATCCTAGCCTTGTTGTAAGCCAAATCACTCAGCCAATCAGCCAACCAACTCAGCCAACAACTTTGTGTTGATCTAGGGATATAGCTTTCCCCGCAATGACAACACTCTCAACTATCATCAACAAAACAATCAGCAATTAATCTTTGGTTTACAGCTTGACAGGGGCAATACCTTGTTTGTTTTTGTATCATTTGCGCATGCTTGCTTGTTTGCTTGTATGTATTATCATTTTATCTTGCATTTGTATCATATCGATATCATTTCTAGCTAATATTCATATCTTGTGTATGTTGGAATAGCTTTTTGCACTATCCTTTGCATCTGAGGTCATATCATACCTTTTGTGCATTAGGACTTCAATGCTCTAAGTTTTCTTCCTCATACGTTAGACAAGGTTGTATTACGCTAGGGCACAAGACACATCGTCACCCTAGTCCTTATACCTTGGTGCATAACATCTAGTGCTATATCAAACATCATGGTTGCTCACTTTCTATTGCAGCATAATGCATCATCATTTTTTCTATCCATTCCCTTAGCTATCTTTCTTTTGTAGCCAAGCCATTTCTTTTCGAGAGCATACCCGTGTTTGTCCAACCCACCTATCCTCTCGAGGGGGCATCACCAACCTATCCTTTCTATCATCATCATCATCTTGCCTATCCTACATCATCATTATCCTTTTCCTCTATCCATATCTTAACTTCTTTGAAATGATGTTACTCGACACAAAGCTCATCATCTTGAACATCATCTCAAAGAGGGGCAAAATGTAGACACCCAAATTTGTCCCAAATTTATCCATGTCTTGCAACACCTAGCTAAAAATTTTATCCTAGACATCTTGTAGCATTTTGTCCTAAATCCCACTCTTAATCCCATTTATCCATTAGCCAATTAATTAAATAAATTTTATTTATTTAATTAAAATCCCATTCAATCCCATCCTTATCCCACTTAGCCAATTAATTAAATAAATTTTATTTATTTAATTAATTTCACATGCATAATCCCACTTATCTTATCCTCATCCCAATTAATTAAATAAATTTTATTTATTTAATTAATTTCCATGTCATATCTTATCTCATCCTATTCAACTTCTCAATTAATTAAATAAATTTTATTTATTTAATTAATATCCAACTCATATCCCAACTAATTCAAATATTTTATTTGAATTAAGTCCTCACCTTTCATCACATTCCAACACTTGTCCAGTCAATCATGTGTTACAACTTTTATCTTTCACATACACAACTATTGGGACCTAATTTTAGTATTTATCTACACAAGCACACCTAAACCTTATCTTCCTTTGCCACATGTCACATGACTACAATTTCTTGATGTGCAAGGAAACCTAACTTAATCCTATCCATCCATTTCATCTAAAGCCCTAATTGATCCTAGCCATCCATTTGAACTAAGCCAAGCCTATAAATCAAACCCCTCACAAGCCATTAGCAATGCATTGAGCCTCAAGTACCCTTATTTTGCCAAATTTTCTATAATGCATCGATCCTCAAGTATCCACATGCTGTTGAAATATTATTAGAGCCTTTGCATCCTTATCAAAGTTATGCTGCAGAAGTGAGCACCCAACATTCTTCCAACAATAATCCTTCAAAATCTTGCATGCTCGTACGAGGTGGAGAAGAGCAATGGAGATAAATCGAGCATAGCGTGGAGATAGGTTTACATTTACATTTGTTATTTTGATTTTCATGTTGTCTTGTGCTTCATTGTGCATTGCTAGGGTTTTTATCATTGCCATTTATTCATTTGCCCTGATTTGCAATTTTACCCTAACTACAAGTATCATTTTTTATAATAATCCATCATCATAATCACAATCTAAAATATAATGTGCAAATCCATGAATATCAATATCCAAAATAGATCTATTAGGTGCAAATGAAATCACAAAGAAAGTGTGGGCCTTGCACTGTTCTTAGGTCAACTTTGAGTGCATTTAGTATTTGGTAAATATATTCCTATTCCTATATTGACATTTCCTTCTTGTTTCTCTATCACAATAATAGTATATTGCCAATGTGTTGTACTTTTTCTATATTCAAACATGAACCTTCTCAAGATGTTGGTAATATCTTCTTGTCCTTGTTGTCACCAATTAGGATTTCAATGTAGTATAGTATGTTGTGTCATAGCCCATCATTGATATTAAAATTAATGGACCCATTAGGCATGGGAAAAATTGTTGATCTACCAAATTACTAGGACTTTCGGTGGAAAGTCCCAACAAATTATTGAAAGAACTTCCATAGTATCTTTAGTTTCCTTCTATTCTAACACAAACAACTACCGTTTTAGAGGAAAAGACTTACACAAATTATAACATGTAAAAATAGATAGACCTTTTTTACCCTACTTACATAGATACTTAAATACATTTATCTAAAAGACATCTATAAATATTAGTCTCGAGGTGCCTATCTATCTTATATATATGCACCTCAATATTGATATTTCTGGACATCTTTTAGGTCTATTGAAGATATCTAGGCTAGTTTATTGATTAAAGTAGATCCCTATTTCATTAAAATTATTTTATTCACTATGTAATATTTAAACGTATTACTTATTATTTTATTTACTAAAGTGCATAGCTATTTACTATTTTATCTATTAAAACACATAATTATTTCATTAAAACTATTTTATTATTCACTATAGTTAAATAAAATTAACTAGACACCATACATAATTTACTTGTATTTTGTTAAAAAAAATATATATTTAATTGCTTTTTCTAATAATTTCTTTTGTTAACTTCCTAAGGTTTCTTAAATTTTGTTTTGATGGTTGTGAAAAGTTTTTGTGAATAGAAGGCATGCTATTACACTTCACCCCTTACTATAAATTACACTTCTCAAGAATAATAAGGTAATGGACCATCAATGTCACAATATTTCGGTGTATAGAATTTGTTTGAAATATAAAACTCTTTGTTATTTTTCTTTGATAATTCATCTTCATAGCAACCAATCCCACCATCCATATTGCAACTAAACTCAACTTCTATTTCACTCAGAGATGCTCTACCTTCTACCTTTCATTTTATATCATACTCCTTATGCTCTACCTTCTACCTTTCATTTATATCATACTCCTTTGCTTCAGCATAAATATTATGGAAAAATAATAAAAACCTAAAACTTTATTAAATACATAATAAAATTATTAATGCAAAATATTAGAAATTTAACACTATATATCGGGTTTAGACTTTCATCAACAGCTTTGATAATTAAAAAGGTTAGAAGCATTGAAAGAAAAAAGTTTACGTTCCATTGATCTATGTAACCACCATACTAAGTTTATAATTTGTTCTATTCAAAGTGCGTAGTGAATAGGGCCAGGGATAGAAAGATAAGGAAGTACTCATTTTTCTTGACGGATCTACACCACAATGACTAAATTTGTAATTTTTTGAAATTGAAAAATACAATAACATTAGCAAAACATGTAATCTTACAAATTAAACTCTAAAAGTTTTGCTTAGCGCCGTTGTATACCTTCTTACAAATTTTATTGTTTCTGATAGTTGGAATTGAAGAACGGGAAAGGCAAGTAGAGGACTTGCTGCACATGACCACAAAAGATGAGCCATTCAGGGTTGTGATTATTTATGGCTTTGGTGGGATTGGAAAAACAACCCTTGCCCAGGCTGTTTATGCAAAATTAAATATCAAAGGCTACAACCATACCAGAGTTGTAATGGATACAGATCCTCAGAAAAATATCATCAAAGAGAAGCGGGGGCAGATTTTGAAGGATGTCTTCCCCGACTACAAGTGTGGAAAAGAAATAAATTTGAGAGATCAAATAGAGAGTAAGGAGCGATTAAACAGAGCTTTTGAAGAAGCGGATAAGTCTGTCTTTCTGTTTATTGACAATGTTCTGCGGGCAGAAGACCTCAAAGAGCTTTTGCCAGAAGACTTGGAACGTCTTGGCCTTGGCAAGCGTATCAGAATTCTCTTAACAACAAGAGACTTGACTCAGACAAATATGTTTAAGAAAGAGCTTCGCCACGAATATCTTGTCAAACACCTCCCGAATAGTGATGCTGTAAAACTTCTGTGCAACGAAACAAACAATCTTGTTCATATAAAAAATTATGTTGAGAGGATCTTGAAGATTTGCGGCGGGGTTCCCCTTGTTCTAAAGATTGTTTGTGCTCATTTGGAGAAGCAGGGATACAGGGCGGACAAATGTAGTGAGATACTAGATGCTTTGGAAGAAGGGAATTACATTGAAGAAAAAAGTCTCAGCGAATGTATGGTGAATTTTGTATTCAAGAAGTTCGAAAAATTTACCCAAGAAGCATTTCTGGACATATGCTGCTTCTTTAATGGCGTGAATCGTAGACGTGTGGAGTACGCTGTTGGATCGCTGGCACTCAAAAGAATTGAAGACGCAGCATTGATCACAATTAAGCCCCGATGGAAGAGAATGAGGGGGTCGTAATTGTTCATGATGCGATCAAAGCAAGGGGGCAAAACATGGCAGGATCCACCAGACTTAGAAATATTCAATCTTTTGAAGCCGCTGTAAAGGAAAAGGTATTCTCCTCTCTCCTGCCTATTCTTAAACATCATCTATTTTAATAGTTAAATTTTAATTTTGATTCTTAAAATAGAATAAATATTTACTAATTTTTAATATAAATAAAATATAAAATTACTATTAGATCGTTAAAATAAATATTGTTTATAAGTAAAGATCTCTCCATAATTATAACTAATATATTTATATTTTAAAAAAAATATTTACAGTATGCCAAGTATACCAAGAGATATCTTTCAATTTCTTTTTACATTTTTAGTTTTTGATTTTTATTTTATTTTTATTTTTTATAAATTAGTGGGAGCTAGAATACAAGCGTTTCATTTTCATTAAATATATTTCTTATTAAATTTATAAATTACTCCAACTAGAATAGTCGTATTTTGGTTTAAAATGGAAAAAGTATATTTGAGAGTGGTGTCATGTTTAGTGGTGTATTTATTGTGGCGTTTCATTATGATCTTCTGTCTTAATAATCTCATGCATATAATTTTTTTTTTGTTTTTTAGATTAGAATCTTATAAAATTATATGGAATCTTGGAATTTTCAGCTCTTCAACTCCACCCCTATTGTGATTGTAGAATGCCTCTTGGTGTAAAGATTGAAATCTTATAAAATTACACTGAATCTTGGAATCTTTCAGCTTTTCAACTCCACTCTTGTGATTGTAGAACGCCTCTCGGTGTAATTATACTTTTAAAACCATTGATTACATTGACCATTTATTTTAATGGTTGTATTGCAGAGGCTTGAGAAAATCAAAGGAATTCAACTCTTTTGCGACAAAGACCATTCTTCTTACGTGGTCAAAGAAGAGCACTTAAATTCAATGAGCAAATCGTTACGAGTTTTCATGTTGGGACCGAACATCAGCGTCAGCGGTACAAGTAACATGATATTTCCAGAATTGAGACTTGTTCATTTAAATCACAATATTCCTTGCCTCCCCTTCCATTTAGAGGCCCTCGAGACATTGGCTGTGTACCGAGGTCCTCTCCACAAGGAAGGTGTTAGCATTTATAAGGTAAGTTGTTATATTTCATAGTATTGTGTAGTTTAGTTGGGTTATTCTTGAATATCATCCATTTCAATAGTCAAATGTCAATTGTGGCCAATAAAAATAGGGCAAATGATTATCACTTTTTGATATAGATGAGATGTAAATTCACTATTGATTGTTTGACCATTGAGGTGGATGATGTTTAAGTAAAGTGATATAGTTTGAGGTTGGAATGTTAGAGATTGTATTGACAATCACACAAAATTTGCATGCAGTTACCAAAAAGTTTACGCCAGATCAACATATTCGAGTCCAATGTGGAATGCACGAATTGGGAGCAATCAAAGCCAATGGAAGTGGCTCCAAATTCTTCTCTAGAAGAGTTAAAGATATTGTTTTCATCAATGGAGACGCTCCCAGAGGGACTTCACGGTTTCACTGCATTGAAAACTCTGACGTTAGACAATTGGTGTAAAATGGAGTTGCCAATTGACTTTAGCCAATGTGGACTATATTCGTTGAGTAAGCTCAGTCTGCGGTGTTGTCTCTTGCAATTTCTTCCACGCTCGTTTGGAAAACTCACAAGTTTAACGCATTTGGCGTTTGAAGATTGTGACAGATTGGAAGAACTACCTTGCACCTTGGTAAAACTGAGGGCTCTACGGTATTTAAATTTGATAGGATGTATTTCTTTGAAGAAATTGCCTTTGACTTTTGGGGAACTTACGGCTCTAGAGGCTTTAAATCTGAGGAAATGTTCTTCCTTAGAAGAAGTACCTGGATTTGAAGGACTTATCGGACTAAAATATTTGAATGTCCAATATTGTCCAAAATTAAGGGGTGACTTTAGTAACGCGCGTGAAGACTTGCAAATTGAAGACTGACGAAACGTTGAAGGTGAAGAGTAGAGAACGACGGGGAATTAATGACCACCGTGAAAATAATAGTAAAACTATTTAATTAGGACCACTGTAAAAATAAGTATAGTGGTTTGAATTTTTAATATTATTTTTGAGTTGTTTTTTTAAAGTTTTTTATTTTGATCTCATATGATGTTTAGATATATTAGTATTTTTTTGTTTAGTTGTAATTTAGATGTGGGTTTTTTTTAAATTTTGGATTCCCTCTATTAGATGAAATTATGGGGTGTTATATGAAATTATGGAGTTGTGTTCCTTTTTTTCCTTGTTTGTTCATTGAGTAAAGTGATTAATTAGACATTATTAATTTAAGCAAATGTTGTAGTTTAGAATTTTGTTGATAAATGGATTATTGTTATTAATAGTATTACTAAGGTATTGTACATGTGTGATGTTTGACAAGGTAAAAGAGAAGGTGAACTAGATTTGGTTTATGAAGTGTGACAAACCAATAATTTAATATGTAAAGCAATAATTCTTTGAATTAATCAATTAAGATAATTTAATTAAATAAGTTTGGTAATTAAAAAAGTTTTCTTATTTAATTGAATCATAAAATGGTGTTAAATTAGTTAGTTTTTTTCTAAAAGTATTTTTTTTTAATTTTTAGAAATAGTCAAAATCAAATTAAATTTGAATTACAATTATCTTATTTAAATTATTGAATGTGCAAACTTCAATTTTAAAATCAAGAAATTAAAATAATTAGTGAAAGTAATTGTTATGTAATTTAAATAAAAGTTTTCTCTAAAATTAGTTTTGAGAGAAGTTTAGTACTAGCATACATATCCTAGATAAATATATGTAAAAGACATGAGAGATATCATTCCTTAGGTGCCTATTCCATTTATATACCATGAATTTACTTAAAAATTGGTATAGGTAGCCTTTGTTCTTTAACTTTTGGTTGGTCACTTGTTTTCTCTTTTTTATCTTTTTGTAAAGGTCTTATTTAAATGGTAGCATCATTCATAGCGCTTGCAATAATTTTACACATGATATAGCTACAAATGTCAATCATGTTCTTTGTTTTTGTCTATGTTAAATGTTGTGATTTGTGTATTGTCAATGCCTAACACAATCATAAGGGTATTTGGATTGTGAAGGCCCTTTGTATTGGTATAATTGGAATCGTACATAGAGTTTCATCTTTGAATGTTATCCTTGAATAACTATCAAACTCAACCATAACATATGTTGGTGGTGCACTTCCATATTTGTATATATTTTAATAAACTCCACTTAATCATGTCTATTTTTTAATTTCAAAAGGCATGTTTAGAAGAAAATTGAAAATGGGAAACCAAATAGGAAAACTAAATAAATAAGATTATTATTATTATTATAGGATGTAAGGATGTATTTACAAAAAACTAAATCATGGAATAATATGGACCACTGACATGATTTTGATGGTTTCCTATTATGAATAACAATAAGAAATTATTTTGTAAACATTTACAAAATTACTTACCTTTTCTAATTATTTTAGGCATCCAATTTGACTTTTTTTTTTAATTTAGTTTCTTTTGTTTTTGAGTTTGTGTATTTATATGTTCTACTTGTATTATTATTTTATTATGTGGGCTATAGTTTATTATTGTTAGTTATATAATTTATTTAATTTATTTGTATTTATAAATTATTTATTTATTATGCTAGTTATAGTTTATTATGTTAGTTTTTCAATTTTATTTGTATTTTTTAATTATGTCAGTTATAGTTTATTTTTATTGTTTTTATCCATAAACTGCAACCAACGGGACTTCTCCCATTTTATATATTTAACAAAATATTAACAACAAACTTTGAAACAATAAGCTCATCCTTAATGTTTGAGCAATCATCTACACTAGGTTATAGTAAAATCCTAGAAGGGTGTTGCCACAATAATCGGTTACACTTTCTAGGACATCTTGATTTTTGTTGAAAGCACATGTTTTTAGAAAATATAATGATTTAAGCCTTGAAAGGTTCCATTTAAAGGATTTTACTTGAAGAGGGTTTGATCAAACCCCCTTAGATTCAAACCCCCTTATATAGAACATTACTAGTTATAAACCATACCTATAATAAAGTCTCCTCTACACCTATCAAAATGCTGATAAAACACTACTTTTGATTTACCTTTTGGGGGTTCAAATGAATTCATTTAAAATTAATGTTTTGTAAGTATGTAGTCCTTATTATAAGCTTCCCAAAAAGTATAATTTTAAATATATTTAATTTGATATTATATTTATTTTTTATTTCTTTTGAATGTAGGGTTTTCAGTGAACATCAAAGTCTTTGTTTCACACATACGAAAAATAGGAAAATAGAGAAAAAAAAGTCTAAAAAATACATGTCCTCTAGGTATTGATCTCCTTATTCCAAAAAAAAAGTTATGTTGGACAGAATACACCTATGTCTAAATTATAACTGGTTTGACTTCAAAACTTAATTAAAAAAAATATTCAACAAAACATTATGAAACCAAATGCATCCTCAAGATATTGGTGTTACCAATCTAAATTCAAAAGAATTAGAATTTTATCCTTTGTAGAAAAAAAGTTATGTGCGACAAAATACACATCACTTTAAAAAAATGTTGTTTACTATTAAAAACTAGTTATCAAAGGAGATGCAAAATTTTTACAATTTAACTCAAATTTATGTAAAAAAATATATATTTTGAATCTACAGACAAAATCTCACAAATCACTAGTTCACATTATCTTCAAATTCCTAATAGTTTAGTGGCTATAGGTGTTAGAAATTGAAGATTTAGTTTAAAATGTTGATTTCAATGTCAAGTTTGGCAAAAAAGTGTAACCCATTATTGTGGGATGACCTAGAAACATACTACTATCAATAGGTATATAAAGCTAGTTAAATACTAAAGCTTAGGTTTCATGCATTATTGTCCTTTGCAAAGAAGATGTTGATTTCCAAAGTCTTGCAGACCATCATACTCCACCTCAAGCCTTGCTAGCTTCTTTAGAATCAAGACCCCCTCCCATACTTCCTCTTGCGAGCAGTGATCTTGGATGCATTCTTATCCATAATGAATGGTTGCCAATCAGCCATGTCACTAGCCACATTCACCCTATAAAAATCGTTGGGCAAAGGAATGCCAATGCCATGTCTTGCCACACCCAACATTTCTTAAAATCCACCTCTGAATTCTTTCTCCACAAATCTTCACTATGTTTTTCTCCTCCCTTAAATCCAATAGGACCGACATAAACATTGAAGATAGAACCGAATTATATTTGTTCCTTCAATCCATAAAATCCTCACCAAGGGTCCATTCGATGGCAAATAAAATCACTCCACTTTTCATCTTGAAGACCTTTCGCAACCAAATCTTCAAAATGCAACCTAAGAACGACATTTGCCTCTTGTTGCTCAATAGTTTGATAGGCACCTCCATACTACAAATATTTCCAAAGGAGATCAAAGGCAGAAATGGTAACTTTTTCATCACAATCTCCAATATAATAGCTTTCACATGACAATGCTTACTTTACACACTTTGCCAACTTCAAACTAAAGTGTTAACAGTACCTTTTGTCACTTTGAAATTGAAATTCCATCATTGAACATTATCTCCAATATTAGCATTTGAATTGAATCAATGGCTAAGTTGGTCAAAGTGTCTGCACCACCATTTGCCTCACGATAAATGTGGTTGATCACAAATCCTTAGAATTTGTCAATAATCTCCAAAGCCTCACTTAACAGTGATTTTAGTTTACAATTGGCAATATTGCTTTTCCTCATAATGTTTACCATGACTTGTCAATCCCCTTCCACCATTACCTTTCCCAATTTGAGGCTTTGATACATCTTCAAGCCTAGCATTAGATCTTGTAGCTTTGCCTCATTATTTGAGCCTAGTGCTAGTTTTTGTACTACCTTCCCAATCACCATCCCATTGCAATCTCTAATTATACACCTTACT
Source organism: Cunninghamia lanceolata (assembly GCA_027924645.1). Lineage (NCBI taxonomy): Eukaryota > Viridiplantae > Streptophyta > Pinopsida > Cupressales > Cupressaceae > Cunninghamia > Cunninghamia lanceolata. The sequence continues at coordinate 3,630,391 of BSBN01000925.1, read as the reverse complement.
TTGGAGTCTCCAAGATTACCCCTAGAGGTTCCATCAAAACTTAACTTGAACCACCCTTGCTCTGGTGGTGACCATCTAGCCTTCGCTCTCTTCTTTTGGGACTTAACTCCCCCATCTCCATTAACGGGGGGAGGCTATAGTTTATTTATTATTCTTAGTTATGTAATTTATTAAATTTAGTTCCATTGTAGTTATATAATTCATTTAATTTAGTTGTATTTGTATCATTTATTTTATTATGTCGTTATAATTTATTATTGTTAGTTTTTAGTTTTATTTGTTTTTTTATTATGTTGACTATAGTTATTTTTATCAATGAAATGGTATAAGGGAATCATAGCCTATAAAATTAACTAGAAATAGTAAATTTATATATATTTGAAAATGGCAGCTCCAAAGGAGGGCCAGAAAGTTCATTACAATTTGCCTTACATATAAACTAGTATCTATATATTCTATATACTAACTATTAGTTATATCTTCATATTGATCAAACTATTATTTAAATACCCATCTCCTCTGTTGTCATCCCTTCTTCATTGCCATTTGTATTGCAAAAGACTAGTCAACACCGTTGGCATCTGACACACCAGTAAGCATTTTTAGTAATTCCAACCCCTACCTCACCTTTTTCTTGTGTTCTTCTTCATCCTCTCCTATAGTACTAGTAAAGAAAGACACCCATGTGCCTAGATAGTTAGGGAAAATGGAGGCTAGGTGCCTTGCCAAGGATGAAACCCCAATCCTAGAGTTGTTTCCTCCAATATTTTCTTCAAGCCACCTCTCCATCTTGGCTTTATCACCATTTCAACAACCTCCCAAATGATATCTCTCAACTCTCCTAGTTCCAATATTACAAAGGATGATTTTCTATTTTTCATGGGAAATGTGTTTCTTAACTTTATGTAATTTATATTTTTCTTAAATCTAGAATTTCCTTTGTCATTTTAGAAAATTAAACATTGAAGCCAATAGTGTAGAATTTGTTACAATTGTGGTTAACTAGTTCTAAAAATTCACAAAAAGATGTTTACAAAATTGGATAGTCCATGCCACAATTTTGGTACCATCCTTTATGTATTAAATCTCAAATTTCATGTTTGAATACAATATGATCTATAGATTGTATTTTAAAATATTTTGACTATCTTGAAATGATGTAATTTATATAGTGATGCACAACCAAAGTCTGAATTAATTGTTTATTCAAAGGTTAAGTGACAACAAAAAATAGAAAGAAAAGTGATAATGTTGAAGAAACAAAAGGATTTCATAAAGGATACTAAACCACCATCTAGATAATTTTTACAAGATAAAATTTGATGGTGTTATGAGGGGCAATTTAGGAGTATCAAGAGGCGGGTTTTCTATAAAAAAAATTGTAGGAAGGTTTGTATTATGGATTCTAAATATTTGTTGGATTTTTCATCAACAACTAAGTGGAACGAGAGGCTTTAACGTAGGACTAGGAGTGGCTATAACACAAAAAATATCCAATATGCTATTGGAAGGTGATTACTTATTAGTTATTGTATACACCTAAAAATGGCAAAGACAAATTAAATAAATATTTATTATTTATTTAATTCTCATTCTTCTATCATTTAATAAATTCATCAATTTATTTATTTGATTCACGTTCATCATTAATAGTCCAAATATTAAATAAATATCAATATATTTAATTAAGTCAATTAAACCTATTCTTCTAATCCCATCCCTTAATTAAATAATAATCAAATTATTTAATCACAAATCATCCTATTCCAAAGTCTTCATTCATAATTCCACATCATCTAATCCACCTCACATATCCACCTCACCTTGTTGCAAAAGTAATTGAATATTTTAATATTTAATTATTCTATTTTCCCTCACCCACATGGTCTTTTATTTCTCCAACCATACCTATTCCAAAAGGCATGGTCTCTCCATGGCATCATGGTCAAAGGGAAACTTTGTGACACTTGTTCCATAGTCCCTAGAATATTTCCAACCTCCCTACAAACATGGCCTCCTTCTTTGTCCTTCTCTCTTTGGTCATGGTGAGCCTTGTGACATGTGGACTCATGTCACACCTTTCTCTCCTCCATGTCAAGGTGAGAGGAATATCTTCCCTCTTTCTCTTCCTCATCTCAACCAATTCAATCCTCACCATTCACCTCTCAAGACTTCTTCTCCATCATTAAGATCTTGACACATGGATTTGGCCCCTCCTTGGCCTATAAAAGGAAGCTCATTCCCTTATTCTATCATCCACAAGCTATAGCAAACTTACTCTGCTGAAATTATACCAGTATGGCTTTGGCAAAAAATCTATATTGCTCATTGCATTATCTCCATTAACCTCATATCCACATAATCATGTCTTCAATCATCCATCCCTCATCTTCATAAGAGTTGAATTGTAGGTAATCTTCATTTCATTTATCCAATATACAACCATTCAAGTATTGTCATCTTCAACAGCGAAGAAGTGCACACTTCTAAGAGCTCTATTCATCAATAAGATCAATACAAGATAGGCAACAATGGAAGCTTCAAGGTAAATCAATCTTAAAGGTAATATATCTTTGTTTATTTGATTTGCATCATATTTCATTGAGTTATTGGATTACTAGTAGTTTAATACAGTTGACAATATTTCCTCTAACATATTTGGCACCCACTGTGGGGCTTTGCCCCATTTTTAACTTCCATCTGAGTGTTTTGTCAAGGTTCTATCATGACAGGTCATTTCTGCACATACAACTTCTAGTTCTACGCATTCATGCCAAAAACAAAGTCTATAGGAGAAAAATAACCAGTCCTGCACATATGATAAGTCTTTCTATGCATATGATAAGTCTTTTCCGCGCATATGATAAGTCTTCCTACGCATATGATAAGTCTTTTTGCACATATGATAAGTCTTCCTGCACATATGATAAGTCTATCCGCGCATATGATAAATCTTCCTGCGCATATGATAAGTCTTTTTGCACATAGGATAAGTCTTTCCACACATATGATAAATCTTCTAGCACATCTAAATTCTATCAAGTTTTAGTATATTTTTTGGTAATTTTGATGTTAACTCATGTTGCAGGTATCACCAATCATAAAAAAGGAACATATTTGAACTCTTGACAATGGGTTTTTGCAGCTGTAGGAGCTTGGTTTAGTCATTTAAGCTACATTATAAAGCCACGTAGAACTAATTAGGAGAGAGTAACTTAATATGTTCATGCAAATCATCACATAGACATAACTAGGAGGAAAGTAAATCATTTTGTTGCATCACAACTTGCATCTAGTCCCAACCTAGGGGTTAAAACTAAACAATTTCTTTATGTTTTTACTATCTTGCACTTCAATCTATCATATAGCTTAATAGGGGAAAATAATACTTGTTTATTTCTTCAAACAACAATCTACACCTAGACTTGTTGGAGGGTTAAAATTAACAAAATCTTTTCTGTTATTGCTATCTTGTTAAGAACATCTGTGCTTGATAAAGTTAACACATTTAATTATTTATCTTTTAACTAGGAGGATAAAAAAACCACTATTTTCCATGCTTGAAAATGATAATAGGCCTATGCTCTCCCCTTAATTGGGTGACCAAAATGCCAAATGTATCATTTTATCTTTGTCACCTTTAAGAGAGGCCTACCCTTGGGAACGTGTTTCTTCCAAGTGGGTCGACCTCAAGTGATAACGGGCAAAATCCAAGCCACATCCAAGTCACTTAAAATAAATTGTGTTTGTGACAAAAGTTGCAAACAATGGGTTTTGTTGTGTTACACCAACAAATGTTTCCCCCAAAACCCTGTGGAGCATAACCTCTGTAGGTTGGGAAGCCTCCTTATCAGAGTGAATTGTCACATGTGTAACCACCTAAATGGATGCCTTGACTAAAATCCATTTGTTCTAGTAAGCCAAAATCCCCTATTTGTTGATGCAGGAGGTGAGACCTCTAAAGCCATCCAATGTCATACACTCATCTAGTGTGGAGATAGAAAGTTCAACTCTATGAAGGAACTGTACTTGACATGCATGAGAAGTGAGTGCCATGGATGGGAGCCAGTGCTATAAAGTTACTATCTATCACACCTTTATGCAAGTGGCTGGAGTAAAATCCAAGTTGGAACTCATCAAATATCGTCTTTTCCATCCCTAGGATTGTAATTGTTTGTTTTTTGATTTTATCAAGTAATCATGGAAATCTTTTGTTCTCTATGTTTTCTAGCAACAACATGAACCAAGATTAGCATTGTAAACTTTAGATTAACTTAGGAAAACATTCCAAACAAATCAACCTATCAAACTAAAGCAGAAGACCAAGTACTTGTAGTTATGTGCATTTAAACCATTCTATTGCACATATAACAAGTTTTGTTGCACATTTGGTCCTGATGCGCGTATGATCTTTTTGCGCATTTGGCACATAGAGTAGCACATATAAACCACATTAGTGCAAATTCAAAAATTAGATTATTTCAACTAGATCTGCACATTTGACCCACATAGATGTGCATTTGACCCTTTATCCTGCGCTTTTGAAGCTGCACATCGAAAACACAGACATATTCTACACATTGTGAGGTAAAAACATTACCAGTTTAGAGTACCCTTTTTTCTATAGTTTAAACCTATGAAATCAGTTGTACCTTTCAATCACCTTTTTGTATCATTTTCACAAAACACCTTCTTTTCACATCATTACCTTGCTATCAAAACACCTCAAATTAAACCACAACTTGCTTCTAGGACCTAGTTGATACTCTACCAATCCAAACAAGAGCTAGTTAGTTTTTATAATAAGATTTCAAATCATCCTTTCCAACAAAAACTATACTAGTATAACCTTGACAAGAGAATAGTCTTCATCAAATAGTGGTATCAATCTATCCCTATTTAGACTGTCCCTTGTATCGACACTTCGATAGCTATTAAGCATTATAGCTCAAGAATTACCTTGTTTGAGGCAAACATAGAATCAACAAAAACCTTAGCAAAATCTATTCCAATCAAACTCACCTTCTACCATATCACACCACCAATCAAAATCAAATCCAACAAATCTCAAAATCTAATTTTATCCCATCCCAAAAATCTTGCATGATTCAAACTAGGTGGCAAGTGAAACAAAAGCAAGAAATGGGTTCACTACATGGTAGTCACTATACTTCTAGTGATGAGGAAGAGGACATTACCCAAGAAGAAATTATTAGTGCTCAACAAGATCCTGAATTTCAAAAACTAATGGACAAAGTCATCACAGTGGGTCCCAAAAAGTACTTCCTTATGCTAGCACAACAAGTAACACAGTTACCTTCCAATTTTGACATAGAACAATTGAGAGAAACAAGGCAAATGAATGAAACTGAAACTCCTAAAAATAAGAAAGCTAAGGCTATGACAAATCCATTAGAGATACTCACGCAACAAATCCAAGCTTAACAACAACAATTTACCGATTTAAAAACTGGATCTTCTACAAAATGATATTCACTAGAGGACATATCTCCTTATCCATTTTATAAAATCTTGGTTAGGGTACCTTTCCCTTCTAGTTTTGAAGTGCCCAAGTTTGACAAATATAGTGAAAAAGGTGATCCATGTGAACCAAATTCTTCACAACATGAGCATGCTAGTACTAGCCATTTCTCACACCAAGATCACGCATGCTTAACCCATCTTAATGATATTATTGACAAGGGAAACACCACCTTAAGTTTGGAATAATATACCACTCCATATACTATTCCTTCATCACCATTCCATAGAATGACTATCCTAAAGCATACTAGTCTGACACCAACACCACCATCAAACTTGCCAAGCTCTAATCCATCAACCAAAGAATCCTTGAATGATTTTCTCTAAAGACTCTTTGTAAAATCTAAAAGAAAAAGAAAAGATATGGAGAAATCCAAATCCACTCATCCAATTTCATCCTCATCTAGCACAATCAATCCTCACCTTAATCATAAGTCTACACCATCTACCATTATTCTCCATCCGTTATATTGTCCATCTACCCATATACTCATGAAGGATGTGACCCAATGGCTATTAACAAGGAGTAAACCACCCTCATGCCTTCAAATACCTATCCTTGAAAATATCCAAGAATCTTCCAACACCATGTCGATTCCTACAAACCAATCATGTCAACCAAAACCCCTCAACCCTATTCAAGAGTCTCCCCCATTGAGTCCAAGTCAATCTCCCTCATGCTCTCATGTCGGTAACCATCAAGGGCCTATCAAGTCCACACAAGAGTCTTCCACTTCCATTTCTACCCAAAGTTAAGAGATATGTCAAGGGTATAATCCTAAGCATGTGGTAACATCAAGTCCCCTTCTAATCAAGATTGAATCACTTTCATTCAACCCATCCATAACATATATCTTTTCCATGATCAAGATGATATCCATGAAAACCTTGATCCTATTCATACCTCCATAACCATTCATGAGAAAGATACCCAAGACCTACATGCTCCATCTAATCCAGGTCTTGTTGACCTACTTGAACATTCACCTCATTTCATGGCCTTCCTAGAAACTTCTCCACCTATCCATGATCCTATACCATCCACTTGTCATGATGAGACACTTGCCTCCCAAACAAGCATAGAAGATCAAACAAATAACTTGGATCCTAATGAGCACAATCAAGATACTAGTGATCCTTCCACATCATCCACTAGTAACTCCATTACAAATCCAACATATCCACTTGGTCTATCTACCTTCATTCATGAATGTTCTTCCTTAGGAGAACAACAACCATTATCTACCACTTCACCTTCCCCATCAAATAATGAGATCGCATCTAGTGTCTAAATCACTCATAATCCCATTGTCCACCACATACTCCAAAAAATGAAATATCAAAGTAAAGGCTTAGGCCTTCATGAATAAGGTATTTTTGAGCTTATCCATGTTAAAGTCTCTCCACCCTCTTATGGTCTTGGTTATACGCCCCAAGAAAAGCAGTCTCAAGATGTTGGTGCTTCCTCCATTCCTCCTAAGTCCACCAATTCCCATCGTAAACCCTATCATATTCCCAAAACATATGTCAACATTCCACCTCCATCATCCTACAAGTGTCAAAAGCATGTGACCATATACCTCCCACCATCTAATTTTCCTCCACTCCTACCAACTCCTAGTATCCATCCATACACTTTACCTTCATTGCTTTCAACACCTAACACTCCTATCATTCATAAATACCTTTACATTCCTAATCATGACCAACAAATGCACACAGTATGTACACATGAAGCTTCAACTCATTCCAACTACCACATGGGATTCAAAAATAAAAAATTGGATGCCTTCACCCATAAAGTCAAAAATTCTAAGTGTCCTAATACCTTAGGATATCAATTCAAAGAATTAAAGAAAAATACATTAAAAAATCCATCCAACCCCATACCTCCAAAAGCAAAGTCAAAAACTAAAATGGTATGGGTCCCTAAACAAAACATCAAGTCAAACGAGGCATCCACCTCTCAAAACTCCCAACCATCCTTTCCATCCAATCCATTCCAAAATATCAAATTTTGCCAACCCACAAATCAAGCAAAAATTATAGAAATACTAAATCCATGTGGGTCCCTAAATCACTCCATCAACCATCTGTCAAACGAACATCACCATTGCTTCCTACATCATCTCCCCATCAAAATCTTCAATGTTTATCATGGTGTGTGCAACCATTGGTCATGATTCCTTTCCATACCTCCATCTCCCCATCATTCAACTATTATCCTTCAAATTTCACCCATCACCTTCCTATGGTCCATGCTTTTGCATAAACCTTTCATCCATCCTTGCATAAACCTTTCATAATCCACCATCTTCCTTACATAATCTACATCATAATCTACCATCTTCCCTACATAATCTATATCATAATCCACCATTTTCCATACATAATTCACATCATAATCCATTATCATTCCCTCCACAATCCACTATCCACCTATTCCATTTTACTTTCATGCATCTCCCTACCAATATCTAGGGGCATAAAGACATTTGACATGGTCCATGCGATGACATTCCATCTCTAAGGGGACTATCACCTTTCATAGCACTAGACACTTGAGTCCCTCTCTTCCATATTCCACCTATCATATCCCAAAAAAAAAAGCAAAAAGTAAAGAAAAATCCCTTCATCCAATAGTGAAAATCACCCTTGGTGGCGCATTGGATAAGTACCATGATGAAAACCTGGCAAATAGGTATCATGTGTAGGTTGATTTTCTATGTCACTTACCCTTGGGAGCACATTGTCTCATCGACCCTATCATTTTACATCCTATCATCCTTATCCTGCATATACCTATCATATTGTTATTCTTTCATCCTCTCTTCCTCCTTTTGATCTTGATAAAGATCAGGGGCACAATGTTGACAAATGTTTTGGATATATCTTGACATACCTCATCCCTTTAAAACCAATCCTATCATCTTCCTTCATCATAATCTTTGTCATGTCAAATCCTAATGCCTTACACCTACAAAAGGGGCATGTTATCCCTATGCAACATAGTCCTTGGAGATCACATCCTTGCTATCTTATGCTTCCCTTCCATCCATATCCCAAATCCTACCATAAACCTATTCTTTATCCATATCTTCATCCATCACCAGTGTCAACCTTCAAGGTTGAACTACGTTGCCTTTGCGTCATCACGCATGCAAGGACATTTATCAATGAGCCCCTAAGGCACTAGATCAATCCCTTAGGGCCCATTTCTTTGTGTTTATTGTTAGTTTATCCATAATAAATTGATCCTTTTCTTGACTGGGGACAAATCCTTAACCTATTTAGTGAATTGGATTTTTGAATTCTACAACTCAGAGGATAACAAATCAGATCGTGGTTTTATCACTAGATAGTAAAGAATGCAGCAAGCAAGGTTTAAAACATTATCTTGACAAAGAGACATCAAACTACACCTGACAAATCCCAGCTTGCCTAAGACATCAAACTTATTCTATCAAGTTATTGCAAGAAAACATGTTTTGGGAAAGAAATTTTTTCAATGGTTTTTTTAAAAGTCCTATATCATGATTTTTGTTATTATGTCTTCCTATGCTACTCAAGGATGTTAGAAACTATAGATGCTATGATGGAACATGATTATTTTATTTCTCTATTGTTTGTGGGTTTATCTTTAGTAATGTTAGTCTTTGTCTAAAGACATGATCAACATAATGATCATCTAGGACATCAGAGGTCTAAACATGAAATAGGTGTAATCCCTATTTGTTGATACGCAAGCAATACTTATGTCATCTTGGTTCAATTATACTTAGATGCTTGTATTAACTTGCTAAATCAAAATCCATTTAAGTAATACTCAGGTCATCATGGTTTATTTATACCTAGATGCTTGTATTTTCTTACAATATTTTAAAAGCTCAATGATAAAACAATGTACTTCCAAAACTTGTATACGAAGATGACAAAATCCATATCCATACATACCAAATTGCATTCCATTTCATTATAAGCATTTCATCATTATCAAAATTCCAAGTGTCTCAAGATCTCAATTATCCATTTATCCAAATCATTTCATCAATATTTTAAATCACTTCTTCCATTCATCAAATCAATCCAATTAATCCAAGCAATGATCCAAATGCAAGTCCATCCTTAATCTATACTGATCAAGTCAATCAATTTTGTCAAATTATCCAATCACAATCAATGGTCTTGATCCTAATCTCATCGTAAACCAAATCAATCAATCATCATCATCAGTGGGATATATCTTTCCCGCATCTTTGTGTTGATCTAGGGATATATTGTTCCCCATAATGAAAAACACTATCATCAATCATTATCAATTAGTCATTGGTTTACAGCTTGACAAGGGCAATACCTTGTTTGTTCTTGTATCATTTATGCATAATTGCTTTCTTTCTTGTGTGTGTTATCATTTTATCTTGCATAGCATATCATTCAACTTTTTCATCCATCCCTTATCTTGTATCCTCAATTTTCTTAACCAACCTTTATATTTCTTATTCATCGTGAGATCATTTGTCATCATTTTGTAAAAGTTAATTCCGGCCAATCTGTTGTTAACCAATTTCTTCATCCACATAACCTATCATTCAACCTTTCTCATCATGAGATCGTCTGTCATCCTATCAATTTCTTATCGTCCAATCTCCCGAGGGTGCATCCTAGCATCATAAGCCTATACCAAGGGCAAACTGGGGCATGTATCAATCGCAAAACAAAATTATTCTTTGAAATAGCATGTTAAAACACATTGTCTCAAAGAGGGGCAAATGTATACACCTAAAAATGGAAAAGACAAATTAAATACATATTTATTATTTATTTAATTCTCATTCTTCTATCATTTAATAAATACATCAATTTATCTATTTGATTCACGTTCATCATTAATAGTCCAAAAATTAAATAAATATCAATTTATTTAATTAAGTCAATTAAACCTAATCTTCTAATCTCATCCCTTAATTAAATAATAATCAAATTATTTAATCACAAATCATCCTATTCCAAAGTCTTCATTCATAATTCCACATCATCTAATCCACCTCGCATATCCACCACACCTTGTTGCACATGTAATTAAATATTTTATTATTTTATTATTCTATTTTCCCTCACCCACATGATCTATTCTTCCTCCAACCATCCCTATTCCAAATGGCATGGTCTCTCCATGTCATCAAGGTCAAAGGGACACTTTGTGACACTTGATCCATAGTCCCTAGAATATTTCCAACCTCCCTACAAACATGGTCTCCTTCTTTGACCTTCTCTCTTTGGTCATGGAGCCTTGTGACATGTGGACTCATGTCACACCTTTCTCTCCTCCATGCCAAGGTGAGAGGAACATCTTCCCTCTTTCTCTCCCTCATCTCAACCAATTCAATCCTCGCCATACACCTCTCAATACTTCTTCTCCACTATTAAGATCTTGACACATGGATTTAGCCCCTCCTTGGCCTATAAAAAGAAGCTCATTCCCTCATTCTATCATCCACAAGCTATAGCAAACTTACTCTACCAGAATTATACTAGCATACCTTTGGTAAAAAATCCATATTGCTCATTGCATTATCTCCATTATCCTCATATCCACACAATCATGTCTTTAATCATCCATGCCTCATCTTCATAAGAGTTATAGTGTAGGTAATCTTCATTGCATTTATCCAACATACAACCATTCAAGTATTTTCATCTTCAACAACAAGGAAGTGCACACTTCTAAGAGCTCTATTCATCAACAAGATCAATACAAGAAACAATGGAAGCTTCTAGGTAAATCTGTCTTCAAGGTAATATATCTTTGTTTATTTGATTTTCATCATATTTCATTGAGTTATTGGATTACTAGTAGTTTAATACAGTTGACAATATTTCATGAATGTTCCTCCTTGGAACGATGACAACCATTGTCCACCACTTCTCCATCCAATAAAGAACTCAAGACTAGTTCCCAAACTACACCTAGTCCCATAGTGCATCACATGCTCCAAAAGATGAACTACCAGGGTAAAGGCTTAGACCTACATGAACAAGGTATTTTGGAGCCCGTACATGTCAATGTCCCCCTCGCTCATATGGCCTTGGATACACACCTCAAGGTCAGCAATCTCAAGATGTTGGTACTTCCTCCATTCCTCCTAAGTCCACGTTCCATCACCAACCCTACCATGTACCTAAAACATATGTTGCCATTCCACCCCCATCATCCTACAAACGTTAAAAGCATGTGACCACACACCTTCCACCATCCACTTTACCTCCACTTCTTCCAACTCCTAATATCCCCCCATCCAATCTACCACCACTTCTACCAATGCCTAATTATCCAGTTATCCATAAATTCCCTAAAAATCCCAATCATGAACAACAAATGCACACATTGTCTAAACATAATGCTTCCACTCATTCCACCATGTTCAAGGGATTCAAAAGTAAAAATTTGGATGCCTTTACCTATAAAGCAAAAAATTCTAAGGGTCCTAATGCCTTAGGGTACACATGCAAAGAATCAAAGAAAAATCCATCCAAAAATTTATCCAAATCCATACCTTCACAAGCAAAGTCAAAAACTGAAATGGTATGGGTTCCCAAGCAAAGAGAAGTAATCATGTCAAAAGAGACATCCACCTCTCAAAAATCCCAACCATCCTCTTCCATCCATTCATTCAATAATATCACATTCTTTCATCCCACGTCAAAAGAAAAAGTCATACAAATACTAAGTCCATGTGGGTCCCTAAATCACTCCATCCACCATCTCCTAAGCAAACGTCACCATTGCTTCTTACACCACTTTCCCATCAAAAGCATCAAATTTTATCATGGTGTGTGCAGCTGTTGGTCATGTTTCCATTCCATTCCGTGACATTCCCACATACCTCCATCTCTCCATCATTCAACTACTATCCTACATATCTTCCCTATCATCCTATCCCTATGGTCCATGCTTTTGCATAAGCCTTTTACCCATCCTCTTAAATAAATCCTACATAATCCACATCATAATCTACCATCTACCTAATCCATTTCACTTTCATACAATCCCTTACCAAAATCTATGAGCATTTGACTTGGTCCATGTGATGACATCCATCTCTAGTGGGACTACCACTTTTCAAGAAACTAGACATTTGAGTCCCTCTCGTCCAAATTCCACCTATCCAAATGTTAAAAAAAAAAGTAAAGAGAAATCCTTTCATCCAATAGTAAAAACCTCATAAATAGATGCCTTGGATAAGTGCCATGATGAAAACCTGGCAAACAGACGTCATGTGTAGGTTGATCTTCTATTACACTTACACTTGGGGGCACATTGTCTCATCCAACCTATCATTTTCCATCCTATCATATCCATCCTTATACATTACATACATATTCTTATCGAATCCATTCATCCTCCCTTCATCCTATTGATCTTGATAAAGATAGGGGCAAAATGTTGGAACAAGCTTTGGACAAATCTTGATGTGTCTAATACTTCCAAACATATCTTCCATCATATCATTGCAAGCATTGTCACATTATATCCTGAGTCTAATATCTTGAATAAGACATGTTATTCCTAAGTGATATAGTCCTTGGAGATCATATGCTGAATTCTCCCGTCTATCTCTCCTTCATCCATTTCCAATCCATTATCTCCTATTGTCCATCCTTCTACCTAACCATCTATTATCCACTATAACCCATCCATCTACCTATCTATGATGTTTTCCTTGTCATTGGTATCTAGCATTTAGGCTATCCAAAATTGCTATCCAATATTATCCCAAAACATTTCAAAATCCTAAAAAAGCATCAAAACACATCATAGGTACTTATCATAGCTTGGTGCTTTGTCACCCTTATCACCTTATCCAATAAGGTCGTCTAATCTTGTCAGCCATCCTATCATTCTATCACAAGTGTATTGTCAGTATCACTTGTGTCTCGAACTACGTTGCCTCTGAGTTATCATGTAGGCAAGGCCATCTTTGATGAGCCCGCAAGGCTCCTTCCCCATTCTTCCATATCCCAAATCCTACCATCAACCTATTCTTCATCCATATCTTCATCCAAATGTACTAGCATTAGCCTTCAAGGTTGAACTATGTTGCCTCTGCATCGTCACGTAGGCAAGGCCATCATCAATGAGCCCCCAGCTTCTGACCCCTAGATCTTTAGGTCCACATAAGTCCACCTAGTCGAATTACGTTGCCTCTGCGTCATCACATAGGCAAGGCCATTTAGAAATGAGCCCCCAAGGCACTAGGTCAGTCCCTTAGGGCTCGTCACATTGTTCATCATTAGTTCACCCATAATAAATCAATCCTCTACTTGACTAGGGGCAAATCCTTGACCTAGTCAAAGAATAAGGTTCTTGAATGCTATAACTTCAGAGGACAAACAATTAGATCATGGTTTTATCACTAGACAACAAGCAACATGACAAGCAAGTTTTCAACATCATCTTGACACAAAAGACAATGAAACTACACTTGACAAATCTCTTTTGACCTAAGACATGAAACCAATTCTATCAAGTTATTGCAAGAAAACATATTTTGGGCAAGAAAGTTTTTCAATGATTGTCTTAAAAGTCTTATATCATGATTTTTGTTATTATGTCTTTCTATGCTACTAAAGGATGTCTCAAATTAGAGAATCTATGATGGGGGCATAATTATTTTGTTTGTTTTCTGTTTGTGGGTTTATCTTTAGTAATGTGAAGCCTTGTCTAAAGACATGATCATCAAGGACATCAAAGGTCTAAACATGAAACATGTGTAATCCTTGTCTATGGATACGCAAGAAATCCTCAGGTCATCTTGGTTCAATTATACTTAGATGCTTGTATTAACTTGCTAAATTAAAATCCATGTAAGTAATACTCAGGTCATCATGGTTTAATTATACTTAGATGGTTGTATTTACTTACAACATTTTAAAAGCTCAATGATGAAACAAAGTACTTCAAAAACTTGTACAAGAAGATGACAAAATTGACTATCCATACATACCAAATTGAATTCCATTTCATTATAAGCATTTCATCATTATCAAAATTCCAAGTGTCTCAAGATCTAAGTTATCCATTTATCCAAATCATTTTATCCATTAACCAAATCATTCTTCTCAATTATCCATTTATCCAAATCATTTCATCAATCTTTCAAATCACTTCTTCCATTCATCAAATCAATTCAATCAAATGAAGTAATGATCCAAATGCAAGTCATCCTTAATCCATACCAATTGAGTAAATCAATCTTGTCAAATTATCCAATCACATACTTGGACTTGATCCTAATCTTGTCGTAAACTAAATCAAATAATTAATCATCAACATTATCAGTGGGATATGTCTTTCCCATATCTTTGTGTTGATCTTGTTGCAAGTATGGGCCTAACCGGTGTTTCCATTGATGTCAACATACTCTTGTTGCATTAATGATTAGGATTGGATGAACTGTTTGCTAAGGATATTGAGAAAATTGGTCATATCAGGAATAGTGAAGAATAGTGAAGATAGTAAGGTAAACGTCCAAGATAAGACGAGGATCAGAGGATGCGGTTTAAAGGGTTTGTAGATATGTGTCTTAAGATGATCCAATAAAGATTTCAGAGGTCCTCATGAAGATCTGAAAAAGTTGTGGCCTCTCAAGTAAAACTAGTTCCGACAAGTGTTCAGAGGTGACAAAGTGATAAAGATAGGTTCGGTGAGATCCGGAAATGCATTATCCTATTCTATGGATTTGGTGGAGCGTTTAGGAAGTCTTTGTGATGCGTCAACTTGATTGGTTCATGGTTTGGAGATCTGCAAGCATCTATTCCTTTGTGACAGTGATGACAGACTATGTTCTTGAGATTTTGAATGAAGGAGAGAAGGATTTCAGTAAGCAGATGAAGTGTGGGTGTTCTTGGTAATTCAAGCAAGCTTGTGGAGGTCTTTGGATCATGTCCAGTTTGTGTTGGTGGTCCGCATTGGAGTTTAAGCTCGTATTTGAAGAATTACTTCCGGATGAAGGTGTTCTTCCTTAGACTGGCCGACCAGATGAGTTACTCATCATGCGGATGTACTTGTAGATGTTTCCAGACTTAGATGATTATGCCTAAGTTGATGTCTTGTATAAATAAGGAATTGTGAAGCCATTTCAAAGTGTGTCTTGTGGAGATGAGTGTGTGGTAGCTAGGAGGAGAGTAAAAGGCATAGAAGAAGTATTGGGCTTAAATGGAACTGATTCAAGCATGGTGAAGATGCTATTCTCTAGTTCATGTATGTGATACTTATTATTTTGTAGACAATGTGTCTCTTGTAGGCAGTGAGCCTCTTGTGAGCAGTGTGCTTGGGCAGTGAGCCCTAATTGGCATGTGCCATTTTATTCTTTCTATTCTTCTAACAGAGAATACAATCTTGGGTTAATTACTCTATGGTTTTTCCCTTAACCAAGTTTTCCACATCAAAATCTTGGTGTCTTATGTGCTAATGTGTTTTTACTCTTGGTTTAATGCATTATGTTTCCATGATTGAATTATTACTATGCTACTAAATTACAAAGTGGATTTAAGTATTTAAGTTAGAAGAAAGTTTTGGACAACTGATTCACCCCCCCTCTCAGTTGTCTGTCCTAAATCTAACAATTGGTATCAGAGCTAAGTTCCTCTAAAAAAGCTTAACCGCTTAAGGAGATCCAGGATGTCATCCTACAAGAAGGATAGTCCAAATTTTGATGGAATCAATTTTAATCTTTGGAAAAGTTGCATGAAATGTCACTTGCAATGTATGAGAATGTAGTACTGGAACATGGCTTTAACTCCTCCACAAGGTGGTCCAAAAGGCCCAAATGATATCACAGATGCTGAGAACAATTTACAAACTATAGAAGCCCTTCTAAGCGCATTATTTGATTTAGAGCTTTCAAATGTTGTTGACCTACCAACTACTTTTGAGATTTGGGAAAAACTGGAACTTCTGCATGAAGGAGACACCTATGTTAAATGTGCAAGGCTATAGAGTCTGAAAGGGAAATTTGAAAATCTAAAGATGAGAGAAGATGAAAATATCACTACTTTTATGCCAAGAGTAAATGACCTTGTTTGTGGCATTAGATGTGCTGGTGGAGTCTTGGATGAAGATGAGATTGTTGGCAAAGTTCTCAGATCCCTTCCTACTTATAAAATCAAGCCTGCTGCCATTGAAGAATTCAAAGCCCATACAACTGTCACAAGAGATCAATTGGTTGGTAAATTAGCTGCATTTGAAATGACTGAGTTTGGAGATGACCCCCCAAAGACTGACTCTGCATTCAAAGCTAGTGCCTCTATAAAAGGTAAACAAAGGTTTGATCCAGGAGAGAACTCTCAAGGAAACTATCATGGTATGAAAAAGCAAGAAAAGAACTTGAAGAAGAAGAAGTTGAAACTGCTCAACTTGAAGCTCTTATTGTAAAAAGACCGCTAAGAGGATTCAATAAGTATGAAGGGAAATTTCCTTTTAAGTGTTTTAACTGCAATAAGATTGGTCATTTTGCCTCAAGATGTCAAGAAATATTTTCAAGGCCAAATCCTAATAGATCAAGGTTCCAAAATAAATGTTACTATGTTCATGAGGAAGATGATAATGAAGGAGTAACAGATGATGAATCAGAGATAGGAAACAAATCCAGAAGTGATTGGGTGTTTATTGCCATCAAGGAAGAAGAACCAATGTCCTCTCGATCTGTTAAACATAAAGTTGTAGAAAGAGCTCTGGCTGCCCAAGTTGAAGAAAAGGATGATTGGGTCATTGACAGTGGTTTCTCTCACCATATGACTGGTGATAAAAATAAGTTCATAGCTTTGGAAAGGTATGAAGGAGGACTGGTAAAATTTGGTGATAATTCTACAGGTAGAATCAGAGGTAGAGGAACTATTTCTTTTGATCGAAGAAATAAAACTAGTAATGTACTGTATGTTGAAGGATTGAAGCACAATCTTCTTAGTGTTGGATAGTTGGTGGACAAAGGCTATGATCTTCGATTCAAGAATGGAAAATGCAAGATCCTTGAAAGTTCCAGAATAGAGATTTCATTCGGTACTCAAACAAAAGGTAATATCTTCCATTTAGTTGGTATTGGTAAAAGTTGTCTATTTGTGCAAATTGATCTAAGTTGGTTATGGCATAAGAGGATGTGTCATGTGAATTTTGACAATATCATCAAGATAAGCAATACTCAAGCTGTAAGAGATCTTCCAAAATTGGTAAAACCTATAAATAGTTTGTGCAAAGAATGTCAGTTAGGTAAACAAAGCAGAGTCTCATTCAAAAGCAAGGAACAATCTTCTACCAGATTATTAGACTTAGTTCATATTGATTTATGTGGTCTGGCAAGAATTAGAAGTGTGCAAGGTGATAGATACTTCATGTTACTAATTGATGACTATTCCCAGATGATGTGGGTAACTTTTCTGAAAGAGAAATTAGAAGCTCTTGATAAATTCAAAATATTCAAGGCTATGATAGAGAATGAAACCGGATTAAAATTGAAATGTCTGAGGTCTGATGGAGGTTGAGAATTCACATCCGGTGAGTTCATAGAATTATGTAAGAATATGGAATAAAGAGACAGTTGTCTACTCCTAGGACTCCACAGCAGAATGGGTTAGTGGAAAGAAAGAACCGAACCATCCAGGAAGCATCTAGAACAATGATGGTGGAAGAAAATGTTCCTCAGATCTATTGGAGAGAAGCTGTCAGCACTGCAGTCCATACTCTCAATCGAGTACAAATCAGAAGCAATACTAGTAAGACTCCTTATGAACTTTAGTTTGGCATCAGTCCTACTATGAGATATTTCAGAGTCTTTGGTAGCAAGTGTTACATTAAAAGAGATGAAGATCTAGGCAAGTTTGATGCTAGAAGTGATGAAGGAATATTCTTGGGTTACTCTACTCAAAGCAACACATACCGGTGTTATAACAAGAGACTGAAAAAGATTATAGAAAGTACAAATGTGAAGGCTGATGAAGGAATTGAAAAACCCTCAAGGTTTTATGAATATGATGAAGATGATCAGAAGGGTGTTATGATTCAAGGAGCCCAAGCCCCTTCTAAAATTTAGATTCAAATTGATTTGGTAAATCAGGAAGAAGAGATGAGTTTTAATGAGTTTGATCAAGAATTAGAAGTACAAGAAACTCCCAAAGTTCCCAGGTATGTAAGACTGAACCATTCTGAAGATCAGATCATAGGTGATAAAAGAAAAGGTGTACAAACAAGAAGAAGGATTGCTCAAGATTCAGAAGAGTATTGTCTGATTTCAAAGATTGAACCTAAGACAGTGAATGAAGCTTGCAATGATGAAAACTGGACTAAAGCAATGGAGGAAGAACTGATGCAAATCGAGAAAAATCACACTTGGGATCTTGTTCGTAGACCTAGAAACAAGAATGCGATTGGAACCAAATGGGCCTTCTGGAACAAACTGAATGAAGTTGGTGAAGTAATCAGGAACAAAGCCAGATTGGTCTGCAAGGGTTATTCTCAAATAGAAGGAGTTGATTTTGAAGAAACTTTTGCTCTAGTGGCAAGAATTGAAGTAGTCAGACTATTTCTTGCTTTTGCTGCCTTCAAGGATTTCAAAGTATTTCAGATGGATGTCAAGTCTACCTTCCTGAATGGTGACTTGGAAGAAGAATTATACATTGAGAAACTGGATGGATTTCAATTATCTAATCAAGGTGATATGGTCTGCAAATTGAAGAAAGCATTGTATGGACTAAAGAAAGCCCCAAGAGCTTGGTATGAAAGATTGGATAAGAATCTTTTGAAGATTGGTTTCAACAAAGGTACTGCTGACAGTAATTTGTATTTCAAAATTGATCATGAAAATATCTTGATTATTGAAGTGTTTGTTGATGATATCATTTTTGGAGGAGGAGATAGTATGTATAAAACCTTTGTAAATCAAATAAAAAGTGAATTTGAGATGTCCATGCTTGCAGAAATGAATTTCGTCTTGGGTCTACAAATCACTCAAACAAAGAAAGGAATCTTCATTTCTCAGACCAAATATGTGAAAGAATTGTTGAAGAAATTTGGGATGGAAGACTCAAAGCCAATGAATACTCCCATGGCAACCAGATGTAAGTTGAGCAAAGATGATGACTCTCCCAAGGCTGATAAAAAAAAGTATAGGTCAATGATTGGAGGACTATTGTATCTCACTCAAACTATACCTGACATTATGAATGTTGTTGGTCATGTTGCTAGATTCCAAGCTGATCCTAGAGAATCTCAGGTCATGGAAGTCAAAAAGATTTTTTGATATCTAAAAGGGACAATTGAGTATGGTCTATGGTATCTTAGAGATCATGATTTCTTTCTTCATGCCTATACAGATGTTGATTGGGTAGGAGATGTGGATGACCAGAAGAGTACCAGTGGTGGAGCATTCTTTTTGGGGAAAAGATTGGTTTCTTGGATAAGCAAGAAGTAAGAGGCAATATCTCTGTCCACTGCAGAAGTATAATATATTGCAGCAGTAGGTAGTTACACTCAAGTTTTGTGGATGAAGCAAATGCTAAGAGACATAAGAGTGGAATATGAGGAGCCTATCACAATCTTCTATGATAATTAAAGTGCAATAAATATATCTAAGAATCTGGTGTTGCATTCAAAGACTAAACATATATCCATCAAGTTTCACTTTTTGAGAGAGCAAGTGAACAACAATGAAGTCAGATTAGAGTTTGTGCCTTCCAAGGATTAGATTGCAGACATCTTTACTAAACCTCTACCTAAGGACTCTTTTGAGTATTGCAGGGAGAAGTTAGGGGTTATTGGCCCTCTGGTGATAAACTAAGGTGCACTGATGTGCATCAGTCTAGTGCATATCACAGTCATATCTTGTGGTCTGGATTGATGATGGGGAGTTTCTACTAAGGGGGAGCAGCAGGTATGGTTTTGAAATGGTGGAAATGCAAGTATGTGCCCTTTGCCATTGATGTCAAAGGGGGAGAGAAGACGTGAAAAACAAGTGGTTGTTGATCAAAGGGGGAGCAGGAAAGGAAGAGAAGACATATGAATGGTTGTTGCTGATAGGGGGAGTTGTGACAGTAAGGAGAAGTTCTTGTCTTAATGGCCAAAATAGTTTTTCACATCATATGTTGCCATCAATGACAAAGGTGGAGATTGTTGCAAGTATGGGCCTAACTAGTGTTGTCATTGATGTCAATATACTCCTGTTGCATTAATGATTAGGATTGGATGAACTGTTTGCTTAGGATATTGAGAAAATTGGTCATATCAGAAACAGTGAAGAATAGTGAAGACAGTAAGGTAAAAATCCAAGATAAGATGAGGATCAGAGGATGCGGTTTAAAGGGTTTGTAGATATGTGTCTTAAGATGATCTAGTAGAGATTTCATAGGTCCACATGAAGATATAAAAAAGTTGTGTCCGCTCAAGTAAAACTGGTTCTGGCAGGTGTTCAAAGGTGACAGAGTGATAAAGATAGGTCCGGTGAGATCCAAAAATCCATTATCCTATTCTGTGGATTTGGTGGAGTGTTTAGGAAGTCCTTGTGATGTGTCAACTCAATTGGTTCATGGTTTGGAGGTCTAAAAGCATCTATTCTTTTGTGACAGTGATGACAGATTGTGTTTTTGAGATTCCAAATGAAGGAGAGAAGGATTCTAGTAAGAAAATGAAGTGTGGATGTTCTTGGTAATTCAGGCAAGCTTGTGGAGGTCCTTGGATCATTTCTAGTTCATGTTGGTGGTCCGCAATGGAGTTTAATCTGGTATTTGAAGAATTACTTCCGGATGAAGGTGTTCTTCCTTAGACTGGCCAACTAGATGAGTTACTCATCCTACGGATGTTCTTGTAGATGTTCGCTGACTTAGATGATTATTCCTAAGTTGATGTCTTGTATAAATAAGGAATTGTGAAGCCATTTCAAAGTGTGTCTTGTGGAGAGGAGTGTGTGGTAGTGAGGAGGAGAGTGAAAGGTAGAGAAGAAGTATTGGGCTTAAATGGAACTGATTCAAGCATGGTGAAGATGCTATTCTCTAGTTCATGTATGTGATACTTATTATTTTGTAGACAGTGTGTCTCTTGTAGGCAGTGAGCCTCTTGTGAGCAGTGTGCTCGGGTAGTGAGCCCTAATTGGCATGTGCCATTTTGTTCTTTCTATTCTTCTAACAGAGAATACAATCTTGGGTTAATCACCTCGTGGTTTTTCCCTTAACTGTGTTTTCCACATCAAAATCTTGGTGTCTTATGTGCTAATGTGTTTCTGCTCTTGGTTTAATGTATTGTGTTTCCATGATTGAATTATTATTATGCTGTTGAATTACAAAGTGGATTTAAGTATTTAAATTAGAAGAAAGTTTTGGACAACTGATTCACCCCCCTCTCAGTTGTCTATCCTGAATCTAACATATCTAGGGATATATCATTCCCTACAATGACAACACTATATTAATCTTTGTGTTGATCTAGGGATATAACGTTCCCTGCAATGAAAAACACTATCATCAATCATTATCAATTAATCATTGGTTTACAACTTGACGGGGGCAATACCTCATTTGTTCTTGTATCATTTGTGCATACTTGCTTGCTTGCTTGAGTGTGTTATCATTTTATCTTGCATAACATATCATTTCATCCATCTCTTATCTTGCATCCTCCTTTTTCTTAGTCATCCTTTATCATTCTATCTCATCATGAGATTGTCCGTCATCCTGTCGTCAGTTTCTTCCCATCCAATCTCCCAAGGGGGCATCCTAGCATCATAAACCTATACCAGGGACAAACTGGGGCATGTATCAATCACATAGAAAATTTTTATTCTTTGAAACAATGTGTTAAAACACATTGTCTCAAAGGGGGGCAAAATATATACACCTAAAAATGGCAAAGACAAATTAAATAAATATTTTTTATTTATTTAATACCCATTCTTCTATCATTTGATAAATTCATCAATTTATCTATTTGATTCATGTTCATTATTAGTAGTCCAAATATTAAATGAATATCAATTTATTTAATTAAATCAATTAAACCTGTTCTTCTAATCTCATCCCTTAATTAAATCATAATCAAATTATTTAATCACAAATCATCCTATTCCAAAGTCTTCATTCATAATTCCACATCATCTAATCCACCTCACATATCCACCTCACCTTGCTGCACATGTAATTAAATATTTTAATATTTAATTATTTTGTTTTCCCTCACCCACATGGCCTATTATTCCTCCAACCATCCCTATCCACATGGATGTGGTCTCTCCATGTCATCATGGTCAAAGGGACACTTTGTGACACTTGTTCCATAGTCCCTAGAATCTTTCCAACCTCCCTACAAACATGGTCTCCTTCTTTGACCTTCTCTCTTTGGTCATGGTGAGCATTGTGACATGTGGACTCATGTCACATCTTTCTCTCCTCCATGTCAAGGTGAGAGGAACATCTTCCCTCTTTCTCTCCCTCATTTCAACCAATTCAATCCTCACCATACACCTCTCAAGACTTCTTTTCCATGATTAAGATCTTGACACATGGATTTGGCCCCTCCTTGGCCTATAAAAGGAAGTTCATTCCCTCATTCTATAACACACAAGCTATAGCAAAGTTACTCTACAGAAATTCCAGTGTGCATTTGGCAAAGCATCCATATTGCTCATTGCATTATCTCCATTATCCTCATATCCATACAACCATGGATTCAATCATCCATCGCTCATCCTCACAATAGTTTCATTGTAGGTAATCTTCATTGCATTTTATCCAACATATAGCCACTCAAGTATTGTCATCTTCAAACAGTGAGGAAGCATGCTTTTGAGAGCTCTATTCATTAACAAGATCAATACAAGATAGGGAAACAATGGAAGGTTCGAGGTAAATCACTCTTCAAGGTAATATGTCTTTGTTTATTTGATTTGCATCATATTTCATTTAGAATATTGGATTATTAGTAGTTTAATACTGTTGACAATATTTCCATTAACAATTATAAATGTAGGAAACAATGGTAAAATCTCCAATAGGAAAATTAATTGGCTTATTGAGGAGACATCTTCACTTTTACATTACTTTGAAACTATTAATTTTTCTCATTGCAAAAAACATCTTAATTGTGTTGTAGGTAACTTGACAAATACAAGAGTAACTCAAAGTTGATAAGAACCACATAGAATAATGAAAAAAGAACACGACCAAGTTTAGAGGTAAAGTTAATGTTGAGGCCCCCATAGTGGACACCATATTTTTTAATTTTATTAAAATAGGAACTAGTTATAAAAATTAAATTGTTGGTGGCTATTGTTTATGGGGAATTTTAACATTAGGTAATAATTTATGGTACATGTGTAATAAAGTATGTTGATTCAAGCAATGCATGAGGATATAAGGGTATGGGTGTAAATAATAGCATAGTGAGGTGGCTTAGTTATAAGGATAGGTAAGTATGAAGGATATGTTGTCAAGAAGGTGGCATCAAATTGTTGAAAAGTAAGTGAACTATTGCAACAATAACATAAAATTTATGTATATATTTTAATGTTCATGTGTTAATTGAAATTGATAATGGAAATGGAAAGCACATAAAATCAGCAAACCATAGAAAAGATTACACAACTAAGGATTTTGCAGAAAACCCTATTTAGAGAAAAACTCCACTAGTAAAGAGATGCCCAAGTATGTATTAATATTTGAAATTAAGAATTACATATATGCAACACACTTCTCTCTAAATTCTAACAACATTTGGGAAACACTTATGTACTTGCAAAATTCTCATACGAACCACTATCACAAGGCTCTAAGTTATAGGCAAATGTAATACAAGAATCCATAAATGTTCTCCAATATAATGGACTAAAACCATGATCTAAGTATTCTACATGAAAAATATACCTCATGACATGTGTTTGGGAGTTACAATCATCTTTCTAAAATTTTCAAGACTTTTCATATGAACTAGAGGACAAAAACAACACACTAGAGGATAAAATAATAGCTCCCTAAGTAAAATAAGATAACCAAATTTTTACACATTATCAATGATGCATTCTAACACCTCTTATATGTCATAAGTACTTCTTATACCTCTTCTAGGACACCATGAAAGTTCATAGATTCCCTTCTACTTTATGCCAAGTGTCCAATGATGCCTTACAATGCTTCCTTCCACATTATACCTCTTACATACATATTCCTAGTCACCTAGAAAATAATAATTAATTATAAACATGCCTAATCTCATTTTAATACCCAACTTCACTCTCTCCATGATCCTTGGAGATGTACACATAATTTATCAACTTTTAAATAAACTAAATGAAATACAATTGTCACAGGATTGCAAGGCCAATATCATCCCTAGTTATAGAATTCTCCCACTTGATATTTATATTTCCAAGGAATATTAGGGAACAAAATAAAATGAATTAAGTGCTATTAGAGGCAAGCTCCATATCCTCCCTGCACAATGAGAACTTCTCGATGCTCACATGTTTAGTAATGGAATGTGCAACATTTTCATGAGTGTTAAACTTCTATAACAAGACCTTACCCTTCTCTATCGTCTCTTGAATAGGACCTGAATTTAGATATCAAAATATTTAGTATGAGCATGGCACATCAAAAAATAAAACTTTGAATATCACATCCAATTTTAACCACCCGAGAATCAATGTGTACATCTATTTTGCAAACATACAAAAGAACAATATAAATTAACTATTGTTAGATTCAGGGCATACAACTGAGAAGGGGGGGGGTGAATCAGTTGTAAAAAACTTTCCTCTTATTAAACACTTACATTCACTTAGTAGTATAATAATAAAACAATCATGAAACATAATTCATTTAACACAAGAGTAGAAACACATCAACACAAGAGACACTAAGATTTTCACGTGGAAAACCCGGTTAAGGGAAAAACCATGGGGTGACTAACCCAAGATTGTATTCTCTATTAGAAGAATATAAAGAACAAAATGGCACATGCTAGTTAGGGCTCACTGCTTGAGCACACTGCTCACAAGAGGCCCACTACCTACAAGAGACCCACTATCTACAAAAGAATAAGTATCACATACTTGAACTAGTAAATATCATCTTCACCATGCTTGAGTCAGTTCCATTTAAGCCCAAAACTTCTGCTCTGACTTTTTCTCTCCTCCTCACTACCACACACTCATCTTCACAAGGACACCTTTGAAATGACTTCACAATCCCTTATTTATAGACAACATCAACTTAGGAATGATTATCTAAGTCAGCTAACAACCATAAGAACATCCGCAAGATGTGTAACTCATCCGGTCGGCCAGTCACAAAAAGAACACCATCATCCAGAATTTATTCTTCAATTTTGAGCTCCAACTCTAATGTGGACCACCCACACAAATTGGACATGATCCAAAGACCACCACAAGCTTGCCTAAATCACCAAGAACATCCACACTTCATTTGCTTACTAAAATCCTTCTCTCCTTCATCTGGAACCTCAAGAGCACAGTCTGTCATCATTGTCACAAAAGAATAGATGCTTGTAGACCTTCAAACCATGAACCAATCGAGATGACACTCCACAAAGACTTCTTCAACACATCCTCAAATCCGCAGAGTAGGATAATGTATTTTTGGATCTCACCGGACCTATCTGTATCACTCTGGCACCATCGAACATCTGTCAGAACTGGTTTTACTTGAGCGAACACAACTTCTTCAGATCTTCATGCAGATATCTGAAATCTTTACTGGATCATCTTAAGACACATATTGATAAACCCTTTAATCTGCATCCTCTAATCCTCAACCTATCTTGGACTTTTACCTTGCTGTCATCACTGTTCTTCACTGTTCCTGATTGAGACTAATTTACTCAATATCCTCAACACACAGCTCATCCAATCCTTATCATTAATGCAATAGGAGTATGTTGACATTAATGAAAACACCAGTTAGGCCCATACTTGCAACATTCTCCCCCTTTGTCATTGATTGCAACATATGATGTGAAAAACTATTTTAACCATCAAGACAAGAACTTCTTCTTACTATCACAACTCCCCCTATCAGCAACAACCATTCACATGTCTTCTCTTCCTTTACTACTCCCCCTTTGATCAGCAACCACTTGTATTTCACATGTCTTCTCTCCCCCATTTGACATCAATGGCAAAGGGCACATACTTGCAATTTAACTACTTTAGAATCATACCTGCTGCTCCCCCTGAGTAGCAGCTCCCCATCATCAGTCCGGACCATAAGATGTGACTGTGATATCCACCAGACTGATGCACCTCAATGCATCTTAGTTCATCATTGGAGGGGCAATAACCCCTAACTTCTCCCTGAGATACTCAAAAGAGTTCTTAGGTAGAGTTTTAGTAAAGATGTCTGTGATCTAATCTTTGGAAGGCACAAACTCCAATCTGACTTCATTCTTGTTTACTTGCTCTCTCAAAAATTAAAACTTGATGGATATATATTTAGTCTTTGAATGCAACACTGGATTCTTAGATATGTTTATTGTACTTGGGTTATCACATAAAATTGTGATAGACTCCTCATACTCCACTTTGATATCTCTTAACATCTGCTTCATCCATAACACTTGAGTGCAACTACCTACTGCTGCAATATATTTTGCTTCAGTTGTAGATAGAGATATTGCCTCTTGTTTCTTGCTTAGCCAAGAAACCAATCTCTTCCCCAAAAAGAATGCTCCACCACTGGTACTTTTCCAGTCATCCACATCTCTTGCCCAATCTGCATCAGTATATGCATGAAGAGAGAAATCATGATCTCTAGGATACCACAAACCATACTCAACTGTCCCTTTTAGATATCTAAAAATCCTCTTGATTGCCATGACATGAGATTCTCTAGGATCAGCCTAGAATCTAGCAACAAGACCAACAACTTGCATAATGTCTGGTCTTGTTTGAGTGAGATACAACAATCCTCCAATCATTGACCTATACTTTGTCTGATTTGTCTTAGGAGAGTCATCATCTTTGCTCAACTTACATCCAGTTGCCATTGGAGTATTCATTGGCTTTGAATCTTCCATCCCAAATTTCTTCAACAATTCTTTTACATATTTGGTCTAAGAAATGAAGATACCTTTCTTTATTTGAGTGATTTGCAGACCCAAGAAGAAATTCATTTCACCAAGCATGGACATCTCAAACTCACTTTTCATTTGATTTGCAAAAGTTTTACACATACTATCTCTTCCTCCAAATATGATATCATCAACAAACACTTCAACACTTAAGATGTTTTCATGATCAATTTTGAAATGTAAGTTATTGTCAGCAGTACCTTTGTTGAAACCAATCTTCAAAAGATGCTTGTCCAATCTTTCATACTAGGCTCTTGGGGCTTGCTTCAAACCATACAGTGCCTTGTTCAACTTGCAGACCATATCACCATGATCAGACAATTGGAATCCATCTGGTTGCTCAATGTACACTTCTTCTTCCAAGTCACCATTCAGGAAGGCAGACTTGACATCCATCTGATATACCTTGAAATCCTTGAAGGTAGCAAATGCAAGAAATAACTTGACTATTTCAATTCTTTCCACCGGAGCAAAAGTTTCTTCAAAATCAACTCCTTCTATTTGAGAGCAGCCCTTGTAAACCAATCTGGCTTTATTTCTTATTACTTCACCAACTTCATTCAGTTTGTTCCGGAAGACCCATTTGGTTCCAATTACATTCTTGTTTCTAGGTCTAGGAACAAGATCCCAAGTGTGATTTTTCTCAATTTGCATTAGTTCTTCCTCCATTGCCTTAGTCCATCTTTCATCATTGCAGGCTTCATTCACTATCTTAGGTTCTATCTTTGAAATTAGACAATATTCTTCTGAATCCTGAGCAATCCTTTTTCTTGTTTGAACACTTTTTCTTTTATCACCTATGATCTGATCTTGAGAGTGGTTCAGCCTTACATACCTTGGAACTTTGGGGGTTTCTTGCACTTCTAATTCTTGATTAGGCTCTTTAAAACTTATTTCTTCTTCCTAATTTGCCAGATCAGTTTCAATCTAAATTTTAGAAGAGACTTGGGCTCCTTGAGTCAAAACACCATTCTGATCATCTTTATCATATTCATAAAACCTTGAGAGTTTTTCAATTCCTTCATCAACCTTCACATTAGTACTTTCTATAATCTTTCTCAATCTCTTATTATAACACCGGTATGCTTTGCTTTGAGTAGAATAACCCAAAAATATTCCCTCATCACTTCTAGCATCAAATTTTCCTAGATCTTCATCTCTCTTAATATAACATTTGCTGCCAAATACTCTAAAATATCTTACCGTAGGTGTAATACCAAACCAAAGTTCATAAGGAGTCTTACCAGTATTGCTTCTGATTTGAAATCGATTGAGAGTATAGACTGCAGTACTTAAAACTTCTCTCCAATAGATGTGAGGAACATTTACTTCCATCATCATGGTCTTAGATGCTTCCTGGATGGTCCAGTTCTTTCTTTCCACTACTCCATTCTGCTATGGGGTCCTAGGAGCAGGTAATTGTCTCTTTATTTCATGCTTCTCACAGAATTCTATGAACTCACCAGATATGAATTCTCCACCTAGATATCAGACCTCAAACATTTTAGTTTTAATCCAGTTTCATTCTCTACCACAACCTTGAATATTTTGAACTTCTCAAGAGCTTTTGATTTCTCTTTCAGAAAGGTTACCCACATCATCCTGGAATAGTAATCAATTAACAACATGAAGTATCTATCACCTTGCACACTTCTAATTCTTGCCGGACCACAAAGATCAGTATGAACTAAGTCTAATAATTCGGTAGAAGATTATTCCTTGCTTTTAAATGAGACTCTGCTTTGTTTTCCCAACTGACATTCTTTGCATAAGCTATTTGTAGGTTTCACTAGTTTTGGAAGATCTTTAACAGCCTGAGTATTACTTATCTTGATGATATTATCAAATTTTACATGACACATTCTCCTATGCCATAAACAACTCTGATCAACTTGCACAAATAGACAACTTTTACTAGTACCAAATAAATGGAAGATATTACCTTTTGTTTGGGTATCGGATGGAATCTCTATTCTGGAATTCTCAAAGATCTTACATTTTCCATTCTTGAATCTGAGATCATAGCCTTTGTCCACCAACTATCCAACATTGAGAAGATTGTGCTTCAATCATTCAACTTATAGTACATTACCGGTTTTGTTCTTTCCATCAAAAGAAATAGTTCCTCTACCTCTGATTCTACCTGTAGAGTTATCACCAAATTTTACCACTCCACCTTCATACCTTTCCAAATCTATGAACTTATTTTTTTCACCGGTCATATGGTGAGAGCAACCACTGTCAATGACCCAATCATCTTTCTCTTCAACTCGAGTAGCTAGAGCTCTTTCCACAACTTTATGATTGGCAGATTCAAAGAGCATTAGATCTTCTTCTTTGATGGCAATAAACACCAGTCACTTCCAGATTTGTTACCTATCTTTGATTCATCATCTGTTACTCCTTCATCATCACCTTCATGAATATAATAGCAATTCTTTTGGGATCTTGATCTGTTAGGTTTTGGCCTTAAAAATCTTTCCGGACATTTTGAGGCAAAATGACCAATCTTATTACAATTAAAACACTTAAAAGGCAGCTTTCCTTCATACTTACCAGATCCTCTAGGCAATCTTTTTACAATAAGGGCTTCAAGGTGAGCAATTTCAGCTTCTTTTTCTTCCAGGTCTTTTCTTGCCTTTTCATACAATGAAAGTTTCCTTGAAGAGTTCTCTCCTGGATCAATCCTTTGTTTACCTTTTACATATGCACTAGCTTTGAATGCAGATTCAATCTTTGGGGGTTCATCTCCAAACTCAACCATTTCAAATGCAGCTAATTTACCAACTAGTTGATCTCTTGTGACGGTTGTGTGAGCTCTGAATTCTTCAATTGTAGCAGCCTTGATTTTATAAGAAGCAGGAAGGGATCTAAGAATTTTTCCAACAATCTCATCTTCATTCAAGACTCCACCAGCATTTCTAATTCCACGAACAATCTCATTTACTCTTGGCATAAAAGTTGTGATATTTTCATCTTCTCTCATCTTTAGATTTTCAAATTTCCCTTTTAGACTTTGTAGCCTTGCACTCTTAACATACTTGTCTCCTTCATGCAAAAGTTCCAATTTTTGCCAAATCTCAAAAGCAGTTGGTAGGTCAATAACATTTGAGAGCTCTGAATCAGCTAATGTGCTTAGAAGAGCCTCTATAGTCTGCAGATTGTTTTTAGCATTAGTGATTTCATTTAGGGTTTTCAGAACACCCTGTGGAGGTACATACTATGTTGTAGCCATGGTCCAGTACGCCATTCCCATACATTGAAAGTGACATTTCAAGCGACCTTTCCAAAGATTAAAATTGGTTCCATCAAACTTTAGACTATCCTTGTAGGACATCCTAGATCTCCTCAAGCGGTTAAGCTCCTTTTAGAGGAACTTGGATTTGATACCAATTGTTAGATTCAGGGCATACAACTAAGAGGGGGGTGAATTAGTCGTACAAAACTTTCCTCTTATTAAACACTTGCATTCACTTACTAGTATAAAAATAAATCAATCATGAAACATAATGCATTTAACTCAAGAGCAGAAACACATCAACACAAGAGACACCAAGATTTTAATGTGTAAAACCCAGTTAAGGGAAAAACCACGGGGTGACTAACCCAAGATTGTATTCTCTATTAGAAGAATAGAAAGGAGAAAATGACACATGCCAATTAGAGCTCACTACCTGAGTACACTCCTCACAAGAGGCCCACTGCCTCCAAGAGACCCATTGTCTACAAAAGAATAAGTATCACATACTTGAACTGGTAAATAGCATCTTCACCATGCTTGAGTCAGTTCCATTTAAGCCCAAAACTTCTGCTCTTCCTTTCGCTCTCCTCCTCGCTACTACACACTCATCTTCACAAGGACACCTTTGAAATGACTTCGCAATCCCTTATTTATACACGACATCAACTTAGGAATGATCATCTAAGTTGGCTAACAACCATAAGAACATCCGCAAGATGTGTAACTCAGCTGGTCGGCCAGTCACGAAAAGAACACCATCATCCACAAGTTATTCTTCAATTCCAAGCTCCAACTATAATGTAGACCACCAACACGAACTGGAAATGATCCAAATACCAACACAAGCTTGCTTGAATCACCAAGAACATCCACACTTCATCTGCTTATAGAAATCCTTCTCTCCTTCATTCAAAACCTCAAGAACATAGTTTGTCATCACTGTCACAAAAGAATAGATGCTTGTAGACCTTCAAACCATGAACCAATCGAGTTGACACTCCACAAAGACTTCCTCAACACATCCATAAATCCGCAAAGCAGGATAATGCATTTCTGGATCTCACCAGACCTATCTGTATCACTCTGCCACCACTGAACATCTGTCGGAACCAGTTTTATTTGAGTGACCACAACTTTTTTAGATCTTCATGCGGACCTCTAAAATCTTTACTAGATCATCTTAAGACACATATCTATAAACCCTTTAATCCGCATCCTATGATCCTCAACCTATCTTGGACTTTTACCTTGCTGTCATCACTGGTCCTAATTGAGACTAATTTACTCAATATCCTCAACACACAACTCATCCAATCCTTATCATTAATGCAACGGGAGTATGTTGACATCAATGACAACACCGGTTAGGCCCATACTTGCAACAACTATAACCTATTCTATTCACAAACATATGTGTTGCAGGACTAAATTCAGGGGTCTTATCAGACTACTGAATTAAGTAGAAAATACAATCAATAACAAAAAAACCATGCCACCACAAAGATGAATCTATTATTACCAGCAACAAGATGATTATAGGAGTACAAAATGCATTACATAATCATCAAGATACATCAATCTTATTCTTCAGAAACTTCCCCAACATCTCTTTCCTCCAAGAGATTGAACCAATATAAAATCTTACTCAACCAATGAACCAACCATTGAACCCCTTCTTAGAAGTAGAAGAAAGTATTTATGGCACTTGACCAAAAATAGTTCAACCACTATGAATCATTATACAACTGAAGGAACCACCAAGCGGTTATAACATTTACAAAACTAAGCCCCTACCATTAAACCTCATTGTAAGCATCACCATTAGTTTACATGTATTCAACACCAAATAGTTATCAGCAAAATAATGAATTCACAAACTAGTCACTTGTCGGTGTAAACCTTAGCTATCAACAAATTGCAACTTCCTCAAACCGTGGAGTCCTTTATAGATGGAAACATACTTTGCAAAAATTTCATGTCATTGGCAAATGTTTAGTTTCCTAAACCTCATCTATAAAGGCCTATCAACGAATTTTATGTTTTCTAAACCTATCGACAAAAACCCAATTTGTGAAACTTAGTCTTGTCACTTCAATCAGAAAATTTGTCCAATCACAAACTATTTCTTTGAATACGTTGTCTATAAAAAGATGTTGCCACAAACTAAGACTTAGCAATGCAATCACTTTAGTCATCATGCCCTTTGTTGGTAAAATTTAGCTTTCTCTAACCTGGTCAGCAAATCAAAAACTTTTGGAAGTCCTAAACTTGTTTAAGAGTATGGAAGATTTTTGACTAAGTGATCCACTTCTACCGGCAAAGTGTAACTATTTGAAAATTGGACTTAGTCAACAGTTTGACTTCAACATTAACGATAAATTTGGGAAAACATGAACTCTAGCCTTAAGCCTCTATTGACAAATTTAACTTCTCCATGAACCAAGAATTTTGACTCCAACTAGGCAAGGCTTGTCAGCAAAATAGGCCATCGACAAACTTATGAGTTCACGAGCTCATGATATTGCTGATAAAGTTATAAAACTCAAAACTTTTGTGATCAAAATTTCCTTCAACACTTGGAGACACTCCAAAGTTATTGTATTTGAAAAATTAGCTATGTATAAAGGCCTATCAAAGAAGTCGCCCATTGGCAAACTGAGCCGTCAGTGAATTAAAAAGTTTCCAAACTCAAGATTTTTTTGTCTTGCTATAACTTAGCCAAATTTTGTCCAATTTGCACTAAAGTTAAATTGTAGATACCCATTTGGGTTTTCTATAAGATGATGTCCTCAAATTGACCAAATAAATCCAAATTGCTCCTAAAACATAAAAACCAACTTGCAACGAAAAAAAGCCAAAAACAACTCAAGAAATAAAATATATAATTTTTTGGTGACATAGGATTGCTAGTGAATGTGGATGCTCTTGCATCAGACACATTGGGTAAGAGAAATGTTTCCTGAGGGTGCAACTCAAGAACACTTTGGTAAGGCTGGAATAGAAATCCCATACTTCAACAATTCAAAAGATTGCATCCAAGAGGCTTCATCAGTTGTTTTACCCTTCTACTGGACAAGATACTCCACGTATTATTTTCCTCTTGTTCATTTGGCCACATGAGAATCATTCAATTGACAAACCTATTCAAACTATTTTTTAGGCAACTAATCTATCCATTCACATTTATCATGAACATCTAAATTGAATTCTACTAGTGTGTGTGACTCCCTATCATAATAGTGATACAAATCTACCACATTGAAAATGGGTGAAATATCTACACCTGGTGGAAGTTCTATTTCATAAGAATTGGATGAAAACTTACGCAAGACCTTACAAGGTCCAATCTTCCTCCATTTTAATTTGTTGTATGTTCCCTGCGAGAAGCACTCCTTCCACAAATGTGCCAAAACCAAATCTCCAACCTGAGCCTCTTGCTTTCTCCTATGAATATCAGCATGCTCCTTGTATTTGGCGACACCTTTCTCCAAATCTTCCTTCATCTGTTTATGCAAATCATGGATATATTCTACAAAATCTTCAACTACAACACTCTTATGAGTTAGATTAGCACTATCTCACAATTTGTCTACCCATCTTGGATTGTAACCATACACAATGTAAAAAGGACTTTTCCCTACAGTCCTAATGACTGAATTGTTATAGGAAAATTCTACCTTAGCCAAAATCAAGTCCCACTAAATAGGTTTATTTCCTACCAAACATCTCAATAAATTTCCCATACTTCTATTTACAACTTCGGTTTGACCTTCACTTTGAGGATGGTATGCTGAACTAAAAACCAACTATGTACCCATCTTCTTCCACAAGGTATGCCAAAAATGATGAACATATTTCACATGCCAATCTGAAGCTATTCTCTTAGGAAAAATATGTAATCTAACTACCTCCTTGAAAAATAATGCAGCAATGTGGGAAGCATCATTACTCTTTTGACATGGAATAAAATGAACCATTTTAGAAAATTTGTCAACAACAACAAAGATAGAATCATTACCTCTCTGTGTACGAGGCAACCCCAAAACAAAATCCATACTTATGTGTTCCCACGGTCTCTCTGGTATAGGCAATGGTTGATATAAACTAGTGTTCTGCCTAAATCCTTTAGCATATTGACAAACTATGCAACCTTGTACCAACTTCTTCACATCTATAGCCATGCTAGGCTAAAAGTAACCTTCACTCAAGGGTAAGTGCAAGAAAATGAGTATATATTTCATGGAAGGCTTTCACAGATGGAAAATGCCACTTAGAATAGGTACCCTTTTTGAAAATAATGGGTGCCCATTTAGGAACAGGGGCCCGAGCCGAAACGGATGCCTATTATAAATATAGATTTCGTGGAAGGCTTCTGCATATGGAAAATGTCACTTGGAATGGGTATCCATTTTAAAAATAATGGGTGCCTATGTGGGAATGAGGGCTCGAGCTGAAATTGGTGCCCATTAAAAAATGGGCTCCCATTTAGGATCAGGCACCTAAAGAAAAATGGGTACCTGTTTTCAAAAGGTATTTAATTTTTTGAAACATGCCTATGGCTTTTTTTATTTTTAGAAACGGGTACGTATTTCTAAAAAGTTTAAAATTGCAAACCCACGGATTTGCATTGGTTTTAGGCTTGGAAAACCAAGCCTTAGCTTTAGACCTGCAACTAAAAGACCATGAAAACAACAAGAGAAAAAACTAGTTTCACCACTATAGATGATGAATTTTTTTTAGAATATTTTAACAAGATTGAAACCCATTGTGGATCTAAAAGTTTTGTTTTCAAATATGTAATTTTTTATACTATTAGACATAATTTTCTATTTATTAATTATTTTTTAAACAAAGAGACTCATAAACTTGAAATAACATATGTTACTTTTTTTAATAACTTTTGATTTTGAAAGTTTCTTGAAAAAAAAAAGTCTAACCAATCTAAACATCATTCAAAACATGATGAACTTTTTTTTAGAGTTTATCTCAAATTATGCTGGCCATACATGAGGGGTTTTAAAAAACACTAATTAGGGAAATTAAAAAATTAATTAAAAAAACTATTTATAAAAAAAATATCCTGACGAAAATTCAACATCTTGTGCATCTTTTCACAAAAGGAATTAGAAAAATACCTTCATTCAGGTCAAATGACATTGGTCGTACACATGCATGGTTTGGCAAAAAACATGGGACTTTTAATAAGCCACTTTTTGTAAATCTGATAAAAAACCAACTTTCATCATCTGGGTATTAGAAAAAATACATATTTGAAAACTAAAAATCAAATCCTACATTTCTTATTTTTACATCATCTTAATATTTTATTTGCAAGTGCTTCAAATTGTCACTCCAATTATGACAAAATTTGAAAAATAGGAAAAACACTTCCGCTTTTTGGCCAAAAAGTGCACTCATCTTCTTGCACTTACCTTTAATTGTGCTAACATTTTGTCAACACCAAAGTGTACACATAAACCACCACTATTCTTCTCTTTTAGAAAATTTTCCCTCTTTGACCCTTCAAGTATACACAACTTCTGCCCTTTGAACAATAAAACATCCTAAATAAAATATTCCAACCAGGATGTTCTATTTGTCTGTGGTAGGTTCTTACAAGCAGCCCATGCTTCCTTGAAATCAACATCATCCTTATACAATTCTCTCATAGAATCAAAACCAACTACACTCACCCTCATTTCCTTTAACAACAAACATCTACTACTCAATGTATCAGCGACCCTATTAGATTTTCCACTTCTACGTTCCAAAACAAAAGAATAAATTTGCAAAAATTCAACCTATTTTATGTGTCTTTGATTCAACTTACTGTTGTGCATTTTTGTGCACACCATTTCAAAACTTTTATATCACTATGAAATTTCAAAAAAACATGCTAGTAATTGATTCAAGGTAGATTCAAAATGTGGACAAGGGTCATAATGTTTCATTAAATTTCAAATGTAGGGTTTAGAAAGCGATTCACCATAAGACTCATAGCTCACAGCCATAGTGAAATACATGCATAAGCCATTGCAAGTATGGCGCACTCCAATTAAAACACCTAGCCATGTCTATTATCGTGCAATATTACCAAGGAATGGTGTGAAATGATTAAAACTAATCATGTACATCTACAAACCTTAACAAAGGCGCAACCCTCTATTCAACACTGTCATTTCAAAGATTAATACCTAAGCCATACTATTAAATGGCACTGCTCATAAAGGTTGAGGCACAGATATATAGGCCATTGATGGCACAGTCTTTCAAAAGGAATACAACATACAAGAGGGGCAAGCCATTTCTTGTAAAGAAGTAGGATTACCATATAAACGTTTCATTGAATAAAAGTCATCACTATGGAAATAAAGAAAGCCAATGAGAAATGCAGTCAACAAAGGGAGTCACAACCTCTATCCATGTTAGTGGTAGGTTTCAATGCTGCCAATAGAAGAATGGGAAACACATTTTATGACACACATGCTACCTAAAATGGCGAGGCTTTATCAATATGAAGCATGCATATTCAAAAGAATTAAAGTGCAACATATAAGTATGGCGCTGCTATCAAAATCCAAGGTGCAACAAATAAAGCATTCATTCACATAGATAACTCTTTAACATATCACCATCCACATTTAAGGCACTGGATACAAGTAGGATGGTCATATTAAGAGGCTTATGACAGTTATATAAATGGCACTACCTAGTGAGGCATAAGCAACATATGAGGTGATGCACAAGAATGGAAGATGCAGCTTATGTCAGCAAGTGTGGCCTTCTTAGCCTCAACAATCTCCAAATTATGATGCTAGCTTCTAAACGTGACCTCTTAAAGTTTGGCAACACCCATAATCAAAAGGATGGCACGCCAGCTCAATGTAGAGGTTAGAAAAGATTGGTGTGGCTAGTTATAAAGAATCAAAGCACATCTCCTAAAAAAGGTCTCATGCTACCAAAGCTTCCAGCCTATTGCATTATGCAAGAATGATGGAAACCACATAAAATGGTGAATCTTCATGAAGGTAGGATCGAACCAATGAGGGATGCTCATCACCGAAATGTATTGTATAGGTCAAGATATGATATGTGGCGCAATCTCTATGCATGAAGACAGCTAACCATGGGAAACCCATAGCATAGCCTTCAAAGAAATACATATTTCAAAGATCAAAAATATCATTGCTATGAGGAGGGTGTGACGAGTATAGAGCTTGGAATACAAGTGTGATGGCTCAAGTTCAAGATCAATGCAACTTCTATTTTAAGGGCATCATCTCTTGTTGAAGTGCACGGTCTAGATTGATTGCGCACAACATTAATAGTAAATCATTCCACAACTATTAGAATATGGCTCAGGTTATGTGGATGATGTGTCTACAAAAATTTAGGCCTAATGAAATACAACGTATATCCAATAGGATTAGGGAGTGGCCTTTTGTAATGATGGAACGGTGGAAAATAAGGTAAAGCACAACATCAACCATTTCAGAGGTGGTGGCTATTAGAATCAAGCACAAAGTATCAAAATGGTGTATAGTCTTCAGATATGCCACAGTTTATTCTGATTGATAGGCTTGGCACCAAGTCTCAAACAAGAGAAAAGGCATCAATTTGAATTAGAAGGCATAGATACACTAGCTAAATAGAAGGATGGAAAATCCCCATGAAGGTGTGACCAGTGGAGTGATAGAATTTAGCACAAATTCAAGCTCAACCATGAGAAACTAAGATTGGCCTCTAAATAAAGAAATGCAAGAAAGAAAATGCCACTGGAAATAAGTTTCAAAGGCACGATATATGCAAAGAGAAGGCACAGTAACTCTAAAGGGAGGTTCGTAAATACAAGACAACCATTCAGAAGAATGGTGGCCATGTCAAATAGGGGTAGAAATAGTGTTTCTAAATGTAGCAACACCACCATCTTAGATGTAGTTTCTAATCAATGGTTGAGATAAGTAAAAGAAAGAAAGAACTAGAGAGTGCCACTTGGCAGTACCATAGGCCTTTGAGGGGCAAAGAAAGAAAGTCTCATCCCAAACTCCCACCCTAGCACCACATGGAAGCAGTAGACTAACAAAAAATATTTTTGCTTTCCATAAAATTATAAATGGTGTTGTCACATGAAAGGGCAAAGATATGAGTCTTTTATTTTATTGTGAGAATATTAAGGTGGACCCCTCCTCACATAAGCTAAGCCTTATGAATTTAATAAGACTCTCATTATTTTTCATAAGGGTCATGAAAGTAAAATCAGATTAAAGTAATGTGTGATCTTTTAAATAAAAGAATCATAACATGTGGGTCCCTCCAGCTAAGGAAACTTACAAAGCAAGCCACAAAAAATAATAAAGTGAAAGCTTTATTAAAATATAATTCATTTGACTCCTCATAGGAAATGTATAATGTGCAGCCCTATAAAAATTTTCATGCATCTCTTTATTTTTACGCCAAGTAAGAGAGATAAGCGGCAAGAAGTATTTTCTCACACAGGCTAGAGACGGAGAAAAATATTTTGTGGCTAGGAAGACTCAATTCAGTTACCAGAATTAGTTATCAGGCTAGATTTTGTGCTAGATTTTATGATTTTCAGCTGAAGAGATATTTTGAGTAGTTACAAAGATTTTCAGTTGTAGAGATCTTCAGGGTTACTTTTATTTTCTAGATTATAAATGCAGATCCAAGAGTTCTATCAGGGGAGTTCTACAGTTCCACACACACAAAGGTTTTAGTAGCAGTGGAGATACATTTTTGCCTTAGCAGTGCCTCTTTCATGAGGACTGTAAACATTTATTTTGTGCAAACTTTGCCTCTGTAAATTGTTTTCCATTCGAATAAAGAAGTGGTGTTCTGTGCATATGAATGTGTCTCTCTCTTCTTTCTTATTTTTTGTTTCTCATCCTCTATCAAATCTGCTTATAAACTGGGTTATTAACCATGCATCTCTACTCTTTGATTTTGACTTAAATCATATAGGGTTTGACATTGTGATTTCTAGGTAGTTGTTTAAATCTGGCGCATCATCATAGGAAGGTAGTTTAATATTGTATATGTAATCTTGTTTCTTCTTCTGCTCATTTCCCAAAACCCTATTGAAAATGGAAGAACCAGCTTCCTTAAAATCTGGAGGTTACTCTAAGGAACTATCCCACATTTTCAGAG
This sequence comes from Cunninghamia lanceolata, assembly GCA_027924645.1. Lineage (NCBI taxonomy): Eukaryota > Viridiplantae > Streptophyta > Pinopsida > Cupressales > Cupressaceae > Cunninghamia > Cunninghamia lanceolata. The sequence continues at coordinate 3,590,321 of BSBN01000925.1, read as the reverse complement.
TTTCCCATGTTGTTGTTGGATTAGACCCACAAATTTATACATCAATAGTTTTTGGCATGCCCAGTGGGACTGGAATCAAAGACTCAGGTCTTTGTTTTCATTGAATCTTTGCCTTGTATTTTGTGGTTTTGATGGAAAATCATAGAAATATCTGCTCATAGGAGCATGAATCTTCCATCTGGCAACTCTATTGGTGAATCTTTCTCATATCTTTTCTTTTGCAGACCATGGCAGTCCCAGAACTCTATGTGCATCTGAATATTCCAATAAAGGATTTGCCTTTTTTGACTTGGGATTCAAGTCCTCTTGTTCTCCAATAGCAGGGTCAAGTTCCTGACATAACATGGAAGGCATTACCTCACTTTCTAGGGGATTGATCAGTTTCTCCTACAGACCACATTCAAGATATAGCAAATTTATGCACCATCCATTACATCACAACTGAGAATGAATCCCTTTTGTTGTTAGCATCTTCTCTCAAAGGTAAAGCAAGGGAATGGTATAGAACTTTGACACTTAGTTCAATCAGTTCAAAGAGAGGATAGATGTTAGCACTCTTACCAAGAATCTCATCACCATCAAGAGGCATCTAATGGAGAGCACGTGTGATTTCAATTCAAGATTTGACAAGGCATGGAAAAAAAATTTAGTTGACATGAGGCCATCACTAGTCTTTGCATTTCTTTATTATTTAAAGATTTAGTGTTGCAAGTATGGGCCTAACTGGTGTTGTCATTGATGTCAACATACTTCTGTTACATTAATGTCAAGGTTTGGATGAATTGTGTGTTGAGGATATTGAGAAAATTAGTCTCAATTAGGAATAGTGAAGAATAGTGGTGACATAAGGCAAAAGTCCAATATAGGATGACGATCGGAGGATGTGGATTAAAGGGTTTGTAGATATGTGTCTTAAGATGTTGCAGTAGAGATTTCAGAGGTCCGCATGAAGATATGAAGAAGTTATGGCAGTTTAAGTGAAACCAGTTCTGACAGATGTTTAGTGATAGAGTGATACAGATAGGTCCGGTGAAATCCAAAAATGCATTCTCTGGATCTGCGGATTTTAGGAAGTGTTGAGGAAGTCTTTGTGGTGTGTTAACTCGATTGGTTTGTGATTTGAAGGTCCGCAAGTATCTATTCCTTTGTGACAGTAATGGCAGACTGTGTTCTTGAGGTTCCAGATGAAGAAAAGAAGGATTCTAGTAAGTAGAGGAAGTGCAGATGATCTTGGAGATTTAGGAAAGCTTGTGGAGGTCTTTGGATCATGGTCAGTTCATGTTTATGGTCCGCATTAAAATTGGGGTCCCAAAAATGAAGAATAACTTCCGGATGATGGTGTACTTTCTGTGACTGGCTGACCGGATGAATTTTACATCTTGCGGATGTTCTTGTGGATGTTTGCCAACTTAGATGTTTGTTCCTAAGTTGATGTCATATATAAATAAGGGATTGCAAAGTCATTTAAGTGTAGACTTGTGGAGATGAGTGTGTGGTAGCGAGGAGAAAAGAGAAAGGCAGAGCAGAAGGTTTGGGCTTAAATGGAACTGACTCAAGCATGGTGAAGATGCTATTTACCAGTTCAAGTATGTAATACTTATTCTTTTGTACACAGTGTGTCTCTTGTAGGCAGTGAGCCTCTTATAAGCAGTGTGCTTGGGCAATGAGTCCTAATTGACATGTGCCATTTTGTTCTTTCTATTCTTCTAACAAAGAATATTTTCTTTGGTTAATCACTCCGTGGTTTTTCCCTTAACCAGGTTTTCCATGTCAAAAATCTTGGTGTCACATGTGTTAATGTGTATCTGCTCTTAACTTTTTGCATTATACTTTCATGATTGATTTACTATTATGCTTGTGTGGAGTTAAGTATTTGATGAAGAAGAAAGTTTTTGACAACTGATTCACCCCCCTCTCAGTTGTCTACCCTAAATCTGACAATTGGTATTAGAGATAAGTTCCTCTTAAAGGAGTTTAATCGCTTGAGGAGATCCAGGATGTCATCCTACAAGAAGGATAGTCTGATGTTTGATGGAACTAATTTTTCTCTCTGGAAAGGTCGTATGAAATGTCACTTGCTATGTATGGGATTTGCATACTGGTCCATGGTTACAAAAGCTTATGTACCTCCACATGGTGGTCCAACAACCCTAAATTAAATCATAGATGCTGAAAACAATCTGCGGACCAAAGAAGCTCTTCTAAGTGCATTATTTGACTTAGAGATCTCAAATGTTATTGATCTACCAATTGCTTTTGAGATTTGGAATAAACTGGAACTTTTGCATGAAAGAGACTAGTAAGTTAAATGTGCAAGGTTACAGAGTCTAAAAGGGAAATTTGAAAAACTAAAGATGAGAGATGATGAAAATATTACCTCTTTTATGCCAAGAGTGAATGAGCTGGTTTGTGGATTAGAAAAGCAGGTGGAACCCTGAGTGAAGATGAGATCATTGGCAAAGTTCTCAGATCCCTTCCTACTTCTTATAAAATCAAGGCTTTTGCAATCAAAGATTTCAGAGCTCACACAACAGTCATAAGAGATCAATTGGTTGGTAAGTTGGCTACTTTTGAAATGGCTGAGTTTAGAGATGATCCTCCAAAGACTAAATCGGCATTCAAAGTCAGTGCCTCTGTAAAAGGAAAACAAAGGTTTGATCCGAGAGAAAACTCTTCAAGGAACCTATCATGGTATGAAAAAGAAAGAAAAGACTTGGAAGAAGAAGAAGCTGAAACTACTCATCTTGAAGCTCTTATTACAAAAAGACTACCAAGAGGATCCAGTAAGTACGAAGGGAAATTACCTTCTAAGTGTTTTAACTGCAATAAAATTAGTTATTTTGCCTCAAGATGTCTAGAAACATTTTTAAGACCAAATCCTAATAGACCAAGGTTTCAAAAGATTTGTTACTATGTTCATGAAGAAGATGATAATGAAGCAGTAACAGATGATGAATCAGAGACATGAAACAAATCTAGAAATGAATTGGTGTTTATTGCCATCAAAGAAGAGGAACCAATATCCTTTGTATCTGTTAATCATAAAGTTGAAGAGAGAGCTTTGGCTGCCCAAGTTGAAGCAAAGGATGATAGGGTCATTGATAGTGGATGCTCTCACCATATCATAGGTGACAAGAATAAGATCTTAAATTTGGAAAAGTATGAAGGAGGAATTGTAAAATTTAGAGATAATTCTGCTGGCAGAATCAGAGGTAGAGGAACTATTTCTCTTGATGGAAAGAACAAAACCGGTAATCTACTGTATGTTGAAGTATTAAAACACAATCTTCTCAGTGTTGAATAGATGGTGGACAAAGGCTATGATCTTAGATTCATGAATAGAAAATGCAAGATCTTTGAAAGTTTCAGAACAAATATTGCATCCGGTACTCAAACTAAAGGAAATATCTTCCACTTGGTTGGTACTGGTAAAAGTTGCTTATTTTCTCAAATTGATCAGAGTTGGTTATGGCATAGGAGGATGTGTCATGTGAATTTTGATAATATCATCAAGATAAGCAATACTCAGGCTGTAAGAGATCTTCCAAAATTAGTGAAACCTACTAATAGCTTGTGCAAAGAATGTCAGTTGGGCAAACTGAGTAGAGTCACATTCAAAAGTAAGGAATTGTCTTCTACCGGACTGTTGGACTTAGTTCATACTGATCTTTGTGGTCCGACAAGAGTTAGGAGTATCCAAGGTGATAGATACTTCATGTTGCTAATTGATGACTATTCTCAGACGATGAGGGTAACCTTTCTAAAAGAAAAATCAGAAGCACTTGAGAAATTCAAAATATTCAAGGCCATGGTGGAGAATGAAACTGGATTAAAATTGAAATGTCTGAGGTCTGATAGAGGTGGGGAATTCACATCTGGTGAATTCATAGACATCTATGAGAAACATGGAATAAAGAGACAGTTGTCTACCCCTAGAACTCCACAGCAGAATGGAGTTGTTGAGAGAAAGAACTAGACCATCTAGGAAGCATCCAGGACCATGATGATGGAAGCAAATGTTCCTCAGATCTATTGGAGAGAAGCTATCAGCATAGCAGTTTACACTCTAAATCGAGTTCAAATTAGAAACAATACCAGTAAGACTCCTTATGAACTTTGGTTTGGCATTACTCCCATTGTGAGATATTTTAGAGTTTTTGGTAGCAAATGTTACATTAAAAGGGATGAAGATCTAGAAAAGTTTGATGCTAAAAGTGATGAAGGAATATTCTTGGGTTACTCTACTCAAAGCAAAGCATACCGGTGTTACAACAAGAGACTGAGAAAGATTGTAGAAAGCGTAAATGTAAAAGTTGATGAAGAAATTGAAAGACCCTCGAGAGTTCATGAGTATGATGAAGATGATTAGAATGGTGTTCAGATTCAAAGTATCCAAGCCTCTTCTGAGAAATAAAGTCAATTTGATTCAGTAAGTCAGGAAGAAGAGATTAGTCTCAATGAGACTGATCTAGAATTAGAGGTGCAAGAAACTCCCAAAGTTCCAAGGTATGTAACTCTAAACAACTCTGAAGATCAGATCATAGGTGACAAAAGCAAAGGAGTGCAAACAAGGATGAGAATTGCTCCAAATTCAGATGAGTATTGTCTAATTTCAAAGATTGAACCTAAGACAGTGAATGAAGCTTGCAATGATGAAAATTGGTCAAAAGCAATGGAGGAAGAACTAATGCAAATTGAGAAAAATCACACTTGGGATGTTGTTCCTAGACCTAGAAACAAGAATGTGATTGGAACCAAATGGGTCTTCCGGAACAAACTGAATGAAGTTGGTGAAGTAATCAGAAATAAAGCTAGATTGGTCTGCAAGGGTTACTCTCAGATTGAAGGAGTTGATTTTGAAGAGACTTTTGCTCCAGTGGCAAGAATTGAAGCAGTCAGATTATTTCTTGCATTTGTTGCCTTTAAGGATTTCAAGGTGTATCAGATGGATGTCAAATCTACCTTCCTAAATGGTAATTTGGAAGAAGAAGTGTACATTGAGCAACCAGATGGATTTTAATTGTCTGATCATGGTGACATGGTCTGCAAATTGAAAAAGGCAATGTATGGATTGAAGCAAGCCCTAAGAGCCTGGTATGAAAGATTGGATAAGCATCTCTTGAAGAGTGGCTTCAACAAAGGTACTGCTGACAGTAATTTGTATTTCAAAATTGATCATGACAATATCTTAATTGTTGAAGTATTTGTTGATGATATCATTTTTGGAGGAAGAGATAGTATGTGTAAAACTTTTGCAAGTCAAATGAAAATTGAGTTTGAGATGTCCATGCTTGGAGAAATGAATTTCTTTTTGGGTCTACAAATTACTCAAACAAAGGAAGGAATCTTCATTTCTCAGTCAAAATATGCAAGAGAATTGTTGAGAAAATTTGGGATGGAAGACTCAAAGCCCATGAACACTCCAATGGCAACCGGATGCAAGTTGAGCAAAGATGATGACTCTCCCAAGGTTGATCAGACAAAATATAGGTCAATGATTGGAGGACTGTTGTATCTCACTCACACTAGACCAAATATTATGTAGGTTGTTGGTCTTGTTGCCAGATTCCAAGCTGATCCTAGAGAATCTCATGTTATGGCAATCAAGAGGATTTTTAGATATCTAAAGGGGACAGTTGAGTATGGGTTGTGGTATCCTAGAGATCATGATTTCTCTCTTCATGCGTATACAGATGTTGATTAGGCAGGAGATGTGGATGACCGGAAGAGTACCAGTGGTGGAGCATTCTTTTTGGGGAAGAGATTGGTTTCTTGCTTAAGAAAGAAACAAGAAGCAATATCTCTGTCCACTGCAGAAGTAGAATATATTGCTGCAGCAGGTATTTGTACTCAAGTTTTGTGGATGAAACAAATGTTAAGAGACATCAGAGTGGAGTATGAGGAGCCTATCACAATTTTCTGTGATAATTCAAGTGCAATAAACATTTCTAAGAATCTGGTGTTGCATTCAAGGACTAAACATATATCCATTAAGTTTCACTTCCTGAGAGAACAAGTGAACAAGAATGAAGTTAGATTGGAGTTTGTGCCTTCCAAGGATCAGATTGCAGACATCTTTACAAAACCTCTGTCTAAGGATTCTTTTGAGTATCTAAGGGAGAAGTTAGGGGTTATTACCCCTCTGGTGATAAACTAAGATGCACTAAGGTGCATCAATCTAGTGAATATCACAGTCACATCTTGCGGTCCGAACTGATGATGGGGAGCTGCTACTCAAGGGGAGCAACAGATATGATTTTGAGGTAGTAGAGTTGCAAGTATGAGCCCTTTGCCATTGATGTCAAAGGGGGAGAGAAGACATGCAAAAAACAAGCGGTTGTTGATCAAAGGGGAAGTAGTAATGGGAGAGAAGAAATGTGAATGGTGGTTGCTGATAGGGGGATTTGTGACAGTAAAGAAAAGTTCTTATCTTGATGGTCAAAACAATTTTTCACATCATATGTTGCCATCAATGACAAAGGGGGAGATTGTTGCAAGTATGGGCCTAACTGGTATTGTCATTGATGTCAACATACTCCTGTTACATTAATGACAAGGTTTGGATGAGTTGTGTGTTGAGGATATTGAGAAAATTAGTCTCAATCAGGAACAGTGAAGAACAATGATGACATAAGGTAAAAGTCCAATATAGTATGAGGATCAAAGGATGTAGATTAAAGGGTTTGTAGATATGTGTCTTAAGATGTTGTAGTAGAGATTTCAGAGGTTTGCATGAAGATATGAAGAAGTTATGGTAGTTCAAGTGAAACTGGTTTCAACAGATGTTCAGTGATGACAGAGTGATACAGATAGGTCTGGTGAGATCTGGAAATGCGTTCTCCAAATCTGCAGATTTGAGGAAGTGTTGAGGAAGTCTGTGTGGTGTGTTAACTCAATTGGTTCATGATTTGAAGGTCCGCAAGTATCTATTCCTTTGTGACAGTAGTGGAAGACTGTGTTCTTGAGGTTCCAGATGAAGAAGAGAAGGATTTCAGTAAGTAGAGGAAGTGCAGATGATCTTGGAGATTTAGGCAAGCTTGTGGAGGTCCTTGGATCGTGCTCAGTTTGTGTTTATGGTCCAAATTAAAATTGGGGTCCCAAAAATTAATAATAACTTCTGGATGATGGTGTACTTTCTGTGACTGGCCAACCAGATGAATTTTACATCTTACAGATGTTCTTGTGGATGTTTGCCGACTTAGATGTTTGTTCCTAAGTTGATGTCATATATAAATAAGGGATTGCGAAGTCATTTGAGAGTGGACTTGTGGAGATGAGTGTATGGTAGCGAGGAGAAGAGTCAAAGGCAGAGAAGAAGGTTTGGGCCTAAATGGAATTGACTCAAGCATGGTGAAGATGCTATTTACCAATCCAAGTATGTAATACTTATTCTTTTGTAGACTGCGTGTCTCTTGTAGGCAGGGAGCCTCTTGTGAGTAGTCTGCTTGGGCAGTGAGCCCTAATTGGCATGTGCCATTTTGTTCTTTCTATTCTTCTAACATAGAATATTTTCTTGGGTTAATCCCCCCGTGGTTTTTCCCTTAACTAGGTTTTCCATGTCAAAAATCTTGGTGTCACATGTGTTAATGTGTATCTGCTCTTAACTTGTTGCATTATGCTTTCATGATTGATTTACTATTATGCTTATGTGGAGTTAAGTATATGATGAAGAAGAAAGTTTTGGACAACTGATTCACCCCCCCTCTCAATTGTCTCCTAAATCTGACATTTAGATCTTGAAATATCTATCATGATAAAAGGCTTAGGAGGTGAAACTCTACCCTAGTCATATGAGCTTTCCATTAGGGTTGAGAACAACCTCATAGAGGTTGGTAAGCTATCCCCTATGCCTTTGAAATCATTGTTTCCTCATACAAATAACCTGTCTCAGGCTCTTTCTTATAGCCAAGTGTATATAAATTTTGGCCCACCCACCCTCCCTGCTGATTTGTCAAATCATAAGGAGATGATGGAGATAAAAGAACTCATAAAATCTTTTGCCCAAGAGCTTAATGAGCTAAGAAACCAAACCTTGTGTCATGATGATCCAAGTTTCATGCCTCAAGGCTTGTATAAACAACAATATCAATCTAATTAGTTTATTGAAGAGATCCTCCCTTAAGCTCAACACAGACCCACTTATCTTGAAAATTGTGTTTTACAAACCTCTGTAGCTTCAAATTGGCCAATAAAAGACATAGATCAAGTTCTTTGTCATTTTGACATCAAAGAAGATTTGAGTCTCAAAGATCAAAATGCAAGCAAGAAGGTGGCTCATGTCCATTCTAGGGGTCCTTCTGGTTATCAGCATCATGTACCTATGGTAACATGTAACTCAGAAACTTAGTTAACTCATGAAAGAGATTCAAGGGATGCCTATCAATTGCAACTTCTAGAAGATGAAAAGTACTTAGAAGGTAAAAAGTACTGGAGGAACAATCATACCCTATCTAAGCCTCTTCTTGGAAAAGAAATTGAAAAAGAAGTTATTGCTGAATCTACAAGTGAAAGGCAATCTTTCTGTCAAAAATTTTCACATCTTGAAGGATAAGTTTCAAAAATACAATCACATGAAGAAGAGGATGGAACAAATGAAAATGACTTGATTCTCTTTGAAGTTGAAAGGTACTTGCAAAAGAATCTAGAAGTTGAAAAGTAATGGCCATCTGAAAATACAAAATCTTTGTCTAAGTTGGTAAAAGAACAAAAAGCAAGTCCTCTTGTGCAAAAGGGTGAAGATGAGTCAAAGAATGATTCTTTTTGGGATGATCTAGAAGTTTTTTGCTTAAATTTGGGTGATCATGATAAAATAAAAAATGAGTTCCATGATAATGATACATCAAGAGACACAAGTCGCGAAGAGTCAAACATAGGGTCTCATCATGCTTGATTCTTCATTCACAAAGAGATGCTAATCAAGTTCAAGACAATTATAGGCATCCTTATCACATTCCAGCTAGAGTTTGAGGCTATTATGGAGCATGAGCATACAAAAGTGCATACAGGAGAAGTCATTAAGATGTCCAAGACCATAAATGCTTTCACATGCAAGCAAAGAAGTGAATTCCGTCACTTGATTTTCCCTTCCGAACCTCCGCTCAATCAAGAATATCATGTAGATCAGCTTGTGAAGTATTTTTGTGCTAAGAAAGGGTCTCTGGAATGTAGGAAGGTGAAAAGGTACAATTTCTGGTTATTTTTCTTCATGCATTTTATTTGGTCAATCCTCAGTGTCATGTGGATCCACTAGAGCAGCATAATCAGATCAGGTAGTTATTTCTCCATTCCTGTGAATGGGCATGTCCCAATGCATCTCACATGTCAGTAATATAGTCTCAATGGTTTATAATAAGTTGTAGCTACAATAGTTAGTTTCAATTTTAGTTAGTTTGTTTTCAATAAGTCTTAGTTGTTGCTATAGGATAAGATCAGTTTTGTGGTTTAGCTTTGTGTCAATCTCAGAGATTTGAGTGGTTATTAGTTGGTTTTAGTTGTGGAATGTCTTTGGTTTAGTAGTGTCTTGGCTTCAACTTCAATGCATTCTTTAGGTAGCCTGTATCAGTTTGGTTGTAGATCTATTGTTGGTTAAATGAATGTTTTAGTTTTAGCTTGTGTTTGACTCTATAGCCCAATGGACAAGGCTCTGGTCTACGAAAATAGAGAATCTAGAGTTCATAGTCAGTAGGCTCACTATCCCAACAACTCACCTAGAACTATTGTACATTTTTATTCACACCATTTCAAAACTTTTATATCACTATGAAATTTCAAAAAAACATGTCAATAATTGATTCAAGGCATATGCAAAATGTGGACAAGGGTCAGAATGTTTCATTAAATTTCAAATGTAGGGTTCAGAAAGAGATTCACCATAAGACTCATACCTCGTAGCCACAGTGAAATACAGGCATAAGCCATTGGAAGTATGGAGGACTCCAAATAGAACACCCAACCACGTCCATTATGGTGCAATATTACTAGGGAATGGTGTGAAATGATTAAAACTGATAATGTGCATCTACAAACCTTAACAAAGGTGCAACCCGCTATTCAACACAATCACTTCAAAGATTAATGCCTAACCAATACTATCAAATGGTGTTGCTCATAAAGGTTGAGGCACATATATACATGCCACTGATGGCGTAGTCTTTCAAAAGGCATACATCATACAAGAGGGGCAAGCCATTTCTTGCAAAGAAGTAGGATTGCCATATAAACATTGCATTGAATACAAGTTGTCACTATGGAAATAAAGCAAGCCAATAAGAAACACAGTCAACAAAGGGAGTCATGACCTCTATCCATGTCAATGGCAGGTTTCAACGCTGCCAATAGAAGAATGGGAAACACATTTTATAATGACACACATGTTACCTAAAATGGTGAGGCTTTATCAATATGAAGCAGACATATTCAAAAGAATTAAAGTGCAACATATAAGTATGGCGCCGCCATCAAAATCCAAGGTGCAACAAATAAAGCATTCATTCATAGACATAATTCTTTAACACTGTTGGCACTCATTTTGACCTGGAGGTTGATTTTGCATGTTTAAAGGGTTTCTTCACTGAAAACCTATATTTTCTTTCCCATCGGCATGACCTCGCAGGTTTCTTGGCAATCAGGTTGGTGGTGGTGATGTGCCATCGGCGTAATATTCATCATCGGCATGTCTTTTTTCTAGTTCCTCGACTGGTTTGTTCTTACCGATGGTGCCTTCGGTGTGATTTTGCTATCGGCGAGGTAATTTTATGCTAGACCGATAGGGGGAGGTCTGGCCGATAGGGGAATTGATGTTCGGCATGTCGGGATGACTTTTGTGTTGTTCTCACCGATGGAGATTTGCCATCGGCATGATGGGGTCTATCAGGGAAAACAGCAAGGGGTTCACTGATGGAGTGGTGTCTGGCCGATGGTATCATCGGCGTGTGTTTGGCCGATGGAAGGATGAGGCCATAGTTTATCGGCATGAACGCATGTGTCGGCATAGGTTCGACATGTTTGCCTGATAGTTCTGGTCTGGCCGATGATGGGAAATGTGAAGTAGGCATCGGTGAGACTTGGTTAGTTGGCCAGAGATTTTCTGGATGCTCCGATGGTAGTGGTTTGGCCGACAGAGGCTTGCGGAGGTGGAGTATGTAGTTTTGCATCGGTGAGACTAGTAAGGTCGGCAGGAGAATTATGGAGTAGGCCGATGGTTTATGTCACAGGGATGGGCTCTCGAGCGAAGGCTTGTGTGTCGAGCGCGGCAAAAGCACTCGACACTTGGTATGTGTGTGACCTTGTTTATGAACTACTGATTGATCTCCTCACCATGCATGTGGGATTATTCCCCTGTGTATTTTCAAACTTTGAGCGAATCACTTTTGGCGGGAACTTTTGTTTGAAATGTTATGACAGTTTCTGAGTGGCTGCGGGTGGTTGAGACTCTTAATAGCGACAGTGTAGGGGTATGGGCGACGGTACAAATAGTGCAGTTGCCTGATCGTGGATGAAGACTTTCAGATGGCGGCGCATGGCTCAAGGCCCCCCCTTTTGTCTGCTACATTAATATCTTCTTAGCGCCATTCCTTGGTGGGATCTATATCTGGCGAATTTTGATATTTTTGCCGTGTAATTAATTGCTTATGGTACACTATCTGGCTGTTATAAGTAGATTGTGTTACCATTTTTGGGTTGTTGAAAGTTGAACATTTTTGGCTCTGTGATACAATACAGCTAGTTTTGGCTGCTCTGTCCACAAAAACTTGTGAGTTTATGTATCCCTTGTTGTGTGTTTTTGCACGAATCCACTGATTTCATGGTTAGTTTTATATGAGAAATGCTATGTTAGCATGTGTTTTGTTAATTCTGTCTCCAGTATTGCATGTATCTTTCTCATAAGTCTGGATATTTAAGGAATGTTGAGACTCTAGAACATAGAATTCCTGTGTTGAATGTCTGATCTTTTAACTTCTGCTCAAAGGTAGATTAAACTGTTTTCAGATTAAACATTGGGAAGGGTATACTGCAGTAGGGATGCCATAAGAATAGATAGCTTAACACTCTGTATTGGGAAATATCTGTAAGGCAGGTATCATACGTATCCCCCTGAAATTTAGTTTTAGCCATTCATGCTGATCATTCACAGGTGTATGTCTATTGACTCCAGGCCCTGGATAGGCACCGATCTAGCTTTGTGTTTGTGTTACAACCATGTCCAGCTTTACATCCAATATTAAAATCAAAGTCAAAATCTAGAACAATCTTTAGGACATTAGAATTAGTTTTAGGATCCTCAGTCCTCTGTCTACAACTACAAATAGGCCCAAAGCTAGCCCCTTTGCTCTTATCTTTTAGTTTTGGTCTACTTACAGGAGGACTCATCTGCTTTCTGTTAGCATCCCAGCCTTAGTATGCACATTATCATGGATTTTGAGTAGGGATTACCCCCCTAGGTTTTGCAGAGCCTGAAGAAGAAGAGGAGATAAAATATAGAGTCTATCTCCTACACTGTTGGCCCCTGGCCCAGAGATCCTATTGATCATTGATGGCTACCTTGTAGGGAAATTTGGGAATAAGCATCCAATCTGGGAAAAAACCAACAGAAATTGGCAACTCTACTGGGGATTGTGAAAGAACCCTGATTTTCAAAAGAAAATAGTTCCTAGTAATAGGCGGCGACTCTGAAGTAAGCTCCCAACCGGTCAAAGTGAAATTTATATGCAGGGGAGAAGATCCCAACAAAATCCTTTATTTGAATAGTTACCCATAAAAATGATGTATAGAAAAAAGGGGACTGTTCGAGCCAGTCAAGACGGTTCTCCTAGCCCCAAGAAAAATGATTTTGTTCAGGATAATCCAAGGTCTTCAGACAAGACAGTACCTTATTTTTCAAACAATGAGGCTGAAATCCAGAGTGTGTATGAAAGACAGTAGGGTAATGGTTTGAGAATAAGGTCAGAAGTGTTCCAAGAATGCCCATTTCTAGACCCTAGTGACAAATTTGAAGAGGCAGAGTCTCTGAGGGATGATGAAGATGATGACCAGAATGGTATGAGACCATCTACCTCCATGCCTAAGGAAGAACAGTTAGCTAAAGAAATCAGAAATCTGAGAGCAAAATTAGAGTATCTGCAAGCCATGAAAATCAGAGATGACATGAGGCAGGAAGTACAAGCTTTAAGGACTGCCCAAAATAATTCAATCCCTACCCTTCAGAATGCAAATGTGCAGAGACATCAACAGAGAAATGAAGCGCAACATCAGCATAATGATGAGAGACAAAATGTGAATGATGCTAGGATACCACTGAACAATGTAAGAAACTAGAATGCAAATAGAAATATTAATATTAATCAGTTTGATAGATAGCCCATGCAGTTAGATAGATTTAGACAGCTAGTATTCGATGGTATTCCTGGGTATCCTAACCCCATTGACAAGCATCTGAGGCTGCAAGTGCATAAATTTTCAAGAAACAACACAGTGTCAGGAGAAGATCATCTAAAGGCTTTTCAAAATGTCATGGATAACTTTGAGGTCGAACATGAGGATGTTTTCATGAAGTCATTCATGCAATCTTTAGTAGATGAGGCAAGAGAATGGTACAAGAATCTGCCTGACATGAGTATTTCATCATGGGATGATTTTAAAAGGGTATTTAAGGAGCAATATGGTGACAAAACTGACCCCAGCTTTTTTGTAAATGAGTTTACCAGTATCACTAAAGGGTCAAATGAGCAGGTTGCAGATTTTAATGCAAGATTTACTAAAGTGTTAAACAAATTGCCATATCACATGAGGCCAAATGAACCAATGTGCATAATATTGTATATCAATGCCTTTGATGCAAAAACTGCATATGGATTAAGAGATAAAAGCCCTGCTAATCTGAGGGATGCTTTTAGAATTGTAGTGAATATTGAGAACAACAGGAAAGCATCAGACAAGACTAACAGAAGGGATGATGTGAAAATTCTGTAGAATCCAAACAAGCCTTAGAACACTCAAGGTAATACATCTGCCCCTGAAGATAAGATAGACAAATTGGCAAATGTTGTTAAGGACCTAAGCTATAGAATAGCTAGAAGTGAAAAAGGGATAGGTCCTGATAGGCAAGTCTATCAAAGGCAGGAAAAGAGGCCATCATTACATGATATGCCTTATAATACCAATTGGCATAATGGTAAGCCTATATTCCCACACAACAACACAAATCAGGGAGCTCAACATGTCAAAGAAACTCCTGATCCTCTAAAGAAAGCTATAAATATTGTTGATGATACTCCATGGTGTATAATTTGTCAGATGCCACATTCACAGTCACAGTGTATGATTACTCAGTCCTTGTGTGATAATGCTGCATCTTGTAATGAATGCAATGAGCCACATTATGTGCAAGATGATGATGTTAATATGATGTCCACAAACAATGGATACCCCATTCATGATGCTGATGAGAGTACAGATGATGGAATTCAGGCATGTCAACAGGACTTTTATGATGAAGGTAATGAAGAGAGCTATGTGTACGCTCAGAGCTCACACAATTTTTTGAGTAACTTACAACGACCTTCTGATGAGGAAATTAGGGCCTTCACAGCTACAACAGTTGCTCAAGTCAAAAGCAACTACAATCTTAGAGGTAAAGCTCAGATAAGCAGCCCACATCAGCCAGAGGGTATTTTTGCAGGTCAGCCATTGCATGGTCATAAGGGGATTGAATCACAAAAGAGGTAGTGGGTTAATAATAAACAGAACTTTAGGCAAAGAATAGGTCATGAATTTCAAGGACCAGAAAATAGAATCCCCCAAGCTGAAGATCAAAGCAAAGGTTCCCAAGACAAGAATGATGATCAGGGAACTATGAAAGTAAAAGCTAAATTAGTTCAGGATAAAAACAAGATTGTGGAGCAAGCTACAACTGTTATACAAAATTATGCTCCATTTGATATAGCTCAAGTCCTCTCCCAAGTAAAAGTCTCTGTTCCACTTATGGAACTGATGAAGGTTGAAGAGATCAAGAATAGGACAGTATCCCTAATTTCAGGGGTGCCTTTTCAAGCTAAACAAAATGTTCAGACCCAGGGTGAGAAACATGTCATGTATAATGAAGAAGATGAGGCTCCTGAAGTCTATTTAGGAGTAACTATGATAAAGTGTCCTTCACAAGTGGAACCATTTTATGTATCCCTGGTTATAAATGGAAAAATAATCAGAAATTGTATGCTTGACTCTGGAGCATCTACAAATATTATGCCCTTGGCCATCATGCAACAAGTTGGATTGAAAATTGACAAGGCATGTGGAAAATATTATGCTATGGATGCCAGAGAGGTACCAATTATTGGAATCATGAAGGATGTAGATTTCAAACTGGCAGCATTTCCTGAAAAAGGTATAAAATGAATATAACGGTGGTTGACATCAAGCCACAGCATGGTATGTTGTTGTCAAGAAGATGGGCAGCACTAATTGGTGGAAGTATGCAGCTGGACTTGTCATATGCCATGATTCCAATGAATGGTAGGGATGTTAAGCTAATCAGAGAAGAAAGATCATCAGAGATAGCGGAAGACCGAGAAGCAGAGGAACAGATATGCTTTGTAAACACTGACTGTGATAACTTCAAGGTTGTCTCAGATGATAGAGAGGATAAGGAAAAAAATGTCTGCAGTGAAGAGCTGGACCAGCAAGGTTTATGGACTATGTATTTTGATGGAGCTTGTGCAAAAGAAGGCTCTGGAGCTAGAGTTGTTTTCCTGTCTCCAACTGGTAAGCTCCTCAAATTCTCTTTCTTGCTGAGGTTTGTTTGCACAAACAACATTGCAGAATATGAGGCTTTACTCTTAGGCCTAAATATAGCCCTCAAACATGGAATCAAAATGCTAAGAGTATTTGGTGATTCTGAGCTGATTGTATCCCAAATTAGAGATAGGTATGCTTCAAAAAACAAAAGATTGAAACAATACAAGCATGCTGTTTGGGATACCATTGAACTATTTGATGCATTTTCAATAGGCTGGGTTGAGAGATCAAAGAATGTTATGGCTGATTTCTTAGCTAATGTTGCAATAAGGCCAGATGACATTACTCTGTCAGATGTTACAAATGTAGAAGTTAAAATCAGGCCTACAGTACCAGAAAATATATGCAGTTGGCAAGTGTTTAATGATGATAAGGACTTGTTAAAATTTTTGCATTGCATAGATGAATATGAGAATCAAGAAATTGATTTCCAAGCTTTTGTAGAGACTATAGATGGAAAAGAAACTCTTGTGGGAAAGGAGATAATTCAGTTGAAGACTAATAAAATCCCTAGAGGGTTGGTAGCTTTAGAAAGAGCTTTTGACAGTAGAGACAAATTGGTCACAAAGACATCTCCCACAAATAAGGAAGATTTAGAAGAGATAAATTTGGGAACATCTCAGGCCCCTAAGAAGGTATATATTGGTAAACAACTCAAACCACACATCAGGAGTATGCTGATTACATTACTGAAAAGGTACAAACATGTTTTTGCTTGGTCATATGAGGACCTAAAAGCCTATAGGGAAGATTTATTCCAGCATGAGATCCCATTGAAGCCTGGAGCTAAGCCATTCAGACAGAGGCAAAGACCTATTAATCCTACCTTAGCTCCAAAGATGCAGGAAGAACTTAAAAAGCTTAGGGAAGCTAGAATAATTGTGCCGATCAGACATTCAACTTGGGTGTCTAACCTTGTCCCAGTCAGAAAAAAGAACGGTGATATTAGGCTTTGTGTTGATTTCAGGAACTTGAATGTATCCTCTTTAAAGGATAACTATCCACTGCCTAATATGGAAGCTATGTTGCAGAGAGTGACTCGTTGTGAACTCTTATCCATGATGGATGGATTTTCAGGTTATAATCAGGTGAAGGTAAAGGAATCAGAACAATATAAGACTGCCTTCACCACTCCATGGGGAACTTATGTGTATGTTAGAATGCCATTTGGGCTAACAAATGCAGCTGCTACATTTCAAAGAGCAATGGATGTTGCTTTTGTAGGGTTGATTGATTCAATCCTGGCTGTATATCAAGATGATCTCACTGCTTATTCAAAGAAAGAAGAGCAGCATTGTTTGCATCTAGAGCATATTTTCATAAGAGCACTGGAGTATGGCATTTCTCTCAATCCAAAGAAGTGTGCTTTTGGGGTAATTGAAGGAAAACTCCTAGGGCACATTGTTTCCAAGGATGGAGTTAGGATAGATCTAGAGAGAGTGGCTACTATTGACAGAATTCAAATGCCCAAAACTGTAAAAGGAGTTCAGTCCTTCTTTGGATAGATAATTTTTGTTAGGAGATTTGTTCCCAACTTTGCAGAAACCACAAGGAACATTTCCAAGATGATGAAGAAGGATGCCACTGTCCACTGGGAAAGTGAAGCAATTGAATCATTTCAGAGTATCAAAAAGGCAATCAAGATGGCCCTTGTTCTTAAATCACCTAATTTTTCTAGGCCATTCCAATTGTTTTCATTTGCTTCCTTTCACACTGTTGCTGCATGTTTGTTACAGAAAAATAAGGACGGGTTTGAGCAGCCCATAGCTTTCTTCAGTATGTCCTTGCAGGCTTCTGAGTTGAAGTATGATATCATGGAAAAACAGGCATATGCATTAGTCAGAGCCATCAAAAGTTTCAAACCATACCTGGTAGGATCACGTATAATTGCATATGTGCCCCATGCAGCAGTCAAAGACATATTCACCCAGCAGAAGGTGACTGGAAGAAGGTGTAGATGGATAAACAAACTGCAGGAGTTCAACATAGAAATACAAATTACCAAGTTGGTAAGAGGACAAGGATTAGCCAAGATGATGGCACAGTCAAACTTGGAAGCATGCCAATTTAATGCAGTCCAAAATGAGAATATAAATGTATCAAGATCTGGATGGTACAAGGACATTATATACTACTTGCAAAATCTGAATTGTCCTTCCCATTTCAGTGACAGTCAAAAGAGGACTTTAAAGTTACATGCAATCAGGTATGTTATTGTTCAAGGTGAGCTATACTGGAAAAACCTTGATGGTGTGTTGCTGAGATGTGTGGATGAAGATGTAGCTAACAATGTTTTGAATGACATGCATAAAGGATTGTGTGGTGGACATTATACTGCCCAAACAACAGCTCATAAGACTCTCAGAGCAGGATATTGGTAGCCCACTCTCTTTTTAGATGCACAAAGGTTAGTAAGGAAGTGTGACCCTTGCCAAAGATTCTCAAGAAAATTGAGATATGATGGTGCTTTACCCCTTAGAACTGTAACTGTGGATGCTCCATTTCAGCAATGGGGAATTGACTTCATAGGGGAAATTGCAGACAAGTCAAGTGGGGGACACAGTTGGATTTTGGTGGCAACTGATTACTTTACCAAATGGATTGAGGCCATTCCAACTAAGAGAGCTACAAGTAAGGTGGTGATGGATTTCATACTAGAAAATGTTATCATCAGGTTTGGAGTACCATTCAAGATAGTTACTGATAATGCTATGTGCTTTAGATCAGGTGAATTTGTTGATTTTTGCAACAAATATGGGATCAATCTATCATATACATCACCATACCACCCACAAGGGAACGGTCAAGCGGAATCAAGCAATAAAAGCATCATGAAAATTATCAAGAGGATACTAGACAAGAACAAGAGGGTTTGGGACTCAAAATTAAAGTTAGCAATATGGGCTGATAGAGTGACAGTAAAAAAGGCTATTGGAATGTCACCCTTTGAGCTAGTATATGGTGCGTTAGCTAGATTGCCTATAAACAATCTCCTGCTAGTTTACAAATTCATCCAGGAAAATGATGAGGAGATTGAAGACTCCATGACAGAAAGAGTGAACCAGCTGGTTGCATTGGATGAAGACAGAAGGAAAGCACACCAGATCAACCTCAAGAGACAACAAGATGTGAAATGCCTGTTTGATAGGAGAGCTACTAAGAGGAAGTTTCAAGTTAATGATCTGGTGCTCATCTGGAATGCCAAAAATTAGGACAAGGGTAAACATGGTAAATTCGAACCCTTATGGATGGGCCCATATCAGATTTGCAGTACTCATGGGGAGGACTCTTATTTCCTCCAGGCCCTAGATGGTGGAATTCTGGAATTGCCTGTGCATGGCCAATTCCTTAAGTTCTATTTTGCATAGATGGCTTGTCTCTGTGCACATGTGTAAAAATATGTATATATTGTAAGTGCCTTGTACAGTTCGTGCTTTTTGGCTTTTTGCTTGGTCTGCCTAGAGATCTGGTTCTCGCTGTAGGTTTTGCACCTACACGTCCCCATTCGGAGCCAATGTTGGCACTCATTTTGACCTGGAGGTTGATTTTGCATGTTTAAAGGGTTTCTTCACTGAAAACCTATATCTTCTTGCCCATCGGCATGACCTCGCAGGTTTCTTGGTGATCAGGTTGGTGGTGGTGATGTGCCATCGGCGTAACATTCATCATCAGCATGTCTTTTTTCTGGTTCCCTGACTGGTTTGTTCTTACCGATGGTGCCTTCAGTGTGATTTTTGCTATCGGCGAGGTAATTTTATGCTAGACCGATAGGGGAATTGATGTTCGGCATGTTGGGATGACTTTTGTGTTGTTCTCATCGATGGAGATTTGCCATCGGCATGATGGGGGCTATCAAGGAAAACGGCAAGGGGTTCACCGATGGAGTGGTGTCTAGCCGATGGTATCATCGGCGTGTGTTTGGCCGACGGAAGGATGAGGCCATAGTTCATCGGCATGAACGCAGGTGTCGGCATAGGTTTGACATGTTTGCCCGATAGTTCTGGTCTGGTCGATGATGGGAAATGTGAAGTAGGCATCGGTGAGACTTGGTTAGTCAGCCAGAGATTTTCTGGATGCTCCGATGGTAGTGGTTTGGCTGACGGAGGCTTGCAGAGGTGGAGTATGTAGTTTTGCATTGGTAATACTAGTAAGGTTGGTAGGAGAATTATGGAGTAGGCCGATGGTTTATGTCACAATGATGGGCTCTTGGGCGAAGGCTTGTGTGTCGAGCACGGCAAAAGCGCTCGACACTTGGTATGTGTGTGACCTTGTTTATGAACTACTGATTGATCTCCTCACCATGCATGTGGGATTATTCCCCTGTGTATTTTCAAACTTTGAGTGACTCACTTTTGGCAGGAACTTCTGTTTGAAATGTTACGACAGTTTCTGAGTGGCTGCGGGTGGTTGAGACTCTTAATAGCGACAGTACAGGGGTATGGGCGAGGGTACAAACAGTGAAGTTACCTGATCGTGGATGAAGACTTTCAGATGGTGGCGCATGGCTCGAGGCCCCCCCTTTTGTCTGCTGCATTAATATCTTCTGAGCACCATTCCTTGGTGGGATCTGTAATCTGGCAAATTTTGATATTTTTGCCATGTAATTAATTACTTATGGTACACTATCTGGCTGTTATAAGCAGATTGTGTTACCATTTTTTTGTTGTTGAAAGTTGAACATTTTTGGCTCTATGATACAATACAGCTGGTTTTGGCTGCTCTGTCCACAAAAACTTGTGAGTTTATGTATCCCTTGTTGTGTGTTTTTGCACGAATCCACTGATTTCATGGTTAGTTTTATATGAGAAATGCTATGTTAGCATGTGTTTTGTTAATTCTGTCTCCAGTATTGCATGTATCTTTCTTCTGAGTCTGAATATTTAAGGAATGTTGAGACTCTAGAACATAGAATTCTTGTGTTGAATGTCTGATTTTTTAACTTCTGCTCAAAGGTAGATTAAATTGTTTTCAGATTAAACATTGGGAAGGGTATACTGCAGTAGGGATGCCATAAGTATAGATAGCTTAACACTCTGTATTGGGAGATATCTGTAAGGCAGGTATCATACGTATCCCATTGAAATTTAGTTTTAGCCATTCATGCTGATCATTCACAGGTGTATGTCTATTGACTCCAGGCCCTGGATAGGCACCGATCTAGCTTTGTGTTTGTGTTACAACCATGTCCAGCTTTACATCCAAAATTAAAATCAAAGTCAAAATCTAGAACAATCTTTAGGACATTAGAATTAGTTTTAGGATCCTCGGTCCTCTGTCTACAACTGCAAATAGGCCCAAAGCTAGCCCCTTTGCTCTTATCTTTCAGTTTTGGTCTACTTACAGGAGGACTCATCTGCTTTCTGTCAGCATCCCAGCCTTAGTATGCACATTATCATGGATGTTGAGTAGGGAATACCCCCCTAGGTTTTGCAGAGCCTGAAGAAGAAGAGGAGATAAAATATAGAGTCTATCTCCTACACTATTGGCCCCTAGCCCAGAGATCCTATTGATCATTGATGGCTACCTTCTAGGGAAATCTGGGAATAAGCATCCAGTCTGGGAAAAAACCAACAAACACATCACCATCCACATTTAAGGCACTGGATACAAGCAGGATGGTCATATTAAGAGGCTTATGACAATTATATAAATGGTGCTACCTGGTGAGGCATAAGCAACATATGAGGTGATGTGCAAGAATGGAAGATGCAATGTATGTCAGCAAGTACGACCTTCTTAGCCTCAGAAATCTCTAAATTATGATGCTAGCTTCTAAACGTGACCTCTTAAAGTTTGGTGTTACCCATAATCAAAAGGATGGCACACTAGCTCAATGTAGAGGTTAGAGAAGATTGGTGCGGCCAGTTATAAAGAATCAAAGTGCATGTCCTAAAAAATGTCTCATGCTACCAAAGCTTCCAGCCTATTGCATTATGCAAGAATGATGGAAACCACATAAAATGGTGAATCTTCATGAAGGCAAGATCGAACCAATGAAGGATGCTTAGCACCAAAATGTATTGCACAGCTCAAGATATGATATGTGGCGTAGTCTCTACGCATGAAGGCAGCTAGCCATGGGAAACCCATAGCATAGCCTTCAAAGCAATACATATTTCAAAGATCAAAAATATCATTGCTATGAGGAGGGTGTGCTGAGTATAGAGCTTCGCATAAAACTGTGATGGCTCAAGTTCAAGATCAATGCAACTTCTATTTCAAGGGCATCATCTCTTGTTGAAGGGCGCAGTCTAGATTGATTGTACATAGAATTAATAGTAAATCATTCCACAACCATTAGAATATGGCTCAGGTTTTGAGGATGATGTGCCTGCAACAATTTAGGCCTAATCAAATACAACAATGTCTATCCAATAGGATTAGGGAGTGGCCTTTTCTAATGATGGAACGATGGCAAATAAGGTAAAGCACATCATCATCCATTTTAGAGGTGGTGGCTATTAGAATCAAGCTCAAAGTATCCAAATGACGTATAGTCTTCAGATATGCCACGGTTTATTCTCATTGATAGGCTTGGTACAGAGTCTCAAAGAAGAGAAAATGAATCAATTTGCATTAGAAGGCAGAGATACACCAGCTAAATAGAAGGATGGCAAATCCCCATGAAGGTTTGACCAGTGGAGTGATGGCATTCAGTACAAAGTCAAGCTCAACCATGAGAAACTAAGATCAACCTCTAAATAATGAAATGCAAGAAAGAAAATGGCACTGCAAATAAGTTTCAAAGGCACGATATATGCAAAGAGAAGGCACAGTAACTCCAAAGGGTGCTTGGAAAATACAATACAACCATTCATAAGAAGGGTGGCCATGTCAAACAAGGGCAGAAATAGGGTTTCTAAATGCAGCAACACCACCACCATAGATGCAGTTTCTAATCAACGGTTGAGACGAGTAAAAGAAAGAAAGCACCTTAGAGTGCCACTTGACAGCACTGTAGGCCTTTGAGGGCCAAAGAAAGAAAGTCTCATCCCAAACTCCCACCCTAGCACCATGTGGAAGTAGTAGACAAAGGAAAATATTTTTGTTTTCCATAAAATTATAAATGGTGAAGTCACATGAAAGGGCAAAGATATGAGTCTTTTATTTTATTATGAGAATATTAAGGTGGATCCCTCCTCACATAAGCTAAGCCTTATAAATTTAATAAGACTCTTATTATTTTTCATAAGGGTCACAGGAGTAAAATTAGATTAAAATAATGTGTGATCTTTTAAATAAAAGAATCATAACATGTGGGTCCCTCCAGCTAAGGAAACTTATGAAGCGAGCCACAACAAATAATAAAGAGAAATCTTTACTAAAATATAATTCATTTGACTCCTCATGGGAAATGTATAATGTGCAGCCCTAAAAAACTTTTCACGCATCTCTTTATTTTTACAAGAGAGATGAGCGGCGGGAAGTATTTTCTCACACAGGCCAGAGATGGAGAAAAATATTTTGTAGCTAGGAAGACTCAATTTAGTTACCAGAATCAGTTATCAAGCCAGATTTTGTGCTAGATTTTATGATTTTTAGCTAAAGAGATATTTTGAGTAGTTACAAAGATTTTTAGTTACAGAGATCTACAGGGTTTCTTTTATTTTTTGGGTTATAAATCTAGATTCGAGAGTTCTACCGAGGAAGTTCTAAAGTTCTACACACAAAAGGGTTTGAGTAGCAGCAGAGATACATTTTTTCCTTAGCAGTGCCTCTTTCATGAGGAATGTAAACATTTATTTTGTGCAAACTTTGCCTCTATAAATTGTTTTCTATTCAAATAAATAAGTGGTGTTTTGTACATATGAATGTGTCTCTCTCTTCTTTCTTATTTTCTATTTCTCATCCTCTGTCAAATCTTCTTATAAACTGGGTTATTAACCATACATCTCTACTCTTTGATTTCTAGTGAAACCATATAGGGTTTTACATTGTGCTTTCTGAGTAGTTATTTAAATCTGGCACATCGCCATAAGAATGTAGTTTAATATTGTATATGTAATCTTGTTTCTTCTTCTGCCCTTTTCCCAAAACCCTATTGAAAATGAAAGAGCCATCTTCCTTAAAATCTGGAGGTTACTCTAAGGAGCCATCCCATGTTTTCAGAGTTTCCCATGTTTTTGTTGGATTAGACGCACAAATTTATACATCAACACTTACCTTGGTTATTAATGAACTGCAAAGCATGATGATTAGTATACAACACAAATTCCTTTGGTAGTAAATAATGTCTCCACTTCTTGAGTCCCTATACAATTGCATATAATTCTTGATCATAGACATAATATTTCTTCTTTGCTTCATTCAACTTCTCACTGAAGAATTCAATTGGTTTCTCTTCTTGACTAAAGACACCTCCAATCATTGTTCCACATGCATCACAATCTACTTAAAAAACTTTCCCAAAATCATGGAGTGCCAAAACTAGTTGTTTCATTACTTTACTCTTCAAAATCTTGAAACTCTTCTCACCTACTATTGTCCACACAAACTCCTTCCTATTACCCTTCATTGTCTCAGTAATAGGTACACAAATCCCACTAAAATTTTGAATGAACTTCCTATAGAAGCTCACCAAACGATGAAAACTTCTAGCTTCAAACATATTGCTAGGTGAAGGCCAATCAACAATTTTCTTGACCTTGTCTAGATCCATCTTCAAACCATCACCAAAAACTACAAATCCCAAATAAACTAACTCCTTCTTCATGAAACTACACTTTTTCAAATTAAATAACAATTTTTCTTCTCTCAACCTTTGCAATAATGCACTAACATGTAGCAAATGTTCTTCCTTTGTCTTACTAAAAATCAAAATATCATCAAGATATGCAATAAGAAACTTACCAATAAATGGCTTCAACACTTCATTCATCAGCCTCATGAAAGTGCTAGGAGCATTTGTCAACCTAAAAGGCATCACTGACCACTCATACAATCCATCTTTTGTCTTCAAGGTTGTCTTCCACTCGTCCCCTTCTCTGATTCTAATATGATGATACCCACTCTTCAAATCAATCTTCAGGAAATATTTTTCTCCACTAAGGCAATCCATCTTATCATCCAACCATGGAAATAGGAATCTATATTTGATTGTTATTTTTTAATGGCCCTTGAATTTGTGTACATTCGGCTCTCCATCCTTGTTTGGTGTCAACACTACTAGTACTGTACATGGACCGAGACTTTCCCTGATCAGACCCTTATCCAACAATTCTTGAACTTGCCTATTTATCTCCTCATTCTCCATAGGTGTCATCCTATATGGTGCCTTTTTTGGTAAACTTGTACCAGGTATCAAATCCATATAGTGAATAATATTTCTCATAGGTGGCAATCCATCTGATAACTCCTTCATCATGATATCTGAGTATTCTTCTAGCATCTCTTGAATTTCTATGGGAGGTTCTTCTTATTTTTCTTCTATCATCAACACTTCAGGGTTAGGAATAAAAGTAAAACATGACCTCCTTTCTTCAATTCCTTCAAGAATTTATTTCTAGAAATCAAATGTAAACTCTAGGATTACTTTCTACTTCATCTTCCTTCTCCTTCATAGGATTCAAAGTATACTCTTTCCCATCCTTCTTTACCCTATATGTATTTTTTTCTCCCTATTGCAAGTATGTGCTAACTAGCGGTGCCATTGATGTCAACATGTTTGTGTTGTGATTGGTGCCAACTGTATCTTCTAATATTGTTATTTGTTGAGTGATTAAGTTGTCATATTAAGAACACTGTTTGAGTATTTTGTTCTACATTTGCTCTGTGTTAAACATCAGAGTATGAATTTTGGATATGATTTAGGGAAGTGTTTGAAGATAATAAATCTAGAATTTGGTGGTCCAGATCACTATACAACAAAAGATATATTCACCAGTTTGAAGACTGTGTGACAGCATTTGTAGTGTAACATGAAGAAAGTATTTTGCTCGACATTTCTCTGTAGTTTGGATTTTGGTCTTACAGTTCTGAACTTAAGTTTATAAAGTCCTTAGCTATCTTCATTCCAAAGGATTTGTGATTTGGTTCTTGAGAAAGAAAATTATTGTTTAGCATAATTTGATAGTGTTTGTTGAGAATAGTCTATGATATGTTTTCAGGTGATATTTGTTGTTCTCAAGTAAGATCTGTTGCAGTTGGATTTGTCATCTCCCAGGTGATTCTATGTTGTTTTTGGATGTCTCAAGAATGTATTGAAGGTGTGTTCTTGATCAGAAATCTATAATGAAGTTCTTGAAAGCATGTATTTAAGTATTCTTGATGTTTGCACTAGTTATGGCCGACTTGGTTATTTACACTTGTTGTGGAGGTGATCTGTGGATTATAGAAGCATGTTCAAGTGTGTGAAGATGTATTTGAGTTTGAGCTAAGGCATGAAGTGTTCTTCCTTCATTCATTTATTCCACAAGTTTGTTTATGTCAAGACCTAATCTGAATTATGTATGTATGCCGACCTTGGAGAAAGTTCTAATGGTTGAAGATTGTATTGTTGACCTTGATGAATGTTCCAAGGTTGATGATCAATATAAATATATATAATGAATCCATGATTGATGTGTGTAAGTGTGAAGATGTGAAGATAAAGTGTGTGTGTGTTGTAAAGGCAAAGTAGAAGAGATATATTGTGCTTCAATGTCCAACTGAACTTAGGCATGTTGTAGATGCTAATATATCAATTGATGGTAGTGAGCCACCCATCTTGGTAGTGAACCACCCTTTGGAAGTGAGGCACCCCTTGACAGTGAGGCATCCCTTGGTAGTGAGCCATGCTTTGGCAATAAGCCTTTTTGCAGTGAGCATTTTGGGTAGTGAGCCCTGGGCAGTGACCCTCTTTGTTATTCGGTATTGTTACTACATTATATTGTGAGCTAACACTCACCATGGTTTTTCCCTTTTAGGGTTTTCCACATAAAAATCTGGTGTTCATGTGTTTATGGTGTTGATTTGTTTATGTTTTGATTCTGCTATTCATGTTTAATCTTCATAATAGAATAAGAAGTTAAAGTAAATGGATGTGAATGTGATTGTGTTTAAAGAAGTTAAGATTTTTGATACAACTGATTCACCCCCCTCTCAGTTGTCTTGTGCCTTCAACAATTGGTATCAAAGTGAGGTTCCTTGGAAGAAAGCCTAATAGCTTAAGGTAGATCCAGGATGGAACACAAGAAAGACATTCCCCAGTTTGATGGATCTAACTATGCCTACTGGAAGGTATGAAAGCAAAGTTATCTTATATCTATTAGTTATAATGTTTGGACAATGGTTAAAGATGAATACACAGTACCTAAAAATGGTTTGAAGACTGATGAAGAGATTAAGGATTATGCGACTAATCACAAAGATAAAAATACTCTATTAAATGCTTTGTCTAACACTAAAATAGCAAAAGTTGTGGATCTCGAAACTGCTCGTGAGATCAAAGACAAATTTAAAAACATCTTTGAAGGTGATGCATCTATCAAGAAGACTAAATTGTAGAACTTGAAGACCACATATGAAACCTTGTGAATACCTGAGGATGATAACATAACATGTTACATACAAAAGATTGATGAAGTTTTCAGCAGCATCAAGGGTCTTGGTGGAAATCTAGAGGATGTGGATGTTCTAGATAAGATACTCAAAACTCTTCTCAAATCTTATAGTCACTAAGTATCTGCCATTGAAGAATTGTTTGATATGAGAAAACTTAAAAAGATCAATTGCTTGGAAAACTGACTACCTTTGAGATGAGAGAATTTGGTACTACTGATAGCCCTATGAAAACAAAGACTTCCTTTAAGGCCAAGGAAGAAAAGACTGCTAGATCAAACAAATATGCTATGCAATTTGATGAAGAAGATTTTGAAGAGCTTGAGGTAAAATTTGCAAGCCAAATAAAAAGAGGTAGCAAAGGAAAGTTGAAAGGTAAGTTACTTTTCAAATGTTTCAACTATGGTAAAATTGGTTACTATGATTCAAGATGTCCTGACAAAGATTTGAAGTTCAAAAAAAATGAAACTAAAGGAAAAATGGTAAGAAAGAGTTACTATGTTAGAGATTATGATGGTGTAACTGATGATGAACCTGATTTTGATGATGGTAATAGTAGTTAATGTTTGTTTATTGCACTTAGAGAAGAACCTACTTCTGCAAATCTTGCTAGCTATGTGAAGGAAGAAAGTCCAAGGGAGGTGTCTACATTTCATGCTGAAAAGGAAGATGAATGGATCATTGATAGTGGATGTTTAAATCACATGACAGGAGACAAGAGTAAGTTTGTTAAGTTTGAAAAGTATGATGGATGATTTGTTAGGTTTGGTGATGATGCAACTGGTAAGATTTACATAAAAGGATAAATTACTTTTGATAGCAAGCATAATACAAATGATGTTCTTTATGTCAAGGGCTTAAAGCATAATCTTCTACGTGTTGGACAAATGTGTGACAAAGGGTATAATATGTTGTTTAAGAACAAAGGGTGTGAGATAAGGAAAAGCTCTGAAACTTTAATTAATGCTGGTAAGAAGACTCATGGTAATGTTTATCATCTGAAGGGCACTAATAATTATCGTTTGTTGGCTAAGATAGATGAAATTTGGCTATGGCATAGGAGAATGTGTCACATTAACTTTGACAATTTGGTGAAAATAAGCACAGTACAACCAGTAAGAGACCTGCCTAAGATTGTGAAGCCTACCAATGTTATGTACAAAGAATGTCAACTTGGAAAGATGATAAAGACTACTTTTAAGAGCAAAGAACAATCCTCTACCAATTTGCTGGAGTTGGTGCATACATACTTATGTGGTCCTACAAGAACAAGAAGTCTACAAGATGACAGGTATTTCATGCTTCTTATTGATGATTATTCAAGAATGACTTGGGTCACCTTTCTTAAAGAAAAATTAGAAGCCCTAGACAAGTTTAAGGCATTCAAAGCTATCGTTGAAAATGAGATGGATTTGAGAATCAAGTGTTTGAGATCTAACAGAGGTGGTGAGTTTACTTCAAATGAGTTTAATGCTTTTTGTGAAAAATATGGAATAAAGAGACATTTGTTTGCCCCCCGGACTCCTCAACAAAGTGGAGTGGTTGAAAGGAGGAATAGAACTATTCAAGAAGCTACTAGAACAATGATCAAGGAAGCAGACCTACTAGAAGTATATTATTGGAAAGAAGAAATACACACTATTGTCTACATTCAGAATAGAGTGCAAGTCAGAGAAAAAGTAACAAAGACACCTTATGAGCTATGGTATGGAAGAACTCCTACTGTCAGATATTTCAAAGTTTTTGGAAGTAAATGTTACATTAGAAGAGATGAAGAATTAGGAAAGTTTGATGCTAGATGTGATGAAGGCATATTCCTTGGGTACTCTACTAAGAGCAAGGTTTACTAGTGCTATAACAAAAGACTAAGAAAAATCATTGCAAGTGCAAATGTGAAGGTAGATGAAGATATTTAGATAGATGGATATGAGTTAGATCGATCTACTTATATAGATAAGGTCAAAAAAGACAAAGAAAAGGAAGTTTAGACTAAAGTGCAAGCTGCTCCTGAAGAAGAAGAAGTTAAAGATGAAGATCCAGAAAGAATTCCTAAAACCCCCAGGTATGTGCATAGAGATCACTCTGAAGATCAGATTATTGGTGACAAAAGGAAATGTGTGTTGACAAGAAACAAAGCTATAAAAGAACAAGTAAACCTCTGTTTACTCTCAAAGGTGGAACCTAAAATAATAAATGAAGCATGCAATGATAAGCATTGGGTCAAAGAAATGGAAGAAGAACTAATGCAGATTGAGAAGAACAAGATTTGGGAACTTGTTCCTAGGCCTGTAGACAAGAATTTGATTGGAACAAAGTGGGTATTTTGAAACAAACTGAATGAAGTTAAAGTTGTGAGAAACAAGGCAAGACTTGTGTGTAAAGGATACTCACAAGTAGAAGGAATAGACTATGAAGAGACCTTTTCTCCAGTGGCAAGATTGGAAGCTATCAAACTATTTCTAGCATTTGCAGCACATAAAAATTTCAAGGTATACCAGATGGATGTGAAGTCTGCTTTCCTGAATGGTGAGTTAGAAGAAGTCTACATAGAGAAACTAGATGGGTTCCATCTATTAGACAAACCAGACATGGTATGCAAGTTGAAGAACACTTTCTATGGATTGAAAGAAGCTCCCAGAGCTTGGCATGCAAGACTAGATAAGTACCTGTTACAACAAGGATTCAGTAAAGGGTCCACAAATAGTAATTTATACACCAAGATAAGTGGAGATCAAATCTAGATTGTTGAAGTCTATGTTGAAGAAATTATATTTGGTGGAAATGAAGGTATGTGTAAGAAGTTTGCAAATGATATGCAAAAAGATTTTGAGATATCTATGTGTGGTGAGATGAACTTCATCCTTGGACCATAAATCAATCAAACTAATAAAGGTATTTTCATTTCTCAATCCAAGTATGTTAAGGAATTGTTGAAGAAGTTTGGAATGGAGGACTCTAAACTGGAAAGTACTCCTATGATTACTGGTTGTAAGTTAAGCAAGGATGATGAATCTCCTAAGGCTGATCAAAGAAAATATAGATCAATGATTGGAGGACTAGTTTATCTGACTACTACTAGACTAGATATCATGCATGTAGTCTATCTTGTGGGTAGATTTCAATCAGATCCCAGAGAATCACATGTTGTGTCTGTGTAGAGGATATTCAAGTACTTGAAGGTCACTTTGGATCATTGTTTGTGGTATCTTAAGAGAAATGACTTTTCTTTAAGTGCCTATACAAATGCAGATTGGGTTGGATGTGTTGATTATAGAAAAAACACAAGTGGAGGTGCATTCTTCCTTGGAGATAGGGCAATATCATAGCACAACAAGAAATAAGAATCAGTTTCCTTATCTACTGAAGAGGTAGAATATATTGTTACAGCATCATGTTGTACTCAGGCGTTGGGGATGAAACGGACCTTGAAGGATATTAAAATTGAGTATGAAGAGCCAATCCCTATTCTTTGTGATAACACAAGTGCCATTAATACTTCAAAGAATCTAGTGATGCATTCAAAGACAAAGAACATTTCAATTAAGTATCACTTTTTGAGGGAGAAAGTTTTAGAGAATGAAGTGAAGCTTGAGTATGTGCCTACAAAAGATCAAGTTGTTGATATATTCACCAAGGCTCTTCCAAAGGATACATTTGGGTATCTCAGGGAGAAGCTAGGGGTTGTTGCCCCTACTTCCTTGAACTAGATGCATAAGAAGATGCATTAATCCAGTGTGCCTAAAAGTACATCTCTTCTTTTGGACTGGTGTTGGAGGGTACCTCTCAAGGGGAGTAGATAGTGGT
The DNA here is from genome assembly GCA_027924645.1 of Cunninghamia lanceolata. Lineage (NCBI taxonomy): Eukaryota > Viridiplantae > Streptophyta > Pinopsida > Cupressales > Cupressaceae > Cunninghamia > Cunninghamia lanceolata. Next base: position 3,559,187 of record BSBN01000925.1, on the reverse strand, counting down.
TTGAGATGATTGTTGCAGTCAGGGGGAGTAAAGAATGATTTTAGACTGATCAGAGTAGTAGTGTGCAGGTATGTGTAGTGGAAGAGATATGATGCCCAAGTTTTCCATTAATGTCAAAGGGGGAGAGAGATTATGTGAAAAACTCAGGGGGAGAAAGAGTTCAAATGTGTAAAAAGAAAGGGGGAAGTCCTGATGCAAAGTTATGTCTTGATGGAGGAACATGTTATTCAGTTTTTCACATCATATGTTGCCATCAATGACAAAGGGGGAGATTTTTACAAGTATGTGCTAATTGGTGGTTTCATTGATGTCAACAAGTTTGTGTTGTCATTGGTGCCAACTGTATCTTCTAATATTGTTGTTTGTTGATTGATTGAATTGTCATATTAAGAACACTGTCTGAGTATTTTTCTCTGCATTTCTTCTGTGTTGATGACCGGAGTATGAGTTTTGGATATGATTTAGGGAAGTGTTTGAAGATGCTAAATCTAGAATTTGGTGGTTAGATCACTATGCAACAAAATTTATATTCACCAGTGTGAAGACTATGTCTGACAACATTTTCAGTGTGACAGGGAGAAAGTATTTTGCTCCACATTTCTCCGCAGTTTGGACTTTGGTCGCGCACTTCTAGACTTAAGTTTATAAATTCCTTAGCTATCTTCATTCCAAAGTATTTGTGATTTGGTTCTCCCTAAAGTAAGTTATTGTTTAGTAGAGTTTGATAGCATTTGTTGAGAACAGTATGTGATATGTTTTCAGGTGATATTTATTGTTCTCAAGATCTATTGCAGTTGGATTTGTCAACTCCCAGGTGATTCTATGTTGTTGTTGGATGTATCAATAATGTATTGAAGGTGATTTCTTGATCCATAATCTATAATGAAGTTCTTGGAAGCATGTATTTAAGTATTCTTGATGTTTGCACTAGTTCTAGCCAACTTGGTTATTTACACTTATTGCAGTGGTGATTCATGGATTATAGAAGTGTGTTCAAGCATGTGAAGTTGTATTTAGGTCTGAGCTAAGGCAGGAAGTGTTCTTTCTTCATTCATCTACTCCACAAGTTTGTATAGGTCTAGACCTAATATGAATTAAGTATGTATGCCGACCTTAGAGAAAGTTCCAATGCTTGAAGATTGTATTGCCTATTGGAATTAGGTCTGACAACTTAGAGGGGGGGTGAATCAATTATCTTAAAATTTTTAAAGCTTGCTGTAGTTAATGCTTCTTTACCACTTCTTAATAGATTAATGACATAATCATGAAAAGAAAGAATTAATAATACATGAGCAGAAACATAAATAACACACTTGACACCAAGATTTTGACGTGGAAACCCGGTTAAGGGAAAAACCATGGTGGGGGTTAACCCACAAAGATTATTCCTTGTTGAAAGTATTACAAAGGGGAAGGCACATGCCTTCGGGCTCACTACCCAGAGCTCACTTCTCAAGAGAGGTTCACTGCCTACAAGAATGATTACAAAAGGAGTATAGATTGTGTGAACTGATAAGTAGCATCTGCCAATGCAAGAATTCAATTCTAGTTAAGCATAGAATACTGCTTTTACACACTTCATCTTTATTCTGCCCTGTTTACTGCTCTGCCATAATTCAAACCTCAAATCTTTTCTCTTTCACACTTCTATCTGCCTTTTTCACACTTACTCCATATTTACATCACAATCACTTTCCACAACACTCAAATCCATCAGTTATATATATCCGCATCAACAAACTCAATCACTTATCTATCGGCCTTATGAAGAACTTAACAAACAATACAAGTACTTTGTTCTATCAGTTGAATCCATACATCAATATTGATGCGTACCAGAAATAACACTTGCAGGTCACCATTCATGTCAACCAATAACATTGTATCCCATACACAACTCACCAAAACACTTCTACTAGATCCACATAAGGATCTAACACAAGTCGGCCTATTCTTCACTGAACTGTCCTATCATATTAGGACTTGGTATTCAGATGCTGATAACTTTTAATCCCTTTTTTACCAGAGGTTGAAATCATGGATTTAGATTTTTCTGACATTCCTCTACACTCCCTTAGATCTACAACACACAATGATTAACTAGAGAGATCCACTAACCAAAATACTAAACTCTGCCATATACCCTATTCTTGTCTATCCAGACTAGATAAATCTTGGAACTGACTTCCATTATGATCTGATATTGCACTGCGGATGTGTATAATGGACTTAGTTTCCATCAATGACAACGTATGACATGCCTTGCATTGTCTCTTGCCAACAATGTCCCCCTTTGGCATTGATGGCAACACTTAGTGAAAAATGACTAAGTGTCAGGACTGACTCCCCCTACTGTGTAAACTTATATATTCTTCCACTACTCCCCCTTTGATGGATTCTTCAGTTTCTTTCATTTTTCATTGTCTCTCACTCCCCCTTTGACATCAATGGAAAAGGATGGAATCCACAAACTAGAATTCACCAAAAATTCTGTATATAATGCTGCATATGTACAACCAATCCTTAAGTTATATTTACATATACTTAAGTACATCTCTAAAGATATTCCTCAGTAGGGCCAACTCTGTATCCCAACTCTTCTTCATACTATTCAAAGTTGTAATGTGGCCATTGAACAAAAATGCTTGTGCTTCATCTTTTTGGAGGTCAATGGGATCACCTATTTGAGTAGCAGTTTGGGCTTCTGTTACAACATTGAACATAGCTTCTATCTTAGGGGAAATAAATCCCCAGAGCTCACCCATTCTTGCTTCAATGTTCTCCTTTTCTCTTGTCAATTTCTTTATTTCCTCTATTAGACTGATTGCTTGATGCTCCTTACTTGCCACTGATACTGTCAGTGGATCAAAAGCTTCGAACATACTTGAGAATTTCTATTTGGAGTCCTTTATTTTATCTTCTATATTCTCTATGACTTTAGGAGTAGATAAACAATATATACTACCTCGTTCTGAAAGAGCATTTTGAATATTCTTTATATTGTTATCTAGCACTAATCTATCTATCCCAATCATGCCTTTGAGTGCATCAAATCTTTTGCTATTAAATTCATTCTAAACTTTAACTTCTGTAGATTTTTCAAAGGACTCAAAGTGAGTACTTACAAAATTTACAAGACTCTTTCGATTTCTGGAGGGAGAATCAAATGGATTCTTCTGGAACATTGGCATTAACTTCTCCAATATATCAGATGCAAGGCCTAGCAGTTCATTGTCCTCTATGTGAGATTTCAATACCTTTTCTCTTGCCTTGGCTTGTGTGAAAGATGCTATCTTCATCATTTGGACTGGAGAGAGAGTATCCAGGTTGAGTGGTCCTTGAATTAGTTTAGGTTCATCAAACTCTAGCATCTCTTTACTTAGAAAATGCTTCACTGCATATGCAGTGTCTCTTACCATAATTTCTGGACCACCTTCCTTTCCTTGGGATTTCTCAGTGACAGGACTATTTTGTTTGGGTATGTCAACATTTGCACCATCTTCTTTTGGTTTATCTTCCTTAACTTTGACTTCTTCTTTCTCTGCTTCACTTTTCTCTATGTCATCTGCAGGGGGCTTCTTTCCTTTGTTGTCACCATTTGAAATCTGTTCTGAAGGATCTTGTGTAGCAACAGTATACTCATCATTGTCTTCTTTTCTGGATTGACCAGGAGGAGTTAGAGTATCTCCTGCATTATCAGTTTTATCCACCATCTCTGTATCTTCCTTATTTATTTGCTCCACTTCTAGAATAGAGGAGTCATCTATTCCATATTGTTGCTCATCCTTCTGCTACTCTTCTTCATCTAGGATTGGTGTGTTATCAACAAGCTCATCTGACACAACAAAGAACTTGTTCTTCTCCAATGTTTTTCTCAAAATTTGTTCAATTTCTTGAACTATGTCATCTATCTCTCCAATCATCAGTTTATTCATTCTCTTCTTGCTCCTAAATTCATTTTTGACCTCTTTGAAGATTTTGTCTACTTCTTTGCTGGAGATTACCGGACATAGAGTGGTCGGTACATGTTCTCTTAACTCCATATATTTTGTCTTGGCAGTTTCTTTCCTAATTTCTAATATATCCTTCAGACCTTTTGGAACTTCAGAAAAAATTTCTACCAGTGCTTGATTCAACACATTCAAGTACTTGATAGTAGCTTCTTCCAAGACTCTTTTGTCAGCATTACTGTAGAGATCATAGAATTTAGTTAATGGTTTTAAGTTCCCATCAACAGTGATTGTCTTGACAATGGTTTTCATAGAGGGAATTTTCTTCTCAGTATCAACTTCCAATTTTTGTCTCTTTATTGTCTTCTTGCTTCCCAAAGGATTTTCTTCAGATACTTTGATAGCTTTAGCACCTGTGATCTTGAGCTCCTTAAGTTCATCATCTGTATTTGTCTTCTCTTCATCCTTTTCTTCCAAACTTCCATATGGCCTTTTTTCCATTACTTTTTTTCTTTTCATTTCTTTATTGAATGATTTGTCTTCTAGTTTTGTAGGTTTAAGGGGAATATAGGCAGCAATAGAACTTCTAGTAGTTCTTAAAGTGGAGGATGATTCCATTGGAGCATCTTCTTGTTTCTTATCCTGTTTCTCCTTTTCATCCTTTTCAATTCTTTCTCTATTTTACTTCACTACTTCCTTGGTTAGGCCAATGCTTTTAGCATATATTTCAACTTGCCTCTAAACTTTTCTCTTCATTTCTAGTTTCTTGAGATCAACATGCAATTTTAGAATTAGCTCCTTATACATTCCAAACCTTTCAACAGAGGTGTCTTTTGATTTGCTCCAGAGATGTTGAGCATACATGTCTGAGATCTTCTCATCAACCTCATAGCCCATAGGCATAATCCACACAGTTCTAGGTTCCACAACCTCCATTAGGCACTGATCAGTATCTACCATAAAGTAGATTTCATCCCTGTATTTCTCAACTATTATAATTTTTTTAAAGTAACCCCAGATAACAGTCTTCTGTGCACTTGAGTCTCTAATGTTGAGTAGATGATCTCTTATTTGCCAAGCAATTGGTCTGTCATTTGTCCAATGCACACCTTGTACTTTAGGCACTTCATTCATAAAATAGAAGAACAAACATATAAATAGGGAACCATATTTGAAGGTGTTTTTCTTATCCTTTTTTAGTTTTCTCAAATTTTCAATCAATTGGTTCTGTAACAACTCACATAGGTCATAATCTGCGTTCTCCTTCAACATTTAATATGCTGCATACATGGCAGTTCCAGAGATAGAATTCTCTCGACTGGAGTGGTAAATCTTGTAGCCAATCACCATAGAGTCAAATTTAACATTTGGTTCTACAATATCATTGATGGTCATTTCCCTTTTGTCAAACTTGGCACTGGTGGCATTAGTCATTGTCTGGTTTTTCACGGCTTTCAGCATGGGTAATCCACCAGTTGAATTTAACCTAGTTACAATCTTGATAACATCCTTTGTAATCTTGAATTGTTTCAATAGCCATATGAAATCATCATGCATTTGGTTTAGGATATATCAAACCCACTCATTCTCATCAAATGTCAAAAATTTAATGACCTGTAGAAAATGTTTTCTCTCTAGGGCTTTGTATTTAGGTTTGAATTTATAGCTATCATCCCTTAGGTAGTTGTTAAACAAATCCAAGAGTTCCAAGTTTCCAAATTCTTCTATGCTGCAGTGGATGTATGCCCTAATATCCTCAACATACAGAACTCCGTATGGGACACTAGAAAATGCTCCTAAAGGTTTGATTTCAACCGATTTGTATGGATGCTTCTTAAATTTTTGCTAGGGCCTTTCAATTATATCAACAACAAGAGAGTGGTCATTACAAAAGATTACAAATTCAAGGCTTTGTAAATAAATACCTTTTTCTTGCATGGAGTTAGGGTTAGTGGACAAATTTGTCAGTCGCACTTCAAATCCTTGAAATCTTAGCTAAGACACTCTTCCTTTTGCTATCTTTGAATGCAAATTGATTCAAATGAAGAATGAATGACCTTTTTATGCTCTGCAAAACCTAATTTTCCTTTGTAATAAATGTTCTGCCTTAACACATCTAGTTGCACTATTTCTGCATACAGTCGATCTTCAATTGCTCGGCAAATTGTCATATCCACTTTTTATCTTCCAAAAATCCTTTCAAATGATGTATAATAATCCAAATTATTTTCTCTCATTCTGCCAAATTCAGGCACCCACTTACTGGCTGGGAGATTTTAGATTTTATTGCAGCTCCCCCTGAGCCAGAACTCCTAATTCAATTCTCAGAGGAATTATCAGCACTAGATTTTGGTACAGACCCATTACTGTTATTCACAACACTTTTCTTGACCCATGTCTTGATCATTTCATTCTGGATCTCATTCACATCAATTTTGTCCTTGCCTTTGTCCTGTCTCTGCTCATCCAATTTTTTGTTTACCGGAGCTCTTCTTTCATTATTCCTACTTCTACAGAAGCTTACAATATGACTAGATCTGTTGCAATTAAAGTACACAACATTTTACTTATATACGTGATTTCCTCTTGATCTGTACTGATTAGCCATGTGTCCAAATCCATTGCAAGTAAAGTATTAGCCATTGAAAGAGTTGTCATTTCCTCTATTGTTAGAGTTATTCATTATCATACTTATGCATTCATTTGATCTATGACCATACCTCTTACATTTGAAGCATTGACCAGAGAAGGATGGACCATTTTGATTTACTCTACTTCTGCATTGAGTAGCTCTATGAACAAATTTATTACAATTGAAACAATTACCATTGAATGATGGATATCTTCTTACTGGAGGTCTTCTAGGTCTATTTCTCCCATTCCTTGGTTGAAAATTTCTTTGTCTGGATCTGGAGCTTTCACCTTTCTCATATCTAAGACCATGCTTGTCATCAACCTTTTTCTGACTTTCAAGCAGTGCTTCAAGTTTAGCTAAGCTTATCTTGAACTTCTCCTTGTATTCATTTGCAACTTCTAGGTCATGTTTGAGAATGACAATTTGCCTCCCAAGTTCTTTCTCATTGTCTCTACTTTTTTGTAGATCAAACTCTAGATGGCCAGCTATTCTATCTAATTTGCAACATTCTTTAGTTCTTTCTTTTATAGTTTGATTTAGGTCTTCTTCAGTCTTCTTCCTTTGCTCAATTTCTTTCGTTAGCCTCATTACCCCAGATTCCATCTCATGTTTTAGAATAGAAACTTCTTTTGTCATATTTTCACATTCCTTCGTCTTTTCTTCTAAAGCCTCATTCATGCCATTTTCTTTAGTAAGATTAGCTAGCTGAAGAAGTAGTTCCTTCCTTTTGTCCATTGATTTCTTTAGTTTATCTTTTAGCAAGTCAATGCAATCATCACCATCCTTAAGGTTTGTTTTTAGATCATCTATTTCTGCTTTGGACCGATCAAGATCTTCTAAAGCCAATTGAAGTTGTTCTCTAAGTGAACCCATTGAAACTCCTTCCTAGATCCTCCTCAAGCTGTTAGGCTTCTTTCAAGGAACTTGGCTTTGATATCAATTGTTGGAATTAGGGCTAACAACTGAGAGGGGGGTGAATTAGTTGTCTTAAAACTTTTAAAGCTTGCTATAATTAATTCTTCCTTACCACTTCTTAACAGATTAATGACATAATCATGAAAAGTAAGAATTAATAATACATGAGAAGAAACATAAATAACACACTTGACACCAAAATTTTGACGTGGAAACCTAGTTAAGGGAAAAACCATGGTGGGGGTTAACCCACAAAGATTATAGTCTATTAAAAGTATTACAAAGTGGAAGGCACATGCCTTCGGGCTCACTTTCTAGAGGTCACTAACTATAAGAATGATTACAAAAGGATTACAGACTATTTGAACTAATAAGTAGCATCTACCAATGCAAGAATTCAGTTCTGGTTATACATAGAATACTGATTTTACACACTTCATCTTTATTCTACCCTATTTATTACTCTACCATAATCCGAACCTCAGATCTTTTCTCTTTCGCACTTCTATCTACCTTTTTCACACTTACTCCATATTCGTATCACAATCACTTGCCACAACACTCAAATCCATCAGTTATATATATCCACATCAACAAACTCAATCACTTATTTGTCGGCCTTATGAAGAACTTAACAAACAATACAAGTACTTTGTTCTGTTGGCTGAATCCATACATCAACGTTGATGCGTACCAGAAATAACACTTGTAAGTCACCATTCATGTCAGTCACTAACATTATATCCCATACACAACTCACCAAAATACTTCTACTAGATTTGCACAATGATCTAACACAAGTCAGCCTATTCTTCATTGAATTGTCTTGTCATATTAGGACCCGGTACTCAGATGCTCATAACTTTTAATCCCTTTCTTACCAGAGGTTGAAATCTTGGATTTAGATTTTCATAACATTCCTCTAAACTCCTTAGATTCATAACACACAATGATTAACTAGAGAGATCCACTAACCAAAATACTTAACTCTACCATATACCCTGTTCCTATCTATCCAGACTAGATAAATCTTGGAACTAACTTCTAGTATGATTTGATACTACACTGTAGATGTGTGGAATGGACTTAGTTGCCATCAATGACAACACATGACATGCCTTATAGTGTCTCTTGCCAACATTGCCAATCTTGATGAATGTTCCTGTTGGTTTTTCTTCTGAATCAGCATTAGGGTTTGCCAGTTCTAATGCACAGGCAATTCAGCCAACTGAATACAGGAGGTTGCGTGAGCTCCTCCCCTTCACTTCTGGTTCTTCCGCACCAAGGGGGGTTTCCCTACTTGATAAAAGTATAACCTTGACTAGCTCAATGACAGAAGGATTTAACTTGACATCAACAGGCAGAATACTCTCATGTATGGACCAAGATTTGTGTAACAAATCACAAGGTTGGCAACATTCTTGGACGTGATGTCTGGTTGGGTATGAGAGCATGCAGGGATCCTAATCCTGCTCCTACAACTAATAGATGGAAGGAAGAGATGGTTTGATTTGAATTTTGGATGCAAAGCTGGACATGGTGTATAACCTCAACACATAGCTAGATTGGTGCCTATCCAGGGCTTAGAGTCGGTAGACATACACCTGTGAATGATCAGCATGAATAGCTAAAACTGGATTTCAGGGGGATAAACATGATATCTGCCTTACAGATATCTCCCAATACAGAGTGTTAAGCTGTCTATACTTATGGCATCCCTATTGCAGTAAGAAAGATACATGCAAAACTAGAGACAGAATCAGCATAACACATGCAAACATAGCATTATTCATATAAGATTAACCATGAAATCAGTGGATTCATGCCAAATCGTACAACAGGAGATACATAAACTCACAAGTTTAGCTATACAGAGCAACCAGATCAGCTTGTTTTTGAATTACAGAGCCAAAAATCTTCAACTTTCAACAACCTCAACAATGGTAACACAGTCTACTTATATCAGCCAGAAAGTGTACCACAGCAATTAATTACATGGCTATGACAAAAATCTGCTAGATACAGCCCTCAGAAGGAATGGTGCTCAGAAAATATAAATGCAGCAGACAAAGAGGAGCCTCGAGCCATGCGCCATTATCTGAAAGTCTTCGTTCTTAATCAGGCACCTTGACCATTTGTATTCATCGCCCATACCCCTGCACGACCGTCATTGATGGCTCAACCACCCACATTTCACTTGGAGACCGTCGCTGCATTCAAAAAGGATTTCCCACCAAAACATGCTTCTTCGTAGGTTCAAAAATAATGCAAGGGGATTAATCCCACATGCACGGTGCCGAGAGCCTTCCATTACCTTATAAGCCTGATCGCATACATATTAAGTGTCGAGCGCTTTTGCCACGCTCGACACACAAGCCCTTACCAAAAGTCCATCGCTAAGACATATGCCATCGGCTCACCCCACAATTCTCCTGCCGATCTCAAAAGTCTTCCCGACCGCAAACTACACTCCCCAAAGTCCTCGGCGAGACTGCCATCCATCGGGGCAACAAGTAACTCCCTGGCCGATATAACAACTCATGCCGATGAACTATGGCCTCATCCCTCCGTCGGCCAAACACATGCCGATGAAACCTCATCAGCCAAACATTACCCATCGGTGGGCCCTCCAAGTGCTAGCCCGATCTCAAGAGTCTTGCCGATTGCCAAATCCTACATACTCCACCGTCGGTCAAACTGAACACAAAGTCATCCCGATGGCATTCCCCATCGGGGTGACTTCCTTCTATCGGCGAACCACAAAACACATTGGCCGATCACAGTAGTCTAACCGATGCCAAACGTCAACCCCACTTTCCTCGGTAAGACACACGCCGATGAATCTTCATCGGCCAAACCCTACATTGTCGGCCCAACATCTGACCGCTCACCCGATAGCTCCCACTCCTGCCGATGAATACATGACCTACCTCGGTCGGCAAGACCAACACCATCGGTAGAACAACAATCTCATTCGCCGACATCACATGTTACGCCGATACAGTTCCATCAGCCAAACACCTCTGTCGGCCCAACTGAGAAATCCCACACCTATGCATATACAACTGTTTGATATACAAGGCGGACCCCAAACCTTTATGAAGCAGATTGGAAACATATTCGGGTCCAGCTTGTATCTTGACCTATGTACCTTTGCATGTATATACAACTGGAGGGCCCCATCACTTGTATATCGGCCATTGTATATTTTGTTCCTTTGCATATCCGCGGGCCCCAGCACATGCATCTCCTCCGCGGCACTGTAGTGAATGTATATTTGCACCTTTGTATGTTTTCCTTGCATCCGCAAATATACAAACCTCCAATATACAACTGCAGCATCTTCAACAGAATATTCGATGAATGTATCTTCCGCTCGCCACTGTAGCAATTGTATATGCGCACCTCCTTTGTACATTTCACTTGTGCATGACCCGATATACAAAGCGGGAATATTCCTGGGAATATACCCGCAATGTATCTTTTCTTTGTATGTTTGAAATGCACGTTGGCGGCTTTGTATGTAGCTCGATATACAAGACCACTTGTACATCGCACTGTAGCAGAAGCATGTTCGCCGCCCTTATACATTTTCGGATGACGTCACCCCTATATCGACATCAGGATGATATTCGGAAAATCAACTAGATATTTGGGAATATCATCCTGACGCGCAAATATCATGCTGCACTGTAGCTTCACTGCAGGATCGGGATAATATCCAAACATCACCCGATATTGAAACATGATGACCCTGATGAAACATCCGGTCAATAGAAAATGATAATGATGATGACCCCCTCCCTTAGAATATGATGATGATGATGATCTTCTCTCCTTAAGAAAATATGATGCTGCAGCTGAAAAATGCTGAGGAGGTCCAACACTTAAAATTTTTTGGATTTTAGGGAAGGTGCCTGCATGAAAAATTGCTAAATCAACTAACAGTCAATTCAGGCACCAACAGTTCCAAGGTCAATGATCAGTATAAATATATGTAATGAATCCATGATTGATGTGTGTAAGTGTGAAGATGTAAAGATAAAGTGTGTGTTGTAAAGGCAAAGCAGAAGAGATATATTGCACTTCAATGGAACTGAACTCAAACATGTTGTTGATGCTAATATATCAATTCATGACAGTGAGCTACCCATCCTAGCAGTGAGCCACCCTTTGGCAGTGAGCTACCCCTTGGCAATGAGCCACCCCTTGGTAGTAAGCCACCCTTTAGCAGTGAGTGTTTTAGGTAGTGAGCCCTGTGCAATGAGCCTCTTTGTTATTTAATATTGTTACTACATTATATTGTGAGCTAACACTCACTATAGTTTTTCCCTTTTAGGGTTTTCTAAATAAAAATCAGGTGTTCATGTGTGTATGGTGTTGATGTGCTTATGTTTTGATTTTGCTATTCATGTTTAATATTCATAACATAATAAGAAGTTAAAGTAAGTGGATGTGAATGTGTTTGTGTTTAAAGAAGTTAAGGTTTTTCATATAACTAATTCAACCCCTCCCCTCTCAGTTATCTTGTTCTTTCAACACTCCCATCATGAACAACTTGTCTATCAAAATACAATGGTCTACCCAAAAAAATATGACATGCATCCATCAACATTAGATCACACAAAATTTCATCCTTATAACTACCAATTTGAAAGTTAACTAGCCATCGTTCACTTACCATCAATTGATCCTCTTTTTGAAACCAAGAAACTTTATAACGACTGGGATACTTCAACCACTTCAACTTCAATTTGTTAACTATTGTGCACTTTTTGTACGCCATTTCAAAAATTCTGATTACAGTTAGATGATGAAGTTTCAGTGGAGTTTCAAGGCTTGAAGCCACTGATGTTTGAGATAGATAAATTAAAAATGCAACCATTGTGAGACCATGGTTCAGCTATAAGATTCATTGCCTAACTGTATTGAAATAAAAGGAAGCATGACTAGTTGATTCAATGGCACATTACGATAAAAGGCACATCCTCTAAACTCAACCAACATTGAATTTAGAGCATTCATTTAATGAGTAGAAGCCATTCAACCATGACGTAACTATCATAGAAGAAAGAACAACATTTAAAGAAGTCACACAGATCATAATAGATAGCTCAGCCTCATATTGGATGCACAACTATAACTATGGCATAGAGAGATAGTAGTGCACATGCACACTAAGCAATCAAGAGAGGGTAATTTTAAAAAGATACACAAACAAAGCCAAGAAGAAGAGACAATATCCATCCGATCAGCCAAGAAAAGAATCCAATGGTATTTTCATTCAGAGAGATGTTAAGAGTCTGTAGTTTGGAGAATGAGTGCAAGCCTTCCACAGTGTCAATCAACCAATCACACAACTTGAAGGGAAAGTTATAAATTGTCAGTCTCATATAGAGTAGTAGTGAGCCACATAGTGGCAAGAAAGAGTTTCATCTTTTCTTTTATGAGGTTCACTAAATCTTTATTAAATCTTTCTAAAGATTTATAAAGTGATTAAAATTAAAAAGTGAATCTTTTAAAAACAATGGTCGAATAGTTGGAATGAAGGAAGATGTGGGAGAAATATACATATCGAAGATGGTATATATATATATATATATATATATATATATATATATATATATATATATATATATATATATATATATATATATATATATATATATATATATATATATATATATATATATATATAAACAATGGTTGAATAGTTGGAATGAAGGAAGATGTGGGAGAAATATACATATCGAAGATGGTATATATATATATATATATATCCATGCTTCCAGATCATACAAGTTTCTTTTGTTTTAGGGAGATATGTTGAAGAATCCATGTGTCTTATTGGTGATGCTCCGAGGCGATATTGCTTTTGGATGGTTCTTCATGGTGCGCCATTGGCTAAGAGATCCAAGTGTCATCTTCCTACACATTTTGAAGACCCTCGGTTCTGACAACATTTTCCCATCGTGTCATTAGTTAAGGTATCCACACAACACATTTTCGTTGATTAGTGGGGCCCAAGGTGATGATGCACTTTCAGAGTTGCATTGTTATTGATGGGCAAATAGTACAAGCTACATGTCACTTTTGTGCTCTTCCTTTAGGGTCTTTACTCTAAAAGGTTCTTTCTGGTGCGCCATTGGTTGAGGAATCTAGGTGTCATTCTCACGCATATTTTGAGGGTGTCTACTTCTAACAGCTTCTTCTCGGTGTACTAATGGATGGATGAAACATGTGGCACTCTCTTGTTACATATAAGGTTTGTTAAATAATGGCAGCATGGTGATGGTGGGTCCCAATAGATTCAAATAAGGGAGACACTTGGAAATGCCACACTTTTTGTATAGTGTGAGTTTTTTGATAGTTGTTTCTGTTGTGTTATTGGTCAATGGATCTTTGTGGTAATCTGTTTCTTCATGCAATGATCATGTAATGCTTTAAGTGCTTTTAATAGGTAGTTTCATGATGTAACTCAAGCTTTTATATATTTTTTCTTTAGTTAGCTGTGGTTTCTCTAGGCTTTCCTCCACTCGGTAGTCTTTTTAAGAGCATGAGCTTTTGTAATAAAGGGATTTTTATTAGGAATATAGTAGAGAAGAAGACTTAAGCCTTTTTTGGATATTTATTAGAAGAGATTCTGAATATTGTATGTCTATGCATTAGTTAAGAGCCTTGTATACTCTGTTCTCCTTTCGCCAATGAAGAGGAATGATATTTTGTGCTAAAAATTGAGTCTTTTATCTACTTTATTTATGATATTGTAATTTATTGTATCTATTTTCTAAGGTCATAAAATATTCAATCTGCGATTAAATCATGCATTGATGCTCTTTGAATAGATGTGATTGTCTTGTTTGATAATAACTAGGAGAAAAAGTCAGGTTTCCCTACACAGAGAGTTTAAAACTAATCTGACACATCACCTTAAAATAGTTTTACTTGTTTGAAGTTTAGTTCTTTCATTCTCGATCCCTTTTCATCAAATCCCAAAAACAAAGAAGAGTTAGATTCTTTAAGAACAAGAGGTTATCTTAAAATCAAGTCCCACATTTTGAGATTTCCTATTGTTGCTAGTAAAGTGTGAATTTTACCATCGATAGTTTTTGGCACGCCTAGTGGGACAAAGTTTGAAGCTAAGAAATTTGGTGTTGTTCATAGCTTGTTGCAATCTTGAAAACATTTTCCAAGCACCCAGTAAATCAGCCCCACCTTAGTGCCAACAGTTTTTTGGCACGCTCGGTGGGACCTCAATCAGAGACTTCGGTCTTTGTTTCATTGAATCTTTGTTCTACATTTTGTGATTTTGGTGGAAAATAAAAAAAATATTTTCACATAAGAGCATGTATCTTCAATCTTGTGACCACGTTGGTGACTTTATCTCAGATCTCCACTTCGGTAGGTCATGACAACCCCAAATATTTATGTGCATCTTAATATTCTAGCTAGAGACTTACCATTTGTGACTTGGGATTCAAGTCCTTTTTGCCTACAACAACAAGGTCAGGTTTCTGAAGTAGTGTGGAAAGAACTACCTCATTTTCACGGAGATGGCTCTATTTGTCCTATGGATCACATTGAAGATGTTACAATTTTTTGTAATATACATCATGTGACAATTGAAAGTGTATCTCTTATGTTACTTGCATCTTCTCTCAAGGGAAAAGCATTAGAATGATACAAAAATCTTCAACCCTTTTCAATCACTAGGTGCAATCATCTTGGAGATTTCATTTACAATCAATTCTAAGAGAAGGCGGATGTTAGCTCCCTCACTCAAAATCTTGTCACCATCAAGAGGCATCTTGTAGAATGCATGCATGATTTCAATACAAGATTTGATAAGGTATGGAAAAAATTTCTAGTAGATGCGAGACCTCCTTCGAGTTTTGCATTTTTATATTATTTGAAGGCTTTAGATCCTAAAATTTCTATTATGATACAATCTTTAAGAGGAGAAACCTTGCCTCAATCATATGATCTTGCCATTAGGGCTGAAATGAACTTCCTAGAAGTTGGTAAATTGCCTCCTTTGACTTTAAAACCACTGCTTCCTCATGCAAGTATCCCATCCCTAGCTCTTTCTTATAGCCAAATTCATAGTTCTTCCAATCCACCCACCCTCCCTACTGATTTGTTAATTCATAAGGAGATGTTTGAAGTAAAATATCTTATAAAATCCTTCACCCATGAGCTCAATGAGCTAAGAGATCAAGCCTTGTATCACAATAATCCAAATTTAATACCTCAAAGCCCTTATGAACAACCATATGAAAGCAATCATTTTGTAGAAGAGACCCTTCCTCATGCATGAAAGGTACCCGATTATTTTAGAAATTGTGCTTTGCAAGCTTCTGTGGCTACAGATCCCAAATTTTAGCCTATGGAGGTCATCAATCAGGTATTTTGTCATTTTGATATCAAATATGATTTTAGTCTTGAGGATTAAAGTGCGAGTAGAAATGTTCCTCCTGTTTATCCCGTATTCCTAGCTAATCCCAAGCTTCATGCACATATGGCAAATATTGTTTCAAAGATACAATCAAGTGAAGAAAAGGATTCATATAATGATGATGGATTGATTCTTTTTGAAGTTAAAAAGTATTTGCAAAAGAATCTAGAATCTGAAAATTACTGGGTGAAGAATGATGCACAATCTTTACCTCATCTTGAGGAAGAAGTTGTAAAGGAAATTTCTACAGAATCCACAAAGAGTGAGTGCTTTTATTTTTGTAGTGAGTTTCCACATCTTGTTGGGGATAGTATTGAGATACATGAGCATGAAGAGAAGATTGAGGATTTATTCTTGGTTATTCAACAAGGGTATCATATTGTTGATGAAGGGGTTCCCACCATTAAGCAAGTCCATGGATCATTTGTAAAGCCTCTTTTAGGTGATCATGAAGAAAATTTTGAAGAAGAGGCATGTGCAAGTGTTGATCTGTTTTCTATTTTTGAGAATGGGTATTCTCTCCTTCTTGAGGAGGATATATAGATGCATGTAAAGCTCAGTGATAATGAGGCCTCAAGACATATTTGTAACAGTGAAGAGTCACATGAAAAGTTGGATCATACATCATTCTTCATGTAAGAATAAATTCCAATAAGATTCAAGATGGTTATAGGCAGCTCCGTTGTATTCAAGCCTATTTTTGATGTTATCTTGGGTCATGATCTTGTAGAAGAACATACAACAGAAGTCACCAATGAAGCCAAGGTAATAGATGCTTTTGTGCATATAGGCAAAAATGTCAGCTCCAATGCTTGGTATGGCCATCCCACCCTCCACATGATGCAAAATAGTAGGCAGATCAATTTGACTGGTATTTTAATGCCAAAAGAAGGTCTCTAGAATGTAGGAAGGAAAAAAGGTACAAGTTCCTATTATACTTCTTCCTGCATTTCATTTGGTCCATTATCAGTTCAATGGACTAGAATCATCAGATACCAAAAAAATTTTGTTGTCCCTATAAATGGGCATGTTCCTACCAATTTTCGTTTGTTGATAGCTTAGTTTCAATGGTTTTAGAATAAGTTGCAGATGCAACATTAGTTTCAGTTTCCTATTTGTTCTTTTCAATAAATGTCAGTTGCAGTATAGGTCAGTAGAGGTTTATAAATGTGTTCACTCTATTGGCCTAGGCTACAAAATATCAATAGTTGTGCATGGATTTTTGTTTTAGATCTTGTCAAATCTCCCTGGTAGTTTGTATCAGTTGGTTGTGTAGATTTTTGGTTGTAAATGATGTGAACAAGTTTTTTGCTAAGATGATTTATTTATGAGAAATTTGACCATGTGCCTAATGGAGTATAGGTGCTAGATCGTGGATACAACATGTGTAGGCACACTATCCCTTGTGAGTCACCAAGAACTATTGTGCACTTTTTGCACACCATTTCAAAACTTCTTATTGTAGTCAGATGATAAAGTTTCCATGGAGTTTCAAGGCTCAAAGCCACTGAGGGTCTAGATAGCTAAAGTAAAAATGCAACTAGTGTGAGACGATGGTTCAACCATAAGATTCATTACCTAACCACAATCAAATAAAAGAAAGCATGACCAGTTGATTCAATGGCACATTATGATAAAAGGAACATCCTTTAAACTCATCCAACATTGAATTCATTACATTCAATTAATAAGAAGCCATTCAACCATGGAACAACCATCATAGAAGATAGTACAACATTTAAAGAAGACTCACACAGGCCATAATAGATAGCCTAGCCTCATATTAGATGTGCAACTATAACTATGACACATAGAGATAGTAGTGCATAGGCACACCAAGCAATCAAGAGTGGGCAGTTTTAAAAGGATATGCAACCAAAGCCAAGAAGAAGACACAATATCCATTCAATCAACCAAGCAAAGGATCCAATGGTATTCACATTCGGAGAGATGTCAGAGTCTGCAATTTGGAGAATGATGTTGAAGGCACAAAACAATAGAGAGGGGGGTGAATCGGTTGTACCAAAAACTTTAACTTATCTCAAACAAAATCATATTCACATTCACTTACTTTAATCCCTTAATTTGTTATGAAGATTAAACATGAAATGTAAAATTAAAACTCAAACACATCAACACCATTCACACATGAATACCATATTTTTACGTGGAAAACCCTAAAAGGGAAAAACCACAATGAGTGTTAGCACACAATATAATGTAGTAACAAAATGAATAACAAAAGAGGTTCACTTCCCAAAAGAATGCTCATTGCAAAAAGTCCCACTGCTAAGGGGTGGATCACTGCCAAGTAGGGTGGCTCACTGCCAAGAGGGGTGGCTCACTGTCATGAACTAATATGATAGCATCTACCACATGCCTGAGCTTAGTTCTAATGAAGTGCAATACATATCACATTCCCTACCTCACAACACAAACACTTTCATCTTTGCATCTTCACATCCACACGTGGATTTATTACATTTATTTATACCAATCATCAACCTTGGAACATACATCAAGGTCTGCAATACAATCTACAACCTTTAGAACAATCTCCAAGGTCGGCAAACATACATAATTCAAATTAGGTATGGAACTAAACAAACTTACAGAGAAAATTAATGAAAGAAGAACACTTGATAGCTTAGCTTGGACCTAAATACATCTTCACACACTTCACCATGGTTCTACAATCCACAAAACACATCCGCAAAGAGTGTTAGCACCCAAGTCAGCCAAACTAGTACAAACACCAAGAATGCTTAGGCACACACTTCCAAGAACTCAATCACATCTTGTAGATCAAGAACAATCCTTCAAAACAATTTGGAGACATCTACGAACAACATAAGATCACCTAGGAACCAACAAATCCAGCTACAACAAGTTTCACTTGAAGACAATGAATCTCACTTGAAGACAACTTACAATCAACACTGCTAAGTTTTGCTACTCAATAACTTGTTTTCCAGAGCACCAAAGCACAAATCCTTTGGAATGAAGATATCTAAGGACCTTATAATCATACATCCAGAACCACATCACTTGAAACCAATCTATAAAGAAATGTGGAGCAATATACTTATGCCCAAACACCTCTCCACAACTCAGAAACTTTGTCAAATATAGTCTTCAAACTGGTGAACACATCTTCTACTACACAACGATCCAGACCACAAAATTTGGGATTTAGAACCTTCAAACACTTCTCTAAAACATATCCAAATCTCATACTCAAGTATTCAACACAGAAGAAATATGGAGCAAAAATACAGATAGTATCCTACAAGCCAAAATACTCTACAACACACTGTTTCTACTTGGAAAGAAAATTTTCTCAAAAACACTTCAAAACTCAATATAAAAAACATATTATTGTCATCTTTAGAACTTATACAACACAATGCATAGCAACTAAAGTTCATCACAATCAAGTAACAAAGCAAGAGCATAGTTGACACTAGTGACAACACAAACATGTTGACATCAATGACAACACTGATTAGCACATACTTGTAACAATCTCCGACTTAGTCATTGATGTCAACATATGATGTAAAAAATGGAACAACATGTTCTACCATCAACATACAACTCTGTATCAAAACTCTCCCTTTCTCTTTACACATCTAAACTCTCTCTGATTACTAAATGCTTTCTTTTACTCTAAGTTTTTAGATGAATTCTCTCCCCCTTTGACATCAATGGCAAAGGGAAACACACCTTCTTCAAGATTTCTCCCCCTGAATATGATACAACACATACTTCTACTGTCCTTAGCTACTCTGAATGCTTTCCTCTACCTGAAACATTCTCCAATGTCACTACCTGCTTCCCCTGAGAGGTAGCCTCTATCATCAGTCCAAGCAATAATGACTCCTGAACCACACTGGATTGATACACATCCTCATACATCTAGTTCAACATAGGAGGGGCAATAACCCCTAACTTCTCCTAGAGATATACAAATGTATCTTTAGGAAGAGCCTTGGTGAAAATGTCAGCAATCTGATCTTTTGTAGGTTAATACTCAAGCTTCACTTCTTTCTCTGCAACCTTCTCTCTCAGAAAGTGATATCTAATCAAAATATGCTTTGTCCTTGAATGCATCACTAGGTTCTTTGAATATTAATGGCACTGGTATTATCACAAAAAATATGAATTGGATCTCATACTCAACTTGGATGTCCTTTAGAGTTTGTCTCATCCACAACACTTGTGTGCAACATGATACTGCTGTAATGTACTCTGCCTCTACAGTAGATAAGGATATTGAATCCTACTTCTTGCTTTGCCAAGAAATAACTCTATCTCCAAGAAAGAACACACCACCACTTGTACTTTTTTTGTCATCTACACATTCAGCCCAATGTGCATCTATGTATGCACTTAGGTTGAAGTCATTGTTCTTGGGATGCCACAAACCATAACCAGAAGTGCCTTTCAAGTACTTGAATATCCTCTTTACTGCCATAAAATGTGACTCTTTAGGATCTTCCTAAAATCTAGCCACAAGATAAATTGTATGCATGATATCAGGTCTGGTAGTAGTTAGGTAAAGATATCCTCCAATCATAGACCTACACTTGTTTGATCAACCTTAGGGGATTCATCATGTTTTCTCAACTTACAACCAGCTATCATGGGAGTACAGACTAGTTTAGATTCTTCTATTCTAAACTTCTTTAACAACTCGTTGACATACTTTGATTGTGAAATGAAAATTCCTTTATCTTTCTAATTAATTTGCAGCCCAAGGAAAAAGTTCATCTCACCACACAATGACATCTCACATTCTATTTGCATCTCATCTACAAAGCTCTTACACATACCTTCATTTCCACCAAAGTTTATATCATCCACATAGACCTCAATAATTAGAATTTGACCTTTGCTTACCTTGATATACAAATTACTATCTGTAGATCTTGTAGTGAATCCTTGCTACAACAAATACATATCTAATCTTGCATACCAAGCTCTAGGATATTGCTTTAGTCCATATTCTTCAATCTGCATACCATGTCTAGTTTGTCTGATAACTGAAATCCATTTGGTTTCTCTATATATACTTCCTCTTCCAACACACCATTTAGAAAAATAGACTTCACATCCATCTGATATACTTTGAAATCTTTGTGTTGCATAGACCAGAAACAATCCAATGGCTTCCAGTCATGGTAGCAGAGGAAAAGTTTCTTCATAATCTATTCCTTCCACTTGTGAGTAGATTTTACATACAAGTCTAGCTTTGTTTCTCCAATCTAATTCAACTTATTCCTGAAAACCCACTAAGCTCCAATCACATTCTTATCTGCAAGCCTAGGAACAACTTCCCAAGTCTTGCTCTTTTCAATTTGCATCAATTCTTCTTCCAATTCCTTGACCCAATGTTCATCTTTACAAGCTTCAGAGACTATCTTAGGTTCAACCTGTGAAATCAAGCAGAGATTTACCTATTCTTATGTAGCTCCTTTTCTTGTCAATACTCCTTTCCTCTTGTCACCAATGGTTTGATCTTCAGAATGATTTCTTTGCATATACTTGGGGGTTTTAGGAATTCTTTCTGGAGCTCCTTGTTCTTCAACTTGAGCTTCTTCTTTTGGAACAACTTACACTTCAATCTGAACTTCCTTGTTTTTTTCTTCAACTTTCTCTATATTAGTATATCCATCTGACTTATGTCCATTTGACTCTAAGTTTTTCTGAATATCTTCATCTACCTTCACATTTACACTTTCAATAATCTTCCTCAATCTTTTGTTATAACACCAGCAAGCTTTTCTTTTAGTGGAGTATCCAAGAAATATGCCTTCATCACATCTAGCATCAAATTTTTCCAACTCTTCATCTCTTCTGATATAGCATTTACTTCCAAACACTTTAAAATACTTGACAGTAGGAGTTCTTCCATACCATAGCTCATAAGGTGCCTTTGTTCCATTTACTTTTACTTGCACTCTATTTTGAATATAAACAATAGTATGAATAGATTCTTTCAAATATACTTCCGGAAGGTCATCTTCTTTGATCATTGTTCTAGTAGCTTCCTAAATTGTTCTATTCTTTCTTTTAATTACTCCATTTTGCTAAGGAGTTCTGGGGGCAGACAATTATCTCTTTATCCCATGTTCTTCACAAAAGAATTGAATTCATTTGAAGTAAAATCACCACCTCTGTTAGACCTCAAACACTTGATTCTCGAATCCATCTCATTTTCAACCATTGCTTTAAATGCCTTGAACTTGTCTAGGGCCTCTAATTTTTCTCTAAGAAAAGTAACCCAAGTCATTGTTTAATAATCATCAATAAGTAGCATGAAGTACTTGTCACCTTGTAGACTTCTTATTCTTGTAGGACCACATAAGTCTGTATGCACCACCTCCAACAAACTGGTAGATGTTTGTTCCTTTCTTTTGAAACTTGTCTTTGTTTTCTTCCCAAATTGACATTCTTTGCAAAAGGCATTAGCAGGCTTCACAATCTTAGGTGGGTCTCTTACAACTTGATCTAAGCTTATTCTCACTAGATTATCAAAGTTAATATGACACATTCTCCTATGCCATAGCCAACATTCATCTATCTAAGCCAACAAACAACAATTGTCAATACCTTTCAAATGATAAACCACTAGTAGAATTTTTGCAAATAAATGACTAGGTGATGAAAACGTTTAGTCACGACAACTAAAAATGATTAAATTCTACTAATTTTTTGCAACACAACTATAAATGACTATATAAATGACTAATTAATGACTAATTAATGATTAATTTGATCATCGAGTAAAAACACAACTAAATAATTAGTCACACAAATAAAAATGACTAAATAATTAGTCACATAAATAAAAATATATTTCAAATTATAATTTCCCTCTTCCCCACCATTTAAATATGTCATTAAAACTAAAAGTCATACATAAAGCATTTGGAAGAAATTTCCCACCTTCATCCTTCATAGCAAAGGGTTTCTCCTCATCACTCCAAGGAGCAGAGACCAATACCACACAAAACTAGATCCAAACATTGAAGGGTTTCTCATTGGAATGCTACAATTGTAGGTTATGCATGAAATGGGTTTGTTGAAAAAGCTTTAGAAGCTTTCAAGAAAATGCGATGGCAGGTGTAAAGCCAGACTCCACAACCTTTGCCAGCATCCTCCCTACTTGTGCTGAAATGGGAGCTTTGGGACAAGGTAATGTAGTTCGTACTTTGTGAAGGGCGATTCTTGGTATTGAGTTTATCATCCCTTGTTTGGAGCATATAATGAATGCATTGTATTGACATTGCTTGGCGGCTATATGTAGATTCTTTCATTGTAATTCTAGGTAGGTTTGTGGAGTATACATGAGATCCATACCCTACAGGTCTTACAACCTTGTGTAAGGGAAATTTGAGCTTTGGAATAGACTGATGGTCTTTGGGAAGTCTTCATTAGTTTTGTTTTATCATTTTAGGGATATAAACATTAGTATGGTAGAGTTGTGAAGGTTCTGGTGCTTATTATGCTTCTATATGCAGTTTGAGTTGTTCTATGGACACCGTACATTAGGGATAATAAGAATTTTGTATGCAAGTTTGGTCTATTTAGAGTTGTTGGTTTAGTTTTGGGGCTTGGACACTTATCACGGGAAAAAGGATAGAGGATTTTTGTTAGATGTTGTTGTAGCTGCCCTGATAGACATGTATGCAAAAAGTGGAAGCATAGACATGGCTTGAACTATTTGATAGAATCTCTCAAAGAGATGTCATATCATCAAACACCATGATTACAGGATATGCAAAATATAGAAGCATAGATAAGGCACCTTAGCTACTTGATAGAATTCCTCAAAGAAACATGCTCTTATGGAATGCCCTGATTGCAGGATATTCAAAAAATGGGTTTGCATGGTGTTACACCTTAATTTAATTCCAGGTCTTGTAGATGTTGTTGTTCATTCTCGTGGTCTATTAATTATTTGTCAAAGTCCTAAAGTATCATTTTCCCCTTGTTTCCTTTGAAGATCCTTTAAAGTCACAGATATCTAAGATTTCCTAACCTAGTCACTGGTTCTCCAAGTTTCTTAACCAAGTTGTATGGTTTTGAAGTTCCTAAACCTATAGACCTCCTGACTATGTGTCTACTTTGTTAGGTCTTTCAACTCCCATTTGTTGGTCTTTGTAGTCAGTAAGTCAGAGGTTTTTGAAACCTTAAAACCTTCAACTTGTGGTTCTAAAGTTCTATATTCTAGCGAATCTATGACAATGAAGCTGTGGACTGGATTTCAAGGCAAGTAATGATCATTTAATGACATGTATGACATGCTTGACAAATATCTTTTCATGATCTTCAGAGGACGAGTGGATCTCAGAGTTATTTTCTGAAGGCATGAATTTAATGCCATGTCAACTCAACATTTAAAACACATTGTGGTGGAATTTTCTCTAAGTTATGCAACTATTATTACTTCCATTCTACGCCATTGCCCCTTTAGTACTTAGCCATTTTCCCTCTGTGCATTTGGTAGTGGTGATGAAATTCAAGTACTAACAAACTCCCCACCACTCGGGTATTGAAAGTAGCTTGTTAGGGGTGAAAGATACTAAACTTGGGCATATTAATTTAGGAAAATTTTGGTAGATAGGAAGCATTGCAGCCCAATACCAATTCACAATTAGGAGGTGATGGTGAAAGGCCATAAGAAATTTGAAAGCTTAAATCAACCTGTGAATTGGATAGCATCCCTTTGTCTACCTTGAAAAAGAAAAATACACAAGTGAAATCTATGCCTATGGACTCCGATCCCATTTTCAAACAAATTATTGATGATGGTCCTTCTCCTCCATTTTTTGATGTTCCCTCTCCTCCTGCTGATGAGAATGTTTTGTTTTTGTTTCCATTGACAATCAGAATAAAATTGTGTCAAGTAATGTGGACAATAGTGTGGTATCTTCCTCCCCAAGTTGGTTGAAAAAGGAAGTGGATAAGAAATGAAATAGTGTGTCCACAGTGGCAGTTGAAGTAGACACTATCACCAAATTATTGAAAAGTACCTCAAAGCCTAAGAAGGCTAGAAGAATGTCTAGGATGGTGACAGATGCTACTTCAGGGCATCAGATGATAGAAATTGCTGACCCTATGAAGAACTTAAATGTAAATGAAATTACTAAAGTAGATTATAAAATAAGTCACATTGACTTGGGTCCTTAAACTATGGAAGGAGATGCTTATCATGTTGGCTATTCTGTAAATGCTTTGATCAAAAGGGAAAAAGAAGAGAGGAAAGAAAACATAAAATTGCAATCCCAAGTTCTCTCCTTGAGAAATTTCATTCAATCCATTGTGACACCTACATCCCACGAAGCCTCCAATTCTGACCTTGCAAGGATTGACGCCAACACTATGCAACAAATTAAGAAGAATTTGAATTTTGCCAAAGTTGTAAGTGATTGGATTGAAAAAATGTCTTGTGACATTCTATTTTTATTATGTAGGTCAACACAGTCTTACTCTTGAGTGCATAATAAGAGGAAGGAATTGATCATTGAACTTCAACAATTGAGGAAGGAACAAGGCAGCACTTATGTGCTTTTGAAAGAAGTTTCTAAATTAGTGGCTACAAACTCTCATACACTTATCAAAGAGAAACTTATCAATGAACCGCACAATATAGACCCTTCTTGGGCTGATTCTTTGGAGTGGAAATTATCCATGTATGATAATCTTATTGATTTAATTAACAAAGCACTTTAAAATATTAAAAAGGACTTTAAAATATTGAACATTGATATTACAAATGAATATGGGGAGAACCTATTGGACCCAAAGGAAATTACTTTGGGATTTAAAGAAATGTTTTATAAAGAAATTGTTGATCCTGAAACCATCATTGGTGAATCACTGGGAAAACTGGGCCTTATGTAGATTTATCTTAACTCGTTCAAAACTATAGGTTGTGAAGTTCATGAAGCTCTAGCAGAAACAGGAAAGGTATTGGCAAAATGGAGAACTAGGTTATAGATTAATACCACACCAGGTAGGAAAAATATTACCACTATCATAAACAAGTACAAGGAGTATAGGATGAGGATGGAGATATGAGAGGCATTGGCAGAAGAACTAGATGGTTAAAGTGTTGAGGACTTGAAAGACGATGAAGGGGTGGTTGCATAATTTATTTTTGTTCTATGCAATTTCTTTAACATTTGGTTCAAAACTTATTTGCAAATACCTTTTTATTTTAAAACAGTTGTCTTCAAGAAACCGTTCTATTTCAAAGATGGTTATCATTTGGGTGATATAAATTTATGTGTATGGGATGTAGTATACATCTTTTTTGGGTGAACTTTGTTTTCCTCATTTAAGAAAAGACTCTGTTATACTTTGATTCTCAATTACTTCAATATAGACAAAGAAATACAAACTAGAGTTTAGGTAGATATAATATTTGTGTTATATTGTCTGAATGTTATTCTTCTTATGTTGGATATATTGCCAAGGGTTATTTCTTTATATGTGTTGAATCGTTGGATGACATAATCTTTCATTGTTGTGCAGTATTTATCTTTGAATGAATATTCATAGTCATAGTTACATAATCCTTATTCAATACTATAGTGGCTCTAAAGTCTTTAAACTTCTTTGAATTTTTAGTTATTGTAGAGGTGTAGAATTACCTTTTAAGATTTCTAGTTAAAAGCATTGCCTTTCTTTTCCTTTCTGGTTAAAAGCAACACAAGTTCAAAATTCATTGTATATCATTAGAAGGTAGCTATCACCTTGTAAAAAAAGAAGAGAATTGGTTACAAATATTATTATAACTGATTCATCTGTGGTTGCATTTGTCGCTTCCTGGGTGAAAGAATATAGAGTTAAGTGGCCAAATATGTAAACCAACAGATTTTTGGTGATCTCTACTGGGGTTTTCTGTCAAATATGTGTTGTGAGTTGCTTTAGTTTACATGGTTCTTCAGAGACGCAATGCTCCTATCCTCTAGCCTAATGTAGATTGGCTTGTAGATAATCAAGAAGATATTATTATTGGCTAAAGATTGCTTGCTTGGCAACAGAGAAGAACCAATTTGCAATACAATCAAGTTAATGAAGTTAGAAGAAGAAGAAGAACATGGTGAAATCATAAGAGATAACGCCAGGCATTTTGGTGAGGCTCATGAAATTGTCTTTATTAAAAACATAGTACCTATTCCGCGAAGAGAAAGAGTCTTTCCTGTCTAAGCACTTCCTGATAAGAGACACAGAAATTAAGCTACTAATCAAAGAAATCAGTTGAACAATCAGCGAAATCTTCCATGAATCAATCAATAAGTGAAGTTGGTGACTCTATACTTTGTTGTTTTGTTCAAGTCTAGCTACTAAAAGACATACTAGGGGAGATAGAAAGAAAGGGGTATTGGATAATGATTTTGATCTACTATAAGCTATCAATTTCACATCCTTCCCATCTAACTGAAAGGTTAAGTCTGTTGGTAGACCATCATCTCCTCCCCCAAAACAAAGTGTCACAAGGGTTTTCGATACTTCTTGTCAAGATCTTTTGCATGGGATTGTTCTCCCTTTACAAGTAAACTTTCTTGTTCATACTCCTCTTATCATGGCCCAACCTCCACCTATTCCATGGGGAGCCACAATAGGTCCTGTTAACCTAGGAGCTCAACTACATGACTTGCCAAAGGTTCAGGAAAAATCATACCTAAATTTAGAGGAGATGGAAAATTCACTCCAGATGAGCACATGCAAGATTTCTTTACCACCTCCTCCATTCTTGTTGTGCAACATGAAGATGTTACCATGAGACTCTTTATAGAATCTTTGATTGATACCACTATTGATTGGTTCTACCACCTCCCAAATGGTTCTATTAACAATTGGGCTACTCTAATGACCAAGATAGAAAGTAGATTTAAGTCCGTGGAGAACGAGCAAGTCCTTGTCACTTAGTTGGCCACTATGAAGAAAGAAATTCATGAACCAATGAGAGTTTGTTGCCAAATTCAATAAGTTATATAATAGAATTCCTGAGAACATGAGGCTTGGAGATGACTTACCGAAATGCTTTTTTATCAATACCCTTCCACTAGATGTTAGTTTCACCATTAAGAGGGAAGGCATAGCTGATCTAGATGCATATCAGGAAAGAGCTATATCTATAGAAGACGACTTGATTATTGTTGGGAAATGGAAGAAATAACTTCAGACTAGTAAATCCTCAGCATTAAATTCTACTGATCCTATTATACAGAGGTTGGCTAATGATATCATCACATTGAAAAGGTAGATTCCTAAGAATCCTCTTCAACCACAATAAGAAGACATACCAAGAAAAGATTATGGCTTCCCTAGTGGTTATAATAGGACATTGCCATTAACCAGTCCCACTCAGAGATTGGCCCATGAGAATGGGTCTTCCACTAGCAAAAATAATCACATGATGTGTAATTTTCATTTGACTTCAGACCATGATGGGTCCAGTTGTCCAGAAACGGTTTGGTTCATGCAAATTCTTTCCACCAATGAACATGTTGAGACACCATATGTGGAGGAACTTGGTTCATCTCATGATGCTAGGGTAAATTTCTTTGAATATGAGTCAAACACTGAGTTAGAAGAAGATGTGTATACAAAGATTGATCCCAATTGCACAATCTTCACAAGAGGACATCATGTTCAAAAGGGTGTAGAGTTTAAAGGCCAAACTAATGGTTCATCTTCTTCTCCAAAGTACATTCTATTGAGGCAAGCCACTTTTAATTCCAAAAAGTATGAAAATGTTGCACCCAAGAATACATCTACTAAGGTACCATCTATTCCTTCCTCTAATGCACTCATTTCTATTTCATTTGACATAATTGAGTCATGCAAAAATACAAAGATTTAGATTTGCCAAGCTGAATATCTTAGGTTCAATCCCTCTGAACTAGATAAGTTAGTGAGATACATCAAGCAAGAGCCTTCACTGTCTTAGAACAATTCTCAAGTGTCTAGTGAAAATGAAGTACATGTTGAGAAACAAATTTGCTCAAATTCCAATGATAAAGACTCAAGTCAACAAAATCCCTTTGCCAAACCAAAACCCTTTTATGTGTCTTTGTATATAGTTGGCTTTAAACTAAGCAATTTTGTTATTGATTCTAGAGATTCTGATAATGTGATGTCTGCCCAAGTGGCCAGATCTTTAGGATTGTCTTATACTCCCTCCAATGGTAGGTGATTTTCTATGGATGGTTCACTAGTCCCCATTCTAGGGAAAATCAAAGATGCTCAAGTTGCCCTAGCTACTTTCCCTAAAAAGAGGCTGAAGTTAACCATTCTTGTTGTTGATATTCCAACCAGCTATGGAATGCTTTTAATTAGGAGTTTCTGTAGAGACCTTAGAGGTGAGGTATAGATTGATTGGTCCCATGCCCTGATACCCCTAGATGGGAAGAAAATTTTTCTTAACCCAAAACCCAAAGCTAAGTTCACTGTGTTAAAGTCTGGAGATCCAAGAGTAGATATTTTGTTTGTAGAAACTAGACTAGACACCTACATGTGCACCTCTTTAGAGGAGGAATTTTCAAGACTAGTTAGTCCTGATTTAGTTGATGAACTATGGACAATGGAATTTGATGGGAGCTGCTCTAGTGCTGGTTTTAGTGTAGGGGTTGTACTAATTTCAATAGATGGTTATAAATTACCTTTTGCTTATAAATTGGAGTTTGAGAATACCAATAATACCGTAGAGTATGAGGCCTTCTAGCTTGATCTGACCTTAGCCAAAGAAAAAGGAATAAAATAATTGAGGGTTGTGGGTGATGCAGAATTAATTGTTAAGCAAGTTAAGAAGACATACACTGTAAAAAAATAGTAGGCTCAAACATTACAGAATCAGGGTATGGGACTACATTGAAGACTTTGATGCTTTTTCTATAGAAGCAATGCCTAGGGATATCAATACTAGGGCTGAATCATTGGTAGTCTCTGTATCCTTGTTGTTGCTACATCTAGATTTCAAGGATAAACCATATAGGATTAAAATTATATATCATCCTAATGTGCCTGACAACGTGAATCATTGGCAAGTTTTCAACAATGATAAACAAATTATTACATTTTTAGAGAAAGATGAGGCCTTTTCAAAAATTTTCTTTGAAGGTAGTGATGACAAGAGTAATGACATTCTAGAAGGTGATAATGATGCTCCTGATGGCAAAGGACCTGAGGTTATTCAATTGAAAGGCAATAAAATTCCTAAAAGCCTAGTCTCTCTTGAAGACTTGTTCAACAGACATGATCTACACTTAAATAAAAAGAGTAGAGTTTCCATTGAATGGTTGGTTTGTTTTGATTGTGATAATATGGACACAAAAGAAGATCCCAAAGTTGTTTTTATAGGAAAATGTTGTTCTCCTCAAGAGAAGCAAAAGTTAATCTCCTTGTTAATCCATTACAAAGATTTTCTTGCATGGTGTTATGCTGATTTGAAGAGATTCAAAAATGGTGAGTTGCAAAATAAGATTCCATTAAAACCTGGTGCTACACCTTACATGCAGAAACAGGGAAACTATAACCCTAAGGTAGCAAAAGATATTTTTAATGAAATAGATAAAATGCTAAAGGCAAAAATTATTTATCCTATTCATCATTCTACATGGGTATCCAACATAGTTCTAGTAAGGAAAAAGAATGGGGATATAAGGATCTGTGTTGATTTTAGAAACTTGAATCAGGCTTCATTGAAGGATAACTATCGACTACCTGACATGGATCATATATTGTAAACAGTTGCTGGTTCTGAAATGATGTCTATGCTAGATGGGTTTTCAGGTTAAAATCAAGTTGAAGTGGCCCCGGAAGATCAACATAAGATAACATTCACTACTTCCATTGGTGTCTTTGCATATAATAGGATGCCCTTTCGCCTCATAAATGTAGGGGTGACTTTCCAGAGAGCTATGGACTTGTCATTTGGTGATCTAAAAACAAAATCATTGTTGTTTATTTGGATGATACAAGAATTTTCTCTAAGAAGAGAGATAACCACTTGCATGATCTTGAAGTAGTATTATAGCATTACAGAGAACAAGGGATTTCTCTAAATCCTATAAAATCTATTTTTTCTATAACTAAAGGGAAACATTTGGGACATACAGTTTCAAAGGATGGGATTAGAGTTGATTCTGAAAGAGTAAAGGCTATCATGCAATTGGGACTACCTACAAACAAAGATGGCACTACATCTTTCTTTGGCCAAGTAAATTTCTTAAGGAGGTTTGTACCTGACTTTGCTAAACTGACCAAGCCCATTGCTGATATGATGAAAAATCATCCTATATTCAAATGGAGTAATGAAGGAAAGTAGGCTTTTGAAAACATAAAAACTACTATTGCTAAATCACCCATCTTGGTACGTCATGATTTCTCAAACAGTTTCATCATGTATTGCTATGCATCAGAGCATACCTTATCAGCTATTCTAATGCAGAAAAACAAACAAGGTATTAAATCTCCTATCTCTTTCATGAATATTCCCCTTAAGAAGTATGAGTTCAAGTATTCCTCACTAGAAAAATATGCTTATGTTGTTGTAAAGGCAAGTTGAAGAGTTTTAGATTTTACATTTTGCAATCCCATACTACTGTCTTCATCCCTAAGACTGTTGTTAAAGTATTCTCACTCAACAAGAGGTTGGATGTAACAAATGAGGAGCTTAGATAGAAAAGGTGTAGGAATATGATGTAGATATTAAACCTATCAATCTACTTAGTGGAAAGGGTCTATGCAAAATGATAGCAGAAAACAAAATTATTGAAGAAGAGCATCTTCCCTTAGCCCTTTTGACCAGTACTATAGATGAATGGTTTTCAAGCATCTCTTATTTCTTAACTCATGGTGATTATCCATCACACTTATCAGCTAAGGAGAAAAGAAACTTAAAGCTCAAAGCAAGTAAGTACATTCTCTAGGAAGGAAACCTGTACAAAAAGGTATGGATGGGACATTCCTTAGATGTGACGATGAAGAACAACAAAAGAGGTTGTTAAAAGATTTTCATGATGAAGCTTGTGGTGGGAATTTTTCAGCCTCGGTGACAACTTTCAAAATTCTATGTCAATGTTTCTACTGGCCTGGCATGTTTAGGGATGCTCATGAGTGGGTATCTAAGTCTAAAAAATGTTTAAAGTTTACTAGTAGACCTCACCTTGTTGTATTGCCTTTGAAACCTATAGTGATTGATGAACCTTTCCAACAATGGGGTTTAGATTTTATTGGTCACGTTAATCCTAATTTTTGTGTTGGACACACACATATTTTGACTACTACCAATTATTTCACCAAATGGGTGGAAGTTATTCCAGTAAAATAGACTACCTTAGAGGTTGTGTGTAACTTCTTGAAAGAAAACATCATAGTGAGATTTGGTGTCCCAAAGAAAATAGTTGTTGATAATGCTAGTTCTTTCTCATCTTCAGAAATCACTCTCTTTTGCTATGAGCATGGTATCAACTTAGGACATTTGTCTGATTACTATCCCTAGGGCAATGGACAGGCTAAGCTCAACAAGAAAATTTGGATTTCTATTGTCAATAAATTAGTGGATGAGAGTAAAAAAGGATGGCATAAGAAGTTGTATGATGCTTTATGGGTAGACAGAATTACATATAAGAGAGCCATAGGTATGTCACCTTTTTAGTTAGTGTATGTTGTTGATAGTACTACACCTATTTCTTTGGAACTCTCAACATTGAACCTACAAAAGGCTATAGAAAATGAGGAGTTTTAGTCTGCACTAGAAAAGAGAATCATGTACCTGAACAAGTTGGAAGAAGAAAGAGAAATAGTTGTGGACAGGATTGATAAACATCAACAAATGGTTAAGAGAATTTTTGATAAAAGGGCTAAACAAAGCACCTTAGTTGTTGGAGACTATGTATTGCTTTGGGATAGAAGGAGAGAATTGAAGGGAGCACACAAAAAGTTTGATTCTCTATGGAAAGGGCCTTTTTAGATTAGACAAGTCATTGGTGATAATTATTTTCTTTTGGCTTATCTAGATGGTACTCATTTACCTCTTGCCTATAATGGGCAAGATCTAAAAATGTTTAATAGGTAATAATCTTGAGTTTCCCCTTTGTACCATAGTTTATTTCTATTTCTATTCATTTTTTGTTGTGTCTTTGTTTTCCCAATGAATAAGGCTTTATGTCATGGTGTTCTGGATTCTCTACGTCCTATCAGTCCTTGTCACCATTTAGAGCTAGTTGTTACCCCTTAATTTAATTCTGGGTCTTGTAGATGTTGTCACTCATTCTCGTGATCTATTAATTATTTATCTAAGTCTTAAAGTACCATTTTCCCCTTATTGCCCTTGAAGATCCTTTGAAGTTGCAGATATCTAAGATTTTCTAACCTAGTCAATGGTTCTTCAAGTTTCTTAACCAAGTCTCATGGTTCTGAAGTTCCTGAACCTGCTGACCTCCCAACTATGTGTCCACTTTGTTAGGTCTTTCAACTCTTGTTTGTTGGTCTTTGTAGTCAATAAGTTAGAGGTTTTTGAAACTTTGAAACCTCTGACTTGTGGTTCTACAGTTCTGTATTCTAGTGACTCTGCGACAATGAAGTTGTGGACCAGATTTCAAGGCAAGTAATGATCATTTAACAATGTGTACGACACGCCCGACGAACATCTTTTCAATATCTTTGAAGGGTGAGTAGATCTCAAAGTTATTTTCTTAAGGTACGAATTTAATGCCACATCAAATTAACATTTAAAACACATCATGGTAGAATTTTCTCTAAGTTATATAGCTCTTATTATTTCCATTCTATGCCATTGCCCCTTCAGTACTTAGCCATTGTTCTTCTATGCATTTGGCAGTGGTGATGAAATTCAAGTACCAAGGAACTCCCCACCACTTGGGTATTCAAAGTAGATGGTCAGGGGTGAAAGATACTAAACTTGGGCATATTAATTTAGGAGAATTGTGGTCTCATTTGCAGCAAGAAGACAAACCACCATTCATAGAGAAAATCCTATAGAGTGGTTTATTGCATACGAGAGGTTTTCCCATCTTAGTGCAAAATGTGGATTTGGTTGTGACTTACATGCAAAGATACGTACTTGAGGCTTTGGAGATTAGAGCAAAAGATGGGTCAGTGGTAGAAAAAATTGATCCTAGAACTATCTCTCATGAGTTAAGAATTCCAGAGAGAGAGGAATTTGAAGATATGTCTATTGCTATTAGAATGAAGTTCTTTCAAGCAAAGGGAGACTGGAGCAAGAATTCCATCACATAGAACTGGTTAAAATCCAAAAAAAGAGGTAAGTCTCAGTTACCTCCGAAGCTAAAAAGAGCCCATTTTAAGGATGAAATTTTAGATGTCATTACTTTGCTGCATTATGTGGTTGGGAGTGAAAACATAGATTCTTTTGAGAATTGGATGTGTCATTTTATTCTATTAATATGCAGTGATGGTCAATTCATAAATTGGGATGAAATTATTAGTCATCATTTGAATGAGCAACTGGTTAAGTTTTAGGAGACTGCCACTTTTTGTATGTGTTCTTATTTGATATATATTTTAACCAGCCAAGATGTTGTTTGGGCTAGATTGAGACCACATGGGTCTTTAACCCCTGGCACACTTGTGTATACCTATTTTCCCTAGCTCACTAAATATTTTGGAATGAAAGATTACTGCCATGTAAATGATGCCTTTTTTATGTTTGTTGTGAGAAAATTGGATGGTAACCCTGAGTTGAGGATTTCCCTTGAGGCTGCTTCCTTGATCATGGAGTTTGGGAGCTTCTATATTCAATTTTATAGGTTCACCTACTTGAGAGTAGGAGGTTATGAAAGGTCCCCAACCAAACTACCCTGGTACCCCAGTGACTTTATTATTTTTCTAGAAATTTGTAAACAGGTGTTTGTTGTGAATGTTAAATACCAAAGTATGAGAAAACAAGGATACTCTTTCCTGCTAACATTGTCTTCCTACTCTTGGAAAACAAATGATATTACTAAAGGGGAAGAGTATGTCTTGGGAGAGTTTAATTTCCATTCTTTATCAATGATGCCTAATTTTGACAACAAAAACTACGTGAAGCAGAACTTTCATGGCTCTAGCTCCTATGAGCATCATTCAAGCCTAGAGGATTTCTAGGAAGATTGTGCAAATGACCAGGAGGTCCAAAAGAGAAGCTGTATGAGACTCACTCTTAGTCAAATTCAAGCATTTGGTCTTCCCCTTCATATTCTTGATGGAATTGAAGAAAATTTAGAAGTGGTTGATGCTGAATACCAAAATTTGATTTCAAAACACCTTCTCGGGATTAACTGGTCAGAGAAGGAGGTTGTGGATTTGGGAACCCATTTTGCTGCAATGTTAAAGAGAACTGAAGATTGGTTAGTGGGAAAATGGCACGGACATGCAGGCTCTCCACATGAGCAAAGGAATTCAAGGGCCAATAAACAAAGATTAGTGCAAAGTTCTGGTGTACATATTTCTTCAGGTAGATAAGAAACATTGCATCCTAATACCAATTGACAATCAAGAGGTGATGGTGAAAGGCCAAAAGAAATTTTAAAGCTTAAATCAACCTGTGAAGTGGATAGCATCCTTTTGTCTACCTTGTAAAAGAAAAATACAAAAGTGAAATTTGTGTCCGTGGACTTTGATTCCATTTTCAAACAAATTATTGATGATGGTTCTTTTCCTCCATTTTTTGAAGTTCCCTCTCCTCCCGCTGATGAGAATGTTTCTATTTCTATTTCTGTTGACAATCAGAATAAAATTGTCCCAGGTAATGTGGATAATAGTGTCATATCTTCCTCCCCAAGTTGGTTGAAAAAGTTAGTGGATAAGAAAAGAAAGAGTGTACCCACAGTGGCAGTTGAAGTAGACACCATTGATAAATTATTACAAAGTACCTTGAAGCCTAAGAAAGCTAGAAGAATGTCCAGGATGGTGACATATGCTACTTCAGGGCATCAGATGATATAAATTGCTAACCCTGTGAAGGACTTAATTAAAAATGAAATTATTAAAGCAAATTATAAAATAAGTCACATTGACTTGGGTCCTTCAACTCTAGAAGGAGATGCTTATCATGCTAGCTATTTTATAAATGCTTTGATCAAAAGGGCAAAACAAGGGGAAAGAAAACTAAAAATTGCAATCCCAAGTTCTCTCCTTGAGCAATTTCATTCAGTCCATTGTGACACCTACAACCCACGAAGCCTCCAGTTTTGACCTTGCAAGGATTGGTGCCAACACTATGGAACAAATTAAGAAGAATTTGAATTTTTCCAAAGCTGTAAGTGGGTGGATCAAAAATTTGTCTTGTGAAATTATGTTTTTCTTAACTAGGTCAACACAATCTTACTCCCAAGTGCATTATATGAGGAAGGAATTGATCAGTGAACTTTGACTGGTGAGAAAGGAACAAGGCAACACTTATGTGCTTTCAAAAGAAGTTTCTGAATTAGTGGCTACGGATTCTCATACACTTATCAAAGAGAAACTGATCAATGACCCATGGGATATAGACCCTTCTTGGGCCGATTCTTTGGAGTGGAAATTATCCATGTATGATAATCTTATTAATGAAATTAACAAAGCACTGCATCAATACCTCGATGTGATGATTGATATTAAAAATAATTGTAAAATACTGGACATGCATATTACAAATGAATATGGGGAGAACCTATAGGACCCAAAGGAAATTACTTTGGGATTTAATGAAATGTTTCATAAAGAAATTGCTGATACTGAAACCATCACTAGTGGATCACTAGGCAAACTGAGCCTTATGCTGGTTTATCTTATCTCATTCAAAACTAGAGGTGATGAAGTTCATGAAGCTCTAGGAAAAATAGGCAAGGTATTGGCAAAATGGAGAACCAGGTTACAGATTACTACCACACCAGGCAACAAAAGCGTCACTGCTATCCTAACCAAGTACAAGGAGTATAGGATGAGGATGAAGATACGAAGCATTGGTGAAAGAAGAAGATGGTAAAAGTGTTGAGGACCCAAAGGATGATGAAGGAGTGGCCACATAATTTGGTTTTGTTTTAAGCAATTTCTTTAACATTTGGCTCAAAACTTATTTGCAAAGACTTTTTTATTTTAAAATGGTTGTCTTCAAGAAACTATTCTATTTCAAAGACAGTTATCATTTGGGTGATATAAATTTATGTGTATGGGATGTAGTATACATCATTTTTGGGTGAACTTTGTTTTCCTCATTTAAGAAAAGACACTGTTATACTTTGATTGTCAATTGATTCAATATAGATGAAGAAATACAAACTGGAGTTTGAGTAGATATAATCTTTGTGTTATGGTGTCTGAATGTTATTCTTCTTATGTTGGATATATTTCCAATGGTTATTTCTTTATATGTGTTGAAGTGTTGAATGACACAATCTTTCATTGCTGTGAAGTATTTATTGTTGAATGAATGTTCATAGTGATAGTTACATAATCCTTATTCAATATTGTAGTGGCTCTAAAGTCTTTGAACTTCTTTGAATTTTTAGTTATTGTAGAGGTGTAGAAAGTCTTTTAAAGCTATGTGGTTAAAAGCATTACCTTTCTTTTGCTTTCTGGTTCAAAGCAACACAAGTTTAAAATTAATTGTATATCATTAGAAGGTAGCTATCACCTTGTAAAATAAGCAAAGAATCAATTACAAATATTATTATAACTGATTCAATTGTGGTTACATTTGTCACTTCCTGGGTGAAAGAATATAGAGTTAAGTGGTAAAATCTGTAAACCAACACATGGTTGCAAGTCATGTTTCATACTCTTAATATGTTATCAACTAAGAGCATCGATCAATTTTGATTAGTGTTATCAAAGATCTCTATTCTATTTTAGCTTTTTGAGAATAGACAACAATATTGCCATTTTGGCTAGTGGTTTCAAACTACTTTGGACTGTAGTTAATTAGATTGAACAACACTTGATTTTATGATAGGTTTTTCAAGAATCCTTTTGTTTGCAGGTCCAAGTTATACAATAGATCAAACATGATGGTGAGGTTAATAAAGCCTGATATATGCCACAAAATACTTTCATTATTGCTACCAAAATAGTTAGTGCAGATGTTTATGTGTTTGATTACAACAAACATCCATCAAAGCCACCTCAAGATGGTGGTTGTAATCTTAATATTAGATTGAGAGGTCATAATACAAAAGGGTATGGTTTGTCGTGGAGCCCTTTTAAGCATGGATATCTATTGAGTGGTTCAGATGATGCACAAATATGTTTGTGGGACATTAAATCACCTGCCAAAAATAAAGTACTCGAGGCTCAACAAATATTTAAGGTGAGCTAGTTTAGTTGATGTCTTTCATAGTAAATTTGGTTTTTAGCACATTGCTATTTAGTATTTGGATGCAAGATAAGCCTTAGGCCTTTACATTCCAATCATTTATTTCATGTCAATTAAATTTTTTCAAGCCTTTGAAATTTTAATTTGTTTTAGAATTGCAACTTTTCTCACTATTAGATAATGTTTTCTTAGTGAAGAATGCTTTATCAACACCATTTCATGATATAATTACAATGCAGGTCCATGATGGTGTAGTTGAAGATGTTGCATGGCATTTAAAGTGCAGGTATCTATTTGGGTCTGTTGGAGATGATCGTAATTTGTTGATATGGGACTTGCGTACATTTGGTGCTAATAAGCCAGCACAATCAGTAGCAAGTCATCAAAATGAGGTAAGTCATATGTGGAATGAAGCTTTATGAACAATTAATATCTCTAATTCTCACCAAAATTTTCTTTCCATGCATTGTATTGGAGTTTCAACATGTGCTTGCCATTTTTTATCCCATTAGTATGCTTACTTATTTTTTCTAGATAGCTGTGGGTTCTATTGGGGCTCACTTACTTTTTCACATCCAAAACTTTTAAAGGTAGGTTTCTTTAAATTCATTGGTTAGCATTGTTTAGTAGTGGTGATACATTTAAAAAATAATCCTAGAAAGATATTATTCAAAAATTGTCATCTTTTAGAATCTGTTGAAGATGCCATGCCCTGCATTTCCAATAAGTTAATAAATATCAATCTCATATGAGGATATCCTTTCCCATATAGTTGTTGAAATTAAGGAACACTGAGAGGGGGGTGAATCAGTGTTCTACAAAACTTATTATTATGTTCCTTTATTAATTTACTACATACATTAAAAAGAAAGAAGCATGAACTTTAGAACAACAACAAAAAGATCATCACACATGAACACCAAGATTTTTACATGGAAACTCGGTTAAGGGAAAAACCATGGTGGGAGTTAACCCACAAGATTTTATACTCTGTTAAAAGTATTACAAATGGGAAGGCACATTGCCCAGAGCTCACTGCTCAAATGAGGCTCACCACTTACAAGGTCAATTACAAGAGTTCACTAAAATACTTGAACTGAAGAATAGCATCTAACAATGCAAGATTATAGTTCCAGTTAGGTTCAATATACTGACATCACACACTTCATCTCTCACTGCCCTGTTTCACTATTCTACCATGATTTGGAGCATAGATCTCTTTATTTCACACTTAATTCTACCACACTTCGCACCTATCACTTCATATTCACACAACCATACATCAAAATGCTCACACCCATTGATCATATATATCTGCAACATGAAATTACATCAACTGTAGTCGGCCACAAGAAAACTTAGAAACTTTTTGAAGATCACTATTCTGTCTGCTGAATCCATGCACAATTGTCAATGCAAATCAAAACCTATGTATTCAAGTCACCACACATGTCCGCCAATACCACTAGATCTCATAAATTACTCAACCAACCACTTCTCTTAATCTGCACAAGGATCAAACACCAAGTCAACCTGTTCTTCATAGGATTGAACTATCTACACAAAACTCGATACTCAAATGCTTGTAACTTTCAATCCCTTCATCACTGAAGGCTAAAACTTTGGATTTAGGTAGCTCTTACATCCCTTAACATTCCCTCAAATTTGCAACACAATATAATTACTTGTGGAGAAATGTGGACCAAAATGCTGAACTCTGTCATATGCTATGTTCCTGTCTATCCAGACTTAGACAAATCTGCAATCAGACTTCTGGTATGATCAAATGATACAATGTTGATGTGTAAGATAGGTTTAGTTGCCATCAATGACAACACCTGATATGCCTAGCGGTGTCTATTGCCAACAATCTCCCCCTTTGGCATTGATGACAACACTTAGTGAAAATGACTAAGTGTTAGAATAGCTCCCCCTTTCTGTGTATGCTTGTGATTTCCATTGCTCCCCCTTAGATGAATTCCTCATTTTTCACTGCTTTCCACTCCCCCTTTGACATCAATGGAAAAGGTTGAGATCTGCATACCAAAATTCATGCAAAAACTCTATGTACATGGGCGCATATATACAAACAATCCTTATGTCTTGTCTACATGAACTTAAACACATCACCAAAAATGTTTTTCAACAGTGCCAATTCACTGTCCCAACTTTTCTTCATTCTACCCAAAACTAAAATATGACCACTGAATAAAACTACCTATGACTCTGCTATCTGTAGATTAGTGGGATCACTTGTCAGAGTAGCAGCTTGAGCTTCTATCAATGCATTGAACATTATTTTTAACTTAGGGAAAATCAGTCCCTGGAGTTCACACATCCTTGCCATAATGTTTTATTTTTCTTTCACCAATTTCTTTATTTCATCAATCAAGCTAATTACTTGACATTCTTGACTCGCCACAGATACTATCAAAGGATCAAAGGATTGAGATACATTTGATAATTTTTGCTCAGACTCCTTTATTTTCTTCTCAATATCCTCTACAAATTTTGGCCAAGATAAACAAAATTTGTACACATCTCCTCCTTCAGTAAGGGCATTTCGAATACTCTTTACACTAGTATCCAACATAATTCTATCATTATCAATTATGCTTTTCAGTTCACTAAATCTTTTATCATTAAATTTATTCCAGACTTTAACTTCTACGGACTTCTCAAAAGACTCAAAGTGAGTGCTTACAGAATTTATCAGACTCTTCAACTGACCGGAGGGGAGTGCTAATGAATCCTTTTGAAATGAAGGCATGATTTTCTCCAAAATGCTAGATGCAAGATAAAAAAACTCACTGTCTTCTATATGGAACTTCAAGAATTCCTCTCTGGCCTTAGTTTGTGCAAAGGAGACCAACTTCATCTTCTATATCGGTGATAGAGTATCAAAATTGATTGGACCTTGTATTATATCTGGATCTTCTGCAACTTGTTTGTCTTTCTCCAAAATTTCTTTCACTACTTTTGCAGTGTCTCTTGCCCAATATGATGTTTTAGTTTTATGCTCTTTAGATCTTGCATTGTCTTGCTTATCATTTTCATTCTTTTTCTCTACTTATGTTCTTTCTGCATCAATAGCAAAGGCACCCTTGTTTTTATCTTTATCAGAAATGTGTTCTGCATTCTTTTCTGGAGGATTTTGTGTATCCTTAGTAGAAGCATTATCATCATTTTTTATAAAATTTCTCAATGTCTAGAATGGAAGAATCAATTCCATCATCAGTTTCTTCTTCTTGATCTTCCTTGTCCTTAACCTCTTCTGCTTTCTACTCTTTATTCTTCTTAGAATCACCTTTAGTAGGAGCATTTATATTCATCTTTGTATTTTCTTCACCAGATTGGTCCAGACAAATTTGAGTATCCTCTACACAATCAACATTATCTTCCTTCATCATCTCTTCATCTCCTTTATTCAATATTTCTTCTTCCAGAATAGAGAAATCATCTACCTCAGCTTGTTTCTCATTTTTCTTCAACTCTTCATTATTCAGAATGGATGTATCATCAACATCAATAGGCTCTTCAAACCACATAAAACTCATTCTTATCTAGGGCTTTCCTCAGAATTTGTTCTATTTCTTTAACCACTTCATCATTGTCTCCAATCATTAGCTTATTCATCCTTTTCTTGCTTCTAAATTCATCTTTAACTTCTTTGAAAATTTGATTTGCTTCCTTCCTAGAGATTACTGGACACATACTGGACAACACATGTTCTCTAAGCTCCAAATCTTTTGCTTTAGCAGCTTCTTTTCTCATCTCCAAAATGTCACTTAGACTCTTAGGGATTTCTGACAAAAATTCCACAAATGCTCTATTGAATGTATTCAAGTACTTAATTGTAGCATCCTCCAAAATTTTGTTGTTGACATTGCCAAAGTTGTCATAATATTTTTTTATGGGTTTCAAATTCCCATGAATAATTATTGCATTCACAATATCTTCAACTGACAACATGGATTTTTCAACATGAGTCTTAGTCTTTTGTCTTTTGGTCACCCTTATACTTTCGGAGGGCTTGTCTTTGGAAACCATTGATGCTTCTACTTTCTCTGACTTTATGCTTCTAGAAGGCTTCTCCTTAAATACTTTAGCAGCCTTAGTGCTTGAGGCCTTCAGCTCTTTAACCTTATCATCTGAATCAGTCTCTTCTTCATCCTCCTCTACACTAACATATGACCTTTTGCCCATTACTTTTGTTCTTTTTCCTTCCTTACTGGTAAGTTTTTTTTTGAATTTCTCTACAATAGGAGAAGGTGATGCATTAGAGGTTGTACCAAAACTCGTAGTAGTCCTTGATTTAGAAGGGGATTCTACTGGAACACTTCCCTGTTCCTTGTCCTACTTCTCCTTCTTAGCTTTCTCTATCCTTTCCTTGTTTTGTCTCATGGCTTCTTTGGTTATTCCAATACTTTCCTCATACATTTCAACTTGCCTTTGGATCTTTCTCTTAGATTTAGGTCACTGAAGCTCAACATGTAGTTTCAAAGTAAGCTCATCATATGTACCAAATCTCTTAAATGAGGTATCTTTTGG
Organism: Cunninghamia lanceolata; assembly: GCA_027924645.1. Taxonomy (NCBI): domain Eukaryota; kingdom Viridiplantae; phylum Streptophyta; class Pinopsida; order Cupressales; family Cupressaceae; genus Cunninghamia; species Cunninghamia lanceolata. The sequence continues at coordinate 3,516,345 of BSBN01000925.1, read as the reverse complement.
TTTGTTCAAAAGGTGTTGAGCATACATTTCTATTTTTTGTTGGTCAACTTCTTACCCCATGGGCATGATCCATAAGTCCTTGGTTCAACTGCTTCCATCAAGCATTGATTTGTTTCCACCATGAAACAAATTGTATCCTTGTACTTTTCCATCATAGACTTACGGATTCTTTCCCTTGATTGCATCTTATTCTAAAAATTCTTGAAATACCCCCAAAGAGTAGTCCTTTGGGCATTGCAGTCCCCAATATTGTGCAAGTGAGCTCTCTTACTTGTATGACAATAGGCTTGTCACTGGTTCAACACAGGCTTTTCATCCTAGGAAACTCATTCATCAAATAAAAGAACAAGCACAGGACCAACGTACCATACTTGAATGTATTCTTCTTATCCTTCTTAATCTTGTTCAGATTTTCCATTAGCTGGTTTTGCAGCAACTCACACAAGTCATAGTCAGCATTTTCTTTTAACATCTAATAAGCAACATAAATGGCTATACTAGACACCGCGCTTTCCCTATTGGAGTGGTATATCTTATACCTAATCACCATAGATGCAAATTTCACATCTAGATCGGTTATATCATTTATTGGCATTGCCCTCTTATCAAACTTTGAGCTGATAGCTTTAGTTACAGTTTGATTCTTCACTAATTTTAACATCGGCAGTCTACCAAATGAGTTCAATCCCATTACGGCCTTGATGCCATCCTTAGTGATCTTAAAGGGTTTCATCAATCACATAAATTCAACATGCATCTGATAGTACATACCGGACCCACTTGTCCTCATCGAAGGATGGGAACCCTATAACCTGAATGAAATATTTCTCTTATAGTGCCTTATACTCAAGTTTAAGACCATAAATCTCACCCCTCAGGTGATTCTTAAACAAATCTAGTAACTTCAAATAACCAAACTCGTCTATGCTAGCATGAATGTAAGCCCTAATATCTTCTACGTGCAACACACTATGTAGAAAATTAGAAAGGGCACCCAACAGATCGACCTCTACAGATTTGTGTGGATAATTTTTGAATTTAGGTCGAGGCGTTTCGATGATGTCAACAACCAATAGAGTAGCCATATCTAGGATTTGTAAATTTAGAGAGTTTTACAGGGAATACCTTATTTCACCATGGGATTAGGGTTAGCTGTCGAATTCACTTTTTGTACTCCAAACCTTTGAGATCTCAGCTCAGGCACTCTTCTCCTTGTTCTCTTCAAATGCTAAGTGATTCAAATGTTGAGTGAATGAAATTTTATGCTCTGCAAAACCTAATTCATCATTGTAATAAATGCTTTTCTGTAACTCTTTCGGATACATTATTTCTGAATACAGTCAATCTTCAATTACTCTACAATCAATCACACTAGGTTCTTTTCTTCTGGAATTTGGTTCAAAAAATTTGCAATAGGCTTCTTTATCTTCATTCATCATGGCTGATTTAGGCACCCACTTACTGGTAGGGGGAATTGGATTTTCAATGCAGCTCCCCCTGAGCCAGAGCTCCTATTTCAATTTCTAGAGGAATTATCAACACCAAATTCTGGGACCCATCACCATCAATCATTACACTTTTCTTCACCCATGTTTTATTCATTTCATTTTGAATCGCATTCATATCTACTTTGCCCTTGCCTTTATCTTGTCTTTGCATATTCTAGTTTCTATTTACTAGACCTTTTCTATCATCAATCCTGCTTCTGTAGAATCTTGCAATATGACTGGATCTGTTGCAATTAAAGAACACAACATTCCTTTGCTCATTTACTTAATTTCCTCTTGATCTGTACTGATTAGCCATGTGTCCAAATCTATTGCATGTAAAACATTTTCCATTGAAAGAATTGACATTTCCTCTATTTTTAGAGTTATTTATCATCATACTTCTGCATTCATTGGATCTATGACCATACCTTTTACAACTGAAGCATAGACTAGAGAAGGATGGACCACTTTGATTCACTCTACTTCTGCACTGAGTAGCTCTATGACCAAATTTATTGCAATTAAAATAATTTCCATTGAAAGATTGATACCTTTGAGCATTAGGTTGTCTTACCGGAAGCCTTCTAGAATTCATTCTTTGATTTCTTTGACTAGATCTAGAGCTTTCACCTTTCTTATATCCCAGACCATGCTTATCATATGCCTTCTTCTGACTATCAAGCATCACCTCAAGTTTAGTTGAGCTTATCTTGAACTTCTCTTTGTATTCATTTGTAGCGTCTAGGTCATGTTTGAGAATGACAATTTGCCTTTCAAGTTGTTCTTCATTATACCTAGTTTCTTGTAGATCAGACTCTAGATGGCCAATTATTTTGTCCAATCTACAACACTCTTCTATTCTTTCTTTTAAAGACTGATTCAAGTTTTCCTCAGTCTTCTTTCTTTTGTCGATTTCCTTGGTTAGTCTCATCACCCCAGATTTCATCTCATGTTTTAGGACAATAACTTCTTTTGCCAGCTTCTCACATTCCTTTGTCTTCTCCTTCAAAGCCTCATCCATGTCATTGTCTTCATTCTAATTTGCTAACCGCTCAAGTAGCTCCTTCCTCTTTTCCATAGATTTACTCAGTTGCCCTTTTAAAGTTTGAATGAAATACTTAGCATCTTTAAGGTTCTCTTTCAGTTCTTTGACTTCTGCTCTAGACTGATCAATATCTTCTAAAGCAACTTGAAGTTGTTCATTGATGCCATCAGAATACCTGAATGAATCCATTGAAATACCTTCCCAAATCTTCCTCAAGCTATTAAACTTCTTCCAAGGAACTAGGCTCTGATACCAATTGTTGAAATTAATGCACACTAAGAAGGGGGGTGAATTAGTGTTCTATAAAACTTATTATTATGTTCCTTTATTAATTTACCACATACATTAAAAATAAAGAAGCGTGAACTTAAGAACATCAACAACAAGATCATCACACATGAACACCAAGATTTTTATGTGGAAACCTGATTAAGGGAAAAACCACGGTGGGGGTTAACCCACAAGAATTTATACTCTATTAAAAGTATTACAAATGGGAAAGCATATGCCTTTAGGCACACTACCCAAAGATCACTACTCAAAGGAGATTCACTGCCTACAAGATCAATTACAAGAGTTCACTAAAATACTTGAATTAAAGAATAGCATCTAACAATGTAAGATTACAGTTCCAGTTAGAATCAATATACTGACATCACACACTTCATCTCTCACTACCCTGTTTCACTGTTCTGCCATGATTGAAAGCTTAGATCTCTTTATTTCACACTTGATTCTACCACACTTCGCACCTATCACTTTATATTCACATAGCCATACATAAAAATGCTCACACCCATCAATCATATATATCCACAACATGAAATTACATCAATTGTAGTCGACCTCAAGAAAACTTAGAAACTTTTTCAAGATCATTGTTTGGTCGACTGAATCCATGCACAATTGTCAATGTGGATCAAAACCTATGTATTCAAGTCACCACACATGTCAACTAGTACCATTGGATCTCATAAATTACTCAACCAACCACTTCTCTTAATCTGCACAAGGATCAAACACCAAGTCAGCCTGTTCTTCACCTGATTGAACTGTCTAACCAAAACCTAATACTCAGATGCTTGTAACTTTAAATCCCTTCATCACCAGAGGATAATACTTTGGATTTCAGTAGCTTTGACATCCCTTAGCATTCCCTCAGATCTGCAGCACAATATAATTACCTATGGAGAAAAGCAAACCAAAATGTTAAACCCTGTCATATGCTCTATTCTTGTTTATCCGGACTTAGACAAATCTGCAATCTGACTTCTGGTATGATCAAATGATATAATGCAAATGTGTAAGATAGGTTTAGTTTCCATCAATGACAACACCTAATATGCCTAGTAGTGTCCCTTGCCAACAATAGTTTGACAATAAGTGCTAAAGTTCTCTAGTAGTGTAGCAATATTATATGTCATGATAAACAAGAACTATTCTACATTTTAGTGAAATGTACAATGAACTCAACAAAATCTTTTACCATTAGCCATGATAGATGGTTTCTATCAAATTGTAGAGTATGGAATAGAAAAATGGTAAAGCTTATCCTATAGCATTTTCAGGGAATCCCATGAGTTTGGGAAGACCAATTTTATATTTATGATGTTTGTTTGCTTAGATTTTCCCAGATAAACTCCTCAAGAAATAAAGAGTAGGTGACTATCCAATACTGACCCAAGCCAAACTTACAATGACAAAGGCAAATGGATACAGAATTTATTATACCAATTCCCAAGCCTTGGTATAATAAAACATTTTCTTTATTTTTAAGGCTCCAAGTTCACTCTTAACTTTTCTCATGCTATTTGTGTCATAGGTTTCAGACTAGTAAGTCACAAATATGCATGGTAGATGATAGATTAGACACTAATATTTTATTTGGCTATAATGGTGGCTGCAAAACACTTCTTGTTCTTTTAGGTAATATGGAAACTATTTTTGTCTTTTCCCTTTCTTAGCATTGAATGTGTCTACATATTGTGTTCAAATATTTCAGAGGTCTCACATTCATGCTGATAGTCTTATTTTCTTTATCATATCTTTGGCATGACTTACATATAGTCAACATAAAATGTGGCTTAGCATACATGAAAATACATAATTTGCATTCATATACTACAAATACAATTATGTCTATGATTATATGCACATTTCTGGAAAATTACATATATATCATTCACATTTATCATATTCAACTTGTTTCTAATTCTTTTGATATAGGTGTGACTACATTATCGATGTTTGAAACCCTGAGAATGGTATTCAACCTAAATTTTACACAAATAAGGTGTCAGATCTCCTTGCCAAGAAATACACTAATGTATATAGGCATAGAAGCAGTAAGGTATTTGAGCTAACTCAGTTTTTTTTTTTAAAATTCTATTGTCAAATGTCATGTTTCTCGCCACTATTTGCATATAAAATAGAGATAAATTGGTAGCACCTCTTATGCTTTTACAATTATATTTTTTTGAATGCACAAGCAGTGTTGTTTTTAAATCCATTTTATTTAAATCAATAGTAGAACAAATGTAATATGAAATACATATGGTCACAATAAACACTAATGTTGATGATATAAAATGACCATTTTATTCAAAAACTGTCAATCAAAAATATATCTTCCCACCTCCCACCTTCTTCTCCACCCTTATTACTAATTCTAGACAACTCTACTCTAATAAAGGTGGTCTTGATATTGCATCTTATCATTAATTTACAAGGACAATCACACTGATTTAAAGCATATCATGAAACATTATATATGTGTCATTACTCAATCCATAGATGACTTCATCATAATAGGAAAATAGATGCACTTGCCTTCAATCCAAAAGAATTAAGTGAATGTGATGTTGATACTTTACATTAGAGACACATTTTATAAAGAAAAAAATAAAGGAAAATGCTTACTTGATGTTCCAAGAGAGTACCATCAAAGGGAACTTGCAATCGCATTTGAAGCTTTTGTAATCGCTCTTGCTGGATATGACAACATAGTTTACCATAAATGATCAAATAAGTTTATATTATTTCTTGCCATTAAACAATGAGATTCCATTCAACCTATTATTCCTAAACATATATATTATTACTTTTAAATGTATAATGCTTTCCTAAATCCTATGTTTTTGATATACTCTCTTTCCCATACATACATCATTAAAGAAGCAAATAGTATTTCTAATTTAATATATAAAAACATTGAGTAACTCAAAATAAATAGAAAATTGAAACACATAAATTGGGTAGCTAGGTAGCAAGGTTACAAGCATAAAATAATGACCTAAAAAAATAATCATAAAACATCACATCAAGATTTTGAAAATGCTTAACATATCTCTTGTTTCTGTAGAAAGGCGTTGTTCCATTAAAAATAAGATCTTTATAATCTAAATACAATTTTGGTTGTAAATATTATGCCTTAGATTATCTTGATTAATCAATTTATAATAGATGAGTAGAAGTATTACAAGGAAGGTCCCTTATAATGAAAGAAAGGAGAGAAAATATCTAGGCTTATGCTACAATGGGCTAAGAGTTGACCTCTTTGTAAAAAGATTCCATTAACCTTTTGACCATAAGAAACAAATCTTGCTTAAAAGGTTTCAAATCACTTATGCTAAGAGGGGAAGAATCCTCTTGATAAGCTACATTACTTCTTTCTTTCCACATAAAATTTAAGGATGTCAGTTAAATCATTTGCCAGACATATTTCTTGCTATCCCTAACTATCTAAGAGTTTAGTAGGTGGAGTTAACTCCTTAAGAGAGAGGTAATAAAGAGGAAGTCAAACTCTGCCTACAAATAGGTCCAAAAAGTCCTAATTGTGCTACACCTCCAAAAATATGTTCAACTTGTTGAAAACAAGGCAAATAATTGAGAGGGGGGGTGAATCAGTTATCTTAAATTTCTTATCTTTCCTTTCTTCTTTAACAATAGTGCAGTATCAAAACATATAAGCATAAATGAACATGAGAGCAGAAATGAAATCAACACACATAATACAAGGATTTTTATGTGGAAAACCCTGTTAAGGGAAAAACCACGGGGTGACTAACCCAAGATTGTATTCTCTCTTAAAAGAATAAAAGGTACAAAATGGCACTTGCCAATTAGGGCTCGTTGCCCGAGCACACTGCTCACAAGAGGCTCACTACCTACAATAGTTTATAGAAAGTAACCAAGTATTTGAACTGATGAGAAGCATCCACATATGCTGAGGTTCAATTTCAATTAGGCTCAATATATTGATCTACTGCACTTCATTCTTCCTCTGTTTTGGTGCTGTTGTTCTGTCACATACCAGACCTGTATTTCCTCTTCCACACTTATCTCTGCCTTTTATCACACACTATTCATAATCCACACCCCTTCACATCAAAATCCATCTGGTATATATATCCGCACCAAGGATTTCAACATCTTTCTAGTCGGCATCCGGAATACTCAAGATTTTCCCAAACTCTGGTCTGTCAGGTGAATCCATGCTTACTAAGTGATGCGTATCAAAGATATAGTTATAGAAGTCATCAATCATGTCGACCAACCATGGATGATCCCTCAAGTAGCTTGATTAGGTCATCAATTTATCATCCAAGTTAAGGTATGATGCTCTGTCGGTTAGTTCTTCCTTAGACTATACTACCTGTCAGGAACCCAACACTTAGATGCTCATATCTTTTCATTCTATCAACATCAGAGGATCAATCTCTAGAATGTAGTAGTAATGGTACTCCTCTTGACTTCCCCAAGTTCACACTTTTTTGAGATACATCCTCTAGGAAATCTGGACCTGATTGTCGGACCTTGCTGCATGCTCTGTTCTTGCTCACCGGACCAAAATACTCTTCAATCTGACTTCCAGTATAGACATACCATGTGCTGTGGATGTGTGGGATGGACTTTGTTTCCATCAATGACAACAATCATAAAGCCACATAGTGTCTCTTGCCAACAATCTCCCCCTTTGGCATTGATGGTAACACTTAGTGAAAAATGACTAAGTGTCGTAGCACACTCCCCCTTGGCTGATACTCTATCTTATGTACACTTTTACTAGAGCTCCCCCTTAGCTGGATTCCATATTTTTCACTACTCCTCACTCCTCCTTTGACATCAATGGTAAAGGGTGAAATCCGCACACCAAAATTTGTAAAAATCAATCTATACATAGCTGCATAAATATATACATGTTATACTTGCATATACATAAGTATATCCGCAAAAGTGGTTTTCAACTGAACAAATTATGTTGCCCAAATCTGCATCATCCTGTCCAAAATTGAGATGTGACCACTTAATAAAAATACAAAAGCTTTTGCCCTCTTTAGGTCTACTGGATCACTGGTCTGGGATGTGGTCTGAGCATCAGTTAGGGCCTCATGCATTGCCTCTAACTTAGGGATAATTATCCCTCTTAGTTCACTCATTCTGCTTATTTTATTCTTCTTCTCCTTCTCAAGCCTCTTTATCTCATTTATAGTGGCAATAGCCTAGCACTCTTGATTCATTATGGATGAGGTGAGAGGATCAAAACTTTGAGATAAATTTGATAATTTACCCTCTTGTTCTTCCACCTTCTTTGCAATGTCTGTTGTCATTGTGGACCAAGATAAGCAAAATTTGTATAATTCTCTACCATCTTTGAGAGCATTTTCTAGGCTCTTTATCCCAATATTCAGATTTCTCCTATCATTTGCTATGAGTCCTTGTACTTCAGAGAATCTCTTACCTGAAAACTCTTTCCAAACTTCCTCTTTTGTTGATTTCTCCAAAGAATCAAAATGTGTGCTAATATAATTAACAAGAGATTTTAGATTACTAGATGAAGAGGCCAAAAGATCATTTTGGAAGGATGGCATGATTTTCTCAAGCACATTGGATGCAATCTCTATCAGCTCACAATCTTCCATGTGAGACTTCAGAAGCTTTTCTTTTGCTTTAGCTTGAGCAAAAGATTCTACCTTCATTATCTAGACTGGAGAGAGATAGTCAAAATTGAGTGGTCCATGAAACAATTATGGTTCCTTGGTCAAGAAATTCTTCACTACTTCTACAGTGTCTCTTACCAGAGACTTCTTTCTTTTTGTAGCCTCAGAGTTGTCATCAGATATCTTCTTTGTTTGTTTTTCTTATCTTCCCTTTTTCTCCTCTTCTTGATTTGCTTTCTCCTCTTTTCTTGCTTCTCCTTCAGTTCTGGAGTCTGCTGGGGGATCCAAAAGAGAGATGTTTACTTCTTCATGGACTTCCTCTTCTGGAATAGAGGAATCCATGTCCTTAGTCTTTTCCTCACCTATCTCCTTTGACTCTTCTGTAGTTTTCTCAGTAGAATCTTCCTTTGATGCACTTAATCCTTCACCATCCATATCAGAAGGTTCATCACCTATGTCCTCTATAATAGGAAGATTGAATCTTTTAAATGCATTCTAGAGGATGTCCTTTGTTTCTTTGGCAACTTGATCTATCTCTCCAAGCATAAGCTGGTTCATTCTTGCTTTTCCCTGAAACTCATCCTTGCAGTACTTGAAGATCATGTTCATTTGTTGAGAGGTAATGGAAGGATAGAGTTGAATAGCAATATGTTCCTGGATCTCTAGGTCCTTTGCCTTAGCATTCTCCTTTCTCATTTCAAATTCCTTCTCTAAACTTTTGGGAAGTAGAGAGATGATTTCAATGAATTCTTTATTATAAATGTTAAGATACTTAACTATAGTATCTTCCAGGATTTTCTTGTCAATATCACTAAACTCATCTTAAAATTATGTTAATGGTTGCAGATTTCCATCCACTGCAACTTCCTTGATAACATTATCAATAGAAGGAGTGGACCTTTCAACAAATTCTTTTGCCTCTTCTTCTTTATTTGCACCGGCAGAGGATCCGCCTGATGTTTTCTTCTTCTTCTTCTTCTTCATTTTCTTAACCTCGTCATCTGTCTCTGTCTCTTCATCATCCTTTTGACTTATGTAGGATCTTGTAGCCTTGGTTTTTGTTCTCTTTTCTCCCTTTCCAGATGTCTTTACTTCCGGTTTGGAGGATTTTGAGCTCTTAGAGGTGGTAGGTGTAGAACTCCTTGAGGATCTAGTCTGGGAGGGGGCTTGCACCAGATCACTTTCTTTTTTTGCATCTTGTCTCTCTTTCTCTAGTCTTTCTAGTTTCTCTCTATTTGCATCTACTTCTCTTCTTACTTTTCTTTTCATCTCTGGTTGTCTTAGCTCAACATGAATTTTCACACTTAATTCTTCAAAGGTTCCAAACCTTTCTGCCTTAAGGTCCTTAGGCTGACTTAGTAGGTGTTGGACATGCAGTTACAAAATTTTCTTATCCACCTCATAGCCCATTTGCATAATTGAGACTATTCTGGGCTCTACTACCTCCATTATGCATTAATCAATGTCTACCATACAACACAATGTATCTTTATATTTTTCAACTATTATCTGAGGAATTCTTTCTCTGGTCTGCATCATACTTTGGAAATTCTTGAAATATGCCCAGAGAGTTGTGCTTTGATCCTTGGCATCACCAAGCCCATACATATAATCTCTGATTTGTATGGTAACCGGTCTATCATTTTGCCATACTCAACCACTGGATCTAGGTAGCTCATTCATATAGTAAAAGAACAGACATAGTATCAAGCCACCGTACTTAAATGAATTCTTCTTATCCTTCTTTATTTTCTACAAATTCTCTAACAGTTGGTTTAGGACAAGCTCACAAAGATCATAATTAGCATTTTCCCTTAGCATCTGATAAGCAGTGTATATTGTTGTTCTGGATATAGAATCCTCCCTATTGGAGTGATATATTTTATAACCAATTATCATAGAAGAAAATTTGATATCCGGATCTGTGATATCCTCTATTGTCATTGTTGTTTTGTCAAATTTTGATTTGGTAGCCTCACTTACAGTTTGGTTCTTGACTAATTTGAGAGAAGGAAACCCACCGAATGAGTGCAAACCAGTTACTGCCCTAATTGCATCCTTTGTTATTTTGAAGGGCTTCAACATCCACATGAAGTTGTCATATATTCTACTGAGAACATACCTAACCCATTCATCTTCTACAAAACAGGGGAAGTGGATGCAATGTCCAAAATGCTTATCCCAGATGGCCTTGTATTGAGGTTTAAGTTCAAATGTTTCATCTATTAATTGCTTATGATAGATGTCCATCAGCTTGGATTCCCCAAATTCCTCAATGTTGGAGTGAATGTATACCCTAACATCTCCTACGTGTAGAACCCCATGAGGAATGCTTGAGAATGTGCCTAAGGGATCAACTTCTAGAGATTTGTAAGGATGTTTCTTGAACTTAGGGCACGGGATATCAGTGATCTTAACAACATTTGGAGTAACCATCATCCAAAATATTTAGAGAGAGATATTCAAGAGTGGAAATACCTTTTTATGCTTCTAGGGTTCATGATATGAGTTGAAAAGATCACTGGTTGAATCAAATTCTACGATTGATATTTGAGAAGGTTGAACCAATCTTGTTGCAGAGCTCTTTCTTTCTTGTTATCGAATGTAAATGTGCAAATTATGAACAAAAAGAACCCTTATATTTTTGCACAAACCCTAAATTCATATTGAAATAAATGCACACTTTAAGTTATTTCGATTCCCTTGTTCTGACTTTGTTCCGAGAGAGGTCCTTCTGAATCACTGAGATGCACTTAGAATTATTCTCAGTGATAATTGACAATCTATCTCCCTTTCTCCAATCATTCCATTTATCCACAGATCAAGATATTTCAATTTTGAATCATACCAGATCTATCTGTGAAAATCCTACTTTTACCAGATGACTGTTAAACTAGATCAATCTTGGATGTTGACCTCTTCAAAACTCCTTGCGGATCTTTTATATTTTTACCAAGGACTATTTAGATATTTCTTTGAGAACTCTTCAATTCACAATACTCCATGTGCCAATTTAAGGCACCAATTGACTGGCTGGGGGAAATTGTTCTCCTTTGTGACTCCCCCTAAGCCAGAGCTCATCTATTTAGTTTCCAAAAGGAATATTAGCACTAGATTCTAGTGTGGATCCATCCCCAACATTTTCTATACTTCTCTTCACCCAAATCTTGTTCATCTCCCTTTGAACTTCATCCGCATTCACTTTTCCTTTTCCTTTGTCTTGATTTTTATTATGATGTACCGGACCCCTTTTATCCTGATTCTTACTTCTGCAGAATTTGGCAATATGACCAGATCTATTGCAATTGTAGCAAGCTATATTTCTTTGCATATTTGACTGATATCCTCTTGATTTGCATTGATTAGCCATATGTCCCATTCTATTGCATGCAAAGCATCTACCATTGAATAAATTGTTTATTTGCATATTTCTACATTCATGAGATTGGTGACTATACCTTTTGCAGTTAAGACACTGTCTAGAGAAGGATGAATCAGTTTGATTCATTCTTCTTTTGCACTGATTTGTTTTATGACCAAAGTTATTACAATTATAGCAATATCCATTAAAGGATGGATATCTTTGAGCATTTGGTTATCTTACCGGAGGTCTTCTAGGCCTATACCTTGGATTTCCTGATCTAGAGTTCTTCTCACTGGATCTGGAGCTTTCACCTTTATCATATCCCAAGCCATGCTTGTCATCTACCCTCTTTTGGCTTTCAAGAAGAACTTCAAGTTGAGCAGAGCTTATCTTGAATTTTTCTTTGTATTCATTTGTTATTTGAAGATCCCTTTTAAGAGTGTCTATTTGATTTTCAAGTTGTTCTTCATTATCTCTAGCTTCTTCAAGATCGGATTCTAGATGCCTAATTATTCTATCCATTTTGTGGTAGTCTTTTGACTTCTCCTTGAGAGATTGTTTTAGATTATCTTCATTTTTTCTTTTCTCTTCAATTTCTTGGGTGAATTTCATAACCCCTGATTCCATTTCATTTCTTACCATAATGACCTCTTTTGATAGCTTCTCACATAACTTGTTCTTCTCATTCAGATCTTCATTAGTATCATTGGCTTCGCTTTGATTTGCTAATTGTTGAAGAAGTTCCTTTCTCTTTTTCATAGAGATACTCATTTTTTCCTTTAGTTCATTTATGAAGTCATCAGCTTGTTTGAGTCTTTTCCTTAGATTATTGACTTCAGAGTGAGATTGCTCAAGATCATCCAGGGCAAACTGAAGTTGTTCCCTCATACCATACATATCCATTGAGATTCCCAGATCTTCCTCAAGTTGTTAGGCTCTGTTTGGAGGAACTTAGCTTTGATACCAATTGTTGAAAACAAGGCAGATAACTGAGAGGGGGTAGAATCAGTTATCTTAAATTTCTTATCTTTCCTTTCTTCTTTAAAAATAGTGCAATATCAAAACATATAAGCATAAATGAACATGAGAGCAGAAATGAAATCAACACACATAACACAAGGAATTTTATGTGGAAAACCCTATTAAGGGAAAAACCACGGGGTGACTAACCCAAGATTGTATTCTTTGTTAAAAGAATAAAAGCTACAAAATGGCACTTGCCAATTAGGGCTCACTGCCCGAGCACACTACTCACAAGAGGTTCACTACCTACAATAGTTTATAGAAAGCAACTAGGTATTTGAACTAATGAGAAGCATCCGCATATGCTAAGGTTCAGTTCCGGTTAGGCTCAATATACTGATCTACTGCACTTCATTCCTCCTCTATTTTGGTGCTGCTGTTTTCTCATATATCGAACCTATATTGCCACTTCCACACTTATCTCTGCCTTTGCTCACAAACTATATCACAATCCACACCCCTTCACATTGATATCCATTTGGTATATATATCCGCACCAAGGATTTCAACATCTTTCTAGTCAGCATCTGGAATACTCAAGATTTTCCCAAACTTTGGTCTGTCAGCTAAATCTATGCTTACTAAGTGATGCGTATCAAAGAGATAGTTATAGAAGTCATCAATCATGTCAGCCAACCATGAATGATCCCTCAAGTAGCTTGATCACCATCAATTTCTCATTTGGGTTAAGGTCTAATGCTCTGCCGGTTAGTTCTTCCTTAGTCTATATTACATGTTAGGCAACCAACACTTAGATGCTCATATCTTTTCATTCTTTCAACATCGGAGGCTCAATCTCTGGAATTTATCAGTAATGGTACTCCTCTTGACTTCCCCAAGTCTACACTTTTCTAAGATACATCCTCTGGTAAATCTATACCTAATTGTCAAACCTTGCTGCATGCTCTGTTCTTGCTCACTAGACCAAAATACTCTTCAATCTGACTTCCGGTATAGACATACCATGTACTGCAGATGTGTGGGATGGACTTTGTTGCCATCAATGAAAATAATCAAGAAGCCACACAGTGTCTCTTGCCAACACAACTACATCCTCTTTCCCAAATAAAATGCAGGAAAAGTTTGTAACCTCATTTTTTTAGGCATTGTTTTGATTGTCAAACCTTGATAAAGCACTATCCATCCCAAAAATTTGTGCTTGAAATTGATTTTTAATGTCCAAATAGTGTAACAGATCCTTTCCCAACATTATTCTAGATCCTTGAACCTCTTATTCAACTATGGAAAAATAAGAGAAGTGCATTCCTTATACAAGTACTTTGTATGTTTGTATCATAATTGTATAAGGTTTTCCTATTTCTCCACTTCAGATCCTTTCAATAAGATCCTATCATACTCAATTGCACTTTGGACAAACAGTTTTTAGGAATCAATTTGTAAATTTCTAGTAATGTTGATGATATTAAAATGACCATTTTATTCAAAAAAAATCATTGGAGGATGTTGGCAAAGGTTGTTCAGACTAGATTTAAACCTAGCAATTGCATTTGCTTGAAACTTTCTAGAGCTTTTTCAAAAAATCTAATTTGTTTGTATCCTACAATCATTGCAGTTCACAAGACCACATTTTTTTGAGGCATTCTATCAAATAGTTCATGTGCCTTGTCCATGGTTCCACATTTTGCATACATGTCTACTAGGGAAGTTGTAACTACATCTAACAAAATTCCTCTATCCTTCATGCTTTGATGGATGTCCATACCCTGTTCCAAAGCTCCCATTTTGGTACAGGTAGGGAGGATGTTGGCAAAGGTTGTGGGGTCTAGCTTTACACCTACCAATTGTATTTTCTTGAAAGTTTCTAAAGTCTTCTCAAAATGTTCAATTTGTGCATATCCTACAATCATTGCAGTCCATGAGATTACATTTCTTTGAGGCATTTTGTCAAAAAGTTTACGTGCTTTGTCTATGTTTCCACATTTTGCATACATGTCTAGCAAGGAAGTTGCCACTACAATATCTAAAAAAATTTCTCTATCCTTTATTATTTGATGGATTTCTATACCATGTTGCAAAGCTCCCATTTTGTCACAGGCTGGGAGCATACTGGCAAAGGTTTTAGAATTTGGCTTTAGAACTACCAATTGCATTTACTTGAAAGTTTTGAAAGCCCTTTCAACAAATCCATTTTGTGAATTTCCTACAATTATTGCATTCCATGAGATTCAATATAATGTAAACATATTTCAAATATGAAAGAAACTAAAAACTCTACTAACAATTATTGAATCAAGTTTGATAACTGTAAACACATGTCCTACAAGTATGTCCAAGTTATAATTGTTTGTTAGAGGAAATTTGATTTTTAGACATAGGGGTTTTGAATTTCTTGTAAAATGTCCCACATCCTGCAACTCTGATTCTTCAATAGTTGCCAACATCTAGATGTTGCTATAGAACTCTATTATGATATTCTGTTAAACAAGCTATATAACTGTTACACTCTTAACCTTTGAAGGTTTACACAAGATGTGGAAGGAGAGCCCTGCCAACCATGCTGGTAGGTTAAATGCCAACATTCATAGACTGTGATGATGGATGAAAGTTATTTCTACTTACATAGAGGGGCTCAATATATCGCTGGGATCTATTTCATTGGAATTGGCTTGTATAGGATTCCCTTGCTCCTCTAGTTTCCTCGGCTATAGATTCTTCTACAAAGGGCTCAGGTATACTTTTGAATCCATTTCCTCTTACAATAGGAGCTAATTTTGGTAGCAGACAATAGAATGGCACTGATATAGTTTTCTTGGCATTAACCTACTATAGATACATGGAATAGATGATGTTTATGGATCTGTTTCATGTATTGATCTATTTTCTTAATAGGGATAATAAAAGTCATATCTACCAAGTTTTCAAGGTTTGGAAATCCACTTGTGGTCCTTGCTCCTCACCATGCATTTATTTTCCATTTTAGTATGAGATGCTAGCTAAGGGTTGTAGATGATTGCTTTCCTGCATCAAATTTCTCAAGTACTTTGCCTGTAAAGACAAGTAAAGATTGTGAACTTGCATCTTTGCAAGCTGAATCTTGCAAGTTTACCATGAGAAACATCTCATGGAGCAGGTCAAATTCATTTCAAATATGCTTCATGTTTTCTATTTTAGTAACAGATAATTTTTTTTGTCTTTTTAATGTTTTTTGACATATGTTTATGTTAGAAGAGTTTTTAGTTTCTTTCACATTTGAAATATGTTTACATTGTGTGAATATGCTAGAATTATTGAATCAAGTATGATAACTATCTACTTTTGATTTTCTTATATGATTCTGTTGTTCAAGTGATACAACATTTGTAGAAATGCTTTTGGAAACTATGACTGGTTGCATAATCTTGGAGTATTTTGAAATGAATGGTTGATAAACATTTTTAATGTGCAGTGTTGATCATAACAAGTATCAAATTTAGATCCCTTTACCCCCTAAGATTGATCCTAGTGTGACAATGTTGAAGAAAATCTAGATGTTACATATAATGATGTTGGTGGATGCAAAGAGCAGATTGAGAAAATGTGAGAAGTTTGCCAAATTTTTTCTTAATATGGTTTATATGTTTCTGAAATCTTGTTTGAAGTGTCAGTTTTCTTGGCTATTTTGAACACGGTTAACCATCTTTTTGCATAGAACCATAACTTATAAGGACTTTTTTCTTTATCATAGAATTTGTTTTGTAGTGTGAAATTTGAGTGGTGTGGCATTCTTCCTTTTGTGTGATTAGTTTTTGTTCAATGGCTGAAGAATTAATTTACTATGTTTTAGTACCTTTTGGGAATTTCACCATGATGGCAACTCCTTGGGTAAAGGCTCTAATGGTTCTTGCATTCAATTTATTACTTTCTTGTTTTTCTTATCGAGTTTACTCAAGTTATTTTCACATCAGTTGTTGTAGGCTGAAATTATTTTTGTATGTCCAGTATTTGAAGTGGCATTATATCATTGTTTGTTTATGTCCTTTTTTTTTTCTTTTTCAGGTTGTATGACCAATTTGAAGGAATATAGCAGCAAATGGAGGGCTTATAGAGGCAGTATGAACAAAAAGATGGCATGTGTAAGCATCTAGGAGAAGATAATAGTTGAAAAGATCAACTTGCCTTTTTCCAACTCCACCAAGAAGTTTCCAAGCATTCAAAGCATGAGACAAAGGCAATTTCAAGTGACTAAGGTTCAAGGAAGCAGTTAGCAATAGTCATAAAGGAAACATTTAATGAATTTTAAACCTATCCTACCTTTCCTCTAGTGTAGGATAGTCAAAAGCAGAGTTTACTTTCATTTTTCCTCAGTTCTTTTCACTATTGGAAAAGCATTATAAGCTGAAATAAGCTTCTTTTTGTCTTTTGGTGCATTGTAACTAAGAAAATCAGTTTCTTGCTCATTCTTTGAGCTACATATTGTAATCATGAAGGTCTTTTAGCAAAGAGAAGGCATTGTAACTTATTTTTAGATTTGGATGTTGTTTGTAAGCATTTTTTATTAATAAAACAAGTTGTTTTTACCTTTTGAAAGTTGTTTCATTGTGCAAGCTTCAAAATGGTTGATGTGATCTTGTGCTGATGCTTCTTCCCCTTGATTAAAATGACTAAATATACTACTAGTTGACGTAAAATAATAATTAAATTGACTAAATATACTACCAATTGACATAAATCAATGAATAAATATGACTAAATATATGACCAGTTGACAAAAAAATAATGATTAAAATGACTAAATATACTACCAATGGATGGAAATCAGTTAATACAAATGACTAAATATACTACCAATGGATGGAAATTAGTGAATAAAAATGACTAAATATACTACCAATTGACAATAATTAATGATTACAATGACTAAATAAATCAATACCATGACTAAATAAATGACCAGTTAACAACAATCAATGACTAAATTAATGACTAAATATCCTACCAAATTAATCAATCAAAACAACCAATAAGTGGCAAAAAATGGTTTTGTCATCAATTCGGACATGTTATAAATGACTGGAAATAAACTACTAATGGTCATGTGACCATTTTTAGTCATTTATAAGTAGTTTTTAGTAGTTTTTTTAATCATATATTGTTGTTTCTCTACTAGTGAACATTGCCATAAGTCTTCTTATGAGCAACAATTATTATTCTAGAGATTTTCTTTATCTCACATCCATTGTCTTTAAATATTAGATTATATCCTTTGTCACACATATGGTTTATAAGAAGTTTTTAGTAGTTTTTTAATCATATATTGTTGTTTTTCTACTAGTGAAAATTACCATGAGTCTTCTTACCAGCAGTAATTATTGTTCTGGAGCTTTTCCTTATCTCACATCCATTGTCTTTAAATATTAGATTATATCCTTTGTCACACATCTATCCAACACTTAGAAGATTATGCTTTAGGCCTTTGACATAAAGAACATCATATTTATAATGCTTGCCATCAAAAGTAATTGACCCTTTTCCACAGATCTTACCAGTTGCATCATCACCAAATCTAACTAGTCCTCCATCATACCTTTCCAATTTGACAAACTTACTCTTATCTCTAGTCATGTGATTTGAACATCCTCTGTTAATGACCCATTCATCCTTTTTCCTTTTTAGCATGAAATGTAGAGATCTATTTCTCTTCTTCTAGACTTCCTTCCTTGACATAGCTTGCAAGGTTAGCAGAAATAGGTTCTTCTTTTATAGCAATAAATAGGCATTCATTGGCATTACCATATTCAAAATCAGATTCATCATTAGTTACACCTCCATTTTATTTAACATAGTAACTTTTCCTTACCATCTTACCTCTACCTTCTTTGTTCTTGTTCTTCAAAGCTCTATCTGGACACCTTGAAGCATAATGGCCAATCTTAACACAACTGAAACATTTGAAAGGTAACTTACCTTTGTACTTTCTAGTTCCTTTTTTCATTCTATTTGAAAAGTTTGCCTCAAGATCATCAAAGTCTTCTTCATCTGATTCCACATCATACTTATCTGATTTAGCAGTCTTTTCTTTCCTAGCCTTAAAAGTAGTCTCATTTTTCATAGGGCCATCAGTAGTACCAAATTCCCTCATTTCAAAAGTAGTCAGCTTACCAAGCAATTGATCTTTTGAAAGCTTATTCATATCAAACAATTCTTCAATGGTAAATACCTTGTGACTATAAGATTTGGGAAGAGTTTTGAGTACCTTATCTACAACATCCATATCATCTATCTTTCCACTAGGACCCTTGATGCTACTAACAACTTCATCAGTCTTCTATATGTAACTTGTTATGTTCTCATCTTCAGAAATTCACAATATTAGTTTCATATTTGGTCTTCAAGTTATGCAACTTAACCTTCTTGACAAATGCATCACCTTCATAGATACTTTTCAACATTACCTAGATCTTATGAACAATTTCCAGATCCACAACTTTCACCATTTCAATGTTAGATAAAGCATTTAGTAGAGAATTTTTATCTTTGCCATTAATCTCATAGGCCCTAATCTCACATGCAATCATCAGACCACCATTAGGTATTTTGTATTCATCTTCAACTATTTTCTAGACATTAATACCAATGGAGACAAGATAACTTTGCATTCATACCTTCCAGAAGGCATACTCGGATCCATCAAACTAAGGAATGTCTTTGTGTGCCATCCCAGATCTACATTAAGCTATTAGGCTTTCTTCCAAGGAACCAAGCTCTAATACCAATTGTTGAAGCCACAAGACAATTGAGATGGCGGAGGGTGAATTAGTTGTACTAAAAACTTTAACTTCTCTCAAACAAAATCATATTCACATTCACTTACTTTAATCCCTTAATCTATTATGAAGATTAAACATGAAATACAGAATAAAAAATCAAAAACATCAACACCATTCACACATGAACACCATATTTTTCCATGGAAAACCCTAAAAGGGAAAAACCATGGTGAGTGTTAGCTCACAATATAATGTAGTAATAATACCGAATAACAAAAGAGGCTCACTACTAAAGGGCTCATTGCAAAAAGGCTCACTACCAAATGGTGGCTCACTACCAAGGGGTGGCTCACTACCAAGAGGGGTGGCTCACTGCCATGAACTAATATGATAGCATATATAACATGCCTGAGTTTAGTTCCAATGAAGTGGATCACATATCACCTTCCCTGCCTCACAACACAAACACTTTCATCTTCACATCTTCGCATCCACACACCTTACACATTGATTTATTACATTTATTTATACCAATAATCAACCTTGGAACATACATCAAGGTCAGAAATACAATCTACAATCTTTGGAACAATCTCCAAGGTCAGCAAACATAAATAATTCAAATTAGGTCTAGACCTAAACAAACTTGTAGAGAAAATGAATGAAAGAAGAACACTTCAAAGCTTAGCTTGGACCTAAATACATCTTGAAATGCTTTGAAACACTTCTACAATCCACAAAACACATTGCAAAGAGTGTTAGCACCCAAGTTGGCCAAACTAGTGCAAACACCAAGAATACTTAGGCACACACTTCCAAGAACTCAATAATAGCTTGTGGATCAAGCACAAGTATTCAACATAATCTAAAGACATCTAAAAACAACACAAGATCACCTAGGAGCCAACAAATCTAGATACAACAATTTTCACTTGAAGACAACAAATCTCACTTGAAGACAACTTACAATCAACACTGCTAAGTTCTACTACTCAATAACTTGTTTTTTGGAGCACCAAATCACAAATCCTTTGGAATTAAGATAGATAACGACTTTATAAACATATCTCCAGAAATGCATCACTTGAAACTAATCTACAGAAAAATACAGAGCAAAATACTTTCTCTGAGACACCTCTACACAACTCAGAAACTCTGTCAAATATAGTCTTCAAACTAGTGAACACAACTTCTACTGCACAACAATCCATACCACCAAATTCTAGATTTAGCACCTTCAAACACTTATCTAAAAAAAATCCAAATACCATACTCTGGTCTCCAACATAGAAGAAATGTGGAGCAAAAACTCAGACAGTATCCTGCATGCCTGAATACTCTTGAACACACTGTTTCCACTTAGAGAGAAAATTTTCTCAAAAGCACTCGGAAACTCAATATCAAGAACATATATACAAATCAACTAACTCATCACAATCAAGCAACAAAGAAAGAGCATAGTTGACACTAATGACAACACAAACATGTTGGCATCAATGACAACACTGATTAGCACATACTTGCAACAAATGAGTGTAGGCCTTCCACACAATTCAATCAACCAATCACGCAACTTGAAGGGAAGGTTAGTTGTCAATCTCCCATAGATTGGCAGTGAGCCACATGGCAGAAAGGAGGAGTTTTATCTTTTCTTTTATGAGGTGAATAGAATCTTTATTAAATCTTTCTAAAGATTTATAAAGTGATTGATATCAAAAGTGAATCTTTTTAAAGCAATGGTTGAATAGTTGGAATGAAGGAGGATGTGGGAGAAATATACATATAAAAGAAGATGCCGCCGGAGACATATATATATATATGTATATATACATATATATATATATATGTATATATACACATGTGTATATATATACACATGTGTATATATACACACATGTGTATATATACACACATGTG
This sequence comes from Cunninghamia lanceolata, assembly GCA_027924645.1. Taxonomy (NCBI): domain Eukaryota; kingdom Viridiplantae; phylum Streptophyta; class Pinopsida; order Cupressales; family Cupressaceae; genus Cunninghamia; species Cunninghamia lanceolata. The sequence goes on along the minus strand of BSBN01000925.1, from coordinate 3,494,860 downwards.
TATATATACACACATGTGTATATATACACACATGTGTATATATACACACATGTGTATATATACACACATGTGTATATACACACATGTGTATATACACACATGTGTATATACACACATGTGTATATACACACATGTGTGTATATATATATGTGTGTATATATATATGTGTGTATATATATATATATATATATCCATGCTTCATGCTCATAAAAGTTTCTTTTGTTTTGAGGGGATATGTTGAGGAATCCATGTGTCTTATTGGTGTTGCCCCAAGGCTGTATTGCTTTTAAATGGTTCTTCATGGTACACCATTGGCTGAGAGATATAGGGGTCATCTTCCCACACATTTTGAAGACCCTCAGTTCTGACAACATTTTCTCATTGCACCATTGGTTAAGGTATTTATGTGACACATTTTCACTGATTAATGGGGCTTGGGGTGATGACGCACTTCTAGAGTTGCATTATTATTGATGGGAGTGTAGTACAAGGTACATGTATTTTTTGTGCATTTCCTTTATGGTCTTTGCTTTGACAGGTTCTTCTTGGTGCACCATTGGTTGAGGAATCTAGGTGTCATTCTCAAGCATATTTTGACAGTCTCTACTTCTGACAACTTCTTCCTTGTGTGCTATTGGATGGATGAAACACGTGGCACTCTCTCGCTATATATAAATTTCGTTAAGAAAAGCGGCATGTTGATGGTGGGTCCCAATAGATTAAGATAAGGGAGACACTTGGTAATGTTGTCCTTTTTGCACAACATGAGTTTTTTGACAGTTGTTTCTATTGTGCTATTGGTCAATGGATCTCTATGGTAGTTTGTTTCTTCATGCAACAATCATGTAGTACTTTAAGTGCTTTTAATAGGTAGTTTCATGATGTAACTCAGGCTTTTATATATTTTTTTCTTTAGTTAGCTTTGGTTTCTCTAGGGTTTCCTCCACTTCATAGTCTTTTTGGATAATATAGTAGAGAAGAAGACTTAACCCTTGGTGGATATTTCTCAAAAGAGATTATGAATATTGTATGTCTATGCATCTATTAAGAGCCTTATACACTTTGTTCTCCTTTTTCCAATGAAGAGGAATGACATTCTGTGCTGAAAATTGAGTCTTTTATCTTCTTTATTTATGATATCATAATTTTCATTTTATCTATTTGTTGAGGTGATAAAATACATAATCTGCTATGAAATCATGCATTGATGCTCTTTGAATAGCTGTGATTGTCTTATTTGTTATTCAGTAGGAGAAAAAGTGAGTTTTCCCTTCATGGAGAGTTTGAAACTAATTTGGTGCATCACCTTAAAATAGTTTTAGTTGGTCAAACTTTAGTTCTTTCATTCCCAATCCCTTTTCATCAAATCCCAGAAATAAAGAAGAGTTGACTTCTTTAAAAACCAGAGGTTATCTTAAAATCAAGTCCCACATTTTGAGATTTCCCATTGTTGATAGTAAACTCTAAATTTTACCATCAAAATTAAATATTTCTTCAAACACAATATTGTCAGTGCTACCACTATCTACTATCACTTTACAACACTTACCACCTGATTTACACTTGGTTTGAAACAAGCTTCTCCTCTAGACAGGTTTAGATTTTTCCTTCTCTGGGTTCAACAAAATCCTTCTCAACATCAAGGATTCTCCATCCTCAAGATCTTCTCCACACTTCGGGGAAGCCACAATTTCACATTCTTCTTGTGCCACATTCACTCTTTCTTCTTTTCCTTTTTTAGTACTCCAATTGATCTCAAGGCATTCAAACATCCTATGTCTAATTTTTGCACATTGAAAACAAGTACCACTGAATCCTCTTTCCTTGCCTCTACTGGAAGATCCTCTTCCTCTAAAATAATCACTCTTGAGGAATCTTCACTTCCCTTTATTTCCTAGGTATTAGTTTGTGAAGAACTAGCCTCTCCTTGTTTATTTTTACATCCTCATCCATCACTAAACTGGCCTCTTCCACATGAAAATTTACCCCTACCTCTAGAATTATTTTTCTTTCTGGAAAGCTTATCTTCGGCCTTCAGGGCATATTGGTATGTTTCTTCAACATTGGTGATTCACTCCATACTTAATTCATCTTAAATAAGGTAGTGTGATCCATTGATATATCTAGAAATCTTCTCAGCATCATCATCAACACGATCAACCTAAATATTCAATCTATAGAACTCCTTAGTATATTCTCACAAATTCTTCTCCTTCTACTTCAAATTTTGTAATTTCTTGAACTAACTAATTTGATAATCTATAGGCAAAAACTTAACTTTCCATTTGGTTACCATTCTCTCCTAGATTTGAATTTTTTGCTTTCCTTTTCTTTGTTGTTCCATCAGAATATGTTCCCACCATAAGGAAGCATGACCGTTCAACTTTGTGCAAGAAAAAATTACTTTCTTGGGATCTTCAATCGATTCAAAACCAAAATATTTGTCTATCTCTGATATCTAGCTAATTAATTCTTCAAGATTAAAACAACCATTATAACTAGGAAGATCTAAATGAGGATTACTACTTATTTTGGATATTACCCTCAAAAATTACCTTTCTGGTTCATCTCCTTCATTTGCATCATCTTATCTCACTTCAACTTCTTCTTCATCCTCACTAACATCTTCAACATGTACTCCTCTACACTGTGCCATCTCAATATCATCTAACCATGTAGTTATTCCTCTCAACATTTCTGCAATTGCCATATCTCCTCGTGGTACTCTTCTACCACATCCTCTCTGTGCCATGCCTTCTTTAGATTCTTTGTAATTGCAGGTCTACACTCGCTCTCCTTTACATACAACAAAAATATTAGAATCTCTTCTTTGACATGTCCACAATCTCTATAGGAAACTGTGGCTCTAATACCACTTGGTGCATGACTAAATTCAGGTGCCTTATTAGATGAATTAAGCAATAAATACAATCAATACCACAAATACCACACCACCACAATGATGAATCTATTATTAGTAGCAACAAGATGATTACAAAAGTACAAAATGCATTACACAATCATCAAGATACATCAATCTTATTCTATAGAAACTTCCCCAACATCTCTTTCCTCCAAGAAATTGAACTAGGATAAAATCTTACTCAACCAATGAACCAACCATCGAACCCCTTCTCAAAAGTAGAAGAAAGTATTTATGGCACTCGGCCAAAAAAAATTCAACCACCGTGAATCATTATACAACTGAAGGAACCACCAAGCAGTTATAACATTTACAAAACTAAGCTCCTGCCATTAAACCTCCTCATAGGCATCATCATCAGTTTACATGTATTCAACACCAAATAATTATCGACAAAATGATGATTTCACAAACTAGTCACTTGCCGGTGTAAACCCTAGCTATTGGTAAATTACAACTTTCTCAAACTATGGAGTCTTTTCTCACCAGAAAAATACTTTTGAAAACATTCATGTCATCAAAAAATGTTTGGTTTCTCGAGCCTTAGATATAAAGGCCTTTCGGCAAATGTTATGCTTTCTGAACCTATCAGCAAAAACCCAATTTGTGAAACTCGGCCTTGTCACTTCAATTGGTAAATTGGTCCAACTGTGAACAATTTCTTTGAATGCCTTGTCAGCAAATAGATGTTTCCATGAACTAAGAATTAGCAATGCAATCACTTTAGTCATCATGCCCTTTGTTGGCAAAAGTTAGCTTTCTCTAACCTAGTTGCGACAAATCAGAAACTTGTAGAAGTCTCAAACTTGTTTAAGTGTATGAAATTTTGCCGACTAAGTGATCCACTTCCATAAAAAAAGTTTAACTTTTTGAAACATGGACTTAGTCAACAGTTTGACTTCAAAATTATCAGCAAATTTGGGAAAACATGAACTCCAGTCTTAAGTCTATTGGAAAATTTTACTTCTCCACGAACCAAGAATTTTGACTCCAATTGGGCAAGGCTTGTTGGCAAAATTAGCCATCGGTGAACTTATGAGTTCTCGAACTTGTGATATTGTTGATAAAGTTCTAAAATTTGAAACTTTGTCGATCAAAATTTCCTTCAACACTTGGAGACAACTGTGAAGTCATTGTATTTGAAAAATGAGCTGTGTATAAAGTCTTGTCAATGAGGTCGCCCATCGACAATTTGAGCCATTAGTGAACTAAAATGTTCTTGAACTTAGGATTTTTCTAAGTGGCTATAACTTAGCCAATTTTTTTCTAGTATGCACCAAAATCAAACTGGAGATACCCATTTGGGTTTTCTACAAGATGATGTCCTAAAATTGACCAAATAAATCCAAATTGCTCCTGAAACACAAAAAACCAACTTACAAAGAAACAAAGACAAAAACAACTTAGGAAATAAAAATATATTTTTTGTGGTGACACAGGATTGCCAATGAACCTGGATGCTCCTGCGTCAATATGCAACCTCATGATTAGACTAAAAAAGCTCAAACATGAATGAAAAAAAAAACAATTCTCATCCACAACCCTCCTTGTTACACACAAGTGAGTGTGGTTGTGTATAAGGATCAATTGTGATGAGAAAGTCATATGTTAGTGATCAACTTAGCAACATAACATTACATTCAAACTCGCTTATGAAAACAACTTGTGGAGGGTTCTATTTATATATTTTTGGAGACATGGGTGAAGGGATAGGATTGATTTGAGAGATCAAGGGCTTAGATTTCTTGAGAAGATGGGAGGCATGAGAAGCCTCCAAGTGGCATGATGTGAATGTTGGTCAAAGGGAGCTCCAAGAGTCAATGGGAATGAAGGGTGGATATTTGTCTTGGGTATAGTGGATGGTGAGAGATTAAAAAGTAGATTTTTAGAGGGATGTGAAGATCTTGCCCATTCCCAAAGTACCTAGGATGTTTAAATCAAGGCCATACCTTTGACCCATGTATACATTTGGGACTGGTGTAAGATCTACATTGATTATTCATGTTTTTGAATGTGCAAATGGTTATTGAAGGTAAATGATGTTATTTTGACAACTAATGAAAAGTTGAAAAAATAAGGAATTAAATAAATATTTAAGTTTATTCAATTTTTGGGATGGGGTGAGATGAGATTAGATAAATAAATATTTGAATTTATTTATCTAAGGTTGGACTATAGAGGAAGGTTAATTAATTGGATAAATAGTCCCATTTTATCCAACTAATGCAAGTGAATAGTGAACAAATAATGGATGAATACTAATTTTGTTAATTAAATAAAACATTATTGAATTAATTATGGAAGGGAAATTATGATAATTAGTAAATGAATAGGAATTTATTTAATTTATTGGTGTGAAATGAGTCGATAATGTCTTGGTGATGGTTGAAATGGTGGTGAGATGATTTTAAGTGTCTACAATTTTTCCTCTCTTTGAAATTAAATTAAAATAATGTCATTTCAAATAAAAATAAAATATAGCACTTTTTGATGAGGAGGGGTGACAAGACTCCCCAGTCAGCTAAATAAAAATGATTAAATATGATGGATGGAGGGATGATGCCCCCTTGAGAGGTTAGTTAAGAAAAAATGATTTACTCCCAACTAGGCATAAAGGTGACCTAATTTTTTTGAAAGGACTGGAGAAAAAATTATAGGAAACAAATACCTTTCCATTTACTTTTGTACATGTTAGATTTTCCAAGTGTTATTGACTATTGTCTGCATACATAATCTTAAGTTTTCATAATCCAATTTATCTTCAACTGTAATAGGGGTTAAAATACCCAACACACATAACCTAAGCACACAATTATACCATTAAGGACACTTGAGAGTTGTACTTACATGATTCACTTAATAAATTAGTGAAATAGCATTTTCATTCATAAAATACTAATAAAAAACTCTAATTGTATTTATACCCTTTAAATTTATGTTTTTGACACACCCTTTACATACACTACTATAATTAAAACACCTCCCTATTTCCATAAAGTATCTTATGTACCTATTTTGTTACATTTTTATATCCCCTTATTATTTCTACCTTATCAACTAAGGGCACTACCCATGTAGTGACATCAAACTCAAAACCAATTTTTATTGTAATCCCATATAGTAAAAACTTGACACAATAAACCTAGATGAGCTAGGACAACTATGTTATCATGCAAAATAAATTGATTTAAAAGTACTTATAAATCTCAAATCCAAATCTCTCGCCACAAAAACTCCAATAGAAAATTCCTCTATATAAAAGATATCTCAATTATAGTATACATATTAATCTAAATTCTTATTGGAAGGATTTTCAAGATACTTGATGAGTCTTTTGAGTAGGGTTGTGGCATTACCAATGGTGTCTTGTAAATACTTTTAGGAAACCTGAGAAAATTGAATCGAAGACATCTATTGGACCTGATGATGAGCAGATGATGTAAGAGCATCTTAGGTGAACGAACAATCTTGCATCGCCCAAAAAGACTTCATTTTTTTATTTCAATTTTGGTTTGTGAAAAGTTTCTCTTCCAAGCATAAAGAGTATTCAAAGGGTGTATTTCTCACTAGGCTACCATAAACATTGGCATAATTGAGCACATATCACATGAGAAATCAACTGTGGATAGAGCCATAACTGTCATTGAGATAGTCCATTTCAAAAATGAATTGGAAATGAACATCATTATTAAATTAGAAATATGTAGAAGCAAAGATATACAATTGTGAATATGATCGATGTCCATGACCAATGTGCTACAAGGCATATGATGGTCCTTTTTGTGATGCACATTTTATTTGTTGATTTCTTGGTAATGATATTCTTATGGTGTTTCATTTGTGCCTTTTAACCTTCTCCATTTTATGTAGAGTCTCGAGGCCTTTTGATCTTCTTAGTTACAATTTTGCAGAGGAATTTAAGGGAAGTATTGAGAAAGGGGATGGTAGAATGATGGGGTCAGATTTAGAAATAAAAATAGACACAATGACATTGTATAAAGTCTAATAAAAGTGTGTGTAGACATGACTAGTGGAAGGGAGGTGTAAAAAATTTTAGATAATGAGAAATCATAGGAGAATGCAATCAACCTCGGGAAAATATATCACTGACAAGGAAGTTTATAATTTGTGAAGAAGGGTCTACAAAGGGTGGGATTGATCTGTGAGAATAATAGAGGAAGATATTGTAGAAGAGGGGTTGTCAGCCAGAAAGAGGAGAAAAGGCTTGATCCATAGAAGAGAGTGTGGCTGCGTAGGGAAAGAGGGAGTTTGCTGCTAGTAGAAGATTGTTGTCATTTGACATATGTTGATCAAATGTTTTGTTTCACTGCAATATTGTTGAATAGAAACCTTCTGTAGATTTATTTTATAAACTAAATAAAATTGAAGTCATTTTTGCTACAATCAGTGAGATGTTACTATAGGTTCATGGGTAGAAAATTATCTGGGTAATTATATGTCTTGGATGAATGTTTTTGATAATAGAGGGGAGTTTTGTTGTTTGCAAAAGGAAACCTCTAGTAGCTCTAAAATTTTAGAAGAAGAAGAACTATAGCCTCAACTTTTGAGGAGGTCCACACAAATAAGGCGACAACCTAGTAGGTTTGGTTATTCATTGCATGATTCCAGTTGTAATTTTTCTTTGATTTCTAACACTGATGTGCCTAGGACCATAAGGGAGGGAAAGAGGCCATGGAAGAAGAGCTGGCTTCCTTGAAGAAAAATAATACTTGGGATCTGGTGACCTTGCCTAATGGACGTAAACTTATAGGATACAAATGGGTGTTCAAGAAGAACATTTTTTTAGATGACAATGTTGAGAAATTTAATGCAAGGTTAGTCATGAAGGGATATTCCTAGGTTGACAGAATAGACTATGGTGATATTTTCTCTCCCTTTGCAAAGATGACATATATCAAATTCTTGTTATCATTTGTTGTAGCATATGAGTTAGAAGTTGAACTAATGGATGTGAAGACAACTTTCCTTCATGGTGATTTGAAGGAAGAAATCTATATGTCATAGCTAGAGCACTATGTGGTAAAAGTTAAAGAAAGTCTAGGTTGCAAGTTGAAAAAGTATTTGTATGGTTTGAAGCAATCTCCTAGGATGTGGTACAAGAAATTTGATGACTTTGTGTTGAGTTTAGGATTTATGAGATCAAAATAAGATCATTGTGTTTATTATAAAATGGATAATGATTGTGTTCTCATTATTGCAATATATGTTGAGGATATGTTCTTCATTGGGAATGGTAAAAAATTGATTTTTGATTTGATCTCTTAGTTGTTAGCACAGCTGGAGATGAAAGCTCTAGTGGTAGCTAGGTACATTCTTGGAATATAAATCAGAAGAGATAGAACTAATAGAAAACTTTGGTTAGGCCAGAGTAAGTATGTGAACACCGTGTTGGAGAGATTTAGCATGGAAACTTGTAGACCATTGATTTTTCCTATTAGGTTGGTGACTAAGTTATCTGTTGTAGATCTTTCAAAGTCTCCCTTTGAGATGGAGGATATGAGAAGAGTTCATTATACTAGTGTAGTTGGAATTTTGATGTATGATATGGTCTATACTAGACCAGACATTTCCTAATCAGTGGGATTCCTTAGTCAGTTTATGGCTAATCCTAGATGGGTGCATTGGGATGCAGTGAAGAGAGTGTTTAGATATTTGTGGGGTACTTCTATATATTCCATATGCTATGGTTATCATATAGGACCTATACATTCACTCTGTATTCAAGGATTTGTAGATTTAGATTAGGTAGGTGAAATTGATAGCAAGAGCTCCACCAGTGCTTATGTGTTCACTATGTTTGGTGGTGATATTAGTTGGATGAGTAAAAAAGATGTGTGGTCACTTTGTCTACTACTGAAGCAAAGTAAATGGAAGAAACTCATGCTTATAAAGAAGCCATTTGGCTTAAGAGATTGTGTTCTAATGTTGGGTTTAATGTACGGAAGATTACCATTTTTTGTGATAGTCATAGTGCCATATGTTTGGTGAAGATGCCTACTTTCCATGTAAGGACAAAAAAATATTGATGTCCAATACCATTTTGTTCATGACATGGTAGAGGATGGGAAGGTAAATTTGGAGAAAGTTGACACTTTGACGAATGCTGCAAATTCCTCAACAAAACCCTTGAGTACGAAGATGTTTAGATGGTGTTCGAAGTCTATGGGCCTCTTAGCCCCTAGTAGTTAAATCCTATCATTCTATTGGCTCTTGAAAGGTGTTTGACAAGTGGGAGAATGTTGGGAATTAAGGTGTCTCAACCTTTGCAAGTTCCTAATGTTGTATTTATTTATTTTTGCCTACTATTGTATTTTTCTATGCAAATATTTTTTTTTCACTTTGTGGGAGCTGCGCATGATGATGTGCGATCCTACATGTAAGGTGACTAGATGTAATGTTTGTCCTCATATGTGGAGGTAGGTGTCCCATTTTGTGGTAAAGGTATTTTTCTATATGTCTGTGCCTTTTGGGTGTTGTAAGAGGTTTATGATGCGTAAGAACTATGATAGATTCTATGACATTGTAAGAGCCATAAATAGAAGGGATGAGACAAGTTTCATTTGCATGTATGACACTATAAGAGGCATATTTGACTTAGCCCATTTTGGGGTACCCAAGATTGGGATATGACAAGTTGTAAGAGAATCATTTATTAATAGTTAGTTATGATAGATTCTCTTATAGTTGTAAGTGTTGTCATATATGACAAATTTTATGACGATGTAAGACTATTTGTCATACCTATTTTGGGTAAATCTGGGGCACCCAAGTATGGAGGGATGTACGAGGTGTAAGGGAATATTGTACAAGTCTCATAGGAGTCAAACATGTGTTTGAAAAGTGTACCACAAGGATTTGGATGCCCATCTCTTGTTGCTTTCTCTAGAAGCTTCCTTCATGCTTGTATCCTGCTATAAATAAGGTTCTTGTGGAGTAGTTTGTGTGGTTTATTTACATGTACCATTATGCTGCCAAAATTACTCCAGTATTTGACATTTCTGAACTTCTCAAAGAAATTACATTACAAGTGTGTTGCAATCATCATTTTATTTGATAATACATTTTACAAGTTTTGGAGTGTGGAGTTTCTCACTAGAATTTGTTTTCCCCATGTATATCTTGTGTTGTGAGCATTGTACTTGTTTTTTATGTGTTGTTACCTTTTTGTTAATGTGCATTTCATATTTTGTAACTGTAAAAGATAAAAAAATTTAGAACAGTGTTGGAAGTTTCTTCTACATGCCTTGCTTCCTTTCAGGATTCACTTAATAAATCAATTGCATATAATTTTTATTTATAAAGTATTAATAGAAACCTCTAATTTTATTTCTACCCCTTAAATTTATGTTTTTAACACCCCCTTTACATAGACTACCATAATTAAGATACCTCCTTATTTTCACAATATATCCCATGTACCTATTTTTTGTTACATTTTTATATCCCTTTATAATTTCTATCTTATCAACTAAGGGTACTGCCCACACTAACAACTAACTCAAAACCAATTTTTTGATGGCAATCCCATAGAGTAAAACCTTGACACAAAAATCCTAGATAATCTATGACAACTATATTATCATACAAAAATATTTTGATTTAAAAGTGCTTATAGATCTAAATTCTAATCCCTCACCACACCAACTCTAATAGAAAATTCCTCTATATAATAGATATCTCAATTATAGTATACATATCAATCTAAATTATTATTGGAAGGGTTTTTAAGATAGCTAGTGACTCTTTTGAGTAGGGTTGTGGCATTACGAAAGGTGTGTAGTAACTACTTTTAGGAAACTTGGGTGGGATTATAATAAACCTGCATGAAATTGATGTGGTCATTATTTTAGTTGTTAATTGCACTAGATTTTGAATCAAGTAGGCTCCTTGGGAATATGAGGCTCTAACACAATACATGACTATGTCATGTAGATAAAACATAGCTTAGCAACTCTGGTAAGAGGAAAATTTGTGAATAAAATTTCTTGTGATTGACATGTTCAAAGTGATTTGTAGAAGATTTGGAACACTGCTTATAAATAGCCCAACCCCTTATGTGCATGCTTCCCAACCTTCAAAACCTACCCATATCACATTAATTAAATTATCCCTCTTCTTCCAATATTGAAGTGATATATTAGGTGGCATTTTGGTTATTAAAACCCCCTAATATGCATGTGTGAATGCCCTAGGGAGATGATGATCAAATGTAAAATCTAGTAACTCTTGAAAACTTAGGAAAGTTAAGAGCTCTAACATCCTTAAGAACTTTGAGGTTTGCATGATCTACCATATCACTTGAACAAATTTAATAGATTCTATGCAATCCACACTAATATGATATTGTGAACCTCCATTGATCTACCTGATTAAATAATATCATCTTGGACCCCAACCAACCCTTAAGCACTCCATCAAGAAAGATCCAATGAATGAAAAAAAAATGATCTCTCATTAATAGAATGACCCTTGAAACTCAAACATTGAGAAATATCTAACACCAAAACATCATAACCTCAATATGAGATGATCCATGATAGATCTAATAGCATCATTAAATATGAGATTATTCACATTGGCCCCTTTAGAAAAAAACACATGAATGATCATAGCTCTAGACTCCATCTCCAAAAGCATGTGATATTATATGATCAAAAGCATAGCCTCTTGGTGAACAATATCATAAGATCAAATATCAATGCCCTATTAACTCATAATATCAAATGATAATACATAGGTTGCCATGTTTTCAACATCATAGCTCAATAAAAGCACAAGGCCACAAAATATTAAATAGGGCCAAGGACATTGACACAGGCACAGTTTGGAAATATGGGCAACAAAAGAAGCTTGGCTAAAGCATTAAATATGGGCTTACATGCAATTTCTAAAATTGATTATAATTAGGGAAACATAGCACCAAAAAGATGCAAATATTTCACTCCAAGATTTAAGACCAATAGCGTGAATGTCCTAATGTTATTCCTAGAGTTACAAAATGTTTATTGTAGATATGAGATTGTAAGATCCACTTTAGTTTCACAAATTTTCTCAAGAGTTACAAAATAGATTTTTAAAAATTTAAACCTTGACTTGTAATCTTTTAGATTTAGGTGCCAAAACGTAAAACCTTACATACTTCTAAGTACAATCCCTGATCAAAGTAATCAAGATGGAGCCATGTGTTAAGTGGGCATTAGACATCCTTGTCTACCTCACAAAAGGTGTAATAAAAGATTTGAACCTTGATTGAACTAGATTGAAATTAATTTGATATTTACAATATGCTAAAGGAAAAACATGGCTCCAAGGAAGAGTTTTTGGAATAAATAAAATTTGCAAGCCTAATTGAATATTATCTTTGGTCTAAATTTACTATTAAGAAGATTGTGACCCCAAGGATTATAGTTTTTGTTTCTCTAGGGTTAGCTTTTATTAAGGTAGCCCATAAATTAAAATATATTAAATCAAATTTAGTCAAATTTAGGTCCCTAACCATTTGACTAGACACTTGATTGAAGTAAAATAACTTGAGAATCTTTAAAGGAGAAAAGTGGGTCATGTTACATGTAAGGCCTAGTTTAAACTTGCCGGCCAATCAAAGGTTCATGCTAAGAAACATAAATTAGCATTGCATCCAAATTTCCTAAATTGTGGCTTGGTTATTTAGTGAACCAAAATGTAAGAGACTAAAGATAACTAGTAAATTTATATGTAAATTTAATTATGAAGATAGTAATCTTGAATCAAACTATTAAATATAAAGAAAAAAATTAGTTTGAGTTATTGTAGCTAAGTTGGGGTGTTACAAGAAATCAGATCTATGAGACATATCATATATGCACTTGTACGATCAAATTTATGGTTGTGAAAATAACTCAAAGAAACAAACAAAACATTCACTTATTACAAGGTATTCATCTAATCTTCACTAGCATTTCTATATTATTGGTAAATCAATTCCATCATCTATCAAAATTTCCTAACTAAAAAGCAATATTTTATTTTATTACATTTCTTATTAACTCTTTCATCAAAAGTAGATTCTCGATATTAATACTATTTATTTATTTACATGTAAAAAAGAAGTTTTAAAGTGGGGAAGTATTATTCTCCTTTTCATATTTATATTGAACTATATTATCTATTATTTAAGTTTATTTTTTAAATTCAAAAAGTTATTAGGAAACACATTTCATGCCAGTTGTATTTAAATTAAACTTTTAATATCTTATCAATAAAAGAAAGTCTAATCTAACAATATTTTATTAATTTAGAAAAAAATAAAAAATTATATTGCAAAATCTTGTTTTACCTAATTATGAAGATTCGTTTTTTTACTTAGTCAAGAGATTCTGGAATAAAAAAAAACTGGGGTAATGCCTGGTCAGTTTCAGCATGTGCACATACCATTTAAATAACACTTGTGTTTTAGTTTAGTTTCATGAAAATGTATATATGTAGGGGCAACTATAAATAATTAGTTTCCAGCATTTAAACAAAAATTTCCTTCTGTATCCACAAGGAATGAAAGGGACATTAAATGTATATATGGGGCTGAGTGAAATCAATTGTTTTCGGCATGTGCACATACCATTAAAAATAGCATTTGCTTTCTGGAAAGTCAATGACCAACATAAAAAATACGTAGCAAACCTAGAAATTGACGAAGTGCCTGGTCAGATAATTCGTTTTTAGCTAGTGCGCATACCATTTAAAATAAAACTTTCGTTCTAGATTTAGAGGTCCTGCGCTGTTTGCGTTGTTTAGATATCCATTCTAGTCCTTAATTTTAGATCTGTGAGTTAGTGAGATTTCATTTTGTTTGTTTAGTGGAGAAAGTCTTGTGACGAGGAAATATTGTTCAGCATTGTATTTCCTCATTCACCATGGCCAGTCACAAATCACCCTCGCTGGAAGAGGTGACGACCATCTTTCAAGCTGTAGACATTGCAAAAATCGATGACTTAATCAGCACCATCAAATTGCTCTTGGAAACAAAGAAGGATGGACAGGTTCTACGCAAATAACACAACAACTATTTTCATCACTATTTGTATGCTACCGTCAAATGTAATGTTTTTTAGTTTATAAGCGTTAATACAATTTCCTCATTGTTTCAATTGTTTTTGCAGACCACAGAGAAGCTGAAAAAGTGGACTTCATTTTTCAAGACTGGTGACAAAATATTGACTTTTGTCAACAACCATATGGCAAAAATTGGTCAAAAGGTATATCAAATGTTAAAACTTAAATCTTTTCAAGAGCATTCTCAGATCACTGTCATTAGAACTGATTTTCATTTGGTTTTTTTTGCTTCGGCTTTACAGGTAGATCTGTTCCAATCTGATGGCGAAGTATTCAACGTGATAAAGGAAATACTTAAACAAGTTGGACAGATTCATCCGATATTAGCAGGGCTGTCCATGGTAGGGTATTTGCTCACAAAAATGGACCAAATGTTAGACAATAAGGGTGAATGTTTGGCGCTCTTGCAAGATACGGTTGAACTTGCTAACCATATTAAAAATTTAAGACCCCTAGTCCGAGAGGAAAAGGAGAAGCTTAGAAATGCAGTTATATTAATTGTTCAGGGATCCATGCTCTGCGCCAAACAGCTATATGCTAAAAAGCTTTTCAGGTTAAAATAACAATTGCACATTTCCCTAGTTGTTTCATGTTCTCTTATCATGTAATATTATTCTATTTGTCATCCGTCGCAGCTATTTGCTCTTATTGTGAAATTTTATGTTGCAGCTTTTTGAAAACTACCCTAGACACAAAAAGTTTGAGTGAACTTCGCGCAAAAATAAATCGTCTCTATCCAGATCTTGTGTTGACAGCTGTAATAGCAATGTTTCAGAAGCAGCGCGGAAGACTAGATATCTCGCAGGCAACACGTCCAGCCGGAGCAGGTAGATATACATAAAACGTTTTTTGTACTGCATATTTGTTTTCAAAGAATTGGATTAGAATTAGATATGAACTAGTGAGGATTTTTTCCGAGATCGACGTTTTTGTTTTCAACAATTGTATTAGAATTAGATATCAACTAGTAAGGATCAATGTTAATCAATGTGATTTTTCTTAGTAATTTTGTGGAACATACTTTTTTATGGTGATCACTGGGACATATGGGTCACATACCGTATGGTTAATCTCCACTTCAACAGTTAAGAGTCAATTTTGGCCAGTAAAAAGAGGACAAATATATACCACTTTCTGTTGTGGTGTTGTGGATGAAGTGTAAAATTACTATTGACTGTTTGACCATTGAAGTAGATGATGTTTAAGTAGAGTGATTCAATATAACCTATAACAATGCTGACTGCCAACAAATTATTGATTTCTCCTTGAATAGACTTTGTTGTATTTTAGTAGTTTTATTATTAATAAAATGGAAAAAGTTTCAGAAATAACATACTAAATTAAAAGAGGTCATGTTTTAAAATAAAATTATTAAGAAACATTATTGGATGGCATATCTTTATATGTAGAAGTGCCAATTTAATTAAGTACAATTAACAAATGTAAAAAGTAAAATGTTTAACATCTTATAAGGGTTAAATTTCTTAGATGAAGGGTAAAATTTAGAGTCACAACATATTTATTATATATTTTATAAAGATTATATAATTGTACTTGTTTTATAAGCTAGAATAATTAAAGAATTAATAATTAGGGTAATTTTTTTTTTAAAAATATCAAGATGGTGAGTCAAACAATCTAACCTTAAAATAAATATTTGAAAAGCATATAGGTTTTTAATACCTAACACACCCCCACAGTATGTTGTTTAGGTTGATTTATTGAGAAATGTGGCGAACCGTCGAATCTTCATGCGATTAATTTTTACAAATCCCTCCCCTTCCCTTGGTTTTCTAGATGCAGTTATAGGAGCCAATTCAAATTTATTCTATTTCAAATCTATAGTAGCATGTTTTAGTGTTTATTATTTTTTATGCTGCTATAACAAATATCTTTGTCTTTTCTAATTTCCAAATGGAGTTTCACCTTCATTCTTCAAAATCTAGGAGTCTTATCATCATAATCAAGATTAATGGTTCACATACTTTATTTATTTGACAATCACTTTTCAAACTTTAAGTGAGCATTTTGTTATCACATGGACTTCCCTTTTCTATTGTCTTTTATATTAAGGATTACGTTTTAATCATTTTCTTTGTAATGTGTTAGTTCTGTAAACCCTATCACAATCTCTCTATCTAATTACATGAAACCATTCTAACATCTCCAAAGAAAAAATCATAGGAATATATGATTCATTTGATTGGATGAGTTCGTATTTCATCCAATCATGTATATGACTAATGAAATTAACAAGAAAATGGTCCACCATATTGCTGCGAATAGGTGCCTAAGCGGTGTTGTCATTGATGTCAACATATCCTTGTTGCCATTGATGTCAATTGTATCCTATTTTATTGCCTAGTTAGAAGACTAAAATGTTGAGGATATTGAGAAAATTAATAAAGATCTAAGTACGCAGACCATATGGCTGTTTAGAGGATTGTCTGAAGTAGCTCTAGTTAAGATTTTAAGAGGTCCGCATAAAGATTTGAAGAAGTTATGGCCATCTAAGTAGAACCGTGTTCTACAGTTCTTAAAAGAGACAGAGTAATAGGAAATTGGTTCGGATTGCTCTGCAAATAAAACACTATGATTTGTAGATTTAGAGGCATGTTTGGGAAGTTAGTGTGTATCCTCAACTAAGGTGGTTCATAGTTTGGAGGTCTGCAAACAATTTTTCTAGTGTGACATTCATGGCAGATAGTGTTCTTGAGGTACCTGATGAAGATGCAATTGATTCTGATGATTTGGAGTAGTGCAAATGTTATTGTTGAATTCAATGTGCTTATGGAAGTATCTGGATCATGTGCCTACTGTGTTGGAGGTTTGCATTAAAGATTGAGCTTGTTGTTGAAGATTTCTTCCTTGGTGTCGCAGTTCTTCCCAGTCTTGGTTGACCAGATGATTCAAGCATGTTACGAATGATCTAAGTGCAGTTCTATAGAGCGTGACATGTTGATCAAGGAAGATTTGAGTCCCAATTATGCTTGGCTGACAGTTTAGTGGTTCGCATTACGTCAGATGCTTGTAGTGCCAACCTTGATGTTTACTCCAAGGTTGATGAAGCATATAAAGGCGTGTAGTTGAGTTGTGGAAAATCATCCTTGTGCGAAAATGATAAAATCCTAAGAAAGGTTCAGAGACAGAGCAGAGAAGAGGAGGAGTAGAAGAACAAGAGTAGTAAAGGATGAAGAGATAGTGAAGAAGTGTTTGGGGGTAGAGCAGAAGTTTTTGTGAGCTTTCAATGAGACTAAACCAAGCATGACAAAGATGCTCTTTTTTAGTTAAATCCTTCTGTGATAAACATAAATTTTTGTAGGCAGTGAGCTCTAGATAGTGTGCCTGAAGGCAAGTGCCTTCCCATTTCTTTCAAGTACTTTTAACAGGGTATGAATCTTGTGGAACCCCCACCATGGTGTTTCTTTAACCGGGTTTCCACATTAAAAATCTTGGTGTCAAGTGTGTTTATGTTGTTTCTACTCATGTGTTGTTGATTCATGCTTTAATGTTTACATCATTAATCTATTTGTAAGCTGTGAAAGAAGATTAAAATTAGAAAAGATTAAAGTTGTGGGACAATTGATTCAGCCCCCCTCTCAGTTGTCCGGCCTAATTCCAACAATCGGTATCAGAGTCGGTTCTTCTAAAAGAAGCTTGACCTCTTGAGGAGATCCAAGATGTTGACTTACAAGAAGGAGAGTCTGAGATTTGATGGAACAAATTACTCCCTTTGGAATGTGTGTATTCAGTGTCATTTGCAATGTATAGGTGATGTTTTTTGGCTCATAACTAAGGATGAGTATAATATTCCAGAGAAAGGACCTTCAACTCTAGACAAACTCAAGGATGCTAAACACAACATTTGAGTGAAAGAAGCATTGTTGAGTGCCCTGACTGATATAGAGATGAAAAAAGTCCTAGAATTGAAAATTGCTCATGAAATCTGGAAAAAGTTGGAAACTCTATATGAAGCTGATAAACAGGTCAAATGCGCCAAGCTATAGAGCCTGAAGGGTAAATACGAAAGGTTGATGATGAGTGAAGATGAAAACATTACTTCCTACATGCAAAAGGTAAACAAACTTGTGACCAGTATCAGGAGTGCTAGTGGAGTATTGAAGGAATCAGCGACTGTTGCCAAAGTGCTCAGATCCTTACCTCCAGCATGCAAGCATAAAGTTGTTGCCATTGAAGAGATTAAGACTGTGACAACTGTTACAAGGGATCAGTTGGTTGGTAAGCTTTCAGCATTTGAAATGAGTGAGTTTGGTGATTCTCTTCCTAAGTCTAAATTTGCATTTAAAGCTAGTATTCATGGAAAACAAAGATATGATCCGAGTGAAAGCTCTTCAAGAAGATCAAACAGATTCAACAAGACAAGGAAGGATTGTGAAGATGATGAAATTGAGTTCTATGAACTTGAAGCCCCTTTTGCCAAAGGATTGCTAAGAGGATTTGGTAAGTATGAGGGAAAGTTTCCATTCAAATGTTTTTCTTGTAATAAGATTGGTCATTTTGCCTCAAGGTGTCCAGAGAGGGTTTCAAAGACAAACCCTA
This sequence comes from Cunninghamia lanceolata, assembly GCA_027924645.1. Taxonomy (NCBI): domain Eukaryota; kingdom Viridiplantae; phylum Streptophyta; class Pinopsida; order Cupressales; family Cupressaceae; genus Cunninghamia; species Cunninghamia lanceolata. The sequence continues at coordinate 3,476,268 of BSBN01000925.1, read as the reverse complement.
ACAAACCTAGAGTTTAGAAGAAATGCTACTATGTCCAAGAAGCTAGTGAAGAAGGAGTCACAAATGATGAATTTGATCATGGAGGTTCCACTGAAAGTGATTGGGTGTTCATTGCTATCAAAGAAGAAGATTTGATGCCTACTAACTCTGCCAGCTATGCAAATGTGGAAAGTGCCTTGGCTGCTCAGGTTGTAGAAAAAGATGAATGGGTAATTGATAGTGGATGTTCTCATCATATGACTGGTGATAAAAGTAAGTTTGTAAGCTTTGTAAAATATGAAGGTGGAATTGTGAAATTTGGAGACAATTCAGCTGGTAGAATCCGTGGTAGAGGATCCATCTCTTTAGATGGTAAGAATAACACAAATGATGTTTTGTATGTGGAAGGATGGAAGCATAATCTTCTCAGTGTTGGACAGTTGGTTGACAAGGCTTATGATTTCTAATTCAAGGATGGAAAATGCAGAATCTTGGAAAGCTCCAGAATTGAAATTGCATCTGGTACTCAGACTAGAGCTAACATCTTCCATTTAAGTAGTTATGGTAAAAGTTGCCTAATTGCTTAGACTGATTAGAGTTGGTTATGGCATAGGAGAATGTGTCATGTGAACTTTGATAACATTGTCAAGATAAGTTCTACTCAAGCTGTGAGAGATCTTCCAAAACTTGTAAAACTTGCTGATAGCATGTGTAGAGAATGTCAATTGGGTAAACAAAACAAAACTTCATTCAAGAAAAAAGAATAATTTTCAAGTGGATGTTGGAACATGTGCATACTGATCTATGTGGTCCTGCTAGAATTAGGAGTGTGCAAGGAGACATATATTTTATGTTGCTGATTGATGACTACTCCCAGATGATGTGGGTAACTTTCTTGAAAGAAAAATTAGAAGCTCTTGACAAGTTCAAGGTGTTCAAGGTTATGGTAGAGAATTAGATTGGTGAGAAGATAAAGTGTCTGAGATCTGACTGAGGTGGAGAATTTACCTTTGGTGACTTTGACACATTCTATGAAAAACATGGAATAAAAAGACAATTATCTGCTCTTAGGACTCCTCAGCAAAATGGAGTTGTGGAAAGAAAAAAATGGACCATTTAAGAAGCTGCAAGGACCATGATGATGGAAACAAATGTTCCACAAGTCTATTGGAGAGAAGCTGTGAGTACTGTTGTCTACACTCTTAACCAAGTACAGATCAAATGCAATTTTGGTAAGACACCTTATGAACTATGGTTTGGTCATCCTCCTACTGTGAAATATTTTAGAGTTTTTGGTAGTAAATGCTATATCAAAAGATATGAGGATCTAGGCAAGTTTGATGCAAGAAGTGATGAAGGAATATTTCTGGGTTACTCTACTCAAAGCAAGGCATATTGGTGCTTTAACGAGATTGAAAAAGATTGTTGAAAGTGCTAATGTTAGAGTTGATGAGAACAAAGAAAGATCTTTCAAGTCTTGTAGGTATGATTCAGATGAATGAGATGAAAGTCAAAATCAAGGAAAGCAAGTTCAACCTCAGATTCAGATATAGATTGATCTAAAATATCCAGTAACTCAAGAAGTTAGTATAGATGTTGAGGAACAAGCTCAAGAATTAGAAGTTCAAGCAATTCCCAAAACACCCAGGTATGTAAGGTTGAATCATTATGATGATCAGATCATAGGATATACAAAATAAAGGTGTTTAAACTAGAAGAAGAATTGTTGAAGATCAAGAGGAAATTTATTTGATTTCAAAGATTGAACCAAAATCAGTAAGTGAAGCTTGCAATGATGAAAATTGGGTAAAAGCAATGGAAGAAGAGTTAATGCAAATTGAAAAGAATCACACTTGGGATCTTGTTCCTAGACCTAAAGAAAAAAATGTGATTGGAACTAAATAGGTCTTCTAGAATAAACTAAATGAGGATGGTGAAGTTGTGAGAAACAAAGCAAGGTTGGTGTGCAAAGGATACTCTCAAGTGGAAGGAATTGATTTTGAAGAAACTTTTGCTCCAGTGGCAAGAATAGAAGCAGTCAGATTATTTCTTGCATTTGCTACTTATAAAGATTTCAAGGTTTATCAAATGGATGTCAAATCAACATTCCTGAATGGAGAATTGGATGAAGAAGTCTACATTGAGCAACCGGAAGGATTTCAGTTGTCTGATCAAGGAAATATGGTTTGCAAATTGAGGAAAACATTGTATGGACTCAAACAAGCCCCAAAAGCCTAATTTGCAAAACTAGATAAGCATCTGCTAAAATTAGGTTTTAGCAAAGGTACAACAGACATTAATCTTTATATCAAAATTGATCATGAACACATCTTGATTGTTGAAGTATTTGTTGATGATATCATTTTTGGTGGAAATGAGAGTACGTGCAAAACATTTGCTAATCAGATGCAAAGTGAAATTGAGATGTCAATGTCTGGATAAATGAATTTCTTATTAGGTCTACAAATCATTTAGTTAGATAAAGATATCTTCATATCTCAATCTAAGTATGTGACAAAATTGTTTAAAAATTTTAGAATGGAAGATTCAAAACCAGTGAGTACACCTATGGTAACTGGATGCAAGTTGAGTAAAGATACTGACTCCCCTAAAGCAAATTAGAAAAGGTATAGATCAATGATTGGAGGATTACCCTATCTGACTTAGACCAGACCTAGTATCATGAATGCAGTTGGACTTGTTGCTAGATTTCAAGCTGATCCTAAAGAATCCCATGTTGTAGCAGTCAAAAGAATTTTGAGATATCTTAAATGGATACTTGATTATGGCTTATGGTATCGAAAGGATAATGACTTCACTCTTCATGCATACATAGATACTGATTGGGCAGGAGATGTCGATGATAGGAAAAGTACTAGTGGTGGTGCATTCTTCTTGGGAAGGAGATTGGTTTCTTCGATGAGCAAAAAGAAAGATGCAATAGCTCTTTCTACTGTAGAGGTAGACTTTATAGCAGTAGCAAACAATTATACTCAAGTTCTGTGGATGAAGCAAATGTTGAAAGACATCAGAATTGTGTTTGAGGAGCCTGTTACAATCTTCTATGATAATTCAAGTGCAATAAGTATCTCAAAGAATCCAATGTTGCATTCAAAGAGAAAACATATATCAATCAAGTTTCACTTCTTGAGAGAGAAAGTTAATGAGAATGAAGTTAGATTGGAGTTTGTTTCTTCAAAGGATCAGATTGCAGATATCTTCACTAAGCCTCAACCCAGATACTTTTGAGTATCTTAGAGAGAAGTTAGGGGTTATTACCCCTCCTGATCAGAACTAAGATGCACTAGGGTGCATTAGTCTGGTGGAATTCACAATCATATCTTGTGATCTGGATTGATGTTAAAGAGATACTACTCAGGGGGAGTAGTCAGTATGCAAATTTTAGAGATCAATCTAAAACAAAAAGGGGGAGAAAAGATTGCAAATACGTGCTCTTTTCCATTGATGTCAAAGGGGGGAGAGAAGTCATGTGAAAAACTAGTTGCTAGAAAAATGGGGAATTGTAAAGAAAAATGGTTGCAGGTGTGATAAGATAAAGGAGGAGAAGTTCTTGTCTTGATGGTTAAATCAGTTTTTCATATCATATGTTGCCATCAATGACAAAGGGGGAGGTTGGTGCAAATAGGTGCCTAAACGGTGTTGTCATTGATGTCAACTGTATCCTATTTTATTGCCTAGTTAGGAGACTAAAATATTGAGGATATTGAGAAAATTATTGAAGATCAAAGTATACGGACCATATGGCTATATAGAGGATTGTCTAAAGTAGCTCCAGTTAAGATTTGAGAGGTCCACATAAAGATTTAAAGAAGTTATGGCCATTTGAGTAGAATTGAGTTTTGTAGTTCTCAGAAGAGACAGAGTGACAGGAAATTGGTCTGGATTGCTCTGCAAATAAAACACTATGATCTGTGGATTTAGAGGCATGTTTGGGAAGTCAGTGTGTATCCTCTGCTCAAGTGGTTCATGATTTGGAGGTCTGCAAGAAATCTTTCTAGTGTGACAGTCATGGTAGACAGTGTTCTTGAGGTACCGGATGAAGATGCAAGTGATTCTAATGATTTGGAGTAGTGCAGATGTTATTGTTGAATTCAATGTGCTTGTGGAAGTATTTGGATCATGTGCCTACTATGTTGGAGGTTTGCATTAAATATTGAGCTTAGTGTTGAAGATTTCTTCCTTGGTGTCGCTATTCCTCCCAGTCTTGGCTGACCAGATGATTCAAGCATGTTGTAGATGATCTAAGAGCAGTTTTATGGAGCGTGACGTGTTGATCAAGGAAGATTTGAGTCCTAGTTATGTTTGGCTAACAACTTAGTGGTTCGTATTAAGTCAGATGCTTGTAGTGCCGACCTTGATGTTTATTCCAAGGTTGATGAAGCATATAAAGGCATGTAGTTAAGTTGTTGAAAATCATCATTGTGTGAACATGATAAAATCTTAAGAAAGGTTCAGAGGTAGAGCAAATAAGAGGAGGAGTAGAAGAACAAGAGTAGTAAAGGATGAAGAGATAGTGAAGAAGTGTTTGGGGGCAGCTCAGAAGTTTTTGTGAGCTTTCAATGAGACTAAACTAGGCATGATGAAGATGCCATTTCTCAGTTAAATCCTTCTGTATTAAACATAAATTCCTGTAGGCAGTGAGCCTCTTTGAGTAGTGAGCTTTGGATAGTGTGCTCGAAGGCAAGTCCCTTCCTATTTCTTTTAAGTACTTTAATAGGGTACGAATCTTGTGGGTTAACCCCCACCATGGTTTTCTCTTAACCAAGTTTCCACGTTAAAAATCTTGGTGTCAAGTGTGTTCATTTTGTTTCTGTTTATGTGTTGTTGATTCATGCTTTAATGTTTACATCATTAATCTATTTGTAAGTTGTTAAAAAATATTAAAATTAGAAAATATTAAAGTTGTGGGACAACTGATTAACCCCCCCCCTCTCAGTTGTTTGGCCTAATTCCAACACATATTTTGATTGATTTTTTTGAAAACTGATGATTTCTTTTGTTGTATTGCATGAAAATAATGAATGGTATACAAACCTTCTCAAAATCTCTAGGTGTTAGAAGTTTATTTGTTTCCCTCTTTACACCATCCATCTAATTCATTCCATGGATTAGGCTTTGGAATAAAGGCTTCTTACCCCTCTCTCTCTCTCTTGATAGAATTGTGTGCAAACCATTGATCTTATTTTGATTAACATCAATATTTGTAGAAGTATAATGTGCCAAATATTTAAGGCTACAACCATTTACCTATGGATGATAATAGTGAGCTCTATCAACATTTGAAGGCAAGTTTCTTTTTCATCACTATATTTTTTTGCAAATTTCTAGGTCTTTCTTACTTCAAAGAATGCAGAATTGAGAAACAATCCTTTGGGCATAGAGCAATTTTAGAAAATAAATTCTTTGCCAAGAACTATTGGCACAAAGAGTGAAAAGAATGACAATTTTCTTTCTAATATCTAGGGTAAATGGAAATGCTTTTTAAAAATTTTCATATTACTGATCAGTTTGAAGATTTAGCTTTTGTAAGACTTAGTAATTTTGTGTGATCTCATAGGTGTCATCATATGAGATTTTTTTATCTCTTACCACCACATTTTGAGTTTGGATCTTGATCTCTATAAGTGATTTGATGACCTTTTACATGATGATGCAGAGGAGGATGGGAAAACATAAACTAACTCAAACAAATCTTTGACTAAATCTCAACATCTCAAATACAATGATTTCCTTCACAAATCCACTATTTCTCTAGTAGGATAGCAAACTAGGTATTTTTGCCATAACTTACAATAAACAAATCAAACCCATTTTTTTAAGACTGATCTAGATACCCTTTTTGGAGTTTCAAAACATATTAAGAGAGAAGGTATGATTGTTTTAGAACAAACACCTCAAAAACTTGCTGCTATGCTACTCACAAGGCCTAATTAGGACAACAAATCTAGTCTTCCAAGCATAACTTTCCAACAAGACTTCCAACCCAGAAAACAAACATCATTACAAATACCCTTTTGGTTGTTCTTCAACATATCTAGATTTTGGATGTGGTTATTTTGGAACAACACCCTCTATAATTCGCTGGTATGTTGCAACTAGGCCAAATTAGGCCTCTTTTTCAAAGCAAGTCTGAAAAAATCAAAACCCACAACATAAAACCTAACTTCAAGACTCTCCTTGGGTCATATGGAGTTTGAATATATAGATTTCATCAACTAGAGCAATACTCGTCTTGTCATTTTACAAAACCCTATCCCTAGCTACACAAACAAGCTAAATACATAGGAAAATTAGGCTAGGGCTGCATCAAATTTTCCCAAACCTCCATTTCCTGTTATATCCAATTTCAAAATCTTAAAGAACATACTAAACCCCTCCATTCCACCAATTTTTATAATTTTCCACCAGTGGAATGGCTCAAAATTCCATTTTTACCCTCTCAAACCCTAGCTAACTAGGTTTACAGGCACTTTTCACAAAATGTGCTATAACTTATTCAAAATCCAATGAAAATCAACCAAACTAGGCTCAAATGAAAGCTAGTTCACATTTCTATTACATGCAATCAATTTTGAACCTTGACCATACTATACTAGGCCGTACAAGTCATGGGAACAACAAAAAACACTAAAACAACAAGAAAAACAAAAATTCTATTGATTCTTCTTCAAAACTTATCACTTATCCTACCTAATTCAAACATCCTTTCCCATATTTACATGCATTCTACCAACAAAACAAATGATTCCAGTGTCTTTTCACATCCTTGACCTTTCAACTTCCCTAAAACACACTAAAAATGGCACTTTTGTAGCTTTTAAACTTTTTTTTCTACATAAACTGACCCCATGAAACTTATTACATTGAAAATGGTATAAATAGACCTTATTACACAAAAATTGGACTTAACAACACAAAACTTAATATTTGACCCCTATTTACAATATATACCTAGGTGCCCCTGCACCATAAAGTTTTCTTTAGAGTTTATGTGTTGTCTTTTTTTAGGTTGAAGGAAGAGCTTGGATTCCACAAGACTAGGTCATGAAGAAAGGAGGAAACCTAGGTGAGGTATCACAAAGACAAGAAGAAGCAAGGTGAAATAGACTTGCTTGAGGAAAAAGAATGGAAGTGTTGAGGAGAATAGTCTGTGGAGACTTGTAGAGTAAGGAGGTACCAAACAAGATGAGAAAAGAGAAAGGTGAGACAAAGAAGAAGAATGAGAAGGTCAAACAAATGGATGCTAAGAAAGAGATAGAAGAATTGAAACAAGCCTTGAAACAAATAAAAATAGATATGGAAAGAGTAGATCTAGAGTTCCAAATGAAGATGCAACTTTTTGAGAGAGAACAACAAGAAGGTAGTTGGCATTTACCCATAAGGAAAAAGGTGAAATAGCCTATCCAGAATATCATTAAGAGGAGAAGGCATGAGGGCATGATAGAACTAGACATTGAAGAACATTTGCTGATGAAGGAAGAGCAAAACCCAATAGAAGAGGAAGAGGCAGATAATAAAATGGCGAGTAAAAACATGGTTTTCATAACAGCAAGTAGGATTGATCAATTACCATTAGAGGCTCAAGATTTGTTTCAAGAACATGTTGATGTGGTAATAGATGATGTTTCACGGAAAAATGTTAGTTCTCATGCAAGGTTTCTAGAAGGGGAAGACAAAGCTTTCAAGGTGATTGAAGACACTCCACATTTGTAGTTGGAGTATGAGGGTGCAACCTACTATTTGTTTGCATTGATCAAACAGATTGGTGAAGATGAAGTTGAGGGGCCCAATTTCAAACAAGGGGTTCCATGTTTTGTTTTGTAGTTCTAGCATAATGAGGTATTGGAAGATGGATATGATGCTGATCAAGAAAGTTGGTTGGATGACATGGCAAGTAGAAGCAAGGAAGGAATAAACAAATCTCTTGTTGTGATTTCAGCCTTAAGGAGGGATATAATTAAATTCAATATCAAGTAGACTATGGAAGAGGAATAAGGTGTTGTGGCAGTGTATGTGGTCCATTAGGGCAAAAAGGATCAGTTACAAGGTAGCAAGATAGGTGGGAAACAAATTTGTATTGACAAGATGAAACACCTTTACCAAGTGTTCAAGAAAGCCAAGGTGAAAATGAAAATAGAATGAAATAGTTTCAAGGAAGAAAAAGTGTAGAGGATAGAAGACATCAAGCAAGAGAGTTCAAAGGTGGATCCCTATTACTACACTCAATTCAAGAGGGACTTGAATTATTCTTTCTCCAAGAGTATGGTGTAGGGGCACCTAGGTATATATTGTAAATAAGGGTCAAATATTGAGTTTTGTATTGTTAAGTCTAATTTCGGTGTAACAAGGTCTATTTAGACCATTTTCAATGTAATAAGTTTCATGGGGTCAATTTATGTATAAAAAACAAGTTAAAAAGCTACAAAAGTGACATTTTTGGTGTGTTTTAGGGAAGTTGAAAGGTCAAGGATGTGAAAATACATTGGAGTCATTTGTTTTTTGGTAGAATGCATGTAAATATGGGAGAGGATGTTTGAATTAGGTAGGATAAGTGATAAGTTTTGAAGAAGAATCAATAAAATTTCTATATTTTTTTGTTGTTTCAGTGTTTGATTGTTGTTCCTGTGACTTGTATGACCGGGTATAGTATGGTCAAGGTTCAAAATCAATTTCATGTAATAGAACTATGAACTAGATTTCATTTGAGCCTAGTTTGGTTAATTTTCATTCAATTTTGAATAAGTTATAGCACATTTTGTGAAAACTGCATGTAAACCTAGTTAGCTAGGGTTTGAGAGGGAAAAAATAGAATTTTGAGCCATTCCACCAGTGGAAAATTATGAAAATTAGTGGAATGGAGGGGTTTAGTATGTTATTTAAGATTTTGAAATTGCATATTGCAGGAAATTAAATTTTGGGTGAATTTGATGCATCCCTAGCCTGATTTTCCTATGTATTTGGCTTGTTTGTATAGCTAAAGGTAGGGTTTTGTAAAATGACAACATGGGTATTGCTCTAGTTGATGAAATCTATATATTTATACCCCATGTGACCTGAGGAGAGTCTTGAAGTTAGCTTTTGTGTCATGGGTTTTGATTTTCTTAGACTTGTTTTGAAAAAGATGCCTAATTTGGCCTAGTTGCAACATACCAGTGAATTATAGAGGGTGTTATTCCAAAATAACCACATCCAAAATCTAGATATTCTTAAGAATAGCCAAAAGGGTATTTGTAATGATGTTTTTTTCTGGGTTGGAAGTCTTGTTGGAAAGTTATACTTGGAAAACTAGTTTTGTTGTCTTACTTAGGCCTTGTGAGTAGCGTAGTAGCAAGTTTTTGAGGTGTTTGTTCCAAAACAATCATACCTTTACTCTTAATATGTTTTGAAACTCCAAAAAGGGTATCTAGATTAGTTTTTAAAAAATGAGTTTGAGTTGTTTATTGCAATTTATGGCAAAAATACCTAGTTTGCTATCTTACTAGAGAAATAGTGGATTTGTGAAGGAAATCATTGTATTTGAGATGTTGACATTTAGTCAAAGGTTTGTTTGAGTTAGTTTGTGTTTTCCCATCCTCCTCTTCATCACATGACATTGGAGGTTGGAACACTAGTCTAGTTTTTAAAATGAACTCATACTTTTTCTGATTGACCATGAAATTTTGAAATTGAGCTTGACACAATATCCTATCGTCTATTACAAAAGGAGAAGACTACCTCTATTGAATGAACAAGGTAATGTGACCTTGCATATTGGTGATAGTTTTTTTTTATAAAAACACTAAATTGAGCTTCTTATCTCTTTTTGCTGCATGTTTGCCAAGAATTTTGATGACCTTTTATCCAATGGTGATTTTATCCTTTATTCTAATTTTGATACATTAATCTCTAATAGGAATATAAAGTTGTCTTATGAATGTCACTACATATTGAATTAAACCATTGATTTTTGTAAGGATAATTTTATTTGTTTCCATACCTCTTAAACCTATGGTTCATCAACAATAATGAATATGATGACAATAGATAGGCCTACTATTGTTCTAAAATGATTTACATGCTAGTTATATTGGATATGATGAGCTTGTCTAGAGATATTATCTATTACATTTTTCTTGACCTTTCTATAGGTACCTTTTATCTTTATATTTTCATTATGTATCTGCAAGACATTATTCGCTATCTCCTTTGTAAGTCCTTGTCTTGAAGTTCCATGGACTTTATTTTGACATTTGATTTCTTAATAATATTATGGGCACCACCTACTTTGACTCTTCTTTCTTGTTTTTTTATAGCTAATTGAAAGTAATCTATAGTGAATAGTTTGGCACTTTCTTCAAAATGTTCAACTCTATCTCAAGTTTCAATCTCCTAATATTCTACCATCACAACTGATCAAGTTAAAATTTAACTAGATAGTTACAAATATTTTTTTACCTAATTAGAGTGGGTACCATATGGTTAATATATAACCTTTAGGTCCTCTAATTACACTTGGTTGTTAGCATAGTGGATGCAAATTTGGTATGACATGGATTTTATTATAATAGTATATTTTTTTGGTTAATTTATTCTTTAAATCCATTTTGAAATCCATCGAATAACCTATATTCCTTAAAGGGATTATTAAGGGGATAATGTTAGTTGTTGAAGGATGAATAGATAGGGCAATGAATGCAATAAAAGAGGAAAGTGGAGATTGCTATCTAGATGAATGAAATATGATAATGTGGTGATAGAAGATGTTAGCACCATGGGCATAATAGATGAAGTGAATGGAAGTGGAGGGGCTCTTTAGGTAGGTTGAGAGAAAGGATGTACTTGTTGTCATGAACAAATTTTTTTTATTGAGGTAGTAGGAAGGGAATGGGGATAATGGGAACGATCCATCACAAATAGTGAGGATCTACAAGGGGATGTAGAAGAAAAATAAATTATATTATGTATAGTAGAAGAAATGGGTAAGAGGCATCATCTAAAAAAAAAATATAAAAGGGAGGAAAAAGAACCTAGTTATATTTATATGGGAAGGGGAATCATCGATATTTAGAAAAAAAAAAAAAAAAAGGAGAGATAGAAGTTGTTACATAAGAAAGTTAAAAAATCAGTTGTTGATCCCATAATAGTGTGTTCCACTTGTGGAATATCCTAATTTTTGCCTGAAATCATATATTTCTTAGAAAAATTAATGGTTTATGACTAGATGGGTTCCATCTGAGGGGGTTTGATTGAAGGACATAAGATTAAACCCCCTGGATAGAACCACCATAGGCTTAAATCAAAATCTTGGTGGAGTCTCATCCACACCTATCAAAATGTTGACAAAAAAATAATTTTGCTTCACCCTTTAGGGGATCAACTGAAGTCATTTGGAAATGTCATTTTGTAAGTATATATCCCTTAATATTAGCTTTCCAAAAATCATATTATGTATTAGGTTTCCTTTAATATTGTATATTTTTTTAATTTTATAATGAATGTAGGTCCATTATGAAAAATGATGACCTCTATTCAACACACTAGGAAAAATAAGAAACATTGTTCTTAAAGAAAAGTATAAAAAGATGCACTACAATCTACATAGATGTCCTTGTCTCAATAAAAAATAAAAAATAAAAAATTTTGATATCTATACTAAAAGAAATCTTGTATTGAATAATATAGATCTAATAAATTTGTTTGTACTATATAAAATAATAATAATAAATAAAATATTTAATAAAAAATACCAAAAAATCATGATTTTTTTTAATTTATAGTGAAATTTATGCATTATAGAATAATTTTAGTCAATAAAAATTAATGGAGAAATAAAAATTGATTGAAAAATAAAAATGAAAAAAGATATAAATATTCCTTTAATTTTATTCAAAATTATAGCTTGAATTTGCATAGAAAATTCAGAACTCATAATTTTATATCATCATTAAATTCTTTACCATTTATTCCCTATAATTGACATAAATTTGGAAAAGTTTATTTTGAGCATCTCACTTAGGCCAAAAAGTGGGTGAAATTGATTCCTCTGTAGCTTATCCTATTTGATCTAGGGATATAATTCATTATATTAACATTTTTAGTTCTATGAAGTCAATTTTTTTTTCTTTAGAGGACTCATGAAAGTATATCTTTTTCCTTGGCTCTACTCCAACCTATTTTTCTCCTTTGGGTTAATTGTGCTAGATCCATTATTGGATCTTCTATTTCATTTTTGTAGGTGTCTAATTCCCCACTAGTATAGCCTTATTTTTGTAGAAACACTTGTCCGTAACATAATTTGTGGACTCTTATTTTTAAGATCCATTATGAATCATAGTAATTGTAGGTGTAGATGTAGGATCTACATGTTGTGCTACATGTATTGTAGATTCTTAACTTGTATGAGCAAATGGATAGATTGAATCTATTTATACAATTAGAGAATACTTAATGTCCTCACACATAGAGTCTAATTACTCACCATGAAACATATATTTATTTCTTCATTCTCTTCAAAAGTATCAAAGGAAAAGTAAGTTGATGAAAATCAACTCTAGATTTCTATGATGTCTTATCCTTGTTCTATTTCTATTCCATATCTTACATATGTAGATTTTTCATTACACCAAAACCCACTGGTGTTAGTAAACTTTCAAATCCAGCAAATTTGCATCTCTAGAGTGGCAAATAGTCCACAAGATCAATTCTGAGAGGTGTAGTTGTTAGTCCAACACCCCCCAATGTAATTTAGAGGAATCAAACCTAGGTTGTGGTTTTGATACCATGTGTAGATTTTCCATTAAACCAAAATAATAAGAATTATTAAACTTCCAAATCTATCATCTTCACATCTCAAGGGTGGTGGTTAGTCCATGAGATCAATTCCTACAGCTGCAATGATTTTTGCAACAACATAGGGATTTCTTCCTATCACCACATAATTTATTGGATGGATGAAACTTGGACTTCGTTGGATATATATTTGTGAAGGTCTTATTTGGAGTAGAATCCTTTTGATCCATAATAATTCCCTAGTTGCCTTGAAAGTTTCCATATATTCTACTTATATAGAGGATAGAACTGGTAATGATTACATCTTAGATTTCAAAGAAATGACAACCATCCCTTGATGCATTAGGAAACCTAAAGTAGACTTTCCATCTTCCAAGGCATTTGAATAATCAAAATTTGAGTATAAAACTAATGTGAAATTTTCTACCTTGGAGTACATGTTCCCTTATTTTAAAGCTTCCTTTAGATACCAAAGAGCCCTTTTTGTTGCTACCCAATAGTTTTCTTTAGGTTGTTGCATGATTCTAAAGATGACTCCAACAAAAAAAGAAATGTTTGGTCATGTTATTGCATAAATCAAACTTCCCAGAAATTGCCAGTATTTAGTTGCATCAACAAATGTTACAAAGTAATCTGATGTTAGTTTCAAACTTTGCTCCATAGGGATACTAAGTGGCTTGCAATCAAAAATTCCAAATTTTCTCAGAAGCTCACTAATATTTTCTTGGGTAAAAATATATATGATTTATAAATTACATCAATACTTAAATGGTAATGAAGGTATCCCAACTTAGTCATTTCAAACCCTTTCTTTAATTCTACTTTCATGGAACCTTGTAATATATTTTTCATTGTTAATAGTTATAAACAAATCATCCACATAAACAAATAATTATAAAAATATTCTATCAACCTTTTTGATAAAAAGAGTTGCAACATCAAATTATTGAAGTGCTTTAAATTCAACTTCAATAGGTGCTCAGTGAATTTTTCATACCAAGATTATTCAGATTGCTTTAAAATATACAATGATTTTATAAGATTCCATACTTGGTGTTCTAAACTGATCACTACATATCCTTTTGGTTGAGTCATAAACCCTATTTCCTTTAGATCACCATTCAATAATGTAGTTTTCATATTATTTGATGGATTTTATATCCATTTTGTGCTAAGAGAAACAATTTAAAGGATGAATGATAGTCCACTTAGCTATTGGTGCAAAGATTTCTTCATAATTTATTGCCTATGTTTTAGCATGTCCCTTTCAAAAAAACTTATTTTATTTTTTTCAAGAAAACTATCTACTTTATACTTATTTCAAAAGACCCACTTACAACCAATAGGTCTACAACCTAGTGGAGGATTAACCAACTCCTAGGTCTTATTTTTAAAATGAGCATCATACTCAATTTATATAGACTTCTTCCACACTTCAATACTTTTAAATTTTTTAAAGGATGTTAGTTTTGAGTGTATTGTTATTTTGAATTCATCAATAGACTCCAAGTTAAAATCTTCATTAGATTGATCATCTTGCCTTCTTATTCCTGTCTCGTCAATTTCATTAGGTTTCAAATTTTTAAGAGTTTGTTGGAATTGTTTTGCCCATCTTTATGAAGGTCTAAGTTGAGGTATTGGTGTTTCCATTTCCTAATCAAAATCTCCATTATGTTCTAATAGTTTCTATGTAGTTTCCTAAATCCCATGTTGATCTAATGAAGTTTGAACTTCTTCATGAAAGGGATGAAATTTTTCATGATAATTTTGAAATTATTTATTAGAGGGGATTTGTTCTTGGACACCTTGAGATAGAGATTCAAAATGTGGTTCCAAGTTACTTATTCCCTATTAAAGCAAGGAATCTCATAAGAACCTTTCTAAAGGACAAACTTGACAAAATTTTCAAGGTGTTGTAATTGGCATTCAACACTCACAATATTTTGGAGGTTACAAAAAATATAAAATCATGAGAAATAATAAATTTCCTATTTACCTCATCATAAAAACTATATTATTTTGAAGATTTAGAATAGCCCTAAAAGATACATTTATGACTGTTAATCTAACTTATTTTTTTTCTCCTTGGGAATCAAAGAATAACAGGTGAAGCCAAAATTCCTAACATTTCAAACAAATAAAATATGACCAAACCAAACCAAATATTTAGTTGCGGTGAAGAGAAAATGAAGGCTATCTATTACATAGATAAATTACTATTTTTGCTTCTTTTACCTAGAAATCCAACTATATTTATTTGAAAGATAACATTTCCCTAACCATATACATGATAGTTCTATTCATTGTGGTGTACATAGAATAGTGAGAGGATGAGTAATCCCATAACGATGAAGGTAATCCTAAAAAAATTGATGTAGACTGTCCACCATTATTTGTTCAAAGAATATTGGTTCAAGATTAAACTTTATTTTCAATCATAACACGAGACTTCTTAAAATTTGCAAAACCTTCAATTATTTTATACAAGAAATAAGTCCCTGTCATTTGATTATGATAATCAATGAATAATATAAAATAATAGCATCCTCTAGAAAAAATTACTAGTAAGGTCCCACAAAAATAAAAGTGAGTGAGCTTCTTTTCCCTCACCATGCTCAACTAAGGAAAGGATCTCTATGTTGTTTTGTGTAAGCTTCACATTTGTCAATTCTCTTGGCCAAAGTGGAATAACCTACAACACTATTATTTTTCATGATTTAATTTTTTTATAATTAACATGACCACGTATTAAGTGTCATAAAAGACTAGAAGAAAGATTACCTTCTTCAATATGGTAAGGAAAACTCCTAGAAATAGTTTAACCTTGTTTTATTTTCAAATACTTTCTATCTTCTTTATTATCTAGTTTTTTTACTACCACTTATCCATCATCCCATAAAATGGAGTTTCCTTGTCCCAAATCAAACAAAGTGAGAAGTTACATCACAATTGAAGAAGATATAATACATTAATATGAAGTATAAAATCTAGAGGTTTGGGCAATGTGAGACAAGGGGTTCCTTTTCCAATAGGCTTGATAGTTATTTTATCTACTAAATAGACAAGACAGCAAAAATCTTCATGAAACTCTTCAAAAAAATCATGCCAAAATGTCATATGTCATATGGCTTTAGTATCCAATAATCAAGCATTATACCATGATTCATTAGTTGAAGTATAGCAGACAAACTTTAATATAGAAAACACAAATTCATCATGATCACTACAATACGCAAACTAGGTTGCTCTTGATGTTTTATCATCATAGTGGGTTGTATCTTCTTGTTTGGAAGAATTTTCTATATTTTTCATTGATATTTGGAATCATGGGCTTCATGGATACCTTTTCAACCACATCATTTGCAATACAAGTGTTGTATATCATTCTCATTATCATGTTAAAACTATCCTTTGCCATTTGTATCTCCTCTTCCTCAATTCTTCCATTATCCTTCATTATTTATATGATCACTACAACCACCTCAAGAATAAAATTTATTATTAGAAGGCTTTCTTAAATATTTTTACCAATGCCATCAATTTTTTCTCAAAAGTCTTTTTACATTTTACCAACCTTTCAATCACTTGATTAAAAGTGATGTTCTTCAATTTATTTCTTTCATTTCAAGCCTCTAAATAAGTTAAATGAGTTGGAAGGAGTACTTTCTTGAAACCTATGAGATAGATATGAACTTTTCCACAAGTAGCATCAACATATTATTTTATGGCTTAAATTTTAGAGTCCAAACTTATAGCATCACCATTCTTCAATTCAAGTTTGAATAACTTCAATTGGAGCTAAATGAACTCCAAATCTATATGGAAACTATATAGATATTGTAATTTTTGAAGGGAATCATAGGATAATTTACAACCTTGTATGTGTTAAGACACATCTCAACTAATGGAAGCCCTTATCAAAGTTGGGCCTTGAGAAGTTTTATAATACAATATTTCTCTTTCTTTAATAGAATTTGGTATTGTAAGTTGGGTGTCTCTATGACAAATATTACACTAAATATCATTTAAATTAAGTGTTCTCAATTTGTTTTACCATTCTATCCATGCATATTTTCCAATTAGGGTTTCAACAACCATTGTCATAGTAAATTGGATTTTATTATTTTGATTTTTTACACAACAAATTTATTTATTTGATTATTGTTTCTTTAATTTAAATTTTAGAAAGCAAGTAGGATTAAAAACATTTTCCTTTCATCTTTGTAGCATTATGAAATAAATAAATAAATAATTTCCATATGTCTCCAATGTTTGTTGGGTAGAAAAAATACTTCTTACTACATTCTTTATTGCAATAATTTTTTTTTTAAAAAATCAAGTTTATCTTCAATATAATATTGTCTTGAAGAATAATTTCTTGGATTTTATTTTCAAACCATTTATTATTTGACAATTTGAAATATACTAGCACTGGAAGAATTTTCTACCATAACTTCTAAAAATTTTATTTATAATCTCCAAAATAAAATTTATCATTTTATTTCGCTTATAATTTTCTATATTTATTTGGGCCATATTTAAACCACTAATTTTTGCTCCATATTTTGCAATAAATGGAACACTACTAAAAATTTTAAGTTGTTGATTTTTATATGCTACATGCACTATCAGGATAAGATTGAAAAAGTAGAATAGAATGGTATTATTGTTGGAAATGAAGATTTTAAAAAATTATTTAATTTTAATAATGTAATAGGGTCTAAAGAAATTCTAGCAGGGGGCATAGTTAAGATCTCATTCATAAGCCATTAAGTCATTTTTAAAATAAAGTTATAAGGTGTATATAGGTTGTGGACCTCAAATATAAATTTTAAGATTACAACAAGATCTTGACTATTTCTTGATAGCCTTTGTGTTCTCTACTTATCGATCCTTTAACTAAGGAAATCATCACATTAGGTTAATGAAAATTATCTATTCTAAGCATAGTATCAATATTCATATTAATACATCATCATAATCACAATCTCAAACATAACATGCAAATCTATCAATATCAATATCCAAAATAAGTCTACCAGGTGCGAATGAAAAGGAAAGGTTGGACCTCACACTATTAGAAATAGAAACTATATTATTTTTTGTTCTTAGGTTAATCTTGAGTGCATTTAGTGTTTGGTAAATGTACTCATATTCCTATATCAACATTTCCTTCGTGTTTCTCTACCACAATAATAGTATATTCCCAATGTGGTGTATTTTCTCTATATTTAAACATAAAACTTCTCAAGATGTTGGTAATAGCTTTTTGTTTCTATTGTCACCAATTAAGATTTCCATGTAGTATAGGTACGTTATGTCATAGCCCATCATTGATATTAAAATTTGTGGATCCATTAGGCATGTGAAAAATTGTTGATCTATTAAATTAGTAGGACTTATAGTTTGATTAATAATAATAGAAAATCATAAACAATTATTGAAATAGCTTCTATAGTAGCTTTAGTTTCCTTCTATTCTATCACAAACTACCAATTTTTTAGAAGAAAAGACCTACACAAATTATAACATGTAAAGTGAAAAAGAGAAATGTACCAAAATATATAGTTCATTTTACCTTACTAGCATAGATATTTAAATACATTATCTAAAAGACACAAAGAAATATTAGTCTTGAGGTGCCTATCTATCTTATAGATATGTACATCAAGATTGATATTTCTTGCCATCTTTTAGATAAATCTTTTAAGATATCTTTATTAGTTTACTTACTAAAGTAGATCCCTATTCCACTAAAATAATTTTATTCACTTTATAATATTTAGATGGAGGACATCATGTTGCTACATTTTTATTTTATTCTTCAAACTTATAATATTTTAATGCATTTTAAATTGAATAGTATTTAGTATTATTACATTTTAATATCTTAAGCAAACATTTCAAATCTCTCCACATCCAATTAGAATTAAAGTTCTACACATAAATACAAATACAGAAGATTATTTTATTTTAGGAAATTAGATTTTTTTTGGATGTCAATTTTATTTATTCAAAAGTTAAAATTTGTACATGACAATGACTAAATTTGTAATTTTTTGAAATTGAAAAATACAATAACACTAACAAAACATATAATCTTAATATTAAATTCTCAAAGTTTTGCTTTATCGTTGTTTTATACCTTCTTACAACTTTTATTGTTTCTGATAGTTGGAATTGAAGAATGGGAAAGACAAGTAGAGGACTTGCTCCACATGACCACAAAAGATGAGCCATTCAGGGCTGTGATTATTTATGGCTTTGGTGGGATTGGAAAGACAACCCTTGCCAGTGCTGTTTATGCAAAATTAAATCTGAAAGGCTACAACCATACCAGAGTTGTATTGCATACAGATCCTCAAAAAAATGTCATCAGAGAGAAGCAGGAGCAGATATTGAATGATGCCTTCCCCAACTACAAGCATGGAAAAGAAATAAGGTTGAGAGATGAAGTAGAGGGTAAGGAGCGTTTAAACAAAGCTTTTCAAGAAGCGGATAAGCCTGTCTTTCTGTTTATTGACAATGTTCTGCGGGCACAAGACCTCAGAGAGCTTTTGCCAGATGACTTGGAACGCCTTGGCAAGCGTATGAGACTTCTTTTAACAACAAGGGACTTGATTGAGACAAATATCTTTAAGAAAGAGCTTTGCCATGAATATCTTGTCAAACACCTCCCGAACAGTGATGCCATAAAAATTCTATGCAATGAAACAAACAATCTTGTTCATATAAAAAATGATGTTGAGAGGATCTTGAAGATTTGCGGCGGGGTTCCTCTTGTTCTAAAGATTGTTTGTGCTCATTTGGAAAAGCAGGGATACAGGGCAGACAAATGTAGTCAGATACTAAATGCTTTGGAGAGAGGAGATTACATTGAAGAAAAATGTCTGAGCGAATGTATGGTGAATTTTGTATTCAAGAAGTTTGAAAAATTTACCCAAGAAGCATTTCTGGACATATGCTGCTTCTTTAATGGTGTGAATCGTAAACGTGTGGAGTACGCTGTTGGATCGGTGGCGCTCAAAACACTTGAAGACGCAGCATTGATTACAATTAAGCTGGATACAAAATATTATGCCCCCATGGAGGAGAATGATGAGGTCGTAGTTGTTCATGATGTGATCAAAGCAAGGGGGCAAAACATGGCAGTATCCACCAGAATTAGAAATATTCGATCTTTTGAAGCCGCTGTAAGGGGAAAGGTATTCCTATTTCTCCATAGTTATAATTTTACTTTTAAACAATCCATTGCAGTCTCACCATTCTTTGTAATGGTTATATATTTTGCAGAGGCTTGAGAGAATCAAAGGAATTCAACTCTTTTCAGACAAAGATCATTCTTCTTACGTGATCAATGAAGAGCACTTAAATTCAATGAGCAAATCATTACGAGTATTCATGTTGGGACCTAATATCAGCGTCAGCGGTACAAGTAACAAGACATTTCCAGAATTGAGATATGTTTATTTAAGTCGCAAGATTCCTTGTGTACCTTTCCATTTAGAGGCCCTCCAGAAATTAAGGGTCTACGTGGCGCCTCTCCTGAGACAAGGTGTTAGCATTTACAAGGTAAGTCATTATATTTAATAGCATTAAGTAGTTTAGTTGCGGCTCGCATGTTGGAGATTGTATTCACAATGACAGAAATTTGCATGCAGTTACCAAAGAGTTTACGGCAGATCAACACATTCGAGTCCAATGTCGAATGCACGAATTGGGAGCAATCAAAGCCAATGCAAGTGACTTCAAATTCTTCTCTAG
The DNA here is from genome assembly GCA_027924645.1 of Cunninghamia lanceolata. NCBI lineage: Eukaryota > Viridiplantae > Streptophyta > Pinopsida > Cupressales > Cupressaceae > Cunninghamia > Cunninghamia lanceolata. The sequence continues at coordinate 3,455,736 of BSBN01000925.1, read as the reverse complement.
AAGAGTTATATATATTCTCATTATCGATGAAGACGCTCCCAGAGGGACTTCACAGTTTCACTGCATTGAAAACTCTGAAGTTGGACAATTGGTGTGAAATGGAATTGTTGCCAGAGGTAATATGTGGACTACATTGGTTATGTACACTAAGTCTGGTGAAGTGTCACTTGAAACATCTTCCACGGTCGTTTGGAAAACTCGCAAGTTTAACGCATTTGGCGTTACAAGATTGTGAGAGATTGGAAGAAATATCTTCCACCTTGGTAAAACTGAAGGCTCTACGGTATTTAAATCTGATGGGATGTACTTCTTTGAAAAAATTGCCTTCGACTTTTGGGGAACTTACGGCGCTACAAGCTTTAAATATGAGGAAATGTTCTTCCTTAGAAGAATTACCTGGATTTGAAGGACTTATCAGACTGAAATATTTGAATGTCCAGTATTGTCGAAAATTAAGGGGCCACTTTACTAACACGCGTAAAGACTTACATATTGAAGTTTAAGGAAAAGATGAAGGTGAAGAGAAGAAAATGACGACTATTATTATTATTTTTAAATATTTAACTAGGACCACGTGAAAATGAGTATATTGGTTTAAATATTTAATATTATTTCTGAGTTGTTTTTTTAATATTTTTTTATTTTGATCTCATATAGATGTTTAGATATTTTAGTATTTTTGTCTAGTTGTAATTTAGATGTGGGTTTTTTAATTTTAGATTTACTAAGTTATATGAAATTATGGAGTTGACGAGTTCATTTTTTCTCTGCTTGTTTATTGAGTAAAATAATTAATTAGATACTATTAATTTAATTAAATGTTGAAATTAATAATATTGTTGATAAATGGATTTGTTGATGGTTAGATTGATACACGCAACATAGGTAGAGTGGGAGTTGGGTTAAAGTCGTACTGTGCCAACTAAGTGGTCAATGTGGTCTATTTGTTCAAGGGCCCTATTTAACCAAATCAATTTGGATTATGCCTAATATGAATCCTAGTCTACTGTTGTGAGAAAAAAAAGAACAAAAGACTTAAGGTTATGCAAGAAAATGGTAAGTGCTTTCAAATCAATCCTAACCATTTAAAAGCTGAAAAATTAGATTAATTGTAATGCTAAGATTAGTTTATAACTCTATCCTTTACATCAACAATACATATAACTATTGTATTTCACAAATAGCTTTTATATATTAAATCTACTGCTCATTCACATAAGATTTATCAATAATATCTAATAATTCCTCAAGCAATCAATTATTAAAAAAAGAGTTTAGACACTACACCATGCATGAGTAGATAAATTTGAAGAAAATCAGAATCATTTTATTGAATTTCAAACAACGGCAACAATCACAACAAGATGCTACACTAGAACCTAGTTCTTTCTTTCAAATTATCTCCTTCTAACTATTGAATAATTGAATGATAAAAAAAAAATCTAACTTATATATTTCTAACTAAGATGCAGAATCTTCACGTCATGTCAATCCTTTATAAGATAGGCGTGAGCCTTTTATAGATTCAAGAAACTCAAACGGCTAATTTTGGAACTGAAGTTAACTATCTTGAAATACCCATGCAATACTCCACCTTTTGCTTCACACATGCAAACTAAGAGAACTAGGAGAAAACCTACCCAAACTTAGATCATAGTCATGTAGATATCCTTACAAGTACATGCAAAAATATAGCTCACTTCAATATTGGGAAACCACTTTATAGTTATAGTGGGACCCCTTTTACAACGCTTGGAAAGAATAATTTAAATTAAATATTAGTCTAGCTAGAAATAGAGTTCCTAATTTGAAATTCCCAAAATAGAAGTGCCTTTGAAACTTTGTTTATATTTATACTCTTCAAAATCTGCTAAACATTTGTTCAGTCGATCTTCATCTAGGCCATCCAACCACTCCATTCTGAACTTGCATCCTTCAAAAATTTTATGAGAAAAATTTATTTGGATCTTCATCAACTGAGTATCCTTCTCAATCACTCTAAAACTAGCTTTTATTTTCATGCATTTATTCACATTAGTTTTATCAAAATCTAGGGCATCATTTAGCTTATCCTCTATTTCCTTTTTGAGGATATATTTCATCATTACTACTATATCCAACCTTTGTTTTTCCCTTAGTAACAATTCAGGAGCTATGACATCTTGTAAAAAATCTTCAAAATTGCTTATGATATGACACGTCTTTCTATTCTTGTAATATTCTCACCTTGTACTGTGCCATCAAATCAATTCTAAAATTAATTATATTGATGTACTTGTTGACAAATTTTAGTTCTTTGTCCTGAAGAATGCCTTCAGTCTTCAATTCTGATGGACTCATCTTATTCAATTCTTTTAACCTCCTAAGATCATGTTCATATCTATTCTCTTTTGCACTTAGTTTATTCTTGAATGAATCTATCTCTTTCTCCAAATTATAAGATTATTCATACAATGAGTAGCTTTGGTCCAAGACCTTATTTTCCTCTTCCGAAATTTGAGAAATCCATTGATCAATTCCATTAGATGTTCCCTTTATTAATTGCAAAGAATCTATTTCTTGTTTGGTCATCAAAACTGGTATATCAGAAGACATTATTTTTTGTTGGGATATAGGAGTGATGAGCTCCTTAATGAAAGTCTTCATTTGTTCCAATTGCAGTTTAAGCTCCTCCTTTGTTTGTTTCTCTTTATTCATCTTGGAGACCACTATATCTATTGTAGATCCCAAAGAAGCATTTTATTCTACCCTTGTTTGCTTGCCAAAACTCACCCTGAATATATGATAGTCTAAAATAGAGAGGTCCCTATCATATTTATCCATCAAGGATGTGGTTATCTCTACTATTTTTTCCCCTAATTCATTAGTGTAGAGTAAAATACTCTACATTTTGATTTTTGAGTTTTGGTTGTGCGAGTTCCAGTTTTGTTCTCTGAGCGTTTTAGTTTTGGCCGTGAAGTTTTGACACATAGCGCGAGCACGGGGTTTTGCATTTTGCTATAAATTTTGCCAAAGTCCCAGAGTGAAGCGGAAGCCGCCATGTGTCAGCACCCGGGACACATTATAAAGTTGCTTAAAGTAACGCAGATGAAGCCATGCGTCCCTTTTAATTCCTGCAGAGCATGCCAAGTGTCGGCATCCGAGGTTCAATTTTTTATAAGTTTCAAAAGCCCCTTTTTACAAAGAAGTATGGTGGGCCCCATTTTTAAGTTTCTTTCAGAGAAGCAGTGGAAGCCGCCACGTGTCAGTAGTCGGGATACATTTTAGACTTTCTCAAAGTGACCGCGGAGAGTGCCACGTATCTTTTGCATTAAGGCGGAAGTCGCCAAGTGTCGGCACCCATTCTAGTTTCTTCTAAGTTTCAAACATTCTTTTTGAATGTTTCTCATAATGTAGTGGGCCCCTTTTAAGAGTTTCAGTGAGCGCGGAAGGTGCCAAGTGGTAGATGCGGAATGTTTCTTTTGAGTTTCTTAAAGTTACATAGAAGGTGCCACGTGTCCCATATAGTTTCAGCGGAGAGCTCCATGTGTCATCTTCCACAGGTTCCTTTTTGGTTTTATTGCTAAGTAAAGAGGTTGGTGGGCCCCGATTAATATTTTTGTAGTTTCAGTGGAGTGCGACATCTGTCATTGTCCGCGTGATTCTTATGAGTCCCTAATGTTTCTATTAAGTTTCTCAGAGTCACGCGGAGAGCGCCAAGTGGCAGCGTCCACGAAGGTTTTGTTTAAGTGCTAAAGTTTCCTGAAGTTCAGCGGAGATTGCCATGTGTCATCTTCTGCAGGACCCTGTAATGTTTCAAGAGTTTCTTAAAGTTGCAGCGGAAGCTGCCAAGTGTCATCTTCAGTAGAACTCACTAAAGGTATCAATAGTTTCTCATAATGCAGCGGAAGCCGCCACGTATAGTTTCTCATATCAGCAGAAAGTGCCACCTGTCCCTTTTCCTTTTTGAGGCTACTCAGGCACGGACTGTTGGTGGGTCCCATTTTTAATGTTTCTTAGTTTACAAAGTTGAGCGGACCGTGAAAGATGGTGAAGCCCAAGCACTCTTAGTATAAGCCACAGTAAAGACTCAAAGTAAAGTGGACATCACCATGTATCTTTTGCAGGGGCCGCGGACGCTGCCAAGTGTCAAGTTTCGATGTCTCCTGAGAAAGAAGCGGTTTATCAAGTAAGTCACGCGGAGGATGCCATGTGTTAGTTTCTTATTGTTTTGGAAGGATGAAGGAGTTTCAAGAAAGAGGCGCGTATGAATGCTAGCTATTCCAAGGGTTTACAGTCACAAAGACTATCAGAAACTGCCACGCGTTCCTCCCTGATTCAAGTAAGTGGGGTTACATGTATCTCTTGTAGCCAATGAACTTGCAGAGTGGCTAATCGTCCCTGATTCGAAAGAGATCTTCTGTCAGACACTTTTAGTTAAGCGCCAGTTCAGTTAGACCGTTGAGATTTGATCATGCGTGCAATCTTGGGGCTTGTTCTATGCTATAAATATGGGTTTAGATCACAGTTAGAAATAACATTGGAGAGATAGAGAATTTTCTGCATCATAGATTGTTAGAGAAGTTTAAAGATCTTTTGTAGTGGCCAGTAATATCATTTTCCTTTGTTCTATTTTCTTGATTCGGAGAGTTTCTATAATTGTACATAATTCTGTGCCTTTTATGTGACTGGAAAATTAATAAAGACAGAGTTCTGTGCCTTTGCTAATATTTTCTGTGTTATTACAAAATCTTCTAAGTTGTGAGCTTTTGATTCTATCTATTTTTCATCTGTTACATTGATCATGCATTGTTTGCTCTTTAATGTGACTGAATCCTAAAAGTAGTTTCACTGTGCTCAGTGTTGAGAAAAAAAATCACATTCAGGTGCATCGCCATAGTCTAGTTTCATTTTTTAGTTGCATTTGTGATTCTGTTTAACTCCATCCCTTTTCCCAAACACTTTTGAGATAAAGAAGAGCCAGTTTCTTTAATATCTGGAGGTTACTCTGAAGAACATTCCTACATCTCAGAGTTTCCCATGTTGGTGTTGGAAACAGCCCAATTCTGAGCATCAACAGTTTTTGGCACGCCTAGTGGGACAATTTCTTGAAGTTTCTTTCAAGACTGTATGAACCAGAGAGTCACGAGGAGTCAGAGCTGTGGACCTGTGACAAGAGCTCAATCTGCTGTGAACCCAGCTATTCTTTTATCACCATTGATAACTAATCCAAGAAGAAGGGTCAATCAGTTTACAGCAACCCCAAGTGCAAACATGGGAGCACCTATAGCCCCAAGGAATTATGCAAATTGGAATACCGACAATGCTCTGATTCTTCCCGTACCACTAGCCACTTGGGATCCTATTCCAGCAAATGCCCTGAAGGCTCTATCCAAATTTAGTGGGGAGGATTTCAAAACACCTGAAGAGCATCTACAAGATGTGTCTAATGTCTGTACAATACATGTGATCACACAGCAAAATGTGGCTATAAGACTCTTAGCAGCTTCTTTTAAGAGGAAGGCTCTAGACTGGTACAGATCTTTGACCCCAAATTCAATATCTACATGGGATCAGCTTGGAGATGCTTTTTTTGCAAGATTCAAAGAGAAGGGTGATAAATCTTCTTTGTTACAACAACTGATTACCATCAAGAGGGCACCACAAGAGGCAATGACTGATTTCAATTCTAGATTTCAGAAGACTTGGGAAAGGATTCCTGCTACAGCAAGACCATTACCATGTATGGCTATAGTATTTTATCTTAAGGCCCTAAATTCGGATATAGAAGTAATGATTCAATCACTTGGAGGCCAGACCCTGCAAGAAGCCTATGACTATGTAGTCAAAGTTGAAAATAATTTGATAGATGCTGGAAAATTGCCCCCAAGGCCTCCCATGCCTATGTTTCCAGAGATTACCCTACCATTGCCTCAAGAAACTCCTAACCCCATAACCCCACCTATGTCCATGTATACATTTCCCCAACAACCTACTAAAGCTGCTATCCCTGCCCAGTCTTTAGAGATGGATGATGTCAAGAACATCCTGAGAACATTTTCTAATGAAATAATTAACCTAAAAAGATAGCAAAATCCTTATCCTAGACCCCAATATCAAGGCTATCAAGGGAATAGACCTCCTTCACAGTCAAATCAGTATCAGGGACCCCAAAGGCAAGCTAACCCTCAGCCATCAAACCAATTGGTTGCAGTCCCTACACCCTTGCAGACTGTTCCTCCCAATCCAAACAGAGAGATTGTCCCAGGATAGAATAATTTTGTAGATGGCACCAATGCTTGGTGTTTCCCTTATAATAATGCACATATGCCCAGAGATTGTCCCAGGGGTAATCTACAGCAAAAGATAGCAGAACAAAGAAGAGTGGATGGACAGTTTGCAAATACTTCTGACACTCAACCCTACCAATCCCCTGGGATGCAAAATTTAGTCCTAGTGGCTTAGATGCAAGGGATGTCCTTACAGTAAGAAGAAGAAATAGCCCCTGAGCATGCTCTTTTCTCATGGATTGAAGATGAAGAGTTAGTATTCTTAAATGAAGCTTCAACTTCTAAGAAGCCATTGGTACAGTCAGACTACTATACTAGAGCCAAGAGAAGGATGATGGAACAGCCTGGAGTCACAAATAATGAAATTATGGGAATTCCACCATTTCAAGATCATCAAAATGTAGCTACTAGACAAGAAATACCTCAGCCAGTGCAGAACCAAGTAGTTTCTAGACAAGTTTAAGAAAAAGCAAGGCACTCTTATTATCCAAGAACACAAGCAATAGGACTTGTGAATGTGGTGGATCAATTGAAGAGGACTCCGGCACACGTGTCAATATGGGATATGTTAGCCATTCCTGAGCAAAAGACACTATTGCAAGAAGCTTTACAGAGACAAGCTGTGCCTAAACAGACTGTTGCCAAAGGAGGACCTAATGATAAAGAAAAGCTCAAAGACACTATTCCTCTATAGACAACAGCTCTTCTGAACAATGCACCAGAGGTAAGTAAATCCAAGCCAGATCCCTTTTATTTAACTCTGATAGTTGGGAAGAAACTATTGCACAATGCAATGATAGACTCTGGGGCTAGCACCATAGTGATGCCAAAGCAAATAGCAGATGCTTTGAAAATAAAATATGAGCCACTTGCAAAAGGAGTTATGCAGTTAGATGGGAAGTATGTACAAACAATAGGGAAAATTAAGCAACTTCCACTATAGCTATATACCTGTCCCAATATAATTGTTAATCAAGATGTTGTAGTCATAGATATTCCTCCTATTTTTGGGTTATGCCTATCCAGAGATTTCACAGCTAAGATAGGAGGTTATATGTCACTTGATTGGTCTCACCTCATCCTAAGAACCAAATATGGGACTAAAATGAAGATACTGTCAGAACCATTGTCAAAGGACCATATCACTAATGAACCAACCCCAAAGTTAGAAGCAGCCCATGCCATGTTAAATAAAGAGGAAAGGATCTTTGTTGAAGAAATAGGGGATTGGACTGAATATGATCAGCAAGAAGAAGATAACCAGTTGTTAACCATGATACAAAGTGATCCCTTTGGAAATTATGACTCAACAGGGTTGGGTACTTATGTTATATTTGAGGAAGACCAGGAGATCCCTAATGTCTTAAGAAATGAGCCCTCTCAGACCCAAGAATCCATAAATGACTCAGGAATCTGGACCCTAAATTTTGATGGGGCTAGAAGCAAAAATAGAGCTGGAGCAGGAATTTGTCTTACTGCCCCTAATGGTGAAAAGATTTTAAGAGCCATTCACTTTCATTTTGCCTATACCAATAATGATGCTGAGTATGAATCTTTAGTGCATGGACTTATATTGGCAAATAGGAAAGGAGTAAAGAATATGATAGTCAAAGGAGATTCAGAACTAGTGGTGAAACAAATAAGGGAGAAGGCAGTAGCCAAAAATGTAAGAATGAGATCCTATAGGCACAAAATTTGGGACTTAATAGAAAGTTTCGAAGCCTTTAATATAGAAGTGGTCCCTAGAGCCCAAAATTCTGAGGCAGATAGGATGGCACAAATTGGTTCACAGTTTGATCCAATAACTGATCTAATGGTCAATAATGAGTCAGTTAAAGTTATTGTGAGGCCAACCATCCCAGAGAATGATGAAAATTGGCAAGTTTTTGAAAATGATTTTCAAGTACTCTCATTTTTGCAAGAGTCAGGAGAATTTGTTGATCAGTTACAACCAAAAATTGAAGAGGCATATGGTGATCAGATCATTCAACTAAAGTCAAACAAGCTCCCTAAGGGACTGATTACCCTGGAAAACTTGTTTGATCCTGAAGATGCTAGCCTAGAAAAGAAGAGATTTCAAGCAAACAAAGAAGATTACTCTGAGATCCAGGTTAGTGAGGGGAGAAGACTGAAGGTTGGAAATTCTGCCACTCAACAGGAAAGAAAAAGGTTAATTGATTTATGTGAGAAATATGATAGGGTCATAGCCTGGACCTATGAAGATCTCCATGGTTATGATAGAAATATCATTTAGCACACCATAGAGCTGACTGAAGGATCTAAACTGGTTAGACAGAAACAGAGGCCAGTGAACCCTAGGATTGAACCTCTGATGGTGGATGAGTTGTAGAAACTATTAGAGTCAAAGATTATTTTCCCAATCAAACACTCAACTTGGGTGTCCAACCTAGTACTAGTCAGGAAAAAGAATAGGGACATAAGGCTCTGTGTGGATTTCAGAGATCTAAATAGGGCTTCTTTAAAGGATCACTACCCCTTACCCTCTATGGAACAAATTTTATAGACTATGGCTGGATCAGAGAGATTTTTTCTGCTAGATGGTTTCTTTGGATACAATCAGATTTGGTTGGCTGATGAGGACCAACATAAGACTGCTTTCACCACAAAATGGGGAACATTCGCCTATGCAAAGATGCCTTTTGGTCTTTCAAATGTTGGAGCTACATTTCAGAGGGCAATGGATGTAGCATTTGGAGAGATTATCAATAAAATCATTCTAATTTACCTAGATGACCTTACTGTTTTCTCTAAAAATGATGTTGATCATTTTGACCATTTAGAAGCAGTTTTTAAGAAATGCCCAGAGTTTGGAATATCTCTAAATCCTAAGAAGTGCATTTTTGCAGTACCTCAAGGTAAACTATTAGGGCATATAGTGTCTAAAGAAGGAGACTCTATAGATCCAGAAAGAGTCACTACTATAATGAACCTGTCTCTGCCTGTCAATAAGAAAGCAGTTTAGTCCTTCTTGGGAAAGATTAATTTTGTCAGTAGGTTCATATCAGACTTTGCAGGCCTAATAAGACCAATTACACTGCTACTAAAGAAAGACCTAGTATTCAAAAGGACTACAGAAGGGAGACAGGCTTTTGAAGAGGTCAAGAAAGCAATTTCAACAGCCCCAGTATTGAGGAACCCTGACTTCTCTAAGTCTTTTATAATGTATGTCTATGGAGGAGAATTCAGTGTTGCTGCTGTCCTAACACAGAAAGATGCTCAGCAAGAGGGAGAGTATCCAATAGCCTTCTTCTCAAGGACTCTTAGGGAGTATGAATCTAGGTATAACTTTGTAGAGAAACAGGCATATGCTATGGTAAAAGCCCTCAAGAAATTCAGACACATGGTCACAGGTAATAAGATTCTGATACTAGTGGCTCATCCAAGTGTCAAAGAATATATTATGGAATGAGAAATCACTAAAAAAAGGGCAAACTAGATAACAAAAATTCTTGAATATGATGTGGAGGTCAGACCAACTAAACTTGTCAGAGGCAAGGGTTTGTGCCAGTATATGGTTCAAGATATGAAAAAAATGATAACTGAAGAAACAAAGGAAGAAAATGTATTGAGGATACAAGAAGTTGATCAAAATTCTTGGGTCACAAATAGGATCCAGTTTATGAAACATGGGATTTTCCCAAAAGAGCTCTCTCAGGATAAGAAGAGGTACTATAGGTAACAGGGAGTTCATTTTGTTTTAATTGACCAAGTTCTTTTTAGAAGAAATACTGATGGCATACTTTTAAGATGCATAGAGAAAAATGAAGCCCAAAGAATACTGTATGAAATGCATCATGGAGTGTCAGGTGGATATTTTTCTGCAAGAACCACAGCTATAAAGATAAGTCAGGCAGGTTACTTCTGGCCCACTTTATTCACAGACTGTTATCAACTGGTTAAAGAATGCCAATCTTGTTAGTATTATGTAGGGAAGAGAAGGAATGCAGCAATGCCCCTTAGTCCTATAATTGTTGATGAACCATTTGCCCAATGGGGTCTAGATTTCATTGGAATGATCAATCTAGTGTCAAGTATGGGGCACAAATGGATTCTAATGGCCATAGATTATTTTACCAGATGGAGTGAGGCAGTCCCACTAAAAGAAGCAATAGAGAAAGTGATCCTAGACTTTCTGGAAGGTATCACTACTCGCTTTGGGCCGCCTCATACTGTAATTTCAAATAATGCTAAGGCATTTTTGGGGGCAAAGATATCTGACTTTGCACTAAAGTATGGAATTTACCTGAAAACCTCCTCAAACTATTATCCTCAGGGTAATGGTCTGGCAGAATCAACTAACAAGAATCTAATCAGACTAATTAAAAGAATAGGGGTTGATCATCACAAAGAGTGGCATAAAGTGCTTAATATAGCACCGTGGGCAGACAGAATTACACCAAAACAAGTGACAAAAATGTCTCCATATGAATTGGTCTATGAAAAACCTACTGTAATGCCCCCTGAGCTTGGAGATTCCTGCTCTCCAGTTATTGAAACAGATTGAGATTGAGGAAAATAGCCCCATGCAGGTCAGACTTGCTGAGCTCCTGGAAGTTCAAGAAAAAAGAGATTCAACACATGAATCATTATTGAAACATCAGAAAATAATCAAAGACTATTTTGATAAGAAAACTTCAAACCCTCATTTTGAAGTAAGATCAGTTGTTTTGAAATGGGATGAGAGAGCTGCCAAGCCGGGTCGACACAGTAAATTTGAGTCGTTATGGACTGGCCCTTATAAAATCCGTTCCTGTAAGCAGCAGAATTCTTTCGAGCTTGAAATGATGGAGGGTGAGCCTGAAGAGATTCCCGTTAACGGGATCTACTTGAAGCATTTCAATAAGACAGTGTCTTTCCTGTGTATTATAGTTAGATAGTTTCCTGTTTGTTGTTGTTTTGTTTTTCCCACTTTGTTTTTCCCGCTTTTGTTTGAATAAGTGTTTTTATAAACACGTGGCCATAGCTCAAGTCTCTTAAAAGTCTTGAAACTCTCGCATTCATAAAAGCCTCTCAAATCCCCAAAATTCCTAAAAAGTACCCAGCGCAACCGCTTTTTTATGACGTGTCTGACACTCTGTCCCACTCAAATCCCTTAAGATTTTATAACAGTTTTCTGTTTTTAATGCCATTTATGAGACTTGATGCGTCATTAAAATGCCCCAACAACATGAGTTAAAGCTTAACTGAGTTTCATTTTGTTTCTACTCCTACTAAGTGTCTTCCCTGTTGCTGCATTTTCATTTGTAAAACCTGCTTCCTAAGTGTGTCTTCCCTGTTGCAAAGCTTTCATTCTTGTTTACGGTAAGTTTAACAGTTTCCAGCAAATACAGAGATGGCGAAGGCACAGTCTTCTCAATAGGGATTTGGGATTTATGAGTCTGTTGACAGGCTCCTCACCAGCAAATCATACGCTTTGGCCCCTGCGCAACCTTTAAAGACCTATCCAAGGAATAGGGTTCCAGAAGTTGGTTATGCGGTCGACCCAAAGAAGGTGCAGGATTTTGCAAACAGAATTGCTGAACCAGCCCTACAAAAGTCTAGCAAAGCTCTGCGAGAGGGAGCACACCAAAGATGCCTCCTGAATGCCAAAGCTAAACAATTTGAAACATTCGGCATGTAGATACGGACCTCCCAATTAGCAAAATTCATAGTCCCAAGCATGCATTTATGCCCCGACCTGATTGAGGTATGCGCAGAATTGTTTCATGCACCCTCAAGCACCATTCAAAAGGGACCCTTCATGGTGCAAATTACACCAAAGGCCATCAGGGACATGCTGGCCCTCTACTATGACAGCACAACCATGTTTCCCACCATTGCCAAAATGCAGAAGACGTGGGCAAACGTCAAGCATCAATAAAGGTTTCTCAATTTAGAGATGCAGCTCGGAGATGAAAATACCCAAATGCCAGCGCTACCAACAGGAAGGGCACATTTTACACAAGCCAGTCAGGAAGCGCTATCTATGATGGCATTTATCTTCAGAATGAAGGAAGACATCACCATCTATGATTGGCAGCTAGCCATTTTATTCAGAATGAAGACCGTAGATAAGTCTCAGGAGTTTCAGCTAGATTTTTCAGAGCAGATTGCCTACTCAATGGCCGAACAACTCACCAATTTCAAATCAATAGGGGTTTTCAGGTATTCTTCTTATCTGTTTCACCTTATGTTATACCAAAACTATGCCATCTTTTCCCAGTATATGCATCTGGACATGTATGACCCAAGTTTTGATCCCAATAGAACTATCCCTATGTCTGCATGGACCCATGTTTTGTCTGAATCGTCTGACCCCTATGAATTTTGAGAACTTGTTATTGCCCCTATTTTTACTCACCTAAGCCCAGAGCCTGTTGAGAATAGATTGAAATTAAGTGTTAGAGGCCTCATGGCAAATTCCCCCATTCCTTGTGATTATTTCTTTAGGTCTCACCATACTATTATTAGGGTCCATGGTTTTAATGGAGAGCCAATGTTGCTACCTAAGGTTTTGACTCCTAGGACAGCCTTCTTAGAGGTCACCCAACAAGTGTCTGTGGTTGATAATGATTATGGCACCGAGAAGAAGAAAAAGAAAATGTATGACCTTCCCTGGGTGAAGAAAAATATGACCCTATTGGTTAGAGATGCTGAACATTTATTGCTAAGAAAGTTAGCTGTCCTGGGTTTTCTTTTGGTTGAAGATAAATAGAGATATGATCCAGTCAGTTTGATAACCTTGTGGGTCAAGAATAATAAGATTGGTGCCAAAATTGTGCACGAGGGCCGCCCCTTTTGGGAAGATAGAAGAAACCCTAAGGAGGACATCCCTGATTTATATGCAGAATTGACAGATTTGCCTTTTGAGGGACCTAGGCCATGGGAGGTATTTTATAAAAAGGAAAAGGCCTATGACCCTAAGCTCAAAATTGGCGTTGGATTAAAGAAAAATTTAATAAGAGATAGAGAGTGGAAAGCTGAGAAGATAGAATCCTATTAGAAATATAGGCAAGAGATATTTGAAATAACGCACTCCTTTGGCAAAGTTGATACAGATGAGAAATGGGAGTCCATTTGGGACGAATGGCATCCTTCTCCAGTCTCTAGTCCTGATACAAGTAAGATCCGCAAAAAGGGTGAGGAATCTGAAGAAGAAACTGAATCCACTCACACAGTGTAGGCCCCAGGACAAACATCATCTACAGCTGCTGTAACCACCTGGCCTTAATCTCTCAGTGCTATAGAGAAGCAAAAAAGTGTGGTGTCATCACCACCTAGAGGGACCCCATCAATTTCAATGAGTGGGGCTTCCAGTTTTGTGCAAACACCACTAGCAACAGTGGTAAATGTTGAGGAGAAAGAAACACAACAAGAAGAAGAGAGGTCAAGGAAACATAAGAAGCTAAAACTTCAGCCTGATTCAGACAAGGAGGTAGAACCTTTATTGTAGCCACCACCAAGTATATCTATTGCTCCTCAGGTACGTGCTTCTTCTCCTTCTTCTTCTCAGTCTTTTTCTTCTTCAATAGGGGTGGCAATCCCAACTGGCCAAATAGTATCCCCTGCCACCTCTGCTGTGCCAATTTCACATTTTTCCCCACCTGTTACTACATAGGCCATGTCACCATAGGCCAATCATTACTGCCCTTTTCTCCTTCTTTCCCCATAAGACTATCTCCTCAGATCCCTCCTAGCCAACATTTGGCTATCCCTTATGGCTTGCCACAAGGTCATCCTTTTGCGGGCAGGTATATTGCCTCTCCCCCTACCTTCCAAGCTCAAGCAGACACAGCCAAAAAGGCTAGGGAAGCCCGACTGGACAAAAAGAGAAAGAAGGACAATAAAGCTCAGGCTGTCCCACATATGAGGTCACTATTTGACCCAATTCAGCAGCAGCTAACTGTGACCCATTTGTCACCAAATGTAGTTAGACCTAATGAGTAGATGTAGCCCCAAGATTATACAATGAGTGCAGTGGCGATGGACATGTCACTTTTTAGGCCACAAGACAGGGTAGAGCTACTAAATGAAACCACTTCTGCTATAGCCACTGACTATTTGAAGTTATCCAGGAAGTTGCAGAAGGTGGAAGCTGATCTGACTCAAGAAAAGACACATAGTGAGACTCTGACTGTTGAGCTCAAATCAAAAAATGATGAAATAGAAGATCTCAATAAACAGTTGTAAAATACTATTTCATGTCAGATTTATCAGGCTACATAGAGCCAAAATGCTTCCTTGAAGGAAGAGCTGATCCAGGTGAAGTCTGTTGTGACTACCCTGAAGCAAGAAAGGGCCACATTGTAGAAGAGGCATCAGGATTCCTCTCAACAGGCTGCACAATTGCAACAGCAGCTGTTGAAAGAATAGAATAATGTTGCTGCCATATAGGTTCAACTTCAAGCCGAGCAACAAACAGCAAAACAGTTGACCCTTGAGTTGGTAAATAGGCCTCAAAATGCAAGAGTGTTAAACTTAGTCAAGGAGCTATATGCATCAGTGTGGGCAAGAATCTCTGAGGAGATTATCCAGCTCAAACCCTCTTTAACCTTCCTGCTACATGCACAACAATTATCTGAAAAGGTGGAAACCTCAGTCCAGGCCACTTTGTCCATTATTTCCATGAGAGTTTTACATTCTCAATTGCTGCTGGGGAAACTTTATGACACATCTGATGAAGCTTTATCAGCAATAGGGATTAGTGACAGAATGATTGTTGCCAAAAGGGTGAATGAGGTTCTCAGTTGCAACTCTGCTGCAATTACTTGCCAGGAGCTCTTGGATGTGGTCAAGGAGGGAATGTAGGATATAAAGAAACATGTTGAAGATCTGGTGCAATCGGGTCTTCCTTCTCCTTTTCCTGATAGCAACACAGTATTAATGGTTGATAAGATCAAGCCTCTATTGCTAGCTAGATAGAATGATCAATCAGTTTTCCAGGGTCTGACAGATGTCTCATCAGTGTCAGAAGTGGAAGCTGTTTTGAAGCTGTGGTGCTAAAGTTTCCTGAAGTTCAGTGAAGATTGCCATGTGTCATCTTCCGCAGGACCCTGTAATGTTTCAAGAGTTTCTTAAAGTTGCAGCGGAAGCTGCCAAGTGTCATCTTCTGTAGAACTCACTAAAAGTATCAACAGTTTCTCATAATGCAGCGGAAGCTACCACGTATAGTTTCTCATATCAGTGGAAAGCACCACCTGTCCCTTTTCCTTTTTGAGGCTGCTCAGGCATGGACTGTTGGTGGGTCCCATTTTTAATGTTTCTTAGTTTTCAAAGTTCAGCGGACCATGACAGATGGCGAAGCTCAAGCACTCTTAGTATAAGCCACAGTAAAGACTCAAAGTAAAGCGGACATCGCCACGTATCTTTTACAGGGGCCGTGGACACTGCCAAGTGTCAAGTTCCGGTGTCTCCTGAGAAAGAAGCAGTTTATCAAGTAAGTCACATGGAGGATGCCATGTGTTAGTTTCTTATTGTTCTGGAAGGATGAAGTGTTGTTATATGGAGCCTAATCAGACTCGGAGGTTATATTTACCCCACTTTTATTGGCACGGTTTCCCCCCAAATTCCTATGGGGTCAAGGGGCAGCGCCCCTTGCGGGGGTTTGGGGGCAGCGCCCCCAAGATGGGGTCAAAGGGCAGTGCCCCTTGCGGGGTCCAGGGGCAGCGCCCCTTGCGGGGTCCAGGGGCAGCGCCCTTAGCGCGTTCCCTGTCGCGATACAGGGCGGGGTCGAGGGGCAGCGCCCCCGTGGGGGCTCGGGGGCAACGCCCCCGAAACCTCACATGATTTTTTATTATTTTATAATGCACTGGGAGTTATTTTTTTCATTGACCGACATAAGAAAACCCTATTTTGTAACCGACAAAAAAGCTTGATAAAAAGCGGCTAAGGGTTAGGGTTTTGATATTGTATTGTAGCATTTTGCAGCGGTATTGAGTTGTAGGGATTGCTGATTGTAATCGGTTTGATTTACTGGATAATAATATTGGACTCTCTGTTTGGTGGATGTAGCCCGAGTTTGGGTGAACCACGTTAAAAATTGTCTCTCGCTATTATTATTTCTGTGTATTTCCATTTCTCTGTTTAATATTTATTTGCATTTAATTGATATCTTCTGCCGGCTAACCCTAACATGAAGGAGTTTCAAGAAAGAGGCGCGTATGAATGCCAGCTATTCCAAGGGTTTATAGTCGCAAAGACTATCAGAAACTACCACGCGTTCCTCCCTGATTCAAGTAAGTGGGGTTACATGTATCTGTTGCAGCCAATGAACTTGCAGAGTGGCTAACCGTCCCTAATTCAAAAGAGTTCTTCTGTCAGACACTTTTAGTTAAGCGCCAGTTTGGTTAGACCGTTGAGATTTTATCATGCGTGCAATCTTGGGGCCGGTTCTATGCTATAAATATGGGTTCAGATCATAGTTAGAGATAACATTGGAGAGATAGAGAATTTTCTGCATCATAGATTGTTAGAGACATTTAAAGATCTTTTGTAGTGGCCAGTAATATCATTTGCCTTTGTTCTATTTTCTTGATTCAGAGAGTTTGTATAACTGTGCATGATTTTGTGCCTTTTATGTGACTGGAAAATTAATAAAGATAGAGTTCTGTGCTTTTGCTAATATTTTCTGTGTTATTACAAAATCTTCTAAGTTGTGAGCCTTTGATTCTATCTATTTTTCATCTGTTACATTGATCATGCATTGTTTGCTCTTTAATGTGACTGAATCCTAAAAGTAGTTTCACTGTGCTCAGTGTTGAGAAACAAAATCACATTCAGGTGCATCACCATAGTCTAGTTTCCTTTTTTAGTTACATTTGTGATTCTGTTTAACTCCATCCCTTTTCCCAAACACTTTTGAGATAAAGAAGAGCCAGCTTCTTTAAAATCTAGAGGTTACTCTGAAGAACATTCCCACATCTCAGAGTTTCCCATGTTGGTGTTGGAAACAGCGCAATTTTGAGCATCAACAATTAGTTCTGATGGTAGAGAGGGTTATTGGTTTCTTTGGAGTTCTTTCCTTCTCTACCTAAATTGTTAAAGCTTGTAGGTTTAGTAGCTTAACCACTACGTTATGTCTCTTCTCAAAATTTATCTTTAGCCATGTAGGGCCAGTAAATCTTCTTAAAAATCATGATCATGTTACTATATGAATTCTTTATCCTTATTTTTGTTATCTTGATCAAGGGCTTCTTCATCCTTGGTTTCCTCTTCTTGATGGCCCTCTTGTTGAGGAATATCCTTAATAATTTCCTCTTCAGTAGAAACATTCAACAAAGGTGTATCTATATGCCTTGTTTCTTTCTCAATTATCCTTATCAATTCTTCTTGTTCTCCTGAAGTCAAAATTTCCTCTACCTTATCCTCCATATCTATTTGTTCTTCTTGTTGTGGTTGCTTTGTAGAGGTAGGCTACATCTTTCTTACTCTTCTTATAAACCTTAGGGTATGTGGGAGTTGGATCTTCCACCCTTTTGTCTTTTATCTTTCTTCTCTTTGCCCTTGGTTTTGTCCAATTTTGCAATTTTAGCATCCAACCATGAAAGGATAAAATCCAAGACTGCGTGGCTAATTGATTCAATAGATAAATTATCTTTCAAGGATCAATTTATTCAAGGAAGAGGATCATTGTCAATTCTCTTCTGATCATATGTGGGATTCAAAACTTGGTCGTCATTTGACAACTATGGGGGGATATCTTCTTTTAATTTAAAAACCTTTATTTCAAAGGTATTTAGCTTGCAATAGATTTCCTTTTTTACCTCAAATTCATCCTTTTAGTTGGCCCAGAAGTCCTCTAAAGAAGGCTCATGATCAGTGATGGTGCCTAATAACTTCTTTATTCTACCATGAAGGTAAAAATTAGGTATACGGTGATTGAATTTGAAGTTAATAGCCTCTAACTCCTCATCTACTACCTTTTTCAAAAGCAATAGATGGACATGATTAAAATACCTTATCAAATGGGAAC
The DNA here is from genome assembly GCA_027924645.1 of Cunninghamia lanceolata. Classification (NCBI taxonomy): domain Eukaryota; kingdom Viridiplantae; phylum Streptophyta; class Pinopsida; order Cupressales; family Cupressaceae; genus Cunninghamia; species Cunninghamia lanceolata. The sequence goes on along the minus strand of BSBN01000925.1, from coordinate 3,437,496 downwards.
TAAACACCTAACTTATGCTTCTCCTATAATTTTTGGTGTACTTGAAGAATTTGCCTAGAAATCTCCAACAAAGTCACATTGTCACTGTAGTACCTTGGGAGGAGGTAGGGTTCTTTGCTAAACCAAAATATTCAGATGTATGTAAACCTTGAGAATTGGATGAACCATTGCCCCAATCCCTTTATGAGTTTTGTTGCATCAACTTGCATTCTTTCATTGAAGTCTCTTGTGAACTTCTTGATGATTACAAATAAAAAAGCATCATTGACTCTTTTGTAGTTATTTTGAGCTTCCTTGAGCTCCAACTAGGGATATAAATCCCATACATTGCTTTGTCATGTAGTTGATAAAAGGAAAAGGATGTAGTCAACCCAAGAAAGGGCCTACTTTAGGTAGACTACAACCCGGTAACATTAGATTTAGGAAATTAGAACTAGGTTTCAGAACTAGATTTGTTTGATTCTATTTCAGTTTCTTACTATGTTTCAGTTAGAAAGTAGTTAATACAATCATCTTTAAAATTTATAAGGTAGTTTATTTGTATTCAATATTACATTTCTTTCCTAGTTCGTACAGAATATCATTTGCTAGTTATACACAATCGAACATCTAGAGATCTTTGGTTGTACACATAGTACTGACACCATACCAAGAGATACGTCCCTGGATTGATGAAGTAAATGTAGTATGTCATTACTCAATAAGATTCTTGATCTAGGATGAGGACATCCATTGAGTCATATGCAATCCTTAACTTCATTAGGTTTAGTGAGAATTGATAATGCTTGATAGTCAGCAGGACATCAGCTTGGCGATAGTGAACAACTTCTAAGTATTGGGCTCCTTCATGTGTTTTTTAGTGTCTTAGCAGGGTTATAGGTTTTTCCTTCCCCTTGGAATGTTATCCCAAATTTCTATGTTCCCCTACTCTCCTACTTTCCTAATTTCCCTCTTTTCTCAAGTGTCTAGGCTAGAAAACTTTCCCATCCAAGACCCCCTTCCTTATCCTAACTTGCTTCCCTTTCCTTTCAGGTTTTCAGGTCTTTGTGAAAATTTGAAACTTTGTTCCAAATTCCCTTGGTTCTCTAATTCCCTGAAACCCCACATCCCCACGTGTTCCTCATTTTTCCTTTAGTCTCTTTGGGCTTTTGAGTTTCAATAGAACTTTTGCACCTTGTGTCTTGTTCCTTGGTTCCCTTGTTCTCTAAAAGCCTAGTTCTTTGCCCCTTTGTTCGATCCTGATTTCATATCTGAGCCAGAAAATTTTCCCAACCAAGACCCCTGCTCCCCTTGACCAATTTTCCCTGTTCCTCCCCAATTCCTGAACTCGATCCCTTCTCCTTTTCCCTTGCCTATCTGGGCTTAAAAAATTTCTTGGCCTAGACTTCTTCCCTTCCATCCTCATATCCCCATTCCACCCACTTTCCCATTTCCTAATCCTATCCAGGCTAGAACTTTTTCCCAACTTAGACCTTTTCCTGTCAATGCCCATGAACATGACTGGATACCTCAGCAACTCCTAGGTTCACCATTAATGACAAATTTCAACTCTAACAACTTCTCTAGAAAAGTTCTTAGGACCAAATATATCTCATCTCCCATGGACATGACTCCAAATTCAAAATTTGCCAAAAATTCTAATCATTAGCATGAATGGAGGATATTTTATTTTTTCTTTGTATATAGACACATTCATCCTAATTTAGTTTTGCCTTGATGTTTTTTAGTCAATGTGTAATGAACCCAACTTATGAAAACACTAATAAATACAAATAAATAAAATAAATGAAAATTATGTCTTAAATAGCTCCATAAATCATTTTCTAATCACAAAGGAATGATTATACATTCTTTTCCTAATTTTGCATTACAAAAAAAATTCAAATAACTTAGTACGATTAGGACTTAATTTTTCACAACATGTCATACATGATGACATAAATAATATTTCTATTCATACCTGCATTATGCTTCACTACCAAGCAACCTCAAAATTTCTTATGTAATATAACCAAGACAAACAACCCAATACTAACAAAAGATTACAAGACACACTTCCAACAACTTCCACTAACTCCCATGATATAATATTATGTAATAATTCCAATACATGCAAAGATATAAAAATAAGATCCATGAAACATATAAATTCAACTCATTAAGAATAACAGTGAGTACATCACAATTATTATGAATGTTTTTCAAGTACATATCTAGTACTTATCAATGAAGAAAATATCTTTCCATGACCAAGATTTATAAGGGTTCAAGTACTCCAACCCTCAATAATGAAAATGAATACAATAAGTGATGGACCAACCACCACAAAAATAATTGGCCAAAACAATATGCCATGAAAAAAATCTGAAGAACACTGAGCTCAACTGGGATGACCCAACTCAAACAATTTAAACCATCCAACTTTAGTCATCAAACAAGAAAAATCTTAGACTATATTCACAAGGCCTAAGTACTAGGAACATCCTTCATTGCCTGGACTGCCTACATATCCTATATCCACGAGATCAAGGCTACAAGAGAATTTGATCACATTGATAGAATATGTAGTTATATTTGTTCTATGTTTGTGTAACTCTACGAGCGGCTACACAACCCTTTCTAGGGTCTAGTTTCCCTAGACAGTTCTTCATCAATTGCTACCCACTCAAGTGAAACAAGGATGAAAACTTAAAGAAGCAACTATAATAAAACACCTAATAGGGGTGTTTGACGTGGAGTGTTTAGTTTTCATGTAGTGATAAAGTTTACCTATTATTTGCATGTCTAAGGAAGATTTCTCGTTCACTTGGACTCAATGGTTTGGTTTTCTTCAAAAATTTATCAAGTGTATCAAAATTTTACCTTACAATATTATTCCAAAGTGTGAAAATGTATAAGATGTAGTTCAAGCTTGGTTTCACTTTGCCTTATCAAAGATAACAACACTTAAGGAAAAGAAGATAACATTGTCATAATTTCAAGTGATCCAATTACTACCTACTCAAGGTATAAGATAAAATGATAAAAATTAATTTATACTATCTAACTAATTACTATAAACCACAATTGTGGAACTACAACTACTTGTTTAGAGCTATGAAATAAGGATTTGGTACCTAATTGACTATTAGCAACAATTATATTAGCAAGGTTCGACCATAATCAAGAATGTTCTACATACAAGGACCTTATCTTCTATATATAACCACACTTTAGGTGTAAAAGGTAGATCTACAGAGAAAAAGATAACTTTGAAGACATCTCCTAAGTCTATAGCTAATCAAGTAAATGTTGAATGACATTATGCATATACAAGGTTGCAACTTAACAACACAACAATTCAAGTAATTTAGTAAAACCCACAAATGCTAATCAAATTCTGCTAATCAATAAAGAAGAGCCAAGACAACACTATCTCTTACCACTTTTAACGCTATAAATTAAAACCTATAGGACAACAAGAATACTTTATAAGGAAAGTCATTAAGCTAAAATATACTCACAATAATAAGCTTCTTTAAATAACTAACAAAAGGTAAATATTTTCAATTACTCGATATAACAAAGTATCTTTGACTCTACTAGTAAAATAAAAATGGATAGATGTCAATGCGACTATACCTAATAATATACTCACTTCTTAGACACATTGCAAAACTATGTTACTAGATTAGATTAAATTGGATAATGAATTTTCTTCTAAGATGTTCTCAAAATTTAGACTCCTTATTTGTAGCTTTCACTCTGAAATACAGAAATACAAAGTTTAAGGTTTAGTTTTCTTATAACAATCACAAGACTTTTCATATTATAATAGGAGATAGAATTAATTCTCTAGAAGATATATAAGAGACCTCATTCAATACTATGTTATGTCGAAAAAAAAACATATTTAAATAAGTTCAAGTGTCGTCTAACTAATGTTCTATATTCTCAACAACCTTTCTAGCAATAATACTATATTTTTGCCTATTTAAAAACACTTATCAATCCCGTTAGCTACACTTGACAACTTGTACTATTCCCTAATAGACATTAATTACAACATATCGATAAAACATCTATACTTTCATCAAGTCACAATCTAAACATTCGAATCTAGATTCCATCTATATTGCTATACCAAACTCTTACCTATGCTATTATTTCAAAGATCAAAATACAAGACTTTCCTAGACATTACATGGTTACCATTAGTAATATTATTTATCAAAGTAATTTTTTTTTATAATTGCTACTAGTATGACAGCAAATATATTAAAATAGAGAAATGAAACCAAGTACATAAGTCAAAATGGTTGAGGTCAACCCATTACAAAGTACGGACACAATCCTAAACTATTGGACATAGTGCCAAAGGAATCTAAGTCCCTTAGCCAATTTGCTTGCTCATTCCAGTTGGGAAGGGAATAGGAGATCCCTGTACTGGCTCAAAAAATAAGTGAACATTTCCATACTATTCCTATAGATACCCTACCTATAGACTCCAAAGCTTGGTCAGCCACCTGCTTTTTGCTAACTACAGCAACATCGAAGACTCCAGCCATCATGCCAAAGGTTAGACATTTGTTTAAGTTGGAGATAGCGGCCTTGGATGGATTCACCATGTTTCCATTGATGAAGTTGGTTGCCAAAAGTTTTCCACTACTCTTTCTTCCCAAAATCAGGACCACATTCATTAGAAACTCTTCGTATAAAAACCTGTCGTGGATATGATTGCCACAAAAGATATGCACCCCCATAAATTTGTAAATAGCCTCTGCCACCACCTCTTAGATTGCATTGAAAAGCATCTTGATCTATGCTTTTGGGTCTTCCATTGCATTATCCTCTTGTTCCTCTTCGTCATCCTCACTTTCTCCTTCCTCTTCTTCTTCCTCTTCTTTTTCCTCATCTTCTTCCTCTTCCCCACTTCCCTCCTCTTCATCCTCAGATCCTTCAGCTTGGCAATTGCAAATGCAATTAATTCACATCCTATTTTCCATAACATTTGCAAGAATTATCGGTCCAGAAGCCCCTTCTTTATACTCGAACTACGAGTGATCACTAGGAAGCTCGGGTCTTGATCAATGCATGTGACTCAGAGTTTTCAAATCTAATAAGATTGAATTGTCCTTCTGAAATAGATGTTTCATGGCATAACAAGAATACAAACTGCACCTTCTTAATTCTAATGGCATCCTATCAAGCTAGTCCAGTCTAAGTTTCAATTCTTGCGAAGGTATATTCAAGGAAGGTGCCTAGGACTCAGAGGGTTTGAGTCCCGCCAACATCTTTGGCATGCTAAGATGCAAAAACTGGGGCAAGTAGCCCCTTATCCCTTTTGTTTTAGGGATGATTTTGACACCCCACTAGAGGTGTCCCATAGAAAATCTGATAACTTGATTTTAATTACGCAATTTCCCATCCATGGCGATTTTCGTACTGTCGAGAGAAGTTAATTCATACAAGGACCCATTGTCAAATCCTTCGGTGTCCTATCCTCTGAACAACCCAGATTCTTATCAATATTTGAATGGGCTATGTGATCTTGGGGATTGGACATCAATGTGATTGGACCGAAAGTGTTGTTTTGTATTTGGAGAGGGGCTTCAATGCCTATTTCACATGCAAGAACTAACTTCCCAAATTGGATAAGCCTCTTGACCCTGGGAACCTTGAGCCTCAGTGTCTGGGAGAGTATAAGGCTGTGGCTTGATCTTTTTTTCAATAATCCATCTTGGGTTTGTGCGTGCTTCTCTTTCCTTTGGGCATGTGTCTTGAGAGTGACTACGACTATGGCAGTATAAACAAAAGAAGCACCTCTCTTTGATCTCCAATTTTTGCACCCTTTGAAACTCCTTGGTGTACAAAATGATTTCGTTTGGAATTTTATAAATGGCCACCTCCATAATTTTGGTGAAAATATATGAATCATTGCTGATTAGGTCTGCATCGATAGATAAAACCGTGCTAAGTGACAACCCAATTTTTAGCAAACAGTCCTCCGTCTAGCAATCTAGTGGTAAATTGTATAATTGGATCCATTTAGGTTCCTCATATGGGTTGCTCTTTGTCAAATCAAAATTTGGCACCCATTTCCTCATGTGTAGTGGCACTTCTTTTCTTGTCTAGTTCTTCCCTCTTAGAATCATGTCCCTATCGATAGTTGTTAAAAAAGCAAGAAGAAAAAAACCTTTGGGAATGAATTTGAGGATGCACTGAACTTGCCATATCTCTTCTACCCACTCCTTAACCTGGCTTCTATTGAGCTTCAGCCCAATGAAATACCATATTAAAGTTGTCTCTACTAAGACTTTGGCTTCTTTTTTACTCTCCTCTGTGACATCAATTCAGAAGTAGGGTTTCAGCAGAGCCGCATCTTCGCTCACCATCTGAATTTCCTTTAATTGTGAGGACAAATATTTATCAAAGTAATTATTTTCTTTGCTTACAAGAAATAAATATCTCCAAATTCAAGCTAAGGTATGAAATTGACAATTATTCTTTGTTAAATGATAATGGTAATTCACGAGATTAAGTCATACTTTTATAATCAACTAATTGATATATATATGTGTGTGTCTGTGTGTGTGTAGACACACACACACATAGATATATATATATATATATATATATATATATATATATATATATGATTTTTTTTTTATATTTTAACTAAAGTCATATAGAATACTTTCTAAAATTTCAACTAGTTTTAATTTCAAAACATGCACAAGCTAGCTTTCTTTATATGATTTTTTTTTTATATTTTAACTAAAGTCATATAGAATACTTTCTAAAATTTCAACTAGTTTTAATTTCAAAACATGCACAAGCTAGCTTTCTTTATATATATAACCACTCAAATAGGTAGAATTAAAATACATATCTATATAATAAAAACCATTCAAACATGTAGCATTAAAACACATATAATTTTCCCTAAATTCATATTACTTATATGCAAAATTATAACTCCTACAAATTCCTAAATTCATGATTTCCATATTACAATTTCTAATTTAATTTAAAGATAAAACTTTCTAATATTTTAAGGAAAGTTAAATAATTATTCTCCAATTACATGGTTGTATGACTTGTGCTGGAGGAGAATCAATTAAAATAAATTCAATCTGCCATAAAATATATTTGATAGCAACTAAAAGACATTATTCTAGCAACCAAAACATAGGCATATGAACAACAGGGAATATAGGCAATGCATAAAAGGAGTTTCAGCGGCAGCATTGGCTATATGGCCTACTACAAGGAAATTATATGTTTAAACCATTAATTATAGCATAGATTCTTGGGATCCTGATAGAAAAATCTGCAGAATTTTTTTTTAATAATGTAAAGAAAAGAAAAGGCAATGGTTATGCATTCCAGGATGGTGCTTAAAAGGGACGCCATAGGTTATCCAGACCAGGTCGTACGGCCTCTTGTAGTAGCTATTCAAATCTATGATTAATAATTGCAATATGGTTTGTATATAGGGTTTCATCTATGTCATCAAATCTGCAAGCATTTATCTTCTAGGAGGGTGTTGAGAGGTGCCATAATAGGTAGATTGGAATAATGAAAAAGTGTACGACCCTCTATGGGTGGGGACTTGGCATAGGTAGTGAAGAAGATCTATGGCAAGGAGAGTAATCACAGAGAGATTTAACCAAGACATTCTTGGCAAAGGGAGCTAGATCATATAGATTGAATAGAAGAGAATACACAGGTAAAAAGAAAATGTGATAATCTTTCCTTCCCTTGGCTGTATGGCCTCTTTGAAACAGTTTCAAATAAAGAGACATTAAGTCCAGGTTGAGGCACTAGAATGGTGTCAATAAGTTCCCATTGGTAAAACCATAAGCTTCAATTTTCGAGGATGTTGGATGATGAGGCAAAGCCATGGTGAGACAACTCAAAAATTACAAAGATAACACCAACTTGAAACACATTAAAAATTTTCTTTAACAATTTCAAAAATCAAGATTATTATCAAGCCTAAGTGCATACCTAGAATATCACTGCTTACTACTTTCGTTTGCTATCCAACCTTCAGAAGAATTTCCATTCTTCCATCTGTTTTCCCATATTCTCTTTTTTCTTGTTCTCCTTACCTCTAATTGCTTGTTTTTTACCAGACTTCCTAATGAAATTGCATGGTGACCCTTCATTCCCGATAGCTCCATCCGTAATTTCTTCAAAACCTACACCATCAAATCCCTAAAAGAAATCCTCTAACATATTCCCACTATTTTTTCTTCATGAATAAAAATAAATGCCTATATCTCCTCTACAATCATTTATATTTTACTACCACCAAAATCTATTATTGCCATCAAAAATATAGTTATACATCGTTAACTAATAAAATTATGTTATTGGAATTTATAATATTTTTTTTCAAGATCATGTGCATCACTTGTTTATAATCACAAATATACACATAGTGTATATAGCATAAAAAAATACATTCCTACAATTAGACCATAAGTTTAACATAGCACACTACCAAAAGAATTTATAAACATGATATCTTCATCTCTATTAAAACAATATCAATCCATTATAATAACATTTAGTTGATACCCTGATGTTATAAATCACCTGATTTTCATTTATCAACATAATGAATACTTAGTAATAATAACCTCTGAATATTGAAATTAATTGAGAGAATTTTAATGTTAGAGTATAGGGTCATGACACAATGATTCCATCAACATTTCCTTTTGTCTAGGGAATTATGCCACTTTGAACAATAAAATATTGGCCTTAATTTTCTCTAAATCCTTAACAATGTTATACCCAATTTTACTTTGATTCACTATTACGTCTAAGTTGAATGATTGGTGTTTGATACTTGATTGTTGAGTTTGATTGGGACCTCGTGGTGGGGGTAGGTTGTTGCTAAAATGAGGATTGAGTGGTGTGTGAAGGATGTTTGGTGGATTAGATGTTGTCAACGGCTACATCCCTTTGCTTTTCAAAACATAATTTCCACCCTTTTGGTATTATTGATACACTTGGACATCATCTATACTTCCCTCATGCTCATTTTCTTCCTCTCTAGGATAGTCATATATTTCCAACATGAATGTCATTCCAAATTTGTGTGGTCTTTACTTGAGTTTTTCCTTTGTAGGGCTAATAATTCTCCCTGGTCTAGCCCTTGTTAGACTATGTCCATGTTGGAAATATGTTTGTCATTGATGTCAAAGGTACAATGTTGCATGATTGAGTGGATGGTGATGCTTCAGGAGTTCACATGTGCTTCATTGTTAATGAGTTATTATGGTGAATCAGTTGGTATGATGTTCATGGTCAGGATCATCTTGTAAAAGATAGTAAGGTTTTATGCTTCATGATGCTCATGCTCTCATTTTAGGAGTTCAAACAATGTTTATGAATCAGGATTATGTAGGAGGTTTGCGATGTTGGTGATGAAGACACATATACTATTTATTCAGGGTGTTGTGTTGTTGCTTTCATTGGGATGTCATTGTTCTTATAGATGAAACATGATTTCTACATGATCTTAGTTAGATTGGTATGCAAAAGTAATGGTTGATCTTCCATTCAGAGGATGTGATGTTGCTTCATGACAAGCTTCAGTTCATTCACCATGCTTCATGTTGTGATGCTCATGATTCTTGACTTGAATGGTTTGAGTTGATTTGAGAAGTACATCATCAAAGGATCAGATGTCTCCATCTTCAGAGGGTCACATGTTAGATGTCTTTAGAGGATCTTAACATTATTATCATCAGGGTCTTAGTTCAGGAGTTGGGCTTGCATGGTTGAGTTGATCATCATGGGTGTTGAAGTGTTTATGATGTGTTGCATCAATAGTTCATTGGTATTTGATTCTAGGGTTTGTATTCAAAGGGCTATTCTCTATTTAGGGTTCTTTGCATTAAACTCTAATCCCTATACATTAATCCCTAAATTCTTCTAATGCAAAGAGATATGTTCTCATTATTTCATTTGTCATACTAATTCATGACTGTCAAAATAATATAAAGTCATTTGCAATTTCTTTTGACCTAAAACTCTAAGTCTATAAAGCTTTAGCCTAAAGGATCTAAAATAATTCAAGTATTCATTCTTAAGACCCTTTACTACCTGTCTTTTGTTATTGCACTTTTGTTTTAAAACAATGTTGACCTACTGTAGGTGATGGTATGTAACTTAAGTGACAACATAATGGGGTTGTAGTCGTGGTATGACCAGCCCCCTCTACCTAACGAGACTTCTAGCAGCGGTCATCCCTTTGGAGTGGTGGTGCCAACTCCAAATCAATGGCCCTCTTTGAAATCTCGATGAGCACGTGGTGTCAAATCAAAGGTCAAAATTTAAATTTGTGCCCTCGCCTCCTCATATCTATTTTAACGGCCTCTAGAACATCAAATATCTTAAGACTGCAATGTTTTATTTTTTAAGGCTATTTTTAGCTAGTTTTAAGGCATATTCTCTTGGAATTTTAAACCTCTATTTTTAAGGAGATTATTTCTATTTTTTAACTCCACTCTCATGCATAATAAAGATATTTTAAGAGGGGTGTTTTTATTTTCTAAAAATTGAGGAGCTTTAGTCATTTCTTAAATGCTTTTAATGAAGAGGTGTATAGTTTCTTTTTGGAGAACCTTGTTTTTGTCTTCATGCAGATAATGTATAGTTTCTTTTTGGAGAACCTTGTATTTGTCTTCATGCAGATAATGGAGTTTTGAGTGGGTACGAAGATGAAAGAGGTATATTATTTCTTGTCAGGGCAGTTTGATTAAAAATATTATTGAAGACTTTTATTTGGAGATGGTGGAGGCTATTTTATGTTTTTTCATTGAAATGGGACAAGGAATATGGAGAGAAGAGGGAAATGAAAGGTCATTTAATTTATAATGATATTACAGGTGCATCATGATTTTGATTTTGAGGTATGAGATATGCAACATTGAAGACATTTTTTTTGGTGAGGTTTTTGAAGAGAAAATGCAGGTGAATCAGGTGATTAAAAAGATGAATATTTTGTCTGAGAATTGAGAGATGAATGAGATGATTTTGTAGTAGTGAATCATGACAAGTATGAAGATAATATGCATCTAATTGTGTAGAGATACTGAGAAGGAAATGCAGATTGAGTTGAGTGTGATTGCAAGTGGATATGCAAGTTCAATGATTTGTATTGAAACAGAGAAACCTTCTGTACTTTTTGTATTATTCTAAAATTATATGTTTTTCTAGTGAGGCACATTGTAGCCAGTGAGGTTTGCATGGTCAGTGAGACCTGTTTGTAGCCAGTGAGGCTTTCTTGGTTAGTGAGACTTGTTTGTAGCCAGTGAGGCTTGAATTTAACTAGTGAGGTTTTGATTTTCCAGTGAGGCATAATAAAGTGGAAGGATTTAAGAGTGATTTTCCACTCATAAATCATGTGTTATGGTTCCTGTTGATTGTCTCTATGTTTGTGCCCTCATGTCTTATATTTGATCAAGGTCTTGAATGTTATGCTTATCATAATACATGTGTATATGTGTTTGATGAATTCCTCAAGTCTCTTTCATTTTCTGTCTAAGTGAATTAAAGGTGCAAAAACTGTTAAAGATTATAGACCACTGATTCACCCCTCCCTCTCAGTGGTTGTGTACTCCAACAGTCCATTGTAGTAGAAAATTTTGGGTACTCCATCTCATTTTAATTATTTGTGACATGAATCCTATTAGTGTAGGTTTTTATTTCCTAGTTGGGATATTTATTTTCCTATATTCCTAAGTTTTTCCTACACCTTTTATTAATCTTACTTAGCTTCATAAAGCATGTTTAATTAAGTGAGTGGGTTATGAGGTGTCACCATCCTACAAGGGAGAACCCATTTTCTATCTTGGGAAGATACTTTTCTATCTTTAGACTGATAGATGGTTGCTTCCTATTCGTTGGTGTTGCCACCCCCACCCTCTCCCTTTTCTATATAAACATTCTATCTAGCTTGTATTAGGCATATTTTACTTTTGCATCCTCCTAATCCTATTTTTATTCTAGAGCATTTGCATCACTCTTGTGGAGACTAACTCTATGTTTTTATTTTGATCTTGTATCATTTGCTTTCACATTTTTATATCTATTCATTTACATTAGTTTTTTGAGTTAATCATCTTTTCAGATTCTAACATGGTTTCAGAGAGTTTATAGTGCATAATAGATTGTAGTTTCCTTATTTGAGACATTTAGGGGGGCTAATAAGCTTTTTTGCAAGTTTTCCAAAAAATCCAGTATGATCTTCTATTGCATCTTTAGATGATCTAGAGAATTAGAAAAGCTTGACAAAAAAAATTTAACCTTTGGGTTTTGCACATGTATTTTGTGAGATCTAGGTGATTGTAGTGTTTCTGGTTATACTGGAGGTATTTATGGCTATTCCAATGCATCTAGGGGGCTCGAGAATGTTAGATTTGGCTTTCGTTTCACTGAAATCAAAGATCATTTGACATAGTTGTGGAATAGGGATTTTAAGCTCAGATTTAGATGTCATCTTTTGCTCAAAGCATTTTCAGGCCATAAGGACTCTATCATTGCATCTAGGAGGCTTCACGGATAAATTTTGATATATAATTTACCCATTTTCAGTGCTAGGAGTAAGAAAGGCAAATTATTTTTTCTAGAATACCATTTTGGCCTCCGCAACGCACAGATCTATGCAAATTTTATTGTAAAAAATTCAAAAAAATAATAAAATAAAAAAGAAAATTATAAGTGCTAAGCACTATATTTTCAAGTGCTTTAAGAATTGCAAATAATTGAAAGGTGCCTCGACCCTTATGGGCTTCGGCCTCCTTTAAGGAGACTGAGCCTCCCATAGAGGGCGCAACCCACTTAAGTGGGTCTAGAGATCTCTTAAGGAGGGTGCTGGAGTGGCCTATGGCCCCTAGCCACTTTCTATAGGTCTTTGGCCTCCTTAGGCCTATTTTTTATTTCACCAGTTATAAAAATGCACACCCCAACTCTCTCTTCAGCCCTTGTGCAGGCAATATGTCACTTTTTTTGGTAAACTCTGAGCTAGTCTAATTGGAGGTTTTCCTATTTATGGCATCTGCTATCAACACTTGGTGATCTCCAGACTTGGTGGCACTCTATTTATGACCGAAATTATGCTAAATTTGGTGGAATTTGAATTTTTGCTCCTAGACCCCTCTCTGTTGGCTATTTGATTTTTTAAGGTAAACTTCCAAGGCCTTGTTTTGGGTCATTTCAGCTTCGATTCCTGAGCATTTTTTTATTTAGGCTAATTTTTTGTGCTCTACACACTGGTATAGATGATTCTTGATTCTGGTGCATGGTCTTTATAGAAATTGTAGATTCTCACAGGTGACACTGCATAGTTCTCGTTTTGGGAACTTTAGAGGCTCATAACTTTCACATACAACCTTGGATCGAGGTACTTCCTTTTTGAAAGTGCATGATTTTTTGTGTAAATCATAGTGGTGTTGTTAGTTTCACTTGGTTCTATTCCAGTATTGTACTTTCAACATACACCCAATTTGTGAAGATTTTGTAAAGCATTGAGATCAAGACCACTAAGTTTTATTTCTTGTGGCAGTTGTAAATACACTAAGTGTAAAGTGGGCCAAATAATATTTTCTTGGGGGGGTTCTTTCATTGTGTGGAAAAAGGGGGGTTGTCATGTGTGTGTGTGTTCTCTACTTTTTAGTACTTCATTTTTGTATTTCTTCATCATGGATCAAACAACAGTACCCATTTTAACTCCTTACAACTACTTTGAATAGAAATCAGGTATGATAATCTACTTAAGGAAAGTTGGATTACATAGGATAACAATGGGACTTGAAACTGAAGCTGCTAAAGATGAAGATAAGCCTAAGTGGTTTAACAAATGTGATGAGGCCTATGGAACATTGTGTTTTTCTATTTTTCCTGATTTGTTTTGTCACATTGAGCCTTTGAATTTAGCAAATGAAATCTAGACAAAGCTAGAAACACTATTTGGTACACAAGATTCAATGAGGGGTCATATGTTATAATATGAACTAATTAGTTTAAGTCTAGGCAACTTCAACACAATTTAAGATTTTTTAACAAAATTGAAATCACTAAGGCTTTAGCTAAAACAATGTGGAATTGAAAAGAAAGATGAACAATTGATTCTTAGTATTCTCTCTAAGCTAAGTTCAGATTATTTTATATTTGTTTCTACCTTCTATGATACTAAGGGTGCACTTGGTACTTAATTCACCATGCCATCTTTGGATGACTTTGCTATCTCTCTCGCATGGGAGTAAGATAAGCTAATCCAAATGGGAACTCTAAAATCCTCTAAGTCACATGTCCTGGGTGCCAACCAAGGCACAAAAGAACATAAAGGAAAAAGTAGTAACAATAAGGATAAGAAACAAAAGAATAGCAAGGAAAAGAAGGATCAAATACCAGTTGCTTTAAAAGCAACTAATGAGACCCAATATTCTAAAGGTAACAAGCCTAAGAAAGAGAAGGTCCAATGTGTCTATTGTAAAAGACTTGGTCATGATGAACATAAGTGTTTGAAGAAACAAATTGATCACTTGACACATATTCTTGAGAAGAATAATATCAGTGTTCCCCAGTCTATCAAATGGAATTCAAATGAGAGGTCTAACAAGGCAAAGGAAAACAACAAGGGGAAAGGAAAGGGCAAGGCCCTTATAGCAATTGCTTCACAACAATCCAATTGGGTTCTTGATTTGAGTGCTTTGTACCACATGGATTCATCTAAGGAAGAACTTGCATCTTTGGAGCCATGTACTATGCAATCTATTTTGATGGGTGATGGCATTCCTTTTGAGGTGTGTGGGAGAGGGTTTGGTGATGTGGGGGATGGCACATTCTATGATGTTCTTTGCATGCCCTCATTATCAACTAACTCCTTTCAATATATCACATCGCTCACATAGGTTCAGGAAAGAAGGTTGAGTTCACTCTTGATTCAATGGAGATTCGTGAGTTGCACAGTGGTTCTATAGTTGCAATTGGGAGAGAAGATCATCAATCACGACTCTATCTATTTTCTCACTTTTTTCCCGATGCTCCTTCAACTTTTTTTCTCACTCATTCAGATGATGTGAATAAGTTATGGCGTGAGTGGTTTGGCCATCTTAACTTTTGTTACTTGCAGCAGCTCAACTAGTAGAGCATGGTCACATGGTTGCCTTCAGTTTAGTTTGCAGGTGGTGTTTTCCAAGGTTGCATTCTTGGTAAGTATCCTAAAGAAAAAATTGATAAAGGTAAGGCATGAAGAGCATCACAGATACTAGAGTTAGTTCACAATGATTTGGCTAGTCCATTTCCTCATCCATCCTTTAGCAAGGTAAGATTTATTTTAACATTCATTGATGACTTTTCTTGATATACTTGGGTGTACTTTCTCAAATAGAATTTGGAGGAATTTGATCACTTTTAGGACTTCAAGACTTTTGTAGAGAAGAAATCCAGGAAAGCTGTCAAAGTTTTATGCACTAAAAATGGTGGCGAATATGTCAACCATAATTTTGAGGTTTTACACTTTAGAGGGGATTGATTTGCAACATTCTATTCGATACACTCCCCAACAAAAGGATGTTGTAGAATAAAAGAATAGGTCCTTGAAGGAAATGGAAAAATACATGATTCACTCCAGATCTCTTGCACCACAGTATTGGGCAGAGGCCATTAACTATGCTTGTTATATCCAAAATTGTGTTCATCACCGAGCCTTGAAGGGAGTCAATCCTTTTGAAGCTTGAAGTAGTTAGAAACCATTAGTTAAGCACTTTCAAATTTTTGGTTCTCTTGCATGGGCGTACATTCCTATAGAGAAATGTAAGTCGTTAGATCCGCAGAGCAGGCCTTGCATATTTGTAGGCTATCTTGATGGTGTTAAAAATTATTGGTTACTCCACCCTACTACACATGAATTGTTCATTGAGAAGAGTGTTTAGTTTGAGGAGGGATCTTCTATCTCAACTCCCATAACTTCTCCACCTCCTTCTACTTTGACATTGGAGTCACTTGGGCTACATCATAGATTTTCTAATGAGTCAAATTCACCTAAGGAGATTCTTGATGATGAGGAGTCTTCTACCTCTAGTTCGGATGCTAAGAGTGATTCAGAGGATTCACCTCCTTCCTCTCCTAGTCATCATTCAGAGGGTGATGATTCTCCTCCACATTCTCTGACTTCTAGTCCACTTTAGGCTAGACAAGCCTTGCAGTCTACAAGAGATTGGGTTGGGGATCCATCAAACACTAGGTGGACTTGTTCACAATTCCAAGATGCTCCACATGTCTTCATTTCAACTTCCTTTGATCTACAGTCCTTTCAATAGGCTTCTAGTATTCTTGAGTGGGATATAGCTATGCAAGAATCGTATAGTTCCTTGATTAGGAACCACATCTGGGATCTTGTCCCTCTTCCTAAGGGAAGAAAACTTGTTCAATGTAAGTGGATCTATTAGACAAAGTTTGTAGCACATGGGTCAGTTGATAAGCATAAGGCTCATTTGGTTGCCAAAGGATTTTCCTAGGTTCCTAGGATTGACTACTCTGAGACTTTTGCACCAGTTGCCCAAATAAACTCCATCTAACTTATTCTTACCCTGCTGCAACCAATCATTGGGAAGTACACTAGATGGATGTGAAGAGTGCTTTTCTTCATGGTGAACTTCAGGAGGAGATCTACATGGAGCAGCCACAGGGTTTTTTCCAAGATTCTTCACTTGGTTCCGTCTTCAAAAGTCTCTATATGGCCTCAAATAGGCCCCTCAGGCTTGGTATGCAAAGATGGACTCCTTCCTTCTAATAGTTGGGTTCAATCGGTGCCATTGTAATCCCAATGTCTATATTTTGTAGTAGGATGATTCACTCCTATTTCTGTTTCTGTATGTAGATGACTTGCTAATCATAGGGAGTTCTTCATCCACCATTGGGGTAGTCAAAACTACCCTTCATGACAGGTTCTTGATGACTGACTTGGGCTTGTTGCATTACTTTCATGAGTTTGAAATTCTACTAGTGTACTTCTAGGATCATCATCACATAGTCCAAGTATGCTCTAGATTTGCCCTCGTGGTTTCGTATTTCTAATTGTAAGCTTGTTCTGACTCCCTTCCTTTCTGGAATCAAACTTAAGGCTCAATGTTCTCCATTTGTTGATGGCACTTTGTACTTACAACTTGTTGGGAGTCTCATTTATTTGAATCATATGAGACCTGACATTTCATATATTGTAGGCATGGTTTCTCGATTCATGCAGGAACCCCATGAGCTGTACTAGAAAGCAGTCAAGTGGATACTTCACTACTTTCAGGGTACTCATAGTTTTTCTAGATTCACTACATAATGAGCATTGATCTTTACTTGATGGACTACACAGATTCAGATTGGGGAGGCAATTCTCATGATTGCAAGTCTATTTCAAGCTACAGCTTCTCACTTGGTTCAGGTCTTGTTTGTTGGTCGATAAAGAAGTAGTTTGCTATTGCTCTATCTTCTACTAAAGCTGAGTATTGGATGGCTATGAATGCCACCATTGAGGCCATCTAGCTTTGGAATCTTTTCACTGAGTTTGGTATCTAGGTCACATGGCCATCACTCATATTTTGTGACAACCAGAGTGCCATTCAAATCTCACAGAATCTAGTTTATCATCAGCGGACCAAACACATTGATGTCCACATGCACTACATCTAGGAGCTCGTCCATGGCCACATCATCGACCTTCACTACTGTCTGACTTCCAATAAAGTTGCTGATATCTTCACCAAACCCTTCATTGAGATCAAGTTCCTTCATTTACGATCTTTTCTAGGGGTACAGGAGGCTTCATCCTCTCACTCAAAGTCTCAACTTTGTCTAATTTAAGGGGTCTCTTCTCTCTCTATTTGGGGGGGGGGGTATTCTCTCTTTTCTAAGGGGGCTTCTTATCTTTGAGGGGATTTTTATCTACATGGGTACCTCATTAGGCTTGATTTGTGAGGACCCATATTTTTACCCACTTAAGTTGGACTTAAGGGGGTGTTAGTGTAGGTTTTTATTTCCTAGTTGGGATATTTATTTTCCTATGTTCTTAGATTTTTTCTACACCTTTTATTAATCTTTGTTAGGTTCATAAAGCATGTTTAATTAAGTGAGTGGGCTATGAGGTGTGACCATCCTACAAGGAAGCATCCATTAGCTATCCTGGGAAGATACTTTTCTATCTTTAGACTGATAGATGGTTACTTCCTATTCACTGAAGTTGCCACCCCCACCCTCTCACTTTTCTATATAGACATTCTACCTAGCTTGTATTAGGCATCTTTTGCTTTTACATCCTCCTAATGCTATTTTTCTTATGGAGCATTTGCATCACTCTTGTGGAGACTCTGTGTTGTTATTTTGATCTTGTATCATTTTCTTTCATAGTTTTATATCTATTCATTTGAACTATTTTTTTGGGTTAATCATCTTTTTAGATTCTAACAAATCCTACACCCATACAATTGATCTAGACTAGCTATGTTAATGGATGACTCATGCTTACTTCCAAGCCAATTCAAGTATTTAGGTGGTGAATCAACACCACCATTATTTGGATGATTATTATATTACCTATTGTTGCATTAAAATTATAATTTCATGCTTGGAATCCACTAGATTCTTGGTTCATATGACCTCATTTTTTAAGGTTTAAGACATCATTACTCAACCTTTGAACCATACTATGAATATTTTCAATTTCTAGAATCGGTGCAGAGGATTGATTCTGTGGTACTTGACTAGCTTGTGTAGGAAGGCTATTCATAGATGCTTGATTATTCAAGTAAGATGGGACATTTTTTTGATTACCTATTCAATTGATCTTGAAAATTAACTATGGTGTCTTGTGGTGCTTTATTATTTAAATAAAGAGATGTAGGTAATTAGGCACTAGGCATGACCTAGATAATTAGCGTGAGATTCATTTCTTGGTTGGGATTGAAGACTTGATTATGATTGTAGGCCTAATTCTAAGCTTGACCAAGGACACATGAGATTGGATTAAGAAATGGTGTATGTTGAACCAATGCTTGATTAAGCATGGGTATCTTATTATGAGAAGTCGATTGTCTCAATGAAGGGAGAGGTCCAACCCCATATCCTTGAGGCATTAGTTGTCTTTCCAAAATCATGACCTTGCTATATGCTTGTGATAATGATATCAAAGTAGAAGCACACCCTCTTACAAACATTGATGTGAGGGGGTCTAGGACCACTAAATACATTTGGACCATAGATAGCTTAGCTAGTCGGTAAGGGTTCATTAATCTCATGTATAATTAATGAAATCTTGTGTTAAACAAGCTCAAAGGCTCATTTGGCTCCCTCCTACAAGTGGAAAATTTATGATATAACATTATGGGATCTATGGGAAGTTAGAAATGATTTAGGAAAGTGTTCTCCATATAAAGCCACAAAGTAATTGATCTAGAAGGAAAAGATAGGTATTAATTGTATGTTGACTTATTAAGTGTGGATGGTAACATAAGACATGCTATGTCATCTTCATGAATTTGGGTTTGGATTAAGGGATATTTATATGCATGAATGTGTTCTCCAATTGATCGTGTCCCATTGAATTGGAATTTGCATATGAATTATCTATATTTTTTGATAGGTTATGGCCTTGTCTAAGAAAATTCAATGGGCTACTCACTCCAAGCCAATTAGGTGGATTTGGAGCCATTTCTTGAGATGGATTCATTACAATTTGTTCTGTAGGTAGATTGGTTGATGTCATGGTAGGACTAGTTACCTGGGGAATTACAAATGGATTATCAAATAGATTTCTGGTACTAATTCCCAAGTCAACAAATAAGCCATGAGGATCAAAAGATAATTCCCCAGTACTGAAAGAGTCGCTAATGAAATAATGTGTTTTATAAGGTTCAAGTAAACTCTCAAAACTTGACCTAGTGTAGGTATGATGGGATTCCAGTTTGGTGCCCTCCTTCTAGTGCCAAAGATGTTGACCTATAAAATAGCACAACATCAAACCTCAGGGGTCAAAAGATAACTCCTCTCTTGGAAGGAGATCAAGTAATATCCCCAAGGTCTTGTGGGTTACTGGGTCATAGTTAGATAGGATGACTTAGTGGTTCAATGTATTTTGTTTAACAAGGGGCTTGGATTAGATTCCTATTATACTAGGTATTTAACTCAGTTTGATAGGTTTTGAAATTTAAGAAACAAAAATAAACTATTATTTATAGAATTTAAACTACACACCAATCTATAGATATCAATTATATTAAATTTTAAAAAATGATTCTAATGACTAGCCAAAATGAGAGCAACTAAAACAATAAAATAATAAAACTACTAAACTTTATTAAAATATTTACATACTCTACCTATACCACTAATAGGAATTTAAACTTAAAATAAAAGGTAAACTAATCCATTTAAAAACTAATTCTAACCACTTAAACTAAACTTAAAAACTATATTGATACATATATTCTATAGATTACTTGATTTCAAAACTCAAAGTAAAATCAAATTTTCAAACTAAACAAAAGGTGCATGATGATGGAAAGGAATATACTCTAAACTATAGTTAATAATAGTTTTGAAAAGGTAAGGGATTGGAGAAGAAGAGCTTGCACTATCTGATCAAATTAGCCTGAGATGTAGGATGAAACAAACTAAAATAAACCAGTCTCTATCTAGTTTACATGTGCACAATCAAAACATAGAATGGTATTAACTCTGAAGTAAGATTGATATTGGAACTTTAAGTAGACTTCCACCATTTTCATGTGCACAAAGACAGTCATCCACCAATATAAGGAGAGAAACTTAAAGATTCTACATTAAATTTCAATCAACTTGTAACAACCAACATTCACTAGATAGAATTTCTCAAAAAATAGTGAAAAGGTAAATCTTCATATCACAAAATACATTTTAAAATTGTTTTTACTGTAAAGACATTGCTATAGCCAGCAAGGTAGAGAACAAGAGAAAATTGAAAAAAAATAGAACTCCTACAGGCTATAGCAGCCACTCTCTGAAAATATTAGGAATGAGATTTTTAAAATAGTACTCCCTTCTTCTCTTATGCCTCCCCTATGCTCATATTTTAATTAAGTTTTTATTGTGTAGTTGTGGTATGCCTTTGTTGTGCACATCTATGTTATGAGAAATGTGACAATCACTCCCCATTTCACGTTTCAATGGATGAAATGATATTTTTGTTTCAACTAGTTGTTCTTCCTGTCTACAATAGAAAATTACATTGAAGATTATTTTTTTTATAAAATTGTTCGATCTTTTTGGTTTTTTTCTCCTCACAAAACTGAGCAATCTTAATTAAAAACTCAATATAAAAGAATGAAACCATAATAAAAGAGAAATAAGGTAGATTTAGTCTGATTTTAACTTTTATTGTAGATTTGTTTACATTTTTATGTTTTTGTTTATTTTATATATTTTTTAAATTATTATATATAATATACACTATTTCTTTTACGCAACCTTTTTAAATCCCATTTTCGGTTATGGTGTGGTTACCATTGCATTTCTCATTTCTCGTTTCTAGTAACATAGGTGCATAGAGGTGGCCTCTAAAGAAGTCTAAGCAACCTCTATGAAACCAAGCACCTCCTATATGACACTAGGCGGCCCCTATTTCTTCATTTCCATGCCAATTTATTCCTATAATTTTTTCTTCTTTAAATGTCATTACATTAGATCTAGCTCAGGTGCCTACTTCAGTGAGTACACCCCTTAATATCCTCTTTTTTAAAAATATTTTATACCCATTTTGAATCTATACGCCCATCCATATAGGCACCTTTACTTGCAAGTTTTGCCTTTTGTGTTTTTTTCTTTACTTGGGTGGTACATGTATGAACTTCCTCTTAAGCTCTCAACTTGAGACATAGATGATTGCTTCTAATCACGCCTCCTCTCCATCTAGGTACCTACTGTACATAAACCTATCTCATTTTCCTTGTCTAAATAAGTGCCTCCTCTTACTTTTATCTCATGCTTCCATTTATCTATGAATGAACTGTCAACTGCAAGTTTGATAGGGGCACCTACATGTTTCGAGTACTCCAAACATCTATCTTTTCCTTTTTAAAATGGCATTACAACAATCTAAACACAAGCACCTATTTCTATCATTAATATGTGAATGAAAAATGCCTTTCAAATCTTTCCATGGTCATAATAGGCAAATGTGCCTAGCAATCCTTTTAATCCATGCCTTGCCTGCACATGTAATTTGTTTCTTTTTTATTTTCTAAATCAATTCTTTTTTGCAATTATTGGTACACCCATCACATAGGTACCTTGCTGAGTAGATTTTATTTTCTTCTATTTTTTTAGATGCTTCTACAATTAATTAAATACATGCACCTATTAGTATGCATTCATCCTAAAAAACATAGGCAACTCTAATGCATGATGATAGGCACCTTCTAGTTGTTGCAAGTATGTACAGTAAGTGTTATCATTGATATCAACACATAAGGTCAGCATCTAAGGAAATTGTTTTAATAAGTTTGAGAAAGTGTTTGAGAAGTTGGTGTAGTTGTAGAATTGTTTTGTCTCCTAGAACAATATAGTATTTTGCTTTGCATATCCTGTAGATTGAATATCTTTGTCTGCGGTTTGGAAGTTGTGTTAAGGGATGTCTGTATTGGCTATGTTTCAAGTTTGAACCTTCAGTGTGAAGGATTGAGTGAGTTTTGTTCACCAGAGTAAAAACTATTTTTCTAAGTATTCAATGGTGACAGGGAGAATGTATTCTGCTCCACATTTCTCCAAATTTAAGTTTTATGGTTTGTGGTTCTAGGATTAATTTTGGGATGATGTTATGTGCCTTCAGTTCAAATGGTTCATGATTTGGTGCTCCATAAGTGATCTTTCCTTTATGAAAATGGTTGATAGTAATGTTTAAGTGCTCCAATTTGAAGAATCTTCTGGTTATAGTATTTGGGGGTTGTACGGAAGTTCTTGGTGATTGTAAAATTCTTGTGGATGTATCTAGATCATGTTCCTTCCTTTTGATTGGTCCGCAAAGTGCAATTCGGATAATGGATGAAGCGTATTCCTAAAGGTCTTAATGTTAACATTAGTTTTGGCCAACTTGGTTGTTTTCACTACTTACGATTATGCTTCTTTGTTTGTGATAGTGTATTGTTGTGTGGGAGATTGCATTTGAGTCCCAGCTAAGGCATTGTGCGGTCCATATCAATTCTTTTCCTTCATAAATCTGCTTAGGTCTAGACCTATTCTAATGTATGTATGTTTGTCGACCTTGGAGATTGTTCTAATGGTTGATGATTGTAATGCTGACCTTGATGTACATTCCAAGGTTGATGAATTGTATAAATACATGTAATGAAGTCATAAAAATTGAAGGAAGATGCTAAGATAATTGTGAAGTGTAAAAGTAGAGCAGAGCAGAGGAACTTTATTGCGCTTCAATGGAACTGAGCCTTGGCATGATGTAGATGCTACTATCTCAGTTCACCAACCTCTAGTAGTGATCCCTTTTGGTAGTGTGCCTCTATTTTGTAGTAAGCCTTGTTGTAATTTTCATATATAATTTATATTGTGAGTTAACCCTCACCATAGTTTTTCCCTTATTGGGTTTTCCACGTAAAAATCTAGTGTCTCATCTATTTAATGTGTGGATGTGCTTAAGTTTCTATTTTCATGCTTGTAAGATTTAATCATAATAACACTGATCAACTGGTTGATGTTTTGATGCATATAAGAAGTTAGATTTTGGTTACAACTGATTCACCCCCCCTCTCAGTTTTCTTATGCATTTCAACAATTGGTATTAGAGCAAGAGCTCCTTTGAAGAAAGCCTAACAGCTTAATGGAGATTTGGGATGGCGCACAAGAAGGATACTCCATAGTTGGATGGAACTAATTATGCTCTCATGAAGGTATGAATGAAAAGGCATCTCATTTCTCTTGGTTATAGTTTTTGGAAGATGGCAGAAACAAAGTATACTATTCATAAAAGTGGTCCATCATCTGAAGATGAAATCAAATAGTATGAGCTAAATGGAAAAGCTAGAGATTCTCTGTTGAGTGCTTTATTAAACACTAAGTTGATAAATTTTTTGGATCTTGAAATTGCTTATGAGATCTGGGACAAGTTGAAAAGCTTATATGAAGGAGATGAATCTGTGAAGAGTGTCAAGTTGCAGAACTTGAAGGTGAAGTATGAAGCCTTGAAGATGAATGATGATGAGAACATAACAGTCTTGATGCAAAAAGTTGATGAACTTGTCAATAGAATCAAAGGTCTCAGAGGAACTATTGATGAGAAAGAGGTTGTATTGAATAATCTTAGGTCAATGCCTAAATACTATAGTCATAAGGTGTCTGCAATTGAAGAACTTGTGGAACTGGGCAAGGTTACAAAAGATCAGTTGCTTGGAAAGTTTACTACTTTTGAAATCAGACAATTTGGTGATGCTTTACAGAAGACTAAGATTTCTTTCAAAGCCATCACATCAGTGAAGACTTCTAGATCTGAGAAGTATGCTATGGAATCAGATGATGACCTTGATGAGATTGAAGCCAACTTTGTGGATAGAATGCAAAGAGGTACTGGTAAGTTCAAAGGTAAATTACCCTTCAAATGATTTACCTGTGGTAAGATCAAGGTCACTATGCATCTAGATGTCCAGAGAGAATTGAAAAAGTCAAGAACAAATTTGAAAATAAACCTAGGATTATAAATAAATTCTATTATGTTAGAGATTTGGATGATGATGGTGTCATGGGTGATGAGTCTGATGATACTAGTTCAAATGAATGCTTGTTTACTTGTATCAAGGAAGAACCCGCATCTACTAATCCTGCTAGCTGTATGAAGGAAGAAAAACTAGTGGAAGAGAGTGTTTTGTCTATCTGCCAGGTTGAGAAAAATAAGGATGAATGGATTATTGATAGTGGATGTTCACATCACATGACTCGTGATAAAAGTAAGTTTGTAAGTTTGGAAAAATATGATGGAGGACTAGTTAGGTTTGGAGATGATGCAGCTAGTAAGATTTGTGGAAAAGGATCTATTTATTTTGATGGAAAGCATAATATAGATGATGTTCTATATGTGAAGGGTTTAAAACATAATCTTTTGAGTGTTATCCAAATGTGTGATAAAGGGTATGATCTAAGATTCAAGAATAATGGGTGCAAGATCATGGGAAGCTCTGAAATAGTGATTGCAACTAGTAAGAAGACTCAAGGTAATGTTTATCACTTAAGAGGAACTAATGATTGTTGTTTAATAGATCAGATAGATGAGAGTTGGATGTGGCATAGAAGGATGTGTCATATCAATTTCAACAACTTGGTGAAGATAAGTTTAATACAAGCTGTGAGAGATTTGCCTAAGCTTGTGAAGCTTACTAATACTATTTGCAAGGAATGTCAAATGGGGAAATAGACAAGGACAAGTTTCAAGAGTAAGGAACTATTTTCTGCTGGATTGCTTGAGTTGGTACATATAGATTTATGTGGTCCTACAAGAACAAGAAGTATGCAAGGAGACATGTACTTTATGTTGCTTATTGATGATTATTCCATAATGACTTAGGTCACCTTTCTAAAATATAAATCAAAAGCCATAGATAAGTTCAAATCTTTCAAGGTGATGGTTGAGAATGAGTTAGAATTGAGGATCAAATCCTTAAGGTCTGATGGAGGAGGTGAGTTTACATCAAATGAATTCAATATTTTCTGTGAAGAACATGGGATAAAGAGATAATTGTCTGCTCCTAGAACTCCTCAGCAAAATGGAGTTGTTGAAAGAAAGAACAGGACAGTTCAAGAGGCTTCTAGATCAATGATGAAGAAAGCCAACCTACCAGAAGTGTATTGGAGAGAAGCTATACATATTGTTGTCTACAATCAAAACAGAGTTCAAATCAAAGGTAATGGTACTCAAACTCCTTATGAATTATGGTATGGAAGAGTTCACGCAGTGAAATATTTTAAAGTTTTTGGAAGAAAATGTTATATCAGAAGAGAAGAAGAGTTAGGCAAGTTTGATGCTAGATGTGATGAAGGAATTTTCCTTGGATACTCTACTAAGAGTAAGGCCTACCAATGCTACAATAAGAGATTGAGAAAGATCATTGAGAGTACTAATGTGAAGGTTGATGAAGACATGGAAATAATATTAGATCTGAGTGGGTATGAATCAGATGAACCTTCTACTACAATAAATGAAGAAAAAGTTGAATAGGAAGACAAACAAGTTGAAGAAGAAAAAGCTCCAGAAAGCATTGTTAAGACTACTAGGTGTATAAAGATTAATCATTCTGAGGATCAGATTATTGGTGATAAAAGCAAAGGGGTATTGACATGGAAAAGAGCTACAAAAGAATAGGTGAACTATTGTTTACTTTCAAAGATTAAACCTAAAACTATAAGTGAAGCCTACAAGGACAAAAATTGGGTAAAAGCTATGGAAGAAGAGATGATGCATATAGAGAAGAATCAAACTTGGGAATGGGTTCCTAGACCTGCTGATAAGAATGTGATTGGAACTAAATGGGTTTTAGAAACAAGTTGATTGAAAATAGAGAAGTAGTAAGAAACAAAGCAAGACATGTATGCAAAGGATATTCTTAGGTTGAAGGCATAGATTTTGAAGAGACTTATGCTCCTATGGAAAGGATTGAAGCAATAAGAATGTTCTTGGCATTTGTAGCACACAAAAAATTCAAGGTGTACCAGATGGATGTGAAGTTTGCATTCTTGAATGGAGAGCTGGAAGAAGAAGTCTAAATAGAACAACCAAAAGAATTTCAGTTATCAGACCATGGTGACATTATGTGTAGATTGAAGAAACCCTTATATGGACTAAAGCAAGCCCCCAGAGCCTAGTATGCAAGGTTGGATAAGTATTTGTTCAGTTAGGCTTCAGTAAAGGAACTATGAACATTAATCTCTATTTCAAAATCAATAATAATCAAATCCTAATTTTTGTAGTCTTTGTTGATGATATTATCTTTTGAGGTAATGAAGGTATGTGTAAGAAGATTGCAGAGGAAATACAGAAGGAGTTTGAGATGTCTATGTTTGGTGAAATGAATTTTTTTTTACGTCTATAGATTACTCAATCAAAAAAAGGGATTTTCATTTCTCAGTCCAAGTATGTGAAGGTTCCAAGCTAGTATGTACGCCTATTGTAACTGGTTGCAAGCTGAGCAAGAATGATAAATCACCTAAGACTGATCAGAGAATGTATAGGTTTATGATTGGAGGACTACTTTATGTTACCTATACCAGACCAGATGTAATGTATGAAGTTTGTCTTGTGGCAAGATTTCAAGAAGATCCTAGAGAGTCACATGTGATGGTAGTTAAGAGGATAATGAGATATTTAAAAGGCACTTCAAACTATGGATTGTGGTATCCTAAAGATACTAATTTCACTCTCAGTGCCTATACAGATGTAGATTGGGTTGGAGATGTTGATGATAGAAAAAGTACAAGTGGTGGTGCTTTCTTCTTGGGTACCAGATTGGTTTCATGGTTGAGAAAGAAGCAAGATTCAATTTCTTTGTCAACCACAAAAGTAGAGTATATTGTTGCAGCATGTTGTTGCACTCAAGTGCTATGGATGAAGTAAACATTGAAGGATATAAGAGTTGTGTATGGAGAACCAATCTCGGTCTTTTTGTGACAATACAAGTGCTATTAAAATTTCAAAGAATTTGGTGATATATTCAAGAACAAAGCATATATCAATAAGGTATCACTTTCTGAGAGAAAAGGTAACAGAGAATGAAGTAAAGATGGAGTATGTGTCTACAAAGGACCAGATTGCAGATATTTTCACAAACCCTTTGCCTAAGGATACTTTTGCGTATCTCAGGGAAAAGTTAGGGGTTATTGGCCCTCCTACTCTAAACTAAGATGCATGGAAAGTTCATCAGTCCAATGGTGCCCAAAGTTTCATTCTTTGATATAGATTGATGTGTTGAAGGCTACCTCTTAGGGGGAGTAGGTAGATGTTGCTGATATGTGATCTTGATAAAGAGCAGTAAGTGTTACAGTGTTACTGACAGGGGGAGAGAAGTAAAAGGCTCTGGCACTCTTTGCCATTGATGTCAAAGGGGGAGAGAAGTTCATGTGAAAAACATAAGAAGAGAGTTGCAGTTCTCGAAAAAGAATAAAGTAATGGAGAGCATAAAAGCAAAGCAAGTTTGCTTGTCTTGATGGTTTTTCACATCATGTGTTGCCATCAATGAAAAAGGGGGAGATTGTTGCAAGTATGTGCATTAAGTGTTGTCATTGATGTAAACACATAAGGTCAGAATCTAAGGAAATTGTTTTAATAAGTTTGAGAAAGTATTTGAGAAGTTGGTGCAGTTGCAAAATTATTTTGTCTCCTAGAACAGTGCAGTATTTTTCTTTGCATATCCTATAGATTGAATATCTTTGTCTGTAGTTTGGAAGTTGTCTTAAGGGATGTCTATAGTTTCTATATTTCAAGTTTGAGCCTCCGATGTGAAGGATTGAGTTAGTTTTGTTCACTAGTGTAAAAATTATTTTTCAGAGTATTCAATAGTGACAGAGAGAATGCATTCTACTCTGCATTTCTCCGCATTTAAGTTTTATGGTTTGTAGTTCTAGGATTAAGTCTAGGATGATGTTATGTCCTTTTAGTTTAAATGGTTCATGATTTGGTGCTCTGTAAGTGATCTTTCCTTTATGATAGTGGTTGACAGTAATGTTTAAGTGATCCAGTTTGAAGAATCTTCTAGTTAGAGTGTTTGGGGGTTGTACAGAAGTTCCTGGTGATTGTATCATGCTTGTGGATGTCTCTAGATCATGTTCCTTCCTTTTGATTGGTCCGCAAAGTGCAATTCAGATAATGGATGAAGCATGTTCCTAAAGGTCTTAATGTTAACACTAGTTTTGGCCGACTTGGTTGATTTCACTACTTGTGATTATGCTTGGTGTTTGTGATAGCGTGTTGTTGCATGGGAGATTGCATTTGAGTCCCCGATAAGGCATGGTGTGGTCTGGATTCATTCTTTTCCTTCATAAATCTATTTAGGTCCAGACCTATTCTAATGTATGTATGTTCACCGACCTTGGAGATTGTTCCAATGGTTGATGATTGTACTGCTGACCTTGATGTACATTCCAAGGTTGATGAATTGTATAAATACATGTAATGAAGTCATAAACATTGAAGGAAGATGCAAAGATAAGTGCGAAGTGTAAAAGCAGAGTAGAGTAGAGGAGTTTTATTGCGCTTCAATGGAACTAAACCTTGGCATGATGTAGATGGTACTATCTCAGTTCACCAACCTTTGGTAGTGAGCCTCTATTTTGCAGTGAGCATTCTTGGTAGTGAGCCTCAATTTTGTAATGAGTATTCTAGGCAGTGAGCCCTAACGCAGTGAGCCTCTATTTTACAGTGAGCATTATGGGAAGTGAGCCCTAAGGTAGTGAGGCTTGTTCTAATTTTGATATATCATTTATATTGTGAGTTAACTCTCACCTAGTTTTTCCCTTATTGGGTTTTCCACATAAAAATCTAGTGTCTCATGTGTTGAATTTGTGGATATGCTTAAGTTTCTATTTTCATACTTGCAAGACTAAATCATAATAATAGTGATCAACTGGTTGATGTTTTGATGCATATAAGAAGTTAGATTTTGGTTACAACTGATTCACCCCCTCTCTTAGTTGTCTTGTACATTTCAACACTAGTATGCTAGGTGGCCTTTATGAAACCATAGTTGTTCTAATAGTTTCATTGAAATTTCATTGTTTGTCGAGGAATCACCATTTTTCATAGATGATCATGTATCCTCCCTTTTAAATACATCCATCTCCTCAGGTATGTATGCAATACATGAATTTTCAATCCCTTTTCCACATACACATGGGATAGAATAAATTAGATTTTTCAAATTTCTAATGGAATAAAATAAACAACTTAAGAAATTTAAAAGATTACAAATTTAATGACTTTTAGATCTCCTCTCAAGCATATCATAAAAAATGGATATAAATTCAAGATCAAGAGATCTCAAGCATCCAAATCAACCAGAGGTTAACATCAAGCTTAAACTTTTTGTTGAATAAAAAGATTACAAAGTTCATATTTTTAAACCTCGACTTCAATATGGTGGATTTATCATTATGTTAGTTCCTACACCAATGATGTTATCACAAGCTAATACAAAATCCTATTTGAGTAGTCCCAGGCATCTAGATTTACAATAAGCTATTGTTGAGATTAATTTTATGCTTGTTATTAAGTAATTCATGCTAAGTTGGAGGTAGGCCTAGAGTGGGTCATAAAACATATTTCAGCTTAGAAACATGTGGAGGATCCTTAGGGAGTGACATGACAACAAGAGAAACAACAAAATATGTGTGGTGAAACAATTTAGCACCTACAAAGACATAATGATAAATCATGAGTCAAAATTTTCTATCTTAGATTGGTTACTATCGTGACTTATGAATCGACATTGTAATCGATGGGGATATGAACATTCAATCAAAAAAATCAAGGATGACCATGTTCAATGTTTACCACTAACTAATATAGAGAAGGAAGAGGACACAACCTGAAGAGCTTAAGACAAAATAAACAATATGGAAGAGCATAGACCATAGAGAGATGAAGTGGCCACTACACATTGCGTACCAAACACAAAAAAAAATCAAAAGATAAACACATGATGAACAAAGAAAATGAAAACAAAACACACAAGTCCTTGAGTTCCATGATTTCATGAGAAATTAGGGGGATCTTGCAACATCAAAAACATAAGTCTAATAGAAAAGACCTCTATATAATAGATATCTCAATTATAGTACACATATTAATTATTGGAAGGGTTTTAATGATACCCAGTGACTCTTTTGAGTAGGGTTGTGGCATTACCAAAGGTGTCTAGTAACTACTTTTAATAAACTTGGGTGGGATTGTACTAAGCTTGCATGGCCTTGGTGTGGTCATTTTTCTAGTTACGAGGCTCCTTGGGATTATAAGGGTTTAACATAATACACAACTATGTGGTTGTTACCAATTTTTCTTACAGCCCAAATTGGTAGAGCTGGAGTACATTCAGTTCATTTTAACTAAGAAAGTTTTAACATTTTCTACTATAAGTTATTTGCATAGTTGGAATGTTTCAGTGATATTATAGTTCAGTTGTTCAACAAAAGAAAAGAATTTTAGATCATCATTCAATTGTAGAAGGTTGCTTAAGAGATAAGTTATTTCATTTCACTACAATGATTATTCATTTTTATAAATGAGATAGATAAAAGAAATAAACATTGCATTGAATGAAAACATGATAAATCAAATGTCCCACACAAGCCGTGGGAATAGCTGAACTAGTATAGACATAGAGAATACACTATGCAACTGAAGATAACAAAGGAAGAACATATCAATCAATTCCTATTTCTTGGTCTTAGTCTGATCTTCATTGTAGCTGGCTCCTCTTTGCTCCTGATCTCTGAGAGAACCTGTAGGATTGCCAAAAGTTATGTTAGAGCTCTGGATATGGTCTCCTATGTGCCTATCAATAGAAACATAATTAATTGCCTATGGTGTACTATATCCAACATCATATCATTCACATGCAGGAGAGAGATTGAAAAGAAATAATCATTGAGCTTTGATGTTTTTTTAAAAATTAACATGTCTATTTCATATGCAAGTATAGGATAAGTCATGAAGATGTTTGAAGACTTATCAGCATGTGGTGTAAAGTGGGCTCTCACAAGGGTTGAGCCTAGCATGTAGCCCCTGATTCTTAGGAGGGGATGGAATACAAAGCATACACATAGAAGTCAAGATATATTTTGTTATTGCGTTAGCCAAAGTGTATGAATCTCAGGCTCATTGCCCATTTATGACTGTCAGTTAAGTATGGAAAAATAAGGCATAAATGAGCATTGAGATAGCTTAATGATGTCTAAAACTGAGTACAAAACAACAATTAGCAATATAGAAGAATTAAAAGAATCATGTGTATAGATGCTGCTATAGGAAGTAGTATACATGGAAAATGTTATGCAGAAAGAGATGCCACCTTAAAGTGGTGAATAAGAAGCCATACAAATACAGTGAACTTAACTAAAAACAATCAATGCCATGTCATAGGAGACCATTCAAATGTATACAGAGTGAGCAAATTAGTCATCAAGTAGAGAATGTGTACAAATGAAGCACAACTCACATCAAATGTTCTTGCCATTATCAAAAAGAGAAATTTGTTTCTCCTATCTCAAGAGTGACAGGAAAAGAATCAAGTGATAGGATCATGCAAACTCAGAACAAGTTTAAAGCCAGTGAAAAGAATATCATATGTTACAGAGAAAGAATGAAAGTGTCACATTCATCAGTTGAGCATAATGAAGTAATGACTGTGTGGATATTAAATATACCTTGCAATTTCAATGCTACAAAATGGTTCAAGTAAAGATAACAACATAAATTCTATCTGTCATATTTCATCATAGCCAAATATGGGTCCTCAATATTCATATACAGTCATAGAGCATCAAAGAAAAATTTATACTTTGACTGTAAATGATCATCAAAAGAGAATGTGTTGTCTCAACATGGAGGAAGAGAGCATCTCTAGATGAAATAAGTGAATCTAAATTGGTTTTGCATATACAAAAAATGACAAGTGAAACTTAGTATATGTGGTATACTCAAAACTCATTTGAAACTTCAGTATTCATATACCGCTATAGGAAGGAGCAATAAAACCATTTATATGTTATATGGTAGTGGATGTTATAAGTCCATGTCACAGCAAATGAGCATCATTATCATACAGTGCAGTTGAAGCTATGGACAAATGCCATGATGATAAAAATGTATGTAGAGAAAAGAAGACATATTTTGTTGTTCTGAAATGAAGCATCATATAATAAGGTCACATGTGGAGTCATTGGCCTTAAGGCAAAGCAAAATATACTGGTTTTAGCTCAGATCAAGTTGCTTTGACCAAATGAAAAGACAAGGTCACATATACAGAGAATGGAGAGTTTTGGCTATACTCAGAAGGAAAAGAAGATTTTTGAAACCATTTGAACTCAAATACACTCAAAACATCACTAGAAGCCATGGCATTAAATGATGTAAAATACATAGAAATATCAAACAAATCTTCTTTGTAATTGCAGCCAAGAATGTCAATAGTCATCTTTGAAGTAACTCATTGTGGTCCGAACAAAGACTGCCGAATATGCATAAGATAGAGGATTTTAGATAAAATCACAGTTGAAGAGAAAGCTTTCAAGATCACAAGAAGATGCCCAGAATAACAAATCATAGTCACCGTCTAGTTACAACATAACCCACCTAGGGTTTCATTTTTGAAGTTCTACGGAATACATTTTTCCAGCCACAACCCAGATCATACTTAGTAATGATGAAAATGGAGTATATGGCCATAGATTTTTTAACCACAAAAATGTATCTTTCTTCATGAATGATAAAACCCATATTAGTTTGTATTATGAAGCCACAGATAGAAAGAGTTTTCCTCACAAAAGATAATACCCATATAGGGTTAAATATACAAAGTTGCAAATATAGATCCATGTCAAGGGTCTATCAATTCATATAAAATATAGAATGCCAACAAAAGGAGAAAGATACTAATAGACCTGTGGCTTACTATGAAGAGACTGCCAGAAGTCAAAATTCCATTGCATTGCACAAGGAGAAAATGTAGGTATAGAGTTAAAAGAGTATTTTGAATTTGTGCAGGTAATAATGCTTAGGAAAGATGAGAAAATGTTATATGCAGCCATGGCCTCCAAGTGCCTGAACAAGCATTTTGAAAAATAAAATTACGAAACCAGAGAAATATATATAGTTTCAGACTCAAAGAGCTCACCTTGACAGATATGCAGAGCCAAGGGTTTATTTTTCCTCTCTTTGATTTCATTTTTTCTTTCAAATGAAGCTTGACCCTAGCCATTCATGATGGCTGTGGTAAAAGTACAGAGTGGCGACTCGAAGAGTGAACAAAGAACAACAAATATATTAGAGGAAATATAGAGGCCATGGCTTGAAAAGCTTTTTATATCTTAGAAAGGAAAGGAAATCAAAGAATATAAGTCACATATGTGGCTAAGCAGTATCTTACCTTCATTTTCTATTTGAAATCCATAAAGATGCAGAGACAACTAGAAATCAAGGATTTCCCTTTTCCTAACCATAGCATGGCGGTGGCCTAGATGCAGAGAGAATTTTTTCTCTCGAAAGTTTGAAGTCAAAATGAGGCCAAGAAAGTAGGGCGAAGTCTTTTTTGTGTTTAGGGTTTACATCGTGCCCTAATTCCTTTGTGGAATTTTATCACATTTGATTTCATTTTTATTGCCCAAGTAATACCCTTCATGGTGTCATGCCCATCCTAATGATTATGTCTTAAGACTTATAGTGGTATCGAAGCCTTAGGCCCTTGTGTATTCCATGTTAAGGTTTGATACTTTAGAAAATCATTTTGGTCCCTTTTGAAGATAGGTCACATGCTTTGGAGGCTATTTGAGAGCTATTTGGAGGGTAGGCCTTATTGGCCTCTTTTTATGCTACACATATATGCCTTGATATATTTTATGATTTTTTATAAAAACCAAATGCTATGTAATGTAATACACTTGGCGAAATGCCACATATGATCTTATCATTTTTTGTAAATAATCAAATCAAATCAGGATATAGACTAAAACTGTAAATCTATTATAAGACAAATATTAAAGCAATATTGTTTATAAATTGCTTTTAATATTTTGTCATTTTATGGAGTTAAAAAAAATAAAGTAAATCAAATATTCTTTTCTAGATTTTCTTTCTTTTGGGGCAAATATGGACAAAAATAGAGTTTTTCTGGGTAGACAAAGCATCTTGTTTGGTGGGACCACATTGGGGGACCTTTTGGCAGTTTGATTTTTACAGTTTGGAGGTAGTTTAGAGGCTATTTTGGTAGCTTTTTTGAGGAGCTCGAAAATGAATTGGTATGGCTATTTTTAGGAGCTTTTCCATCTTTTCCTCTTAGGGAGATCATTGTACAAGATATATTGGAGATAGCTTGATCTTTCTTGGTAGTTAGAGTTAGAGAGTTAGAGATCAGAGTTGAGATTTCTAGAGTCTTCCTCTCACACTGAGAGAGTTGTACTTTAGATTTTATACTCATTATTCCTTCCAGTTTATGGAACAACAGTTTTCCTTCCCATTTATTTATTCATTTGCAAAGTTGAATTGATATTGCATTGTGATGGTTATGCAAGTATTTTATTTGATTTAGGTTGCATGTTGTATTTAGATGAACCTTCATGTGAAACATTAATATATTAAATATAATCAAGGGGTTGTGAGAGTCATAGTTTTGTAAACTGATTGTGAGTAAGATCTGGTAGGAGTTTAAGTATTGGTGTATCACCTTAGGAGTTAATTTTAGTTATTTGTTTCATTTACAATTATCCTTCTATCCCTTTTCCTAGAAAGTCATTTAGATTAAAAAAATCATTCAGAGAACCAACTCACTCTGGAGGTTCACTTTGAGTTTAGGCAACCCACAAGCCTAGGAGTGATCCCATGTTGCAACAGGATAGCTAAGTTTATCTTTGCTAAGGGTGAAATCCTGATTGATAAGAGTTTTTGGCACACCCGGTGGGACTCTGAAAGTGTTTTCAAAGAAGTTTTTCAATCCTCAAATCTATTGTTCTAGTATATACTATAGTGTTCCAGCCTTTGGAGGTTTTTACAATATACTTGGTGACTCATTTTCTCTAGTCTTGCATGCAGATTAGTGTTTCTAGCTTATGAAAACTAGATCTAGTTCAGAGTCATTAGACTATTTGCAGTTGTCTCCACCAAGAAGAAGGGGTAGGACAACAAATAGAACAGTTGATTCATCAAAGAGGTCAAAACCAACACCTTTGAGACTCATTCCTCCAACACCAATACAAAGAAGTAGAAGCCCAGTGGTGATAGTGTAGATACCCATAATGGCCAGACAGTTCATATTTACACCTTTCAACGGGGGCAGCCCATTACAACTTGCACTGCGTGATGATATTCCAGTTACAGTCCTCAAAGGACTACCATATTTCATTGGAGAAGATCACACTACAGCTATTGAGCACATTTAGGATGTGGCAACTCTGTGTTCAGTTCATAATGTTACCCAAGAAAATGTAGCAATCAGATTATTGGGTGCATCATTAAAGGGTAAAGCTTGCAATGGTTCAGAGGTCTTGTAGAGAATTCAATAACAATGTGGGATTAGCTGGGAGATGGGTTGTACAAATATTTTTAAGACAAGTCTGATCATCTCTCATTATTGGAGCAGTTGAGCACCATCAAAAGGGCACCCCACAAACGCATGGCAAATTTCAACTACCGGTTTTAGAGAACCTGGGATAGGATCCCCGTAATGGTAAATCCTTTTCCAAGGCATGTATTTTTGTTTTATCTTAAGGATTTGAATAGTGAAATTTTGTAATGATCCAATCTATGGGTGGATCTACCCTTTCGAATGCTTTTGAAGTTATTGTTAGAGCAAAAAATTTTCTTATCCAAGAAGGGAAGATAGCCCGAAGGCCTCCTTTACCGATTTTTCTAAAAATTCAGCCACCTGTGCCCATGGTAGTTCCCCCTTTGGCTGCTATCCCACCAGTTCCAGCAATAAGACACCAAACTACAACCTAAGAAACCACTGTTTTAGTCTAAGCTCAAGAATTCCAACAGCTTCAAAACACACTTAAAACCATTGCGAATGAGTTGGTAAGTTACAAGAAGCATAGTGGTCAAGAGTATAGGCCTTACCAAGCCCCATATCAGTCTAATCAGCCAAATAGGCCACCTTTCCAAGCTGATCCAAAGGGCCAAAGAAGAAATTACAACCCTTGACCTTTTCAATCTTATAATCTGAATGCTGCCAGTACTTCGAAGGAGCTTGTACCTATTCAGAACAAAATGGCACAAGATAGTGATTGGTGTTATCCATTTCACCAACCCAATAACCAAGTTGCATGTTCAAATGGTGTAAGGAATCAGGGTCTTATGGTGCAAAATAGCTATGCATGTGCGAAAGGTATCTCTGGTGAAGTTTCAGCTCAACAAAATAATGTTGATGTGGCCTTAATGAATTGGCAAGACACTAATTTCTATGGTGTAAGCTATCTACAAGGCCAAAATCAGAAAAATACACCTATTTCAGCCAACATAAGGTTGAAAAAGAGGGCTATAGATCTTGATCCGCAAGGTGCAGATGTACAAAAGCAGCCTACCAAGGATAAATTTTAGACTTCTTCATCACAATCTACCCCCACAGCATAGCAAGAAGTGTAGATTTTTCAAAGAAGACAAGTCGTACCCAGAAAAGGTTAGTCAAAAGTGCCAACACAACCTTTTCAAAAGCAGAATGATACTGCTACTATTAAAGGACAACAAAAGGTAAGTCATGTTTCTTTCAATATAGTGGATCACCTTAAGAAAGTAACAGTGGATATGTCAGTAATGGATGCATTGTGTATTCATGGCCAAAAGAATTTGTTACAAGAGGCATTGGCTAAACTTTCAATTTCTGATTGTTCTAATCAAGAAAAGGCTAAGGTTGTACTTGCCAATAGCTTAGAAATTAAGAGTGAACAGCCAACCAAAGAGGTAAAACCTCCTCCTTTTTACTTAAGTCTAATTATTGGTGACAAACTTGTTCATAATTGCATGATAGATTCTAGAGCAAGTAGTTCTATGATGCCCAAGAGTCTAGCTGATTCATTAGGATTAGTTTATGAGCTCCTTTCAAAAGGAGTGGTCCAGCTAGATGGGTCTACTGTTAATACCGCAGGGATAATTAGAAATCTTCCACTTACCCTACATGCATATCCAAATTTTGCAATCCATCAAGACATTTACATCATTGATCTACCACCTAGCTTTTCTATATGCCTTTCTAGGGAGTTTACTGCCAAATTGGGTGGGTTTTTATCTTCTGATTGGTCCCACTTATTTTTCAGAACAAGATATGGTATGAAAGTAACCATACAATCTAAACCACTTACAAAGGATCATGTTGAGCCCTACGTCCTTAGCCTAATAAATGCTAACCTCTACATCACCCATGGGCAGCAGGATCAATCTATGAGCCTAGATCCTAGTGCACCTATGGATGATATAAATTTAGATGACTGGGCAGTTGAAGATCATGAAGATGATCCTTTCTGTCACATTGATGAGGTAGGATTATGCATTTATATGATACAGGAACCTGATGCAGTGATTCCTAATCTGATTAAGGACCAATGTAAGTCTGAACAATAAGAAAATCAGCTTTGGAAGCTATACTTTGATGGATCAAGGAACAAAACAAGAGCTGGTGGTGGGACTATGTTGGTTTCACCTGAAGGAGACAACTACTATGCGGCATTGAGGTTTACTTTTAGTTGTACTAACAATGTGGCTAAGTATGAGGCCCTGATTCATGGCTTGGAGTGGGCCCAGAAAAGAGGCATAAAATCTATCCAAGTTTATGGTGATTCTGAGTTGATTGTAAACCAAGTTACAAATATGAATGTTACTAAGAATGACTTGCTCAAAAAGTACAAACATTGAGTTTGGGACTCAATTGAAAATTTTGATGCTTTTAATCTACTTTCAATTCAAAATTTTGATGCTTTTAATCTACTTTCAATTCCTAGAAATCAAAATATGTATGTAGATAAGCTTGCTGCTTTGGGATCTCAGTTTGAGATTCTGGATCAAATTCATAACATAGAGGTACAACCATATGTCAAAGTGGTTGTTAGACCATCTATGCCTAACAATAGTGTTACTTGGCAAGTTTTTGATAGCGATGAGCAAATATTGAGTTTTTTGAGTGCAGAAGCTAAATTTAGAGCTGACAACTAGCATAAGTACCAGCAGCAATTCGATAATCAGATTGTGCAGATGAAATCTAACAAGCTGCCCAAGGGATTGGTGACACTAGAATCAGTGTTCAATTTAGATGATTAGTTTAGAAAAGACAAATGTAGCATGATTGTGAAGCAAGAGCATTATGAAACAGTGGAGATATTTAAAGATAAACTACTGAAATTGGGAAAGGTATGTACTGAAATACAACAACAGTCTTTTGTTTAGTTGTGTCAAGAGTTTTCTGATGTTTTTGCATGGGAATATAAGGGTTTAAGGGGATTTGATCCTGGTTTAGCCCAACATACCATCGAATTAGAGCCTAATGCCAAGCCTGTTAGGTAGAAGCAAAGACCCCTTAACCCAAAACTTGAGCATCTAATGAAAGCTGAGCTAAACAAGTTGATTGAGAGTAGTATAATATTCCCTTTAAAGCATACATCCTAGGTCTCCAACTTGGTACCAGTCAGAAAGAAGAATAGAGAAATTTGACTTTGTGTTGATTTCTGTGATCTTAATTAGGCCTCTTTAAAGGATCACTACCCCCTTCCTTTAATGGAACAAATTTTGCAAACTATTTTTGGTTTTGACAGATTTTCCTTGTTAAATGGATATTTAGGCTATAACCAGATCTTGGTGAAGGAAGAGGACCAATATAAAACTACATTTACAACCAAGTGGGGCACCATGGCCTACCAAAAGATGCCATTTGGTTTGTCCAATGTCAGGGCAACCTTTTAGAGGGCAATGGATATGGCCTTTCATGGCCTTATGAACAAAATAGTGCTGGTCTATTTAGATGACATAATTGTTTTTTCAAAAGATTCTAATGAACATTTTGATCACTTGAAGTAGATTTTTTAGAGATGCAGAGAGTTTGGAGTTTCCTTGAACCCAAAGAAATGCATATTTTCAGTTCATGAAGGTAAACTCCTTGGCCATATTGTTTCAAAGCATGGTATTTCTATTGACCCTGAAAGAGTGTCTGCAATTCTAGATTTACCATTGCCTACACATAAGAAGGCTTGCAGAGCTTTCTTGGTAGAATTAATTTCTTGAGGAGATTTATTCCAAACATTGTTGCTTTGTTACAACCTCTCACTGTCATGCTAAGGAAGAACATACCTTTCAATTGGACTAAGGAAGACAAGAGAAGCTTCAAGTATATCAAAGAAGCTCTCATAGCTGCCCCTACCCTCATTAACCCCAACTATGAAAAAGATTTCATTCTATATGCCTTTAGAGGTACAAATACCATTTTAGTGATGTTGTGCCAACAAAATGATGAAGGTTTGGAGCAGCCAGTGGCATTTTTTAGCAAGGTACTACATGACTACAAGGTAAAGTATTCACTCATTGAGAAGCATGTTTTTTCTGTTGTTAGAATCCTCAAGAAATTCAGACATATGCTGTCCAATAACAGAATTCATTTGATGTTGCCACCCAACTGTTAAGAGCTTTTTCCTAAATAGAGAAATTAATGATAAAGGGGCTGTTTGGATAACCAAGGTTATGGAATTTGATGTTAATATTAAGGTAACTAAGCTGATTAGAGGTAAGGGCTTATGCAAGCAGCTTGCTAGAAATGAAGAGCACAGATAAGAACATGAAGAGAATGCAGGAACATTGTTGAATAATAGTGAACCACATGCTGTACCAACTTCTACAAATAGCTGGGTGCAATAGATGATGCACTATCTGTAGATTGGTGAATGCCTCAAAGGTTTGGATAGGGTAGGAAGAAGGTATTTCAGGTTACAACCTACTCCTTATGCTATCATTAAAGGTATTTCAAGTATAGGAGAGATTTTAATGGTGTGTTCTTGAGATGCATTGAACCAAATCAGGTTGATAGACTGTTAGAAGAGTTTCACAATGGACCTTTAGGAGGTCATTTTGCAGCAAGGACAACTACCTTGAAGATAATATAGGGTAGTTATTATTGGCCAAATTTGTTTAAAGATGCATTTGCTTTGGTAAGAAGATGTGAAAAGTGTTCATTATTTGCAGGTAAGCAAAGGCTTGTAGCCTTACCTCTGCACCCTATCAAAGTTGAACAAGCATTTGTTAAATGGGGTCTTGACTGCATTGGACCAATAAATCTACCTTCAAGTGCAGGCCACAAGTGGAGTTTGAATGTTATAGACTATTTCACCCAGTGGACTAAGGCTGTTGCTTTGAAAGAAGCAAATGAATAAGCTATTTTAAGTTTCTATCAGGATTTGGTATCAAGATTTGGTACACCGGATTCAATTATCTCTAACAATGGTTTAACTTTTATTCATTTGAAGATTTCAGATTGGTCTATCAAAAATAATATCTTTTTGAATACATCTTCTAACTATTACCCACAGGGTAATGGGCAGGCAGAATCCACCAATAAGAACCTGATAAGGATCATCAAAAAAACTATTGAAGACAACCAGAGGACATGGCATGAGAAGTTAAAGTTAGCTCTTTGGGCTGACCGAATTACTCCCAAGAGGGCTACTGGTTGTTCTCCATATGTGCTTACTTATGGTAAGGAGGCTAGATTGCCTATTTCAGTAGAATTACCAACTTTGACTTTCATTAAAGAACTTGAGCTGCTAGAGGAACAACCTTTAGTTGTAAGGCTAGCTCAGCTTATGGAATTAGAAGAGACTAGAAAGGAATCCTTGAGGAAGTTTGAAATCCATCAAGCTCAGATGAAGAGTTCCTTTGATAAGAGGGCAAGACCAAGAAGCTTCATTGTTGGTGATTTAGTTTTCAAATGGAGTGAACTAAGAAGTAGACCTAGAAAGAATTCCAAGTTTGATGCAATTTCGGATGGGCCTTGTGTAATTACAGAGTGCAAAGAAAACAATACATTTCAATTATCCAAGTTAATTGGAGAGGTGCTTCCTATCCCAGTTAATGGGATCCACCTCAAACATTGCCTTTGAAGATAAGTACTAACTTGCATCATAGTAGAGTAGTGTTGTAGTTAATAATTGCTTCATGCATATTTACTTTCAGTAATTTTATTTCCCTAAGTGTTGTTGCACAATTTTTCTAGCCACCAAGGCCTTCTAGTGTGTTTTCAGTTTGGTTTGTTTTTATTTTTTGTTGTTGTTTGGACTGGTTGAAGTGCTAAGTTTCAGTGTTTTTGAGTTTGAGATGAGCAGAGTATGACTCAATACCCAATGGATAGCTTAAGGCAACTGGTCCTGATGCTTAGTGGGTAAGCATATATCAAAAAGTCGCCAGAAATGTTACCAATTTCTCTTACATCCCAAATTGGTAGACCTGGACTACATTCAGTTCATTTTAGCTAAGAAAGTTTTAACA
Organism: Cunninghamia lanceolata; assembly: GCA_027924645.1. Classification (NCBI taxonomy): domain Eukaryota; kingdom Viridiplantae; phylum Streptophyta; class Pinopsida; order Cupressales; family Cupressaceae; genus Cunninghamia; species Cunninghamia lanceolata. Next base: position 3,395,261 of record BSBN01000925.1, on the reverse strand, counting down.
TTTTCTGCTATAAGTTATTTGCATATTTGGAATGTTTTAGTGATATTACAGTTCAGTTGTTCAATAAAAGAAAAGAATTTTAGATCATCATTCAATTGCAGAAGGTTGCTTAAGAGATAAGTTATTTCATTTCACTACAATGATTATTCATTTTATAAATGAGATACATAAAAGAAATAAACATTGCATTGAATGAAAAATTGATAAATCAAATGTCCCACACAATCCGTGGGAACAACTGAGCTAGTACAGACATAGAAAATACACTATACAACTAAAGACAAGAAAGGAAGAACATATCCATCATTGCCTATTTCGGTGTCTTGGTCTAATCTTCATTACAACTGGCTCCTTTTCACTCCCGATCTCTAAGAGAACCTGTAGGATTGGAAAAAGTTATGTTAGAGCTCTGAATATGGTCTCTTGTGTGCCTATCAATAGAACCATAATGAATTGCCTATGGTGTACTATATCTGACATCAGATCATTCACATGCAGGAGAGAGATTGAAAAGAAGCAATCTTTGAGCTTCGATGTTTTTTTAAAAAACTAACATGTTTGTTTCATGTGCAGGTATAGGATAACTCATGTAGTTGTTTGAAGACTTATTAGCATGTGGTGTGAAGTGGGCTCCCACAAGGGTTGAGCCTAGCATGCTACCCCTGATTCTTAGGAGGGGATGGAATACAAAACATACACATAGAAATCAAGATATATTCTGTTATTGCATTAATCAAAGTGTATGAATCTCAGGTTCATTGTCCATTTATGACTATCAATTCAATATGGAGAAGTAAGAGTCATAAATGAGCATTGAGACAACTTAATGATCTCTAAAACTGAGTATAGAACAGCAATGATCAATACATAATAATTAAAAGAATCATGTGTATAGATGCTGCTACAGGAAGTAGTATGTGGAAAAGGTTATGCACAGAGACATGCCACCTTAAAGTGGTGAATAAGAAGCCATACAAATACAGTGAGCTCAACTAAAAACAATCAATGCCATGTCATAGGAAACCATTCAAATGTATACAAAGTGAGCAAATTAGTCATCAAGTAGAGCATGTGTATAGATGAAGAACAACTCACATCAAATGCCCTTTCCATTATTAAAAAGAGAAATTTGTTGCTCTTGTCACTAGAGTGACAGGAAAAGAATCAAGTGACAGAATCATGCAAACTCAGAACAAGTTTAAAGCCAGTGAAAAGAATATCATATGTTACAAAGAAAGAATGAAAGTGTCACATTCATTAGTTGAGCATAATGAAGTAATGACTATGTGGATATCAAACATACCCTGCAATTTCAATGCTACAAAATGGTTCAAGTAAAGATAACATCATACATTCTATCTGTCATATTTCATCATAGACAAATAATGGGTCCTCAATATTCATATACAGTCACAGAGCATCAAAGAAACATTTATACTTTGACTATAAATGATCATCAAAAGAGAATGTGCTATCACAACATGGAGGAAGAGAGCATCTCCAGATGAAATAAGTGAATTTGAATTGGTTTTACATATACAGAAAATGACAAGTGAAACTCAATATATGTGGTATGCTCAAAACTTGTCTAAAATTTCAGTATTCATATACTGCTACAGGAAGGAGCAATAAAACCATTTATATGTTATCTGGTAGTGGATGTTATAAGTCCATGTCATAGCAAATGAGTATCATTATCATACAGTGTAGTTGAAGCTATGGACAAATGCCATGATAAAAATGTATGCAGAGGAAAGAAGACATATTTTGTTGTTCTGAAATAAAGCATCATATAATAAGGTCACATGTGGAGTCATCAGCCTTAAGGCAAAGCAAAATATACTGGTTTTAGCTTAGATCAAGTTGCTTTGACCAAATGAAAAGACAAGGTCACATATACAGAGAATGGAGAGTTTTGTCTATACTTAGAAGGAAAAGAAGATTTTTAAAACCATTTGAACTCAAATATGCTCAAAACATTACTAGAAGCCATGGCATTAAATGATGTAAAATACATAGAAAGTATCAAACAAATCTTCTTTGTAATTACAGCCAAGAATGCCAACAGTCATCTTTGAAGTAACTCATTGTGGTCCAAACAGAAACTGTCAAATATGAATAAGATAGATGATTTCAGATAAAATCACAGTTAAAGAGAAAGCTTTCAAGCTCACAAGGAGATGCCCAGAATAATAAAGCATAGTCACAGTCTAGTTACAGTATAACCCACCTAGGGTTTCATTTTCGAAGTGGTAAGGAATACATTTTTCCAGCCACGAACCAGATCATACTCAGTAATGATGAAAATGCAGTATATGGCTATGGATTTTTTTACCACAAAAATGTATCTTTCTTCATGAATGATAAAACCCATATCAGTTTGTATTGTGAAGCCACAGATAGAAAGAGTTTTCCTCACAAAAGATAATACCCATATAGGGTTTTATACAAAGTTGCAGATACAGAACCATGTCAAGGGTTTATGAATTCATATAAAATACATAATGCCAACAAAAGGAGGAAGATACTAATAGACCTGCGGCTCACTATGAAGAGACTGTTAGAAGTCAAAATTCCATTGTATTGCACAAGGAGAAAATGTAGGTACAGACTTAAAAGAGTATTTTAAATCTATGTAGGTAATAATACTCAGGAAAGATGAGAAAATGTTATATGCAACCGTGGCCTTGAAGTGCCTGAACAAGTTTTTTTTGAAAAATAAAATGATGAAACCAAAGAAATATATATAGTTTCAGACTCGAAGAGCTCACCTTGACAGATATGCAGAGCCGAGGGTTTCTTTTTCCTCTCTTTGATTTCATTTTTTCTTTCAAATGAAGCTTGACCCTAGCCGTTCATGATGGCCGTGGTAAAAGTACAGAGTCACGACTCAAAGAGTGAACAAAGAACAACAGATATATTAGAGGAAATACAGAGGCTGCGGCTTGAGAAGCTTTTTATATCTCAGAAATGAAAGGAAATCAAAGAATATGAGTCACATATGTGGCCAAGTAGTATCTTACCTTCATTTTCTATATGAAATCCATAAAGATGCAAAGACACAACTAGAAATCAAGGATTTCTCTTGTCCTAACCCTAGCATGGTGGCAGCGTGGATGCAGAGAGCATTTTTTCTCTCGAAAGTTCAAAGTCAAAATGAGGTCGAGAAAGTAGGGTGAAGTCTTTTTGTGTTTAGGGTTTACATCATGCCCTAATTCCTTTGTGACATTTTATCACATTTGATTTCATTTTTATTGCCCAAGTAATATCCATCATAGTATCATACCCATCCTAGTGATTAAGTCTTAAGACTTAGAGTGGTATCAAAGCCTTAGGCCCTTGTGTATTCCATGTTAAGGTTTGATACTTTAGAAAATCATTTTGGTCCCTTTTGAAGATAGGTCACATGCCTATGAGGCTATTTGCAGAGCTATTTGGAGGGTAGGCCTTATTGGCATCTTTTTATGCTACACATATATGCCTTGCTATATTTTATGATTTTTTATAAAAATCAAATGCTATGTAATGTAATATGCCTGGTGAAATGCCACATATGATCTTATCATTTTTTGTAAAAAATTAAATCGAATTAGGATATAGAATAAAATTGCAAATCTATTGTAAGATAAATATTAAAGCGATATTCTTTATAAATTGCTTTTAATATTTTGTCATTTTATGTAGTTAAAACAAATAAAGCAAATCAATATTCTTTTCTAGATTTTCTTTCTTTTGGGGTAGATATGGACAAAAATAGAGCTTTTTTGGGTAGACAAAGCATCTTGTTTGGTGGGGCCACATTGGAGGACCTTTTGGCAGTTTGATTTTTACAGTTTGGAGGTAGTTTAGAGGCTATTTTGGCAGCTTTTCTGAGGAGATCAAAATTGAATTGGTATGGCTATTTTTATGAACTTTTCCAGCTTTTCCTCTTTGGGAGATCATTCTACAGGATATATTGGAGATAGCTAGATCTTTCTTGGCCATCAGAGTTAGAGAGTTAGAGATCAGAGTTTAGATTTTTAGAGTCTTCCTCTCACACTAAGAGAGTTGTAGTTCAGATTTTGTACTCATTATTCCTTCTAGTTTATGGAGCAGCAGTTTTCCTTCCCATTTGTCTATTCATTTGCAAAGTTGAATTGATATTGCATTGTGATAGTTATTTATCTTTTGTCTTGTCTTAATTTTGTGATGTCTATGCAAGTATTTTATTTGATTCAGGTTGCATGTTATGCTCAGATGAACCTTCATGTGAAACATTAATGAATTAAATATAATCAAGGGGTTGTGAGAGTCATAGTTCCATAAACTGATTGTGAGTAAGATCTAGTAGGAGTTTAAGTATTGGTGCATCACCTTAGGAGTTAATTTTAGTTGTTTGTTTCATTTACAGTTATCCTTCTATCCATTTTCCCAGAAAGTCATTTAGATTAAGAAAATCATTCAGAGAACCAGCTCACTCTAGAGGTTCACTTCGAGTTTAGGCAACCCACAGGCCTAGGAGTGATCCCATGTTGCAACAAGATAGCTAAGTTTAGCTTAGCTAAAGATGCAATCCTGATTGATAACAGTGGTGTAGAGAAAATATAGCTTAGAAACATTGGTAAGACAAACATAGTGAATAAGATTTCATTCGATTGACATGTGCAAAGCAATATTTGGAACACTACTTATAAACAACCCAATCCCTTATGTGCATGCTTCCCAACCATCAATATCTACCCCTATCACAATAATTAAATTATCCCTCTTCTTCCAACATTGACCTGATATATTATGTGTATTTTGGTTATGAAAACACCCTAATATAGATGTGTGAATCCCTTAGGGACATTATGATCAAATGTAAAACCTAAGAACCCTTGAAAACTTTGGAAAGTTAAGAGCTCTAACACCATTAAGAACTTTGAGGTTTGCATGATCTATCATATCACTTGAACAAAATCAATAGACCCTATGCAATCCACACTAACAACATATTATGAACCTCCATTGGTATACCTAATTAAATAATATCATCTTTGATCCCTAACCAACCCTCAAGCACACCCTCAAGAAAGATCCAATGAATGACAAACAATGAGCTCTCATTAATAGAATGACCCTTGAAACGCAAGCATTAATAACATCTCTAACACCACAAAAAAAATTGAGGTTTACATGATCACCTTGATATTAGATGGTCCATGATAGATCCAGTAGCACATTAAAAATGAGATCAGCCACATTAGCCGCTTTAGCAAAAAACACATGTATGATCATAGGTCTAGAGTCCATCTCCAAAATCATGTGATAGTATATGATCGAAAGCATGGCCTCTTCATAAACAATATCATAAGATCAAATATCAATGCCCTATTAACTCATAATATCAAATGATAATACATAGGTTGCCATGTTTTCAACATCCGAGCTTAATAAAAAGCACGAGGACACAAAATATTAGATAGGACCAAGGCCATAGACAAAGGCACAATTTGGAAGTATGGGAAAGAAAAGGAGCTTGGCCAAAGAATAAAATGTGGGCTTACATGCAATTTCTCAAACTGATTATTATTAGGCTAACATAGCACCAAAAAGACGTAAATATTTCACTCCAAGATTTAAGACCAATAGTGTGAATGCCCTAGAGTTATTCCTAGAGTTACAAAATGTTTAATGCAGATATGAGATAGTATGATCCACTTTATTTTCATGAATTTTCTCAAGAGGTACAAAATAGATTTAAAAAATTTAAACCTTAACTAATGATCTTTTAGATTTTGATCTACCAATATATAAAACCTTACATACTTCTAAGTAGGATCCATGACTAGGGTAATCAAGATGGAGCCCTATGTTAAGTGGGCCTTGGTCATCCTTGTCTACCTCATAAAAGGTGTAATAAAGGATTTAAACCTTGTTTGAACTAGATTTAAATGATTTTGATATTTAGAATATCCTAAAGGAGAAACATGGCTCCAAGGAAGACTATTTGGCATAAACAAAAGTTGCAATCTTAGTAAAATATTATCTTTGGTCTAAATTTACTATTAAGAAGATTGTGACCCCAAGGATTATAGTGTTCTTTCTCCATGGTTAGGTTTTACTAAGGTAGCCCATAAATGAAAATATATTAAACCAAATTTAGTCAAATTTAGGTACCTAACCATTTGACTTAAATACTTGATTGAACTAAAAAAACTTGAGAGTATTTAAAGGAGAAAACCGTGTCATGTTACACATAAGACCTAGTTTGAACTTGATTGGTTACATTAGAATAGAAGCTAAGAAACATAAATTAGCATTGCATCCAAATTTCCTAAACTTGGGCTTGGTTACTTAGTGAACCAAAATAAAAGAATTGAAGATTAAAATAGTAAATTTAATCATGAAGATAGTAATCTTTAATGAAACTATTAAATATAAAGAAAAAAATACTTTAAATTAGATAGTTAAGCTGGGGTGTTACAACAGATTAAATTTGTGAGTCTAGATTAGATCTATGAGACATATCGTATATGCACTTGTAGGATCAAATATATGGTTGTGAAAGTAACTCAAAGCAACAAACAAAGCATTCACTTATTGCAAGGTATTCAGCTAATCTTCACTAGCATTTCTATATTATTGGTAAATCAATTTCATAATATATCAAAATTTTCCTAATTAAATACCAATATTTTTTTAAATTACATTTTCTATAACTCTTTAATCTAAATTAGATTCTCAATATATTAGTACTATTTATATATATAAAAAAATATTCTCCCTCTTATTGAAATGGTAAAGTATTATTTTCCTTTTCACATTTATATTGAACTATATTATTAGTTCCTGCCTTGGCATTATTTTCCTTTTCACATTTATATTGAACTATATTATTAGTTCCTTCCTTGGCAGGATTATTAATGCATCCATTGGATGCAATATTTCAAATTTATTTAACCAATAGGCATGAAAAATCAGGGCAAAATATTAAAGTCTTTGATTTTTTAAGCTATTTATTAAATGGGAAAATTTAATTTATGTTCTTTCCTATTCATTGCTGGTTCAAACAGTAAGTGCAAAAATTAAATTTTTTTATTTCAAAAAATTATTAATAGTCATTTCATTAAGGATAGGTCAAGTGGTGCAAAGTGACGGCACAACTGGGCTTGTTGAATTTATTTCATTTGTAATTTAATTATTGATTTTTAATCTTGTAATTTGTATGGATATTGGACAATTTAATTAATGATTTTTAATCATATTGTACAGGTCATATTTTGATCAGAGGTAATTTGTATGGGTTTTGGATATCTGTTTGTCAATTTGTTTGGACTCAGAGAGCGAGAGTGGGCATTCGGTGAAGATTTTGCTTGAAGCCTATGAAGCTGCATCTAAGAGTGGGCATCCGGTGAAGATTTTGTTTGAAGCCTGTGAAGCTGCATCTGTGGATCTGTGGTAAGCCTGTGTATGGAATTCTATTTGATAAACATTTTCACTGTGGGTAGAATCATTGTACAATATATGTGCAGATCAAATTTGAGTTTTTTTAAACATATTGTTGTTTCATCTTCTTACTGCAATGTTTCCATTGCTATTTTAAATCACATTAGTTCTTTGTTTAGAAGCTTCAAGAAACATTTTCAAAAAGCAACAATGGTGACCAGGTGAGTTGAGCAGTAGGTTGAATTTGAGGAAAATTGTGTCTCAAAGGGCATTTTGAAGCTCTTTCTCTTCTTAAGTTGTGTTTCTAATGAAATGCAGCTTTTGAATAAATATTGTTTTAGCCTTGTCAAGTAAAACTCTTGTTTTTTATTCATTGATTGCAATACATCTTTGTAAGGTCTACAAAAATCTGCCCTTTGCTTGTCATTCATATCTTGTGTCATTCTTTAGAAACTCAGGTGTCATCTCTTCAGAAAAATGCAGGGGTCATATCCCATGCTTGGGGCCTCTTTGTTCATCTGCCTCTAGGGTGTTTCATACTACATCTACAATGGGACCTGATGGATGGCTTGAAACTCTGGCAACCTCGCCAATGAATCAAAGATTTTGGTGACCTTTTTCTACAAGTTTGATACTCATAAGGCATTAAAAAGTTTTGTTTTTATTGTGGGTTGACTTGTTTGTCTATATTCCTATGCTCTGGTTTTGTATTTCATGTTTCCTGATCTCTATTTTACAAGCTACTGGAGAGGGTTGCTATGTGTGGGGTCATTCCTATATGTTGTGGAGAGGAGTATCTTTTGGTGGTGTGGCTTGAATCTCTGAAGCCTTGTTAATATTTGGCATGACCTTCATACTTAAGGATTTAGTGGGTACTTATCTCTTGTCACTCTCTAAAGAACTGGTCTTGTCTATTCTACAAACACCTAGCCTTGCACTAGCCTCTTCATCCCCTTTTATTTTCATAATTTCATGCCATTTGGGTGTGGTGGACTTTAGCTAAAATGGGACCTTGTGGGTAGCTTCAAACTTTACCAATCTCATGTTGGCCTATCTTGTAGATTTTACAACTTTGAGGGGGTCCAATGGAGCACCCTGGTTTCAATATTTCAACTTTATATGCTTTATAGAACTGTAACAATCTTGAAAATTTGATAAAACAAACACTTTACTGAAAAAAAGAATAGGTATTTATATCTTCGCAGCCAGTTTTCCACAGAATTGTATTGATGGTAATTTTGAAGTTTAGCAGATTTTGTAATCTAAACTTAAAGATGTAGACTTTCTTAATTGTTGTCTACTATTTTGGAAAATAAAAAGTAGTAAAATCTCATAAACCTAACTTTCTAGGAACTTTAAGGGTTAGAGTCATCAACCAAGAATATAAAATTGATACTCTAGAATGCATCAATTTAAGGCCTTTATTGGTTTATAAAAATTGTATTTGTTGAAGAATTTTGGATTAACCCCATGAATGCTTTTTTGTTTGAAATCAGTGAAACAAGAGTTTTCCATGGCTAGTGAGGTAGCCCAATTAAAACATGGGACAATAACATTCTATAATAATAGCCACTTATCTCCTAGATTAGTCTTGGAAATACTAAGATTATTTCTACCACTTATAACTTCAAACTTGAATTGATCCTATCATGTTCAAGTAGATCTGAGTGCATTATACATCAGTCTGAATTCATTCTAATTAATAAATTAAACAAGTCTGGTGTTGTTCAGCTTCTTAGCTTGCAATGCACCTGTAGAGATACTTTGAAACTCACATGATTAAAAGCTTCATTATTTAACTAAAATTCTTAATGAATACTCAGATCCTTAATATCTAAAAATAGCATATGTTTCTTCTATTAAAAAAAAAAACACTGATGGAAAACAAACCCTTGTTCTCCATTGGCACCATTCTCTTCCCTCTATCAGTAGTTGTTGTTTTGGCATGGACCCTTACTTTTACAGAATTGCTTTGTATTGTAAATTTATATGGTTTTCTATTTACCAACTAGTCAAGGGTTTGCACTCCTCTTAGTTCAGTTCTTTTGATTCTTTAGAAGTTTTTGCTCATTTGAATCCTCATATGCATTCCTAATTTGCTAGGAACTGAAATACTCAAAGTCCAACTGACCTATTTTGTTCATGAGTTTCTTTCTTTCTTCCTTTGCATTAGTAAGCATTTGACCCATATTCTGTGCCAAGAGAGACATCTTGGATTTTTGGTGTGTGCATATAGGTGGCTACATGTGTGGGTAACAAGAGAGAAATGCATTCAAGCCTCAACATAGAGCTGATATGTGCCAAGAGGTATCCATAAGACTCAAGGTGGCAATCCCACCACAATCTAAGTGTAAGAACATAGGTTTTGGCACTTCAACCCTTTTGTATACTTCCTGGAACATATCAGATCCATTTACAGATGAGTATGTGCTAGTGTATGTTACAATTTTAGTAGAAGAAACTTATATAGAAGTAGGAACATTGGTGTCTGCCTTATGACTATCTTCACTGTCACTTTCATTGAGCACATCAACTCTATTGGTGGCAACAATGACAATGACTCCAGTGTTCCCTTCAAATCCATCCATTTCAGTAAGTAGCTGATTCAATGTCCGCTCCCTCTCATCATTTCCTCTACCAATTCCAATCCATCTTTGCCTTGCTAGAGAATCAAGCTCATCAATAAATATAATACAAGGGGCATTGTCCTTGGCCTTCTTGAACAGGTCACAAACCCTAGAAGCCCCCACACCTACAAACATCTCTATAAACTCTAACCCAGAAATTGACAAGAAGGGAACCGCTGCTTCACCAGCTATAGCCTTTGCCAATAGGGTTTTACTAGTTCCAAGAGGACTCACTAACAAGACCCCCTTGGGAATCCTTGCTCTGCACTATCTCTTTAAAATCCTGCTTGGCCTCATCAACCCCAGCAACATCATCAAATGTTACACTAGTATTGGGCTCCAACTAAAATTTTGCGTTAGAATTTCCTAAACTCAAAGGAAACCCCGGTCCCGCTAGGCCACCCAGACCACTCTGAGATCTTCTAGAGAAAATCAAAAGAGTACCAATTAAAATTAGAGGAAAAGCTTAATTACCCAATAAATTAAGGATGAAATCTCGCATGTTTTCCTGTAATGGGTGGGCAGCAAAATTAATGTTTTTTTCCTTCATTTTTGTCACCAATTCAAGGCTTGTCACAGGCAATTGCACTCTGACTCTCTGTATCCGATTCCCTAGCTCAGAAGACACTAATTCCACTATACCCATGGTTCCATTCTCAAAAATGTCAACTTTTCTCACTCGATATTGAAAAACTAATAAAGATGATAACAAATCACATTAAAATGTTCATATTAGCGTGATCAAAAGCAGCACTATTGGATTTCTTAATGTAAAAAACCACTAGCAATTTATTAATGTGAAAAAACATTACTTCAAAGACACAATTGCTGGCCATAAATCAGATATATCATACAAATACAACACGTCACATCAATACAAGACAACTACTTCATGAGGTCAAAGTTTTCATCCTTACATAAAAGAAATCTTTTATCATTACAGAGAATTTTAGAATCAACTTAAGTCCTAAAAAAATATACTGCAATTTTAGAATTCCTCATTGATACTTGTACCAGTGAAATTTCATAGATCAATATAATACTAATGACCTGCATTAAATCAGTGAGCAATAAATCAATTATAAAACTCTACATCTTTTCTCATTCAAACAGCCCTGGCATATATAAATTTCCTATTGAGAACCCCTTAAGTTCTAATTAAATTATCTTCAACATTCAGAAAGCCAGATCTTGATAGTTCAAGCAAAACTACCTACATTTGAGCCACAAATAACATTTTACAAACCCTAAGCAATTATAAAAATTGAGGAATTGTAACTTATTATCGCCAGAGATATATATAAACTTTTTGATTTCTTGTGGTGATAGCCATATGTAAATTTCGTGGCTCTACGTTATTGCTCTTTCATTCTCTTCTAGAGTTTAGAACAGCCTTGCTCAACACCTCAATAGATTCTTCTTCACCACTGAATAGCTGTCACTTAAATGGAGTCAATGCTTTATAGTGTTTACACGTTGCATATATAGAATTAGATTTCACAAACACCTGAGAGAGATGAGCATAGATAATTTTTAGTCTAATAGACTTTTATATGCAGAGAATCAAGTGCTCAGAATTGCCCCCCAACTTTAAAAAAAATTATATTTTGTAATTTATATATAAATCATAATTTTTATAATTTAATTATAATTTAAAATTTTATTATTTGTATATAGATTATAATTATAGAATATATTATTTATAATTTTATTTTGATTTATATATAAATTATAAAATATAATTTATAATTTATAATATTATGTATAATTATAATAATTTATAAATTATTTTAAAATTAGATTTTTTTTGAGATTTTTTTTTATTTTCTCAATAAACCCTTGGCATCATCACATATTTACTTATTTCACAAAAACTAGAAAGACAAAAAGAAAAGTAGTTCTTAATCAGTGGATACTAATTTAAAATGATACTTATCCAAACAATCATTCACTTGAGAGTAACAAAAACATGACTCATTTTACCTCATTAGATCTTATAATAGATTAAAGTGATCATTGAACAAGTAACACAAGAAAGCGTCGAAGTTGAGCCCTTGGAGACCAATTGCAACAGTGAAATATGATCGCAATCTAAGAGCATCTATAGCCTTGAGCATAACTATAATGACCCTCCCTGATTGGTAGTGAGATTCTTAAGAGGCGAGGGAGATTTAAGTGATTTGTCAGACCCAATGCTTAGTCAACTACTCCCTTCTACATCAGCTGCTTCACACCATACCTAGTCGCACCAGGAGATTTACTAATATTTGTGGGCCATAGCATATGGAGAGAAGGTGCGTTGGACATTAAGGGGAGAAATATCTTTGGAGTTGGTGAGGCAGTAATGGAATGAAAATATCTGAGAAAGTTAGATATCTTTTAAAATCTGATCTTGCCATAGTCGACGGCCCGAGGAAAAACGGGTGAGAGTGTCTAATGCAGTAGAAATATCTGCAAGATAGGGGAGAGAATTAAATCTACATGGATGAAGATTGAGAGGGTTTTAAAAAGAAAGAAAGGTACAGGAGGCAGGGGTGCTGAGGAGGGGCACGACTGTGGAATTTGGTACTACACCTACCATTACATCCTCATGTAAGTTTCTAAATCCCCCTTTACAAATCTCTTTTGTGCATATCCTGCTATCGTTGCAGTCCATGAGGCTACACTCTTTGTGGCACTCTGTCAAACAGTGTGCATTCCTTGTTTTGCTTCTACATTTTGTATACATGGCTGCCAAAGCATTTCAACTATAATATCTAAAAAACAAAAATCCCCCTTTCCATTTTGTTTTGGTGATTGTCCATACCCTGTCCCAAAGCCCCATTTTGGCATGGATAGTGAGGATGCTGGCTGAGGTTGAGGAATATGGCTTTACAGCCACCGGTTACATTTGTTTAAAGTTTCTAAAGCTGTTTCAACAAATCCCTTTTGTGCTTAACCTGCAATCATTGCATTCCTTGAGATGACACTGTTTTGAGGTATTTTGTCAAACAGTGTGTATGATGTGTCTATGCTTACACATATTGTATACGAGTCTACCAAGGCACTTACAACTACAACTGACAAATATTTCCCTTTCGTTAGGCTTTGATAGATGTCCATCCCCTGTTTGAAAGAGCCCATTTTGGCATAGGCAGGGAGAACACTGGTAGAGGTCGTGGAATTTGGATTTACAGCTGCCAATTGCATTTGATTGAAAGATTTTAGTGCCTTATCAACAAATCTGTTTTGTGCATATCATGAAATCATTTCTGTCTATGAGACCATACGTTGTTTAGGCATTTTGTCAAAGAATTCACGTGCCCTCTATATGCTTCCATTTTAGCACAAGCAGAGAGGCTGTAGACAGAGGTTATGTTTTCTAGATTTACACCTCCCAATAGTGTTTGCTTGATATTTTCTAAATTTTTTTCAACAAATCCATGTTGTGTGTTTCTTGTAATCATTGCTATCCGTGAGACAACATTTTCTAGGCATGATAATCTCAAGGAGAATGATGTTAAATTTCAACTAAGAGTCCTGTTAAAATGAAGTTTGACTTTCTATTTATCCTAATAGGTCTATGCTACATGATAATGGTCACATTGTGTCTATGTAAATAAAGAGAATTTCTTATTGATAAGTAACCAAATTAGCCCATGTGTTCATGAGATGAGCCATTTTGAGTAATAATTATCTCGATACCCTTGGATGGAAGAGAGCATTTAGGATAGTGTTGCTAAATTGGGAACTTGGTTGTATTTCCCTACATAAATTAAGCATTATTAATTGTTGGGAATCATTAGAGGGAACCATGTTGAGGTATGAAATAATTATCTAGGAATTTGGAGTTTTGTTATTGATCAATAAAATTTATGAGTTATGGATTTGTTTGGAATGGGTATTGGTATATATTGATCTATTTCATTTTTGTCCTTAACCCTTCTTTGGTTTCCCTCCCATAGTATTCTTTCTATTTCACTTGCATGACGAAAGTTAATTAAGTGATTATGAAATCCTAGAGATAGGCACCTGTGTGTATATTCCTTGAAAGATTCCTCCTAGGGTATGCTTCATCTCAGTGTTGGTATTGGTCTTATAATTGTGCCTTTGTTCACTTTATCCTTAAGCAAAATTTAGTAGAGACTAACAATGGAATGCTTCCCTTCCTCACTCCTTCTTGGGAGGCTTAGATGCTTGCTTATACAAGGGGGGTGGAGAGGTAATGTCCTACCCTCATCTTGGAGCTGTTATTTTCTCCCTTTGGTGATCCTTTTCCCTCTTCATCGATGCTTTAGTCCTTGTTGTAAGATCATTCTTTTATTGGAATTGCATTGCATTCACTATTGTGGTGATTTTGTGGTGATTTGCTTGTAATACCCCCTAGTGTGGGTCTTCATGTTCTTGTTCGACACTTTTGTTTGCATGTTGAGCCTTTTGGTATTGGGTGTAGTCATTAGGGTAGGCACGGAAGTAGTTCCCAATACGGCATTGAGCAAGAGGGCTCACTTGAAGGCCCATTGGAGGAAGCATGATTTATGTGTTTGGTGCAAGGCTTGTGTCTATGAGTTGAGTACATTTGTTAGCTACTTCCTTCTTGCTGCCCCTATCTTCTCACCTTCCCTATCTGAGTAGTGCTTTATTGGCATGATTATCAGGTGCCCTATTTATGCCCTTTGTGAATCATGTACTTGGATGTGTTCACGTGAACTCTGTGTCTTGTGGTATTCCTTTGGGTATTGTGTTTATGAGTCTTCCTATTCCTACCACTGTCATGTTCTAGTTTGGGCCTTGTGACTACCTCTGAGCATGGTGGGGTGGTCTCTGATGAGTCCACATGGTTGGGAGGTGTTGCCACCACCATTGGGGACTAGTGTACAGGTTTTGGAGCACCAGCTTGGAGATGTTCTCTTTCTTTCTGTTACTTAATCAGTCACGTACCCATTCAATTATTGTATCATTCATGGCTATGCCATTGTTCTTGTTTATTCCTTTATGTAACTTTGTACTCTCTTGCGAGAGATGATGTAAATTATAGTAATGAGAAGATATGTGATGTTGCCTCTTATTTGACTTACAGATTCCGATGTGGGTATCGGATCCGCTTGTAATTTAGTGTTTATGGATTCATGTTTATATTTGGAAATGGGATTAGGAACATTTGAATCGGTGTTTAAAAAGGAATGTAGTTTATTAATGTTTCTCTAGAGAGGGATTTAGTCCTCTCCTGTGGGTTGTGCATTTGGTCATACTTGGCCATGTACATTGTCGACATATCAAATCGACAACCATCTTATGTGTATGTTATCACTTCATTTCAAAAAAAAATTTATCTTGTCCTCTTTTGGCCCTTACCCTTTGGGGTTCGCGGGGCGGGATGTTACATCTGGTATCAGAGCCCATGTTCACACATTGGGAGCTCTGGCATACTTGAGCCTTCTATGTTTCACTGTGTTTGGCATGTGTGACTTGAGCTTGTTCTATTGTCTTTATAGTCTTGATTGCTTTCATGCCTTAGCATGGCATTAGTGGGTTAAGTTATAGCCCCATTCTTAGAAATCATGGAGGAAGTAGCCTCCTTGGCCTTACCTTACTCAATAGGACTAGAGTGTTGACCTTGGTTGAGAGTCTCCCATGGTTATGAGTGATCACTCTCCCATGTTATAAGATGAGGGTAGGAATGTTCTGCCTTGTGTGTTGCAGGTTAAAGGTAACTTGGATTGCCTAGATACCCTTGCTTGGACATGCTCTTCTTGTGTCTCCCTTTATGTTGCTAGTGAATGAGATGACCCTAATTGGTCATGAATTGCTCTTATAATTCTTTCTTGTATTATAGATGTAAAGGATGATAGGATGTAGTTGTTTACGAATGTGGATAGATTAGTTTGATTGGTCCATGCTCTCTTGTAAGTGTTGGATGATTGCTGATTTTTCGTATAACCTCTTAATGTGCTTGAGTTTTTGCCATTTATCATCCTTGATAACATATTGAAGTCATTGGAATACTAATGGTTCCTTAAACTCTCCCTTAATAGAATCTGCATGTTTAGATATGGTGGATTTTGGATGGCATGTAATGTCTTGACTTGAGATGAAATCTATCTTTCCCTCCTCTTCATATTTGGCAATAGTTGACAAGATGTTAGAATAATGGCATATGGATTTAATTAGTATGTTAGAATTTCAATAAGTAAAAGATTTAGTGAGATAGGAGTGAAGAATAACTTATGTTTGTTATGGTTATGTAGTTGAAAGTGTTTACATGTTTATGAGTAACTCCTTGCTTAATGAGCTTGAATGAAGACGGTAATTGCTTCGTGGATATATATTGTTGATGAAATTTGATCTTCTCAATTGCATTGTGGATTTCAATTAGACTTTATGGATGAATGTTTGTATTTTAATGCAACTGCAAATACTTAATGTAGGGTATAATAGGAATGTTGCATATCTTGCTTGATGAGCAATTGCATGCCATTGACACGACCATGGTTACTTATGCTTATATGTATGGTTGTGAACATGAGGAATGGATTAGAGTTCCTTAAACAAACCCATTTCATTATTATTATGAGCATTTAATTTTATTTTTTTGTGAAATGTTACTTATGTTTATGCATTGAGGTAAAAGTGATAGTGATGATGCTATACATGTTCATACACTATTGTGTTATGATGATAGAATTTCAAAGTGAAATTATGATGTTATGGGTAAATGAGTTGCCCTTGTGAAAAGAGAAAATTAGTATGGACGTTTCAGAGTACCTATTGTTAGGTAAAGTTGTGTATCTTGCATTATGTTGCATAGTCATGTGTGGGCTCTGGTTATGTTTGGGTAAGAGAAATTATGATTGTATTCCCCGTTATGTGAACATCCATTGATGTGTTCCTATTGAGTGTTGTGATTAACTAGTACTTGAGATGTGTGCCCATGGGATGGTGATATTGTGTACCCATCCATGGAGGATATATATGGATTATGTGTATGGGAGAAAACCATACCATGTATGTGTTTTTTGTTGTCACCTTATTGACTGCCAACCTAAGGGTTGTTGATAGGTCAATATGTGGAGGGTAGTAGAAGCAACAAAGTTCCTTGGGAGGAAATTGCACGATGTACGTATAATGGCAGTGTGCAATGATAGCGATCGTTTCAACCTCCTGGGAAAGTACTCACTACTTCCCCTTATTAATGGACTAGATACTTGGTTCATATAGTGTTAGCCTAGTCCCCTCAATTCTTGAGGATGACATTAGTTTATGGTATGAGCACCTGTGACAGCTTTGATCTTACCCTGATGTGATTGTTTTGGAGATGATCCACCCCCCCACTGGTGTTCCGACACAGTGCCGGTGAGGATGCCGTGTCATTGATGGTAGCGAGCCAAATTTGAGGACATGATGCCATGTACCTAGATGCATGAAGGTGTATTATATATGTTGTGTTCCTACTTGTGCTGAGAGGAGTGGTTGCTCGCACAGAGTAGAGGGTTCACTCAAGAGAGCCTCGATTCCGATCAGTTGGCATGCGAGTGAAATCTAACCATGTGCACCTCTGGTTCAGTGTGTTACTGCATGTGTTTTCTCCGTGGGTACACACTATGTGGGATGTTCCTCTAAGTAGGACATTGCCATGCAGTATACGACCATTGTGTGCTTTCTCCACTTGGTGTATACCATGCGCGGTCGCGCCGCATGAGGTATGTGACCTGGGTGGCCGGCACATTACTTTTCCATGTGACGGTTGCATGAGTAGGCCGCACCCACATGAAGGACTATTGAGACAGTCACGCTTATTTCCCTCCTTCCTCATGTGGTGACTAGCGATAGTCACATAGTGTTGTGATGTGTATATTTCAAAGACTGCGAATCTTCTTTCGGTTATTGGTAACTTTTACTTTGCTTGTGTGGACCAGCATGTTGGGTTATCTTGCTTGTATTGTTTTAGCCATGAATGATTTTCTTGGCATGTAACTCTTTGCGGTTACATTTGATTTATTGTTGAAACTTTTCACATTTTCTTATCTTATTGTTGGGATTGAGATTTACTCTTCCTTATTTATTTTGGTGCCTAAACTCATTGACTTTGCTGTGTTTGAATGCTAGTCTTGTGTTGTGATGTGATTCCTCATTGGGTATGGTGAGATCCACCCATTTGAGTGTATATGAGGAAGTAGACGCAGGGAAACCCTTGAGGATGGGGGTATGTGTGAGTTGTTCTAAGCTCTAATTCACTACCTTCCTATTGTTTGACTATCTCTTGGAGGCTAAATCCCTTACACAAGCAAGAGATATGTCATTGTGGCTTGTATGGAAGGGCTCACTAGGTGGGTCAATGCCATCAAGACACATGGATATGGATATTGGACATAGTTATTGGATATGGATATTGGACATGGTTATTGGTTATGGACTCATGGTTATTATTGGATTTGGATGGTACTATGACATCCACATGAACCCTTTGTGTAGCCTTGTGATGTGAATGAGTATGTATGTATATGTAGGTGGTACAATTGTCATGTATGTAGTTGCATATTACAACATAGAAGAGAACCAAAAAAAAATTACATCATTATGCTTTGAAAAGTGACAAACTATTACATTATATGTAAAGAGATGTCATGCATGCTATGAAATCAGAGATTGAAATTATGTATATGTGTGTATGTATGCTCCATTTTATAGATAGCTGCATAAGAAAAGTTAGAGAACTGGAAATTTTGTATATTAAAAGCGCATTTTACTACAAATTATGAGAAAATTGTGTGGTTTATGCTAGAATTACATGTTTATATGTTTATATACTATGATCAGTGCTTTTAGATGATCAGGGACAGGAAAGGGATGGCGTCGTAACACTCATATCTGAGAGGCTTATGATATCATGACCCTTTTCCTGATGATTGATGTTGCTTCGGCTATACGATATATGTTGTATGCACATGTGTTTTGACGTGTGATTGGAGTGATGCAGGTATTGGGTATCGACTCTACCTAGACTCACAGGCCTGAGCGTACTCTTATTATCCTTGATGGTGGTTACTGGAGATAGTCACAGGCCATGTTCCCTACCCTAGCCATTGTACCCTACTAGTGTAGTGTTCTCGTGTTGTTATCTTATCATCTAGTTACCTAATGGTAATGTCTGGATTGCCCCTTCTGGTCATGTGTAGTTTGCCAGTGCGGTGGATTGAGACTTTTCTCCTTGGTTTCTGTTGATTGTTCGATGTGGTCTCTTTGGCATCATTCTTTAACGTGATTGGAGGAAATTGTCTTATGCTAATGTATATTTTTCATAGAAAATGAGTGCCTTGCCTATTCCTTACCCATGTTCTGGGATTGATTGCATGCATTTGTGCATGTGATAACCTAATTTTTATCATTATATTGAGTATCATGGACTAGTGTACCATGGCTGCATCTTAGCGTTTGCAGGCTTCCAAGGGTAAGCCTAATCCTAGGGGGTAGGATGTAAAGACCCTCCCTGATTGGCAGTGAGATTCTTGAGAGGCGAGGGAGATTTAAGTGATTTGTGAGACCCAATGCTTAGTCAACTACTCCCTTCTACATCAGCCACTTCACACCATACCTAGCTGCACCAGGAGATTTACTAATATTTGTGGGCCATAGCATATGGAGAGAAGGTGCATTGGACATTGAGGGGAGAAATATCTTTGGAGTTGGTGAGGTAGTAATGGAATGCAAATATCTGAGAAAATCAGATATCTTTTAAAATATGATCTTGCCATAGTCAATGGCCCGAGGAAAAATGGGTGAGAGTGTTTAATGCAGTAGAAATATTTGCAAGTTAGGGGAGCGAATTAAATCTACATGGATGGAGATTGAGAGGGTTTTAAAAAGAAAGAAAGGTAGAGGAGGCAAGGGTGCTGAGGAGGGGCACGACTATGGAATTTGGTACTATACCTACCATTACATCCTCATGTAAGTTTCTAAATCCCCCTTTACAAATCTCTTTTGTGCATATCCTACTATCGTTGCAGTCCATGAGGCTACACTCTTTGTGGCACTCTGTCAAATAGTGTGCATGCCTTGTTTTGCTTCTACATTTTGTATACATGGCTGCCAAAGCATTTCAACTATAATATCTAAAAAACAAAAATCCCCCTTTCCATTATGTTTTGGTGATTGTCCATACCCTATCCCAAAGCCCCATTTTGGCACGGGTAGTGAGGATGCTAGCTGTGGTTGAGGAATATGGCTTTACAGCCACCGGTTACATTTGTTTAAAGTTTCTAAAGCCGTTTCAACAAATCCTTTTTGTGCTTAACTTGCAATCATTGCATTCCTTGAGATGACACTGTTTTGAGGTATTTTGTCAAACAGTGCGTATGTTGTGTCTATGCTTACACATATTGTATACGAGTCTACCAAGGCACTTACAACTACAACTGACAAATATTTCCCTTTCGTTAGGCTTTGATAGATGTCCATCCCCTGTTCGAAAGAGCCCATTTTGGCATAGGTAGGGAGAACGCTGGCAGAGGTTGTGGAATTTGGATTTACAGATGCCAATTGCATTTGATTGAAAGATTTTAGTGCCTTATCAACAAATCCATTTTGTGCATATCATGAAATCATTTCAGTCTATGAGACCATACTTTGTTTAGGCATTTTGTCAAACAGTTCCCATGCCCTCTATATGCTTCCATTTTAGCACAGGCAGAGAGGCTGCAGACAGATGTTATGTTTTCTAGATTTACACCTCTCAATAGTGTTTTCTTGATAGTTTCTAAAATTTTTTTCAACAAATCCATGTTGTGTGTTTCTTGTAATCATTGCTATCAGTGAGACAACATTTTCTGGGCATGATAATCTCAAGGAGATTGATGTTAAATTTCGACTAAGAGTCTTGTTAAAATGAAGTTTGACTCTCTATTTATCCTAATAGGTCTATGCTACATGATAATGGTCACATTGTGTCTATGTAAATAAAGAGAATTTCTTATTGATAAGTAACCAACTTAGCCCATGTGTTAATGAGATGAGCCATTTTGAGTAATAATTATCTCGATGCCCTTGGATGGAAGAGAGCATTTAGGATAGTGTTGCTAAATTGGGAACTTGGTTGTATTTCCCTACATAAATTAAGCATTATTAATTGTTGGGAATCATTAGAGGGAACCATGTTGAGGTATGAAATAATTATCTAGGAATTTGGAGTTTTATTATTGACCAATAAACTTTATGAGTTATGGATTTGTTTGGAATGGGTATTGGTGTATATTGATCTATTTCATTTTTATCCTTAACCCTTCTTTGGTTTCCCTCCTATAGTATTCTTTGTATTTCACTTGCACGATGAAAGTTAATTAAGTGATTATGAAATCCTAGAGATAGGCACCTGTGTGTATATTCCTTGAAAGCTTCCTCCTAGGGTATGCTTGATCTCAGTGTTGGTATTGGTGTTATAATTGTGCCTTTGTTCACTTTATCCTTAAGCGAAATTTAGTAGAGACTAACAATGCAATGCTTCCCTTCCTCACGCCTTCTTGAAAAGCTTAGATGCTTGCTTATACAAGGGGGGTGGAGAGGTAATGTCCTACCCTCATCTTGGAGCTGTTATTTTCTCCCTTTGGTGATCCTTTGCCCTCTTCATTGATGCTTTAGTCCTTGTTGTAAGATTGTTATTTTATTGGAATTGCATTGCATTCACTATTGTGGCCATTTTGTGGTGATTTGCTTGTAATACCCCCTAGTGTGGGTCTTCATGTGCTTGTTCGACACTTTTGTTGGCATGTTGAGCCTTTTGGTATTGGGTGTAGTCATTAGGGTAGGCACGAAAGTAGTTCCCAATGTGGCATTGAGCAAGAGGGCTCACTTGAAGGCCCATTGGAGGAAGTATGATTTATGTGTTTAGTGCAAGGCTTGTATCTATGAGTTGAGTACATTTGTTAGCTACTTCCTTCTTGCTGCCCCTATCTTCTCACCTTCCCTATCTGAGTAGTGCTTTATTGGCATGATTATCAGGTGCCCTATTTATGCCCTTTGTGAATCATGTACATGGATGTGTTCACATGAACTCTGTGTCTTGTGGTATTCCTTTGGGTATTGTGTTTATGAGTCTTCCTATTCCTACCACTGTCATGTTTTAGTTTGGTCCTTGTGACTACCTCCGAGCACGGTGGGGTGGTCTCTGATGAGTCCACATGGTTGGGAGGTGTTGCCACCACCATTGGGGACTAGTGTACAGGTTTTGGAGCACCAGCTTGGAGATGTTCTCTTTCTTTCTGTTACTTAATCAGTCACGTACCCATTCAGTTATTGTATCATTCATGGCTATGCCATTGTTCTTGTTTATTCCTTTATGTAATTTTGTACTCTCTTGCGAGAGATGATGTAAATTATAGTAATGAGATGATATGTGATGTTACCTCTTATTTGACTTACAGATTCCGGTGTGGGTATCAGATCCGCTTGTAATTTAGTGTTTATGGATTCATGTTTATATTTGGAAATGGGATTAGAAACATTTGAATTGGTGTTTAAAAAAGAATGTAGTTTATTAATGTTTCTCTGGAGAGGGATTTAGTCCTCTCCTGTGGGTTGTGCATTTGGTCATACTTGGCCATGTACATTGTCGACATATCAAATCGACAACCATCTTATGTGTATGTTATCACTTCATATCGATAAAGAAATTATCTTGTCCTCTTTTGGCCGTTACCCTTCGGGGTTTGCGGGGCGGGATCTGATCTTCCTTCTAAAACATCCACAAACTTTGTATATATCCATTTATCTATGAAAATAATGTTCACTTGAGGAAAATGTACTAGACTAGTGTACAAATTTGAGTAATTGAGTGAAGTATAGTATATAAGTCTATTAATTATGGGTTAGTATTAATAGATCTCGATAAGTCTATTATTCAATATTAATATAACATATAGTCTTATTAATTATGAGCATATTAGTAATTATTAATTATTAGTATATATATATATATATATATGGATAGTATTTCTACAAATAATATTAATAAAAACATAATTGTGCAAATAATGTATTTACATTATGACTATATAATGTATTAACCATAATTGACCATAATTTCTAATCATAATTACTCAATTACTACATTATTCTTAATATATTTTTTCAAACACTTTGTTACATACTTTACTCATAATATTATATCCCAATTATATTTAACTATTCACTAAAATAAATATAATAGTTTAGTTACATTATAATTATAATTAATTCTATAATAGTTGAATCAAAATAATTCTTAGATTAATATAATACATATAATTAAAATTGGATAAATTGAATATTAATATAATATAATTATTATAATATAGCTAATTAACCTAGATAGGGTTATGTTTGTGATTAAAATTAGGATTAGGGTTAGGGTTACAATCAAGGTTAGATACATTACTATAAATGGTGAAGAATACAAATAATCAATAATTTTGAAGAGATGTATTGACTAGAAAATTAAGTGATTATAATTTCTACATTTTAGCTCACCTAAAATCAACAATTGATAATAAATGATGAAGAGATGTATTGACTACAAAATGCAGCTACCATTTTTTTTAATTTATAGCTTAAATTTTAAAAGCTATGAGTACACATCTTAATTATGGATCTAATTGTATATACCCATCCCTATTCATATAATGCATAATTATAAGTCATAAATTAATTAATTTAAATATATTAGTCATAGTTTATAATATATTATTATTCTAAAATAAAATAATATATTATAATTATATATATAATCCTAATTAGTATATGCTTGGATTTATTAAATCATTAAAAAAATAATAATTTTCAACTTTAGGATTTTGCCAAATGAATTTAATACTCTGTTCCCATTGGTCAAATGAATTGTTAAATTTAAAGTTAATCAAATAAATCTTAATAATAATTATATAATTAATTCATATTTAAATCTTAGGAAAAAGGGTAAATATATTAACTAAGAATCTATAAAAGATTATAAAAAGATTTCCAAGTAGCAATAATTATAAAAAAAAGTCCAAAGAATAAAATGCAACAAAGGTTTAACACTGATGCTTCACTTCCAAGAACCAAAGGAAATAGTACAAACAATCCACCATACAATCTGAAACTTTCCATTCTATAGGAATATGAAGAGAAGACATGGAATCAAAGTTTCAAGAAAGATGAAGAACATGCTACACAAGTGGTGCCAATCTTAAGAAGACTCATGTAAGTTCCCATTATTTAGAAGAGATAACAGTATCGTGGAATCTATGTGACACTATCTTCTTCCAATCTAGCTCACAGGATTTCTTTGGGGCCATAATGATGGCCTATGCCTCCATTTGATTAATAGTGTCAAAGCCTATAGTAAATACCTAGAATACCTAATTCGACTTAAGAAGCGTGCCCACAAAGAGTGAAACCTAGCCCTTCTGAACGGTGTTCAATGAGTCAAACAAATGTAGATTATTGGAAGCGTTCTTCTTTATTTCATGTTCTTTAGATGTTGAAATTGCTGTGCAGATTGATACAATAGGGGTTTTAAAAAAAATCAAATTCAAATATAGTGGGGCTCTTCTTACATTTCCAAATAGAAGCTTTTGATCCTCGGCACCTCCCAACATTTACAATCTATCACAAGCACCACCAATGATGTGCAATTTTGTAAACCTTGTATCGTCTCAGCTTCTCATTTCAAATAGTTCTAGTAGACAAGCTAATTCATCAAATTTTGAAAGCACGTCCAACTTTGGACAATCTTTTGGCTCCAACTGTTGAAGGTTTACTATGCCACCAATGCCACTTGTGTTCATTAATAATTTACTTAGCCACGGCTCTCCACCTATACACAAGTTTTTGCTTGAATATTGTCATATCGCAAAGACAAACTACCAGATGGATTGCATGCAATAGTGAAATACTAGATATTGTCACATGTCCTATTAAAATTCAAACATAATCCATCATTCCATAATTAAAGTGGATCATTTCATAAACCTAGGTTTGAACCATAGTTAATATGCTTTAGTTTTGGGTTCTTTTTGCATTATCTCGAGGTACAAAATTTTGGGCTACACAAATTACTATGTTCCATTTGGGTATTGAAATGTTTGTCTTGTGAATTGGATTGTTGGCAGTTAGAAGCTATATTAGTGGGATACAAATGGATTTACAGCTAATATATCAATGTATAGTTAAATGATTAATATGAATTTAGTGGAGGGAGATTGAAAGAATGGAACTTATGATTTTGAACACATTCATTTATGTAATATTGTTTTTCCTAAATACATATTTAGTACACAAACCAAGAGTTATTCCTATATTTTAAATTTTATTACATAATTTTTTTCCTTTCTTTATACTTAAAAAAAAAAAAATACTACCACCCTCCACTATCCCCAAAAGATCGCCCCTATTGTCACCATCCTAGAAATGTCATGGAACATAGAATAAAATATATTGTATACACACTAAATACACAAAATCAAGAAAAATCTAATGTTTGTAAATATAGAAAACATATTTGAAAAACTCTGGATAGTACTTGCCAACTCACAAGTTCTCACAGGACAAACTGGTCTAGCGAGTAAATCACCTATTAGTCACAAGTCTAACAAAAATTGACCAGGTGGGAAAATATCAGTCCATCTACAAAAAACACTTATATTCCTCATTTTTTAGAGCATTCTTTTCAAGATTCACCCTTTCCAACATACTTGAGCATTGATCATTTTTTTGCAAGTGATGTTTAGCTATTTGAGGTGAGCATTGATCAAGTTTACTGAACTTATCAGCCACATTTGTCAGGTATGTAACACTTTTCTTGTTTCAATTTTTTATTTTTTGCCTTAACTTTAGGTGCTAAGGTTTACACTTTTTGTATTTTATTTCTAATTTTTTTCATTTAGTTTCTCATAGCTTCTACAAGTTAGGTTTCTAATTTTCATTTACTTTTATTTAGTTTCTAGTGGCTACTACAAGTTAGCTGCCGAAGAGCTGGTTTTGAGCCAAGTACTGCTATTTTTCTTGACATATAATTGCAAAAGTATATCAAAGGTATATCATTCCACCTGCATTCCAAGCCAACCACAACTGTATCTTTTCATCTTTAATAGAAATAGCCTCTAGATAGAGAAAACCATAAGGTCTGTCTAGATATTGTTGGAACGTACCGGCCTATTGGTTTTTACCAAAAGTCTATAGGGCATTTATGGTTTTCCTTTTGAAAGCATTTCCATAAGAATGCATAGTGTTCTAAAACTGTTCTTTTATGTTTGTGTAATTTTTCAAAGCAATAGCTAAAATCGTGCATTTTGGTGCAGCAAACATTTCAAAGCACATTGTGGCAAGTGATACGCAGGTTATACAAATCGGGTGTATTCAATTATAACAAGTTGGAAATAACCGCCCATATCACTATTATTACAATTTATATAGCTTTCTAGAACATCGAAGAGATGGTTGCATCTGTTAATGATGGTTTCATGTTGGAATCATTTGTGATTCTATTGATTCAAGTGGTCATATTATCTTTGTTGCTGATATTTGTGAAAAACACTATACACTTTTGCATGTCACTTATATTTTATTTATTGGTCTTCCTATACTTCTTTGGTGCTGGTTAGCTATCCTTGAGTATGGATGCAAAGACATACAACAATAGTAAATTGTCAAAAGTACTTCTAATAGTTTTCAATCTTTTTTGGTCTGGATTTCTATAAGACTTGATAACAAGAAAACTAATATTGCAATTATATTCTATTGATAGTTATATGGTTTGCAAGATTCAACAAGTAGTTATAATATCTTTTTTGTGCACAAGTGAGCTTTAAAGAAATCTTGATATTGCATCTTTAGTTTCCTAGCTTCAGATCTTGTTATAGGCTATCCATGTCTACTATATTTGTTATTTTTAGGTGCTATAGTTAAATTCAATATCAAAATATAGATAGATAACGTAGTTTGCAGGATGTAAGTAGCAAAATTTTATTAATGACTATACAAGTGACAAAACCACTTGGAGGCACATACTGTTTAACAATGTGCAATACTTTTTCGCTTTGTGAACAAATTAACGCAATCCCATGAATATAATATTGCCATTGCAACTAGTTTACAATCTTTTAGACTTTTGTTCATCATTCTAATCCTTCACCTGCTTCTACAATCCAAGCACAACCTTATCAGAAGGTACTCAAACCTTCATGAATTCCATGTGTATCCTTTATTTGCAAGTCATAGTCAAGTCTAGAAAATGTTATTGTCATCTATTATAGTTCATTTGCTACTTCATATCTCTTTTTTGTTTGTTTCTTCCATTTTTTTCAATTTATATGTTCAATATATTATTTATTTATGCAAATTGCTAATTATTTGAAGCCTAGGGCTGGGAGAATATGAGATGTTATTAGAGTTGTTTAAGCATTGTTCCTACTATTTAGACAACTATGTAACAATTATTTTCACAATATTTAAACAATGTCTTGGCTATTTAGTATTTTAGCATTGTATTTATTTATTTTTAAATGTTAATTTCTGATTTGAAATAACAAAACCAAGTACAAAATGAATTTCAAAGTTGCAGGCCTACATTGTTTTCAGGTCAAAAGTTGCTTCTTATTTCAAATTTTAATATACCTTTTGTGGCTATGATTGTTCAGAACTGTCTAGCAAATGGTGAATTCTGTTTCTCTACTTTGTGAAGAAAATAATGCAAGTCCATGAATCTGATATTGCCATTGCCACTAGTTTTAAATCCTTCAGACTTTTCTTCTTCATTCTAATGCCTTATTTGTTTGTACAATCCAAAAATAACAATTATTTTCATTACATTTAAATAATGTCTTGACTATTTAGAGTTTTAGCATGGAATTTATAAATGTTTTCAACTGTTTATTTATGATTTGAAATAAGGAAACCAAATACAAAATGGATTTCAAAATTGCATATCGACATTGCTTTTAAGGGACAACCTGCTTCTAATTTCAATTTGTAATATGCCATTTGTAGTTATCAATGATCAAAACTACCTAACCAATGGTTATGAACATTTTACAGGTACCCCATTTTTTTGATATTCTGATATCAACAACATTGTCCTTGTTTGCAAAAAAAAATGAAGAGAACAAGAGTACCAGTAGTTGATAAACAAAAATAGATCATAGATGTAGAGGAATATGAATTAGCAATTCAGACTCAGATTTCAAACATTGACTATGCATTGAGAAATGAAGGATTGCGTAGAACTCACATATTTAAATACAATGTAGGGGATTGCTTATTTGACTCGCTAGAGTTACTTCTTCATTCTCAATACACATCAAGTCAATTACGGAATGGAACTATAGACCACTTCTTAACTTGCCTCGCACAAGGCGATCCAGAAGCAATCACCTCATATAATTATGAATTGGATAATCATACATTGCATGAACTACATGGTGTACAAAATGTTGAAGAATACCTATGTAGAATGCATATTTCTGCAGTGCAGTCTACAAACAATAATGAAGTTGGTCTATGGGGTGACTTGTTTGTTATTCGTTGGCTGTCATAGTGCCAGGACATACAAATATGCCTTTGGTCAATGACTTCAAGCAAAAAATACTTGCATTTCAATCCATCATCCCAAGGACAATCGTATTCTATCTTATTTCATGATGCAAATCCCCTCCAAGGACATTTTGAGCTGCTTGTGCCTTATCTAGTACAAGAAAGCAATACTAGTCCAGGTACCACATGTAGACAACTAAAACAACTTCTAAGAACTAATCAACAATGTCATGATGGTGATTTTATTAGAAAACAAAAAATGACAAATAGCAACACTATATCGCTTCGCAAAATCAAACAACAAATACGTGCTAATCATCAAATGGAAAATACAACCAAGAAAAGTAGACGCTCAACATCACCAATAGAATTATTTCAAAAAAAGTTCAAGATACACCAATACATACTTGTGCAATTTGTCAGACATTGCATTTTAAGAAAGACATTATGGCTTTCAAAGAGAAAGAAAAGTAAACATATTATAAACTGACAAATCAAACTAACAATGTATTGACAGATTGTATTTGTCGCATATGCCATGATACATTGAAACAATGCAAGCTTCTAAAATATGTAACACCACAACATATTCGAGTGAATATAGCTTTAGAATACATAAAAATGCTTACACAACTAGAAGAGTGCCTTGTTTCACTAAGAATTGTATTCACACAAATATGGGAATTAGGTTACAAAAGACCCCAAATGGGATTGACTAGGTCTATCATTAATGTCCCAGTGAATATGAACATTATACAGAATGCATTGCCACGATCTACCAATGAAACATACACTATTGTCGTTGCCCTAAAAAGATGACTACAATATAAAAATGTATATTAGAAGGGAATGGTGCGTTCAACTGTTATAATGAAAGCTTTGAACCAATTGAGTGAAACAACACTGTACAAAAGTGAAAAAGTCTAGTTAAATAAGCACTAGAGACAATCTCTTGAAATAGATGATGAAAGTGACATAGTAGACAACCTCTACACAAATGAAATAGGCTCAGAATCTGATATTGGTGAGCAAAATCCTTGCGAGACCTTGGTACATGGATACATGAAATCTAAATGTATACATGAAATGCAAGAAAAAATCATAGAAGTTGTACTAGCAGAAAACCATTCTCCTATTGGAATCTTTAAAGACAAATACACAGAAGAAATGAACTTTCCCACACTATTCTTTGGAAACCCATGTAATGATGACATTGTCAAGAATTTCTTGTATCAAAAAATTGTACAATGGGAACTACTTCATTCCAATAGACAATTTGCATATCATACAACTAATCTATTTTTTAAAACTGTCAAGATACTGATACATCAAGTTTTATCTACAATGTGGATAAGAGTACAAAAAGGTCAGTTAAAAGGCATAAAACTAATAGCAAAAGATGTCAAATGCAAACCTAACTTGGAGAAGATTCTCAAATCAAACATTGGATATGTTGACTTTAAAAGAATAAGAATATCACCAGATTATTTACATCAATTAAAAAAAATGTGTTTGCAATGATTCGGTAACTTGGACCGCCTACATTTTTCCTTACATTTACTAGTACTGAACAACATTGGGAACACCTTTCAAAAGCACTTGACGCCTTATATAATACATATTGTGCATCTTCACAACAAGAATATGACACAAAAAATAAGAATAATATTTACTATCTCATAAAAAAAGATCATGTAACATGTGTACGCTATTATAAACATAGATTCAATGCACTAAAACAATTGATATTTACAGATAGCTCTTTCTTCGGAGAGATCTTGGATTATTTCTCTATAACTGAATTCCAAAATCATGGCAATGAACATGACCACTTTCTTTTATGGATTAAAGATGCTCCAATTTACAGAAAAGATGAAGTTACAAATATTGAACAATTTATTGACAAATACATCACTTGTAACACTGATAGTTTGACTCCTCAGATAGCTATCCTACATAGGCACCACCATACAAAACAATGTAGAAAATCAAAATGGAACTGTTGTAAATACAAATTCCCATTTCCACCAATGAAAAAAACTATGGTTCTCGAACCACTGAAAGAGAGTAATGAAGTTGTTGTTTCAATGGTAAAAAAAATATTTTCCATATTAGAACAATCTAATTATGACCAATTATTCTCCTTTCAAATGTTTCTAGAAAACATCAATTTGAATGAGGATGATTGCATCATAGCTATAAAATCAACAATCCATAGGCCTACAATTTTCTTAAAATGAAACCCTTCACAGATATGGAATAACAACTTTTCAAAAAAAGTAACTGAGCTATGGAAAGCAAATACAAAAGCACAATTTGTGCTTAATGCATATGCTATAGCAATGTATTGTAGCTTTTACATGACAAAAGTGGATAAAACAATCACAAATGCATTTAAAAAAATTTGTAGGAACCATCAACAAAATAATATTGATGTTATAAAAATGATAAGCAGACTTGGAAATGCATTGCTAAATCTGCAACAAATGTCTTCACAATAGGCTGTTCACATCGTACTGTCACTTCCACTAAACTACAGTCCAAGGAAATATATATTCATTGATACAAGAGCTGATAGTGATCGAACTTTTATTCTAAAGTCTGCAAAACAATTGAACAATGAACCAGATGAATCGGAAAATGTGGCTTGTAAATCTTTAATAGATTACTATTTAGCATGACATGAAACACTCATGCATATTTGCCTTGAACAATTCATATCATAATATAGAAAAGATGGCAAACCAATGCAATGCAAAGCTAAACCAAATATTATACGTTTTATCAATTTTAACAAACATTTTGACTTGGAAAATTATTGTAGAGAACATTTGTTGCTTTATGTACCCTTCACAATAAATGAAAAAACATTGAAGCATGGTTTCCATTCATGGCATCATGGTTATTCATATCATGAAAACATAATTAATGCTAACAGTATCAAATACAATTACAACATCAATTCTAAATGGGGTGATATTGAAAAAGATATAGACAAGATCTGTTCTAAAAATAGTTACATTCTAAACCAATCAATCATTTCAAATCAAAATCCACATAAAGAAACATACAACATAGAAGACGATATTGAAACGGTAAAGCAGAACAAATCAAAAACTCAATTCTCTAATGCATTTGAAATTGGAAAACATTCACATATTATGGACAATGTCAAATACTTCAATTTGAGACGAATGTTAAATAGCAAACAACAAGCAATTGTAAAAGATATTGTGTTGAAGAAATTAAAAAATAACAAAACTCCACTGCACTTGTTCTTGATAGGTGGAGCATGCACTGACAAAACTTTTACTACAAAAGCAATATTTCAATCTCTTCTTCGCATATATAATAACTCCATTGATAGCGATCCAGACAAACCAAAAGGTCTAGTAGTTGCTTATATAGGAAAAGCGGCCTACAACATAGGTGGAGTAACATTACACTCAGCATTCCACATACCTTTCAACAAATCAGAATTTGTTCCATTGAATATTGAGATCTTAGATGCAATGTCAAAGCATTATTAGCAATTGTGTGTGCCTTTAGCAGATGAGATTTCATTGGTAGGTGCAACATTTCTGCATTACATTGATAAGCGATTAAGAGATATAATGCATATGCCAACTACATACTTTAGAAATCTTGATACAATTTTTTGTGGTGATTTATATCAAGCACAACCTGTACTAGATTCACTTGTATTTGATAATACACCAACACTGACTGAATTAATGCCATACAACTTTTAGAAAGACAACATAAAATACTATGAGCTACAATCAACTATGCGGCAAACAGATGAGAAGTTTATTGTAATACTCAATAGAATACATGTAGGTTCACAAATAGATAATGATATAGAGTACTTGAATAAAACTTGTTTGCGCTCACCACCCATGGACCCAACATTCCCCTATCTGTTTTATAGAAGGAAAGATGTTAATGCACACAATCAAAATATGTTGTCAATGGTTTTGGGAGAGCTAACTATACTAAATGCAATTGATGAACATGATGAAAACTACAATGAAATACGTTTGTATAATCACACAATGTCTTTACCATCTCAAATACTTTTGAAACCAAACATGCTTGTAGAAATCTATGTCGGTAATTATGATACACAGGATGGTCTAGTCAATGGGTCAGATGGAACATTTAAAGCATATACCATATCCAATGCTTTTGACATTGTTTGGATAAAATTTAATGACCTGAACATTGGCCACCATCAACATGTTAAATTAACACAATGTTATAGCAATGGTATTGATAAACAATGGACACCTATACTTCGCATCGCAAGGCCAATCCAAAAAATATCAAACAACAAGAAAATAACTATTAGAAAACAATTTCCAATTCAGCTTGCTTGTGCTAGAACAATACATAAATCTCAAGGACTCACAATGCAAGGCTTGGCATTTGATCCTAAGGGCATAAGGCAACATGGATTAATGTATACAACACTTTCCCAGACAAAAACAATCCACACATTATTCTTGTTAAAGCCTCTTACCAAGCAAAATTTCAAAATAAAAGAAAAAATAGTCCTTGAAATGTCTCGTCTAAAATCAACAGCACATTGGCAATTTGAAAATGGAGATATCAAACATAAGACTAATTCAGAACTACTATTGTGCACATTAAATACTCGCAATCTACACCTGCATATAGAAGACATGATCAATGACACTAATATCATGGCATCTAATATCTTGTGCCTTCAAGAAACATATATCCAAGACTATCATACAAATAATCTTTTCAAAGATTTCAATTGTTACTCAACATACCATATGCACGGAGTAATGTCTATAACCAGGAAAAACATATTAGTCTCTAAAACAATGCAACATTCAACATCATATACAAAAGCAATGACGTTAACAATAAGCTCTATGAACTATCAAATTAACATATGTAACTTATATGCCAAGCCCAATGCTCCATTTGCAGACATCATAGCAATCACCAACCAAGTATTCTCATGTATTGATGGAGATAAAACCTTGTACCTGGTGGGAGATTTCAACATTGACATGTGTACAGAAAACTACAAAAAAAAATAGCTCCTGAATCATATGCAAAATCACCATATGTATTTCTTGTTAAGTGAGTCTCATGCTCTATCTAGACCATTGATCAATCATCTATGGTCTAATGCACTGACAAAAAAAACCATGGTTTACAAATCAGAAGCATATTGGAGTGACCATCTTGTTACTTTTTAAAGATTTCAACCCTCTCAAAACATTCAATGTTCTTAAATATGTCAACTATTTTTGTTAAATAACATCCAACTCAACAAAAAAAATATTTTGACAAATCTAATCTATATACAAACCACTGTTCAATCATGTATCATCTAATTTACTAACACAAAAAATCCAAATTTACAAATGAAAAGCATATTGCAGCAACAATCTCACTGATTTTCCCTAATTTCAATCCTTTCAAAAAATTGAATATTCTTAAATATTCCATTTATTTTGGTTCATAAGCATCTAAACCAACACTATCAAAATCTTGTCAATCAAATGAATAAAAAAAGGTGTCCTCCTAATGTGTACAAACAAAAGGCATATATATTGGATAGCTTCATCATTTCAATAGAATTTCATTTTCTTGTGTCTGCAAATTGTCTTACTCTTTTATTGCATAGTACCAATTATACATATTCTGATATAACATTAGAACAACAACATATTGTCATTTTGCCTACACAAATTTATGCAAATGACAAATTGATCAAAAAATACATGTTACAATGGACAATACCAAAAAACCAGAAGAACAAATGGAGACTATTAATCAACAACAATTGAAAAGGTAAACAATATTCTTTAGTTGCACCTACACTGTACCTTATCAAAATTCTAGATTTGAACTAATTTTATTTTGTTTTTGCAGATCAAAAGTAAAGAATCGAAATCAAGTTTCAATTGAAGACTTGAACGCTCGTAAAGCAGACAACATTTTCCAAGGTGACCTCATTGTGAAGTATAAAGCTCTACTGGATAAGACAAATAAGACACGTGAAGTACTTTGCGCAGACCTCACAGACACAAAAGGTGAAATGACCATTACCCTAAATGTAACTGCTGATCTCATCCCTCATTATGAAGACAAAATAATTCCAGGTTCAGGACTATTCATATCCAACTTCCAAATTGCACCTAGAATAGATTATGATCACGGTGATTGTGACTGCATATTGGTTCTAACAAAGTCCTCAATAGTGGAAATCATTCCATGAATTTGTGTTGACTATAAATTCATCCCCAGCACAACCATAAAACAATTGTTGGCAAGTACCGAACAATATGCTACATGCTCTATAGGTGTATTGGTTACAAGAGCAAAAAAAATAGGTCTCTTATACATTGTTGATGTGCAAGATAGAGATTCGGAGTTCAACAAAGCCCAGGTACACTTTTGAAGGTTCCAGATACTAGTTTTAACTTTAAATCATTTTGAAAATTTTATTTTTTATGGTAAGTGCACTATATTTTAAGAAGCTTGTTTGTTCCAACTCTTTATCATATCTTCCCAGCTCGTTCGAAACTGTGTTTCAGTTAACTGGAGACCAGAACCCCTCATGACCCACTCTATAAGTCTCTGCCATAAGATTCCCATCAAATAAGTTATAACTGCAAACCAATTCTGGCAAGATCAGCAATACAGAAATTTTCTAATTTGCTCTTCACCCTGGCAAACATTCTATCTTTTATTCATTTCAGTACAATAGTAAGCTTGGTACTAATTTAAAGAAACATTTTATCCTATACTAGCATTAGAAAGCATACAATCACAAGTTGTTGCATTGCTTGCTGAGTTCTGAATCAGCATTCAAGAAACATGAATGTAGTTCTCTCAAAAGTCTACCTGCATGTTGCACTGTAATAATATGCAACAAGCCAATGAGTTATGTCCACAACATTATCTTACTGAGGAGTGTTTAAGTACTCACCAAATACATGACCAACTAATTCTAAATATTACAAGGGTGAGTGTAAAAGTACTCAGTAAACCTTTTTCTCTGTCTTCTTGAAATGATCATTGCTATGAGTTTTGATGAATTTTAGTTGGTCTAGAAAGTATCTCAATTATAGCCTATTGAAATACAATGTACATCTTTTGTGGGTTCAGTGCACATGCATGAGATTTAGTTTGGCTTGCTATATATCTTGTTTCTTTGGAGATTTTGGACGTCTTGCTGCCTTCCTATTTTACAAACAAGTCTGGCTATTGTCAGTCACTATATCCTCTCCATTCCTGTACTATCTTTTCCTTCCAGATGCCCAAAAACAGTTGGAGTCTATCTGTTGCCTCTGTCTCTGTTGCCATATCTCTTATAATTTGGTGCCTTCCATTTTACAATATCGGCTTGATTTTCCCTAGTTCTACCACTCTTTATGATGGAGCATATCCTAAAATGATTTTCCTTATAAGTCTGTATGCTGCTTATGATGGAATTTCTCCCTGAATTGAAGTTTGTGGGGAGTCTTTATTAACCTTCTATAACATTATTTGACTGTATGTTTCATACACCAAATCTATGTTTCTCATAATAACTCTCTTTCTCGAGGAGCGAATGCAGAATGGCCTGTTTGATTTCCTAGAACTAATTGGGTCTGATATATCTATGTGGTTGTGATCTGAGTGGACTAATGAATGTAATTGAAGCTCTCCTCCCTATTGGGTCTACAAATGTGCTTAGCTTATTTTGTGTTAGATTACTTTGCAAATGCATGCTATACCCAAGAACTAGTCAGGTCTGATATGTCTGACTCACTGTGATCTAAGTGTACTTATTTATTTTCACCTTTAGATGTTTTAGTTCATTTTTCTCTTGTATTTAGATTTTTTGAATTCTTATTTCTTCTATGAGTGCGTGAAAACTTTATGGCTCCAGTTCCGTCTCAGGCAATGACCAATGCCAAACTGCCATACCTCTATGAATCTGCCATGAATTGAACCCAAAACTTTTCAATGCTGAATCTTAAGGATGACTTTGTGACCATTTACATCAGGAACATCAACAGTGACCTGCAATTGATAGGCAGACAGTTTTTGTGTTTTTCTCAAATACTTGCCGAGATATTTTAAGATGATTATCAGGGTACTTTTTAAATTAATCTGGTAGATATTAGCCTGGTCAAACCATCTGATTTTAATGATCCACACTTTAATTATTAAAAAATATTTGATTTTAAGATCTTTTAAGTTGCCTATAATTCAACATTGCAATATGAATTCCAACCGATGAGTGAACCAAATTGTGGCATGTGAGTAATTCTCATAAACAGCCTCTAAGAATATATATATTTATAGGTATAGCTTCCTAGGCTGAACATAGCTGGGAACGGTAAGGTTATTTCAATTTAATTAATTGTTTTATTCATTCATTTCCTTCCTCACAATGTTCTGTTAAGTATGGTAAGACATTTTTCCATTGGTTTCTGTGTTTTTTCTCAAATACTTGCTGATATATTTTAATTTTTAAGACGATTATTAGGGTACCTTTTAGTTTGATTCGGTAGATATTAGCCTGATGAAACCATCTGATTTTTACAAACACACTTTAATTAATCAAGAGCATTTGATTTTAAGACCTTTTAAGTTGCCTAAAATTCAAAATTGCAATATGAATTCCAACCGATGAGTGAATCAAATTGTTACATGTGAGTAACTCTCCCAAATTGAAATAACTTCTAAGTATATATATATAGGTATAGCTTCCAAGGCTGAAATTTTCATCTCTGCAATTTTTCACAAGTATAATGCTATAGTTCATGAAGTTCCTCAAGAGATATAATGCTAGAAGTTGATATAGAAACCAGACTTCAACAAAGTCACAAGTCACTTCAGCATCCACAAGACTCTTGCAGTTTTGTAGTACTTCTACCAGACCAATCTTCATGCTAAGGATACCAAATAGAGAGTAGTTGTCTAGCATATGCCATTGTTAGATCGCCTACTAGAAAGCAAGGGATTTACTGTTGGAATTTAATCCTCGTCAGTTCAATTAACGCTGACTGCCCCCGCGTCAGACCTGGGGATCTCCCGCATCCTCCTCCAGCACCGTTGGCCTGCCAGAAATTAATGAGGTAGGTGGACTTGAATTTGAAAGAAGTTGAGTGCCCATTTTGCTGGGTATGAAAAGAGACAAAAGAGAGGGAAATGTAGAAGACATAGACAGAAGAGTATGTTAGAGAACATCCTACAGCAGCAGAGGAATTAGAAGGTTCTTGTAGAGAACAGCAGACAAAAAGAGAATAGCAGAGAGAATAGAAGGTTTCTGAGTGTAGCAGTAATAGAGACATAGTCAGCTACGAAGATTCTGGACAGCAGCTCCAGACTTGTTTTATTGTGCAGCTCCAGAGTTTGGCGCAGAGTATGAAAACAGAGCAGTAGCTCTGATTGTAAATTGTAAGAAGTTTTTGTATGTAACCTCGAAAGAATATATAGAAAGAAATATTGTTGTCTCTTTGGTGTTTGGTTTCTTTCTGTGTGTGCATTTGTTTATTGCTATTCATTATTGCTGAAGAATTGCATCTGAGGAACAGCATTCTACCCATCTCCCCTGTTTCTACCAACAATTGGTATCAGAGCTGTGTTTTTCTGGGCAGTCAAGTTTGTGTGGGTATTCTATAAGCCCTAGTTTGTCTAGGCATTCATGGCAGGTGGTGATAGCAAAGGATGGTAGCAGCCATTGAGTTTTGATGGGCAGAACTATGATATTTGGTCTAAGAAGATGAAGACCATTCTGGTTGCGAATGACCTATGGGATTTGGTCACTAACGGGTTCACTGACAACATAGACCCAGCAACCTATGTAGCCCTAACGAATGCTCAAAGAAACCAGTTGAAGGAAACTAGGATGAAAGATGCAAAAGCCCTCAGTCTAGTTGAGGCAGCCTTGACAGAGGCCATTTTCCCCTGCATTGCAGCAGCAAACTATTCAAAGCAGGCTTGGGAGATATTGCAGAACAGTTACAAGGGAACTAACAAAGTGAGGTCAGTCAAGCTCCAGCTGTTTAGAAGAGATTTCAAAATGCTACAGATGAAGGAGAGTGAGTCTATTTCAGACTTTCACACCAGGGTTTCTACCATGCTGAATCAGCTAAGGATAAATGGAGAAACCATGGATGAACAAAGGATTGTTAAAAAAATCCTAAGGTGTCTACCTTCTAGATTTGACCCTATTGTCATAACCATCGAAGAGACAAAGGATCTGTCCAAGATGACAGTGGATGAGTTGATGGGCTCTCTACAAAGCCATGAGCAGCAGTTGAATAGATCCGCTCCTTCCCTTGAGCAAGCCTTCAAGGCTTAGACCAACGTATGAGGTCGGGGAAGAGGAAGAAATAGCAGAGGTAAAGGTCAAAGAGGTAGAGGAAGAAGCAACTTTGGAAGAGGAGTTTCAAATAACCAAGAAGAGGCAAGCAGCTCACAGCCAAGCTATCAAGGAATGAAGAAGAACATCAGTTCTAATCAAAGGTATGACAAGAGTAATATTCAATGCTATTACTGTCATAAGTTCGGCCATTATACTAGTGAGTGTAGAAAGAAACAACAAGACCATGGAGGCCAAAATGCTAATGTAGCAAATGAGAATAGGGCTGAAAATGAGAAACAGTCCAAGGTATTTATTGTGTGCAACCTTGCTGAGAAGAGCAGCCCTGAAGTCTAGTATTTGGATAGCAGGTGTAGCAACCACATGAGTGGTAATGAAAACTTGTTTGCCTCCATTGACAGAAATGTCAAGTCTGAAATCATGATGGGGAATAGTCAAAAGGTTCCTGTCATAGGAAGAGGCATCATCACAGTCCTCAGCAAGCAAGGTGAGAAAATGCAGATCCATGATGTCTATTATGCCCCTGGCATAAAGCATAACCTACTAAGCATTGGACAAATGGTCCAAAATGGTTATAGAATCCTGATGGAAAATGGAGGGTGCACAATATTTGATAGAGGAGGCAGCAAGAAGGTCATTGCAGTAGTGCAGATGACGAGAAACAGAATGTTTCCTTTGTCACTGACTCCGGCGCCATCTCCGGCGCTAACTTCGACACTATCTCTAGCGCAGTTTCTTGCACTATCTCTGGCGCTTACAACAGTGGAACAGCAAACAGCCTTCAAGACAATCATCAAAAACCCATCCAAACTCTGGCATTTGAGGTATGGGCACTTAAGTTTTTCTGGTTTGATTTTATTGTCTAGGAAAGGCATGGTTAGAGGGCTACCGAACATTGTAGAGCCCGATGGAAAGTGTGAAGCCTGCATTTTAGGAAAGCAGTATAGAAAACCCTTTCAATCAGGGTATTCTAGAAGGGCAAAAGCACCTTTGGAGTTAGTGCATTCAGATTTATGTGGCCCTATAAAAACTCCCACATTAGGTGGGAATGTATATTT
Source organism: Cunninghamia lanceolata (assembly GCA_027924645.1). Lineage (NCBI taxonomy): Eukaryota > Viridiplantae > Streptophyta > Pinopsida > Cupressales > Cupressaceae > Cunninghamia > Cunninghamia lanceolata. The sequence continues at coordinate 3,355,284 of BSBN01000925.1, read as the reverse complement.
CATGACCTTCATTGAAGATTACAGCAGAAAAATTTGGATTTATTTTTTGGAAAACAAATCAGAGGCCTTTGAGAAGTTCAAGGAGTTTAAGGCATCGGCTAAAAAGCAAAGCGGCCGACATCGCAAGGCCCTAAGAACTGATAGAGGAGGAGAGTATGTCTCCAAACAATTTCTGAATTTCTGCAAGTATGAAGGCATTCATAAATAGTTCACTACCAGGTATACTCCACAGCAAAATGGAGTTGCTGAAAGGAAAAACAGAGCCATCATAGAGATGGCAGCAAGCATGCTGAAGGAAAAGGGACTGTCAAATGATTATTGGGGTGAAGCTGTAGCAACAGTGGTCTACCTATTGAATAGGTGTCCTACAAAGGCCATACGTGATCAGATTCCACAAGAGGCGTAGACAAACAACAAATGCACTGTTGAGCACCTAAGAATTTTTGGGTGTGTGGCATATGCATTCGTGCCTAAAGAGAAGAGGTAGAAATTTGATGATAAAGGTGAGAAATTTAATCCCATCACCAAAAAACTTGTGATCAGCAGGGATGTTGAATTCATTGAGAGTGAAGCATGGGATGGAACGATGGACAGCACCATGGGCATTTCAGTCACAATGCCCCTTGAAGATGAAGAAGCTCCAGAGGATAGCAACTCCGAAGGAGCTACGGAGAGCAGCAGCTCGGGGAGAAACTACCGTAGAGCTCTAGAAAATAGCAGCTCCGGAGATGCTCAGCACAGCAGCTCCGGAGGTAGACAACAGTATTGCAGCTCTGGAGATCAGCAGCTCCAGAGGTCTGCAACTCCAGAGAACAGCAGCTCTGGAGGATGTTATAACTGCAACTCTGGAGGTCATCAGAACTGCACCTCTGGAGGTCATCAGAACTACAGCTCTGGAGGTCAGAACAGTAGCAGCTCCGGAGGTAATTCAGATCCCACACTCACATCATTGATGCCACGAAGGATAAAGAGTGTGAAGGAGATTTATGACAATACTAGGTATGCTGATGATGATGAAGATTTAAATTTTGCATTATTTTCTTCTAGTGATCCAATCTACTTTGAAGAAGCTGTGAAAGAAGAGAAATGGTGTGAGGCCATGGATGAAGAATTGGATGCCATAGTGAGGAATGACACATAGCAGCTAATTGATTTACCCAAGGGTAAACAAGTCATTGGAGTTAAGTGGGTCTATAAAAGCAAGTCTACTGCTGAAGGAAAAATAGAAAGACATAAGGCAAGGCTGGTTGTCAAAGGGTACAAACAACAGCCTGGAAGAGATTATGATGAGACCTATGCACTAGTTGCAAGGCTGGAAACAGTTCAGGTAGTCATAGCAATTGCAGCCCAACACAGATGGAAGGTGTTTCAGATGGATGTAAAGTCAGCCTTCTTGAACGGAGTGCTGAAAGAGGAAGTGTATGTAGAGCAGCCACTTGGCTATGAAGTCCTAGGGCAAGAGGACAAGGTATACAGGCTCCGGAAAGCCCTCTATGGGCTGAAACAAGCACCTAGGGCATGGTACAGTAGAATTGACTCATATTTGTTGAGCAATGGCTTTAGTAAAAGCAGCAGTGAGCCCACTCTCTACATCAAAGCAACTGAAGGTAAAATTTTGATTTTTTTTTGAATGTAGATGATCTAATTTTTACTGGAAATAGTGATCTTTTCATTGCTGATTTCAAAGAGGCAATGAAGAATGAGTTTGAGATGACAGACTTAGGTCTGCTGAAGTTTTTCCTTAGTATTGAGGTTAGTCAAACAGAGCATGGCATATTTATTTCACAAACTAACTATGCCAAATAGATTATGAAGAGGTTTAAGATGGACAACAGTAAACTTGCCCCTACACCAACAGCCATAGGTCTGAAGTTGAGTAAAGAGGACAGCAGCAAGGAAGTAAACCCAACCGTCTACAAGAGCATGGTTGGAAGCCTCATGTACTTGACAGCAACTAGGCCTGATTTGATGTATGTTGTAAGCCTGATTTCTAGGTTCATGGAGAGGCCTAAGGACACACATTGGCAAGCAGGAAAGAGGATCCTAAGGTATACCAATGGCACAGCAGGTTATGGTATCTTGTATGATGTTTCTGATGAGTTTAAGTTGGTTGGCTTCACGAACAGTGATTGGGCAGGAAATGTTGATGACCAGAAGAGCACATCCGGCTATGTATTTCACATGGGTTCAGGTGTGATATCATGGGCATCCAAGAAGCAGCCCATTGTTTCTCTCTCTACAATAGATGCTGACTATATTGTAGCAAATGCAGTAGCTTGTTAGGCTATTTGGCTGAGAAGAATCCTTGCAGACTTGTATGAGCAGCAAGAAGATGGTACAACTATTCATTGTGACAATGTTTCATCAATAGCCCTGACAAAGAATCCAGTCTTCCACGGACGAAGCAAGCACATTGAGATCCACTATCATTTCATAAGGGAGTCGGTAGAATGAGGAGAGATTCAGTTGTAGTATTGCAGATCCGAGTAACAGCTCGCTGATATTTTCACAAAAGCATTGCCGAAAGATTCCTTTGAACGCCTAAGAGATAGGCTCGGCATTGTGGACAGCTCGGGAGGTTCAGATCCGGAAAGACAGTAGGAGAACTTTAGAGACTCAACTCTAGAATGTATGTGCAGCTCTAGAGATGCTCTGGAGATGCAGAAAAGGATCTCTAGAGTTGCAGAGAGTCATCTCCAGAGATGCTCTAGAGATGCTGAAAAGGGAAGTCAGCTCCGGAGATGCAGACAGGGAGCTATGTAGATGCAGAGGGTAGCTCCGAAGATGTTGCAACACAGCAGAAAGAGCTCCGGAGATCTCCTCCGGAAAGGCAAAGGCATAAGTATATCTCCAGAGATCAGTTCCAGAATAAAAATTGCAAATTGACGTCTGACTTCAGATTAAGGGGGAGTGTTGGAATTTAATCCTTGTCAGTTCAACTAATGTTGACTGCCCCCACGTCAGACCTGGGGATCTACCACATCCTCCTCCAGCACTGTTGGCCTACCAGAAATTAATGAGGTAGGTGGATTTGAATTTGAAAGAGGTTGAGCGCCCATTTTGCTGGGTATGAAAAGAGACAAAAGAGAGGGAAATGTAGAAGATGTAGACAGAAGAGTATGTTAGAGAACATCCTACAGTAGCAGAGGAATTAGAAGGTTCTTGTAGAGAACAGCAGACAAAAAGAGAATAGCAGAGAGAATAGAAGGTTTCTGAGTGCAGCAGCAATAGAGACACAGTCAGCTACGGAGATTCTGGACAGCAGCTCTAGACTTGTTTTATTGTGCAGCTCCAGAGTTTGGCGCAGAGTATGAAAATAGAGTAGTATCTCTGATTGTAAATTGTAAGAAGTTTTTGTATGTAACCTTGAAAGAATATATAGAAAGAAATATTGTTGTCTCTTTGGTGTTTAGTTTCTTTCTGTGTGTGCATTTGTTTATTGCTGTTCATTATTGCTGAAGCATTGCATCTGAGGAACAGCATTCTGGCCATCTCCACTGTTTCTGCCAACATTTACACCCTATATGTTAGGCAATGATGATAGGTATTTGTTCCCATAGACTTCGTATAAAGTTCACCTCTTGTATCAAGCACAGTTTTGATGAGTTCTCTTTGTGGTGCGTCATTGTTTTCAAAGAGGACTATTCTTGTGCCATGATAGAACAATGTCTCTAAGCAAGCCATTGCCAAACTCTTCTTTGCACATGTCTATGTCATTATTTCCTAGAGACGTCATTTCTAATCACAGTTTCATATTTCTAATCACTTCTGCAAGACACTTTGGTCCCTTGTAGATACAAAGTTTACCATGTTTACGAGTTTTTAATCCACAAATTATGGTAAAAATGAAGTACCACCCATGTAGATACCAAGTTTACCATGTCTACAAAATTTTCATACACAAATTGTGCTAAAAATGAAGTTGCCAACGATGGAATTGCACATCTTTTGTGAATGTACGACGGCAAGCATTTGCACATTTGAGTGAAATTCAACCTTTCATCCAACAAATATTGGAGTGCTCAGCAACTCTACTAAATTTCGAACCTTGTAGGTTTGCTTAGGATTTCAACCTCTAGAGTCAATTGATGTTCTAACATAAAAAGCAACTTTGAATACATAAAGCACAGTTTAGAATTTCATGTCTCTATGCTTTTCTTGTTTGAGTATTCTGATTTCCATACTGACAGGTGATAGCCTTTGAGCAGTTTATACACATTACAGGACCATGAACACTTGGAGGTTATAAAGTAGTTGAATAACCATCACAGAATTCTAAATACATAAAAGTGTAAAAGGAAATAGGTTGTGAGATGAAACAAAAGGGTATCTTAACAACCCAACTGCAACACAATGAATCTATTAAGGATTAACCATTTAAAAATTACACATCTTAATGCTCCAAAAAGATTATTAAAATGCTTAGTTGCTATACAGACATTTATTAAAGCTTCAAAATAAAGCAAAAATTAGGGATTTAAAGCAGACAACATGTTGCAAATGCAAGAGGTTCCTATACTTGTTTATGCTTCAACTGTCTCCTTTCTTGTTTAAATTGTTTCTAGTTCTTGAACCTACTTTCCAATTAACATTCATTACTCTTCTACAGTTTCATTTGTTACTTACACTATTTACACCTACAGCTGTAGATGCACCAGAATTTAGAGGCCATTTCTTAAAAATGGAAGAACTGTTTTGAAGGAATGAATTTCCACTCATCCTTTTCAAAAATATTGTCAAACAGATCACTGCCAAAGACAACATGCTTCACACTTGCCAGTCAACATATATCAATGTATTAAATGACAAAAGGACCTTGGATCACTTAAACAGTTTACTGCACTCAAAATTTGAGGTAACAACTCTTGAAATCTCCATTTTTTTCCTTGGTAAATCTAAAACAAAATTAACAAAAAAATTCTCTTGCTAACCAAACAATACTTCCATATGTATTACAGGTACAAGGAACATTGAAAATAGCCAATGCATTTTCCAGTCCTTTCCACACATTTTGCTCAAAATGCAATTATAAATTTGATTCCTATTGAGCACTTGACAATGAAACTGCCCAGTGTGATAGATGCAATTAACAGGTCGCCTATATCTACTTGCGTTATCTCAAGACTATTATGACCACGGACAACAAATAGATAATACATTATTCCTGTGCCAACAATATCATCCAGATGCTACTCCTAGACCTACAAAAGATCAGCTATGACAAGTACCTATTGTGACCAAATCACAACATCACCCCGTTGGTAACAGGGACCCCACTTTTTGGGTATTTTGGCTTGAGATGTGTTGTTTTGGCTGTAATCTCGCTTGAGAGTTCCAGCCTAAGTAAAGGATTTTGCAAATAATGTATTATGTGTTGTTAGCTCAAATGTCCACTCAAATGTGACATCATTGAAGGGTCCAAGTGGATGGGTGTTTACTCGGTACAGGATGCGTTTGAAGATCCGCTCACATGGACTTATGTTGATACGCTGAATACTCATATTTTTGGTGGCATCCGTGTTGGCCTCCAATGTCCGCTCGGGCGGACTTTTTGATACCCTTTGCAAACTATGTTTTATTCCACTCAATGAAAGATAGCCTCAGAGGTCCACTAAAGCAGAGATTGATGGTCGGTTTGCATAGAAAATGAGTTTCAAGTTATGCGGCATTTGAAAAGTCCGCCTAAGCCCGTTTAGACATCCGCTTGCTATTCCCATTTTCTCATGCACGATGGTGTGAATAGTCCACTCATTTTGGCATCACTTATATTATATGAAGAACACTCAAAATGCCCGCCCAAGCGGAGATTTGCGAGGACTTTGCAATTTGTATTTTCTCATAATGGTTTTAATTGTCCACTTGAGTACGTGTTTATCATCACCTTGCAAAATGATTAAGTTTCAAGTTATACATTGCATAGAAGAAAAACTGCCAAGCGCACATTTGATGGAGGCTTGCAATACATATTTATCTCATATGTGTCAGTCCAAAGTTTCTACCATGAGTGCCTATTCTTAATTGATCTGCATAACATAAGTCTGCTATATTATATCTAGCACACTAAATGGTCTGCTTGGAATTCCTTAGGCACAGTTTCACATCACTAATGCTATGTTTAAAACACCAAGGTGTCCGCCCGATGCACATTGGCTTTACCTTGTAATACATATCTCACAGCTTTTACTCAACTGTACAAGAAATCCTCTTCAAATGCATTGATAGTTCGAAATCATACATGGTGTGTTCAAATATTCACTCGAGGTGCGCTTTCGCAGTCCTTTCACAATTTTTTGTGTTATATCATGCACGATAGTTCAATTTGTCCGCTCATTCCTTATGTGCATGTTCACATCATCGTCGTGTATTGAACGCTCTACTTGACGACTTGAAAAGTCTGTACGAATGCAAGATAATATTCGGTTTGCAAAAGATGAGTCTTAAATGCTATGCATAGAACAACTGAAGGCCCACTAAAACACATATTTGAAGAGGTGTGATAAATTCAGCATCATGCATTAAATGCTAAGAGCCCACTCAAGGTACACTTCTAAATCTTGCATTTTGTTTTTAATAAAGTCTTCTGCACAATTAGTGTAGAATCCGCCTTGTTGTATCTTAAGGGATTGTCTTCTAATTTTGGCTTTATACATTAAGTCTCCATAAACTCACCATGATGCATATTTACGAAAGGCTTGCATAAACCTTGCCTAGCATATTGAAGCAAAGGCCCACTTCGATTCAAAACATTCATCATGTGAACACTTTTAGGTGCACTTCTACCTATACCTTGCAGTATACACTTAATGCATAAAGGTCTAAAATATGCTTTTTCATCATCTAGTTTAAGTGTTGAAGCATTCAGCTTGTGAGGAAAGGTGGAGATATTATAAAATTGATATAATTTTGTTAAACTTTATCATGGGAATGATTTATGATGTTTCATTCTACAGAGCAAGCAGGTTATTCCAAGCAAGGAGAATAGTGGGTGTCAACATAAAGATGGAGGAATATTATCAGGTTCATTGAAGGAGGTCATCCAGGGGCATTCGAGGAGGAAGACATCATCACCAGACAGAGAGAACATCCATCATATACTGGTCTACTCCAAAAGTCATACACAATCATCCAGAGCCAGAATCTTGCATCCTGCACAATAACATCATCAAGAACATCATAAAATGAGAAATGATTCAAAGCATTCAAGAAATTTATGAATTACATCGACAACAGGAAGAAATTCTAAGTTTGCCAAGTTTCAAGTTTGAAGCAGCCAAGTTCCAGAGGTGAAAATCCAGATTTGAAGACTACTCCAAAGATAACATAATTTGGGAAAATACTCAGAGCAATGTGAACACGTTCAAGATCATACTGGTTTGTTCAATGCTGAGGTGGCATATAAATAACATTGATCCAATCACAATATGCCACATCATCAGTCTGCATTCAATGTTCTAAAAATAGTAATTCTTGCAACAAACTGCCTTGTTGTCTCAATCTTGGCCATTGATTCTCGAATCAATCCTAGCCATTCATGTAATTTTGAGGTCTATAGAAGGGCCCATTTCTCTCATTTGTAAGGGGGATTATAAGAGGAGAGAGAAGGAATCAAACAGTAGGAGTAGATGCTATTAGAGTAGAAGTATAGTAGAGGAGACTCTTCGAAATCATGTAGAGGAGATATAAAATTGTTGTAAAAAATACATTTCCAAAATCAATACAAGCTCATTGTTGAATGCTTCATGGTGATTTGTGTGGTGAGGGAATGTTAGCATGGTTTCAAATTCTCGAATATGATAGAGAAATGTTTCCAAGTAGCTTAAAAATAGATTAGAATTGCATTGATGTAATGAATATATGTAAAGATATTTGATGAATTCCTTGAATGGTTCATACTTTTTTGTGATTTGTCATTGATAAGTGATTTTGTAAAGTTAGCCTGAACCACATTTGTTTTAGTTCAGTTGTGGATGTTCTTTCAAGCTGTGCCAGCAGTGGGTGTTTGGATGAAAGTTTACAACATGAAAATCTTTGAGTTCCCTTAGAAGATTGCACTGACTTCATGTAATTGTTGGTTCTCATGGTGAAGCGATGTTTGGTTTCATGAGGAGCTTGTCTATCTTGGCATATTTCATTATCTCATTGTCCTTAGATTAGCCTTCTAAACCCTTGTCCTTTTGCATTTTCTTTTCATAGTTGATTTTAGGAGTTCCAAATCACAAGAAGGAGAATAACATATTTGATTGGAATAAGGAGTATATTCAACGTAAGTCCCTTTGTGAGTTTTTAGCAAATTACATCAACTATTGAGTCTATCCATTGCAAGTCAAGACTTGATATATCATGAACCTTGGAGTTGTCTCATTGGATCACATTGTTTAGCCTTTGAGAGACTTTGTTCAAGAGATGATAGAATACCTCGGTATTTTATTATGAGTTTGCATGTGCATAAAAGACACATCAACAGTACCTCGAAGATAAATCACCAGTGATCTTCATGTTATGAGAGTTTAGCAAAAAAGGACAATTTACATTGAATAAGTCCAATGTCATCATTAATGCATCTTGTCCTGAAGAATGAACACATTATGCCAATATACTAAGATACACCCTTTGTCTTCTTGCAACTTCTTAGTTGTAAACAAAAATAACAATAAACAAATTTAACTTCTTCACAAAGGCTATAGTGTCTCCTCCCTATCGCTTATTTTGTCCAATAAAAAAATGTTTACAATCACCTTCATGTTCATCTTGCAAGAAGCAAATATAACACAACACCGTAGCTAGACTGAATTACATACTGTTGCCAGTCTCTTCTAAAGCATACGAAACTACATTTTTGTTACATATATCTTATACACAATACCTCTTTAATACTCTCTTTACTCTCTGAACTACACATTACTTTATCATTTTGCCTAATTTTACTATATTGAATATCTCATGATAAAATTTGCCTTGGAACTTATGTAATTGGTATTTTGGACTACAAAATCAAAGCTCTTAATGGAATGTGTTTTAAATTTTCTTTTCATTAGAAGCAAATATTAGGAGGCTTCTTAAATTTTTTCAAGAAAAAATATAGTGCTGTAAAGTTCTCTCATTATGCATATTATGATAATCTGCGGTGAAATTGTCTTCAACTTTCTTCAAAATCTCAAGGGAAAATAAAAATGCTCACATCTTTCTTTTCTTTTTATTGGATGCAAATATTTAGACTGCTGTCTTGTAAAAATACTCATAGATTGATGAGATAAACATTCCATATGGATTGTCTACATATTATGTCCAAAGCCTGATACTAATCAAAAATCTCACTTTTCTATGTTCCCAAATACTAATAAAAAATCTCACTTTTCTATGTTCCCAAATTGATGAGTGCTACTTTAGATTTTGCATGTTTCATATTTTTTTTGTATGTGCACATATGCATAAATAGATAGATAAACATTTGATCTATTCTAGTAAAACCGTTTGAAGGATTTCTAATCTACTGTATTCCCTACTCTAATCTGTACTCTATATGTATTGATGCCACTTAGGTTTGTATAAACTTGAAGGCTTGCTAAAGCCTTCCGTGATCAGAGTGTCATAGCAAATCAAATGTGAGTTTAACCTGTTTAATGCAAAGTTACCAGGAGACACGGGTTACCAATATGGGTTTAGGGACATGAACTGGGACACCGATCAGATTGGGGTACACGAGTAAATGAATAAAAAGAAGACTATATTATATATAAAATAATAAATGGAATCACCAGAAATTGTGAATACGGCAAAAGGGATGCAATGCATAGTCCTATAATGGATTTACCTTGCAACTATGTGTTTAAGCCTATCTAATTGGTCGTTTTAACTTTTCGTTGACCAAAATCTAGAATCAGGATTATGTGCATATGGTCGAAGGATGCTTACAATCCAACTTTACACTAACTTCAAACTTGAATTGATCCTATCATGTTCAAGCAGATCTGAGTGCATTATACAATAGTCTGAATTCATTCTAATTAATAACTTTAAATAAGTCTGGTGTTGTTTAGCTTCTTAGCTTGCAATGCACCTGTAGAGATACTTTGAAACTCACATGATTAAAAGCTTCATTATTTAACTGTCATTCCTAATGAATACTCAGATCCTTAATATCTAAAAATAGCATATGTTTCCCCTGTTAAAAAATTAACGCTGACGGAAAACAAACCCTTGTTCTCCATTGGCACCATTCTCTTCCCTCCATTAGTAGTCCTTGTTTTGACATGGACCCTTACTTTTACATAATTGCTTTGTATTGTAAATTTTTATGGTTTTCTATTTACCAACTAGTCAAGGGTTTGCACCCCTCTTAGTTCGGTTCTTTTGATTCTTTAGACATTTTTGCTCATTTGAATCCTCATATGCACTCATGATCGATTTGCTAGGAACTGATGTACTCAAAGCCCAACTCACCTATTTTGTTCATCAGTTTCTTTCTTTCTTCCTTTGCACTAGTAAACACTTTCTTGATTCAATTAACTTAACCAATTCATGGTAATGCTTAATCTTTGACCCCATATTCTGTGCCAAGAGAGACATCTTGGATTTTTGGTGTGTGCATATAGGTGGCTGCATATGTCGGTAACAAGAGAAATGCATTCAAACCTCAACACAAAGCTGATATGTGCCAAGAGGTATCCAAAAGACGCAAGCTGGCAATCCCACCACAATCTAAGTGTAAGAACATAGGTTTTGGCACTTCAACCCTTTTGCATACTTCCTAGAACATATCAGATCCATTTGCAGATGAGTATGTGCTAGTGTATGTTACAATTTTAGTAGAAGAAACTTACAGAGAAGTAGGAACATCGGTGTCTGCCTGATGACTATCTTCACTGTCACATTCATCAAAGAAATATTTTGTTTCCTCCCCAAAGCCTGCGTCATCAACTTCATCTTCTGTTCACAATATAGCTTCAACATTAGTACTAAGTAACATTTGTCTGTTGTGATGTCAATCCTCTAAGAAATGGCACAAAAAACACCCAGCTCTATGCTATAGGAAAATCCTAAGGTAACTGAGTTCAGAATAAACATAATCTCAAGTCATTTTAGGAATGGGAAAAGAACTATGGTCCTTAATACATAATGAAATAATCTTCTTAACGCATACATTAGAGCTGTCTTGACCATCATAATGCCTAATTGGGCCATTGATACTTTCTTTGGAGGATAATCTATTCAGACTATCTTGTATCCAAGATTCCATTGCACATTTTCATCCTGTTCTACTAGTTAGTTTTTCTATGCTTTTTCCTTTGTTATCAATCTTCTATTTGGTGATTTACAGATTAAATTGGACATATGAAATCATTACTTGTGCGAACTGTTCTCATCTCATCAGGTTTTCCCTTTTGATGATATACTACAACAACATTCAACACATAAAGGCAGGAACATGACGCATTGCGTCTCTTGTTATTTAAGTTTACTTTTTGAATTAGAAAACACATTTCATGCTAGTTATATTTAAATTAAACTTTTATGATCTTATCAATAACACAAAATCTAATCTAACATTTTTTATTAATTTAGAAAAAAATATATTGCAAAATCTTGTTAACCTAATTATGAAGATTCTTTGTTTACTTAGTCAAGAGATTCTAGCATAAAAAAATTGGGGTAATCCCTGGTCAGATAATTCGTTTTTAGCATGTGCATCTACCATTTAAATAACACTTGTGTTTTAGTTTCATAAAAATGTATATCTGAAGGCGCAACTATAAATAATTAGTTTCCGGCATTTAAACAATAATTTCCTTATCCACAAGGGATGAAAGGAACATTAAATGTATATATGGGCCTCCGGCTGAGTGAAGTCAATTGTTTTCGGCATGTGCACATACCATAAAAAATAGCATTTCCTTTCTAAGTTTAGAGGCAACAAAGTCAAAGACCAAAATAAAAATTACATAGCTAACTCAGAAATTGAGGAAGAGCCTGGTCAGATAATTCGTTTTCAGCTAGTGCGCCTACGGCCTACCATTTAAAATAAAACTTTCGTTCTGGATTTAGAGGTCCTGCACTATTAGCATTGTTAGATATCCATTCTAGTCCTAAATTTTAGATCTGTGAATTAGGGAGATTTCATTTTGTTTGTTTAGTGGAGAAAGTCTTGTGACGAGGAAATATTTCTGTTGCTGATGCTCAGCATTCTATTTCCTCATTCACCATGGCCAATCACAAATCACCCTCGCTGGAAGAGGTGACGACCATCTTTCAAGCTGTAGACATTGAAAAAATCGATGATTTAATCAACACCATCAAATTGCTCTTTGAAACAAAGAAGGCTGGACAGGTTCTACGCAAATAATACAACTACTATTTTCATCACTGTTTGTATGCTACCGTCAAATGTAATGTTTTGTAGTTTGTAAGCGTTGATAAAATTTCATGATTGTTTCAATTGTTTTGCAGACCACGGAGAAGCTGAACAAATGGACTTCATTTTTCATGACTGGTGACAAAATATTGAATTTTATCAACGACCATATGGCAAAAATTGGTCAAAAGGTATATCAAACGTTAAAACGTAAATCTTTTCAAGAGCATTCTCAGATCACTGTCATTAGTACTAATTTTCATTTGGTTTTTTTGCTTCGGCTTTACAGGTAGATCTGTTCCAATCTGATGGCGAACTATTCAACGTGGTATCAGAAATACTTAAACAAGTTGGACAGATTCATCCGATATTAGCAGAGCTGGCCATGGTAGGGCATTTGCTAACAGAAATGGACCAAACGTTAGACAATAAGGGTGAATGTTTGGCGCTCTTGCAAGATACGGTTGAACTTGCTAACCATATTAAAAATTTAAGACCACTGGTCCGAGAGGATAAGGAGAAGCTAAGAAATGCAGTTATATTAATTGTTCAGGGATCCATGCTCTGCGCCAAACAGCTATATGCTAAAAAGCTTTCCAGGTTAAACTAACAATTTGCACATTTCCCTAGTTGTTTCATGTTCTCTTATCATGTAATATTATTAATTGTTGAGGGATCCATGCTCTGCGCCAAACAGCTATATGCTGAAAAGCTTTTCATGTTAAAATAACAATTGCTCATTTCCCTAGTTCTCTTACAATGTAATATTCTTCTATTTGTCATGGTTAAATTCCGTATGTTTGAAGAACGTGTGGGCTTTATTGTTCCGAATCCTTCGCATCTATTTGCTCTTATTGTGGAATTTTATGTTGCAGCTTTTTGACAACTTCCCTAGACAAAGAAAGTTTGAGTGAACTTCGAGCAAAAACAAATCGTCTGTATCCAGATCTTGTGTTGACAGCTGTAATAGCAATGTTTCAGCACCAGCGCGGAAGACTAGATATCTCGCAGGAAGTACGTCCAGCTCGAGCAGGTATATATAAATAAAACGTTTGTGTTTTTAACAATTGGATTAGAATTAGATATCAACTAGTAAGGATTGTTGGTGCATGATTTTTTCGGTGATCAATGTTAAGCAATGTGATTTGTCTTAGTAATTTCCTGCAACGTCATTTTCTGTGGTGATCACTGGGACATACGGTATAACCGATAACAATGCAAAATCCAATGATGTATATGATTGATGAAATTAACAAGAAAATGGAGTAGAACGTGCCAAATATTTAAGGCTATAACCATTTACCTATGGATGATACCACTGAGCTCTATGAACATTTGAAGGCAAGTTTCTTTCTTCGTCACTATATCTTTTGCAAATTTCTAGGTCTTCTTACTTCAAAGAATGCAGAATTGAGAAACAATCCTTTGGGCATATAATAATTTTAGAAAATAAAGACTTTTCCGAGAACTATTGGCACAAAGAGTGAAGGAATGACAATTTTCTTTCTAATTTCTAGGATAAAAGGAAATGTTTGTTTAAATTCCTCGTATTAGTCCTCAATTGGAAGCTTTAGCTTTTGTAAGACTTAGTAAATTTGTCTGAGCTCAAAGGTGACATCAAATGATATCGATCTCTACAAGTGATTTGATGACCTTTTACATGACATAGGAGGTTGAAACACTAGTCCAGTGTTTAAAATAGACTCATACTTTTTGTTATCGACCATGAATTTTTTAAATTGAGCTTGACACAATATCCTATTGTCTATTCCCAAAGGTAAAGGTAGCCTCTATTGAATGAACAAGTCAATGTGATCTGTGATCTTGTATATTGGTGATAGTTTTTTTTGAAAACACCAGATTGAGCTTCTTATTTTTTTTTGCTCTATGTTTGTCAAAATTTTTGATGGCCTTTTATGTAATGGTGATTTTATTCTTTATTCTAATTTTGATATATTGATCCCTTGTCCTATGTGTCATTACATCATATAAAATTGAACCATTGATTTTTGTAAGGACCATTTTTATTTGTTTTCGTAGGTCTCTTAAATCTATGGTACATCAACAATAATGAATATGAGGAAAATAGATAGGCCTACTATTGTTCTAGAAAGACTTCCATACTAGTTATCTTGGTATAATGAGCTTGTCTAGAGCTATACTACATTTTTCTTGTGCTTTATATAGCTACCTTTTATCTTTAGATTTTCATTATGTATCTACAAGATATTATTTTCTCTCTACTCTATGAGTCCTTGTTTTGAAGTTCCAAAGGACTTTATTTTGACATTTGATTTCTTAATATTTTATTTTATTTTTTTAAGTAGAAAAGGTGATATACTCACCCATACTATTGATTCTAAAAATTAATACATTTGTTTGTAAGCTTGAATACGTCTAGTTTAAAATAATACAACAATTGGTAGAGAGTCCCAAGTGGCCCATAAAACATAAACACATAAAGAAAAAGCTATGTAAAGACTATGAAATAGACTATAATTCTAACCTTAGTAACTTAATTTAGAAATTTTTTAAATATCCTCATCTGTGGAGGAGGGATCCAAAGGTAGGAACATCATCAGTAGTGCCACTATTTCTGGTATGGGAGCTTTGTCTAGGTAGTGGCCTTTTATATAGCTAATGGCATCAAATATTTCCCATGCCTTCTCTAGTAGGCTTGCAAGAAGATGAAAATAGAGCTTCTCTATCTTGGTAGTCAAGGAGCCAAGATTGCCACTGCAAAGTCCCTCCTTAATCCTTAGGTAGAGTTGATACCTCCAGTGAATTTCTTAGTTGGTCCATGGTAAACAGACCTCCCACTGGTGCTTCAACCTCTAAAATCTTATATTCTTCTAGCCTCACATGCAATCAAGCTATAGTGAAAATATGTCCTCTTAGGAAGGTCAGGGTGATTAAAACAACATAATATGAGTCCTGCACCAGATTATACACATTGGATAGGAATATCAAAGCCACATTGGAATACTTCAAGGGGTTGGGAATTTGCTGGAGTAGTTGATTACCTATAATAGTCCTTATCGCATAAGTGTTAGATTATGAAGTCCAAAGGTCATTGAAGACTGTTTTGCCAAAACATTTGTCTCTTGGTCTTCCTTATCCATTATGGATATTGTATTGATATATAAGTGTATTGCTGGTGATACACGTTGTATTATAACTTCATACAGAGATAATATAGTTTTGCCCTGCTCCCGTGGATGTAGCTAATTTATGGTGAACCATGTAAATTGACTTGTCATGTGTGATTGCATATAGTTCACTATTCTCTCTTTTTTTTGCTTCTGTTGTTCCATAGTTATAACAATTGGTATCAGAGCTCGGTGAAGGAGCTGATTTGGAATTCGTGATGAATTTATGAAGAGATGGAAGAAGCAGACAAATGGAGAATAGAGAAATTCTCGGGGAAAAACTTTGGGCTATGGAAGCTTCATGTTCATGCCTTACTGATTCAAAAAGACCTTACTATTGCACTAAAAGGAAAGACAATAAAACCAGAACAAATGTTTGATGATGAATGGGATGCCTTGGATCAAAAGGCAGGTGCTACCCTTTCACTATCCAACAATGTTCTCTTCAACATTGCCTTGGAAACATCGGCAAAATAAATATGGGACAAGCTTTGTGACATGTATGAGATGGCTTCCGCAACTAATAGGGTCTTCTTGTTGAAGAAGATATTCAATTAAAATATAAAAAACAAAAAGGTGTCTCAAACAATTTGAACAAATTTAACATCATGATCAGCCAACTAGCTTCCATAGAAATTAACTTTGAAGATGAAATGAGAGCTATGTTGCTCTTATGCTCTCTTCCTGATAGCTAGGATAGTGTGGTGATGACTATCAGCAATTTAATATCTGGAAGAAGAGGATATGATGACAAGGAAAAGAAAAAGGAAGCAATGCTAAGATATGATGATGTTGCTACTACACTTTTGAATGAAGACATGAGAAGAGGACAAAATAAAACATCCAAAGAATCCTTGGTTCTAGGCAATAGGGGAAGATCCCAAGATCGAGGAAAACACAATAGGAGAAGATCTAAATCTGCCAAGAGATCTAAGTCAACAGGATGGAAAGAAGGTTGTTGGTTTTGTGGAAAAGAAGGACACGTCAAAAAAGATTATTGGTGCTACAAGAAAGCACAAAAACAACTAAAAGAAAATGAGGTTAATACAACATATGAAGATGATGGAGGAGATTTAGTCTTGGCAACAAGTGAAACTACAACTAACTCATGGATATTGGACTCCAGTGCCTCTTTTCATGCAACCTCAAATCGAGATGCCTTCAAAAACTATTAAGAAGGAAAATTTGGAAAAGTTTATCTCGTTGACAATGAGCCATGTGAGATAGTTGGCAAAGGTGACATAATGTTGCAACTAAAGAATGGAAACAAGTGGCTATTAAGTGATGTAAGACATGTTCCTAAGCTAAAGAGGAACTTGATTTCCATGGGACAACTTGATTCTCAAGGGTGTAGCATCATCTTCTCTTTAAATACTTGGAAAGTGACCAAAGGAGCCTTAGTTGTTGCAAAAGGTAGCAAATCAGGATCTCTTTATATGCTAGAGTGTCACGCTGAAGTGGGAGTTGTGATAGCAGTAGTGGACAGTAGGACGGAACTTTGGCATAAGAGGCTTGGGCATATGAGAAAGAAAGGAATGAAAATTTTTCTCAAAAGAGGTCAAATTTCAGGTTTACAATCAGTAGATTTAGAGCTATGTGAGCATTGTCTTTATGGGAAAAACAAAGATGGGCCAACTTCTCCAAAACTAGACATGACAAGAAGTCAAGACCCTTAGAGCTCGTACCCTTGGATGTGTTCAGTCCTACAGAGGTAACCTCCATTGGAGGATCAAACTATTTTGTAACTTTTCTAGATGATTGCACCCATAAAGTTTGGGTCTATATACTCAATAGAAAATCAGAAGTTTTTACAAAATTCAAAATTTTTAAGGCTATTGTTGAAAATCAAATCAGGAGAAAAATTAAATGTCTAAACACTGACAATGGGGGGAGTTTTGTTCCTTGGATTTTGATAGTTATTGTGCAGATAATGACATCCAACACATCAAGGTTGTACCATTTACACCTCAACAAAATGGTGTAGCTGAGAGGTTGAATCGTACGATTCTAGAGAGACTCGAAGTATGCTCTCTAATGCTAGTTTGAACAAGGAATTTTGGGCTGAGACAGTTAGCACAATAGTCTATTTGATCAATAGAAGTCCTTCTACAAAGCTAAATTTTGATATTCCAGAAGAAGAGTGGATTAAAAGAAAGATCTATTACAATCACCTTTGAGTCTTTGGTTGCAAAGCGTTCCCTCACATTCCCAAGGAGAAGCAAACGAAATTGGATTTTAAATTTAAATGATGTATCTTCATCGGTTATGGGGAAGAGCAGTATGGCTTTAGGTTGTGGGATCCTATTGCAAAGCAAATTGTTCGTAGTCGCGATGTGGTCTTCAATGAAAAAGTGTTCCCAGCACTGAAAGAACAACAAATACAAGCAAATGAGTATATACCAATTGATGATATTGGGAGTGGATGTGACCTTTTTCGAAGAGATATACAGTTTTCACATCCAAATGTGGCATCAAATTCAAATGGAAATTCAAATCCAACATTGGCACCTACTCAGTCACTTAGCCTAAACAGAGATGCACAGGGAAATATAAGTTCTTTTAATACACATGATGCCTCAAATTTGAATAGACCAAATGTGACGCTATAAAGAACTCAAAGTGTACCGCAGCCTTCAGTGATGAATTCACAGTCTAGCCTGGAAGGAAGCTTCACTCAAGGTAAACACATTACTTTGCCACTCCTCAACACTAGTTCCATTTTTGAAGATATTGGCATTAGTAAGCACTTAGGCTCATCTAATACCTTTTCAGTGGGAGTTATTCCCATGCAAGCTGAGGGACATATAACTCAGTGGTCAAGGTCCACCAATCACCATGTATCTTGTGAGGAATTTTGTGCAAGGGAGTCAAACGCACCATAAGACACGTTGTTGTCCCTATCCTCTCAACATAAAACACAACCTCCTTTGCACATAGCGACCCCACAGTCATTGCTAAATGACACACCTGCTTTGCAAAGTCCAAGTCGTTCATACCTGACTCCAACGCAGCATGCTAGAAATGCGATGGAACCTTTAAACATGAACATACAACATCTAAATTCTACCATGCAGGTAGTAAGGGAGTTGCCAGTATTAAGGGAGAAGGGGAATGTTCCAGTCATAATATCTGATGAATAGAGCACTTCACATGAATAGGACAGTTTACAAATTCTCTATTAAGGAGGTCTACCAAGGAGAGGAAGCCTCCGTCCAAATTGGATGATTATTGGTTGCTCATATCTGATCAATTAGAGCCTACTACATTGTCAGAGGCCTATAATGATAAGGATAGTGAGAAGTGGATGGCTACAATGAAGGAGGAAATGGAGTCACTCATGACCAATCACACTTGGGACTTGGTAAAACATCCACCCAATCGAAAAGCATTGAAGAATCGGTGGGTGTATAGACTGAAAGAGGAAGAAGGAGGCACAAAACGCTATCGGGCCAAACTAGTAGTGAAAGGGTATGATCAACAAAAAGGAGTAGACTTTACTAAGATCTTTTCACTAGTTTTGAAGATGACCACCATTAGAGTCATCTTGGGATTGGCAATAGTATATGATCTTGAGTTGGAACAACTTGATGTGAAGACCAAATTCCTTCATGGCGACATTGAGGAGGAACTGTATATGCATCAACTTGAAGGATTTGTCAAACAAGGGCATGAGAATCTGTATTGCAGATTGAGGAGGAACTTGTATGGGCTCAAAGAAGCCCCAAGGCAATGGTACATCAAATTTGATAGCTTCATGATGGAGAATTAGTTTATATGTTGCAAATCTGATCCATGTCTATACTACAAGGTGTTGGCAAATGGTGAATTTGTTTTATTGCTGCTTTATGTTGATAACATGCTCATAACTAGCACCAACATGAGAGTTATTGGTGATTTGAAGCAACTCTTGGCTAACAAATTTGCAATGAAGGACTTAGGGGAAGCAAAGAGGATTCTTGGTATGACAATAATTTGAGATAGAAAGAAGAAAGAAATCAGATGGTCTCAACAAAAGTATATTGACAAAGTCTTGGATAGATTCAATATGAGAGGTGCAAAGCTAGTTAGCACTCTACTTGCTGATCACTTTTGCTTGTCTTCCACATTGTGTCCCAAAACACAAGAAGATCAAGACTACATAAAGGACATTCCATATTCATTAGCTATTGGAAGTCTCATGTATGCTATGGTGTGTACACATCGTGACTTTTCCCACGCAGTGGGAGTAGTGAGCAGGTTCATGAGTAATCCAGGAAAAACTCATTGGGAAGCAGTGAAATGGATATTGAGGTACCTAAAAGACACTTTTGATTATGCCTTATGCTTTGGTGGGAAAGTTGCACAACTACAAGGTTTTGTTGACGCTGATATGGCAGGAGACTTGGACAAACGGAGTTCTACAATAGGTTATGCTTTCACATTTTCCGGGGCAGCGATTAGCTAGGTCTCAAGGTTACAAAAAGTGGTTGCTTTTTTCACTATTGAGGCTGAGTACATTGCCTCACCAAAGGTATGAAAGAAATGGTTTGGTTGCAACATTTGTTAACTGATTTGGGATCCAAATAGCAAGGCTTCACACTCTTTTGTAACAACAATAGTGCTATCTATTTGGCCAAGAATGTGGTATTTCATAATAGAACTAAACAAATTAAGTTGAGGTATCAATTTATCCATAGCATGATTGAAGAAGGGAAGTTGCAAGTTGAGAAGATTGATACAAAGATGAATCCAACTGATGCATTGACCAAGGTTGTACCAAGAGAGAAGTTCGAATTCTGTAGGACTTCTCTCGGCATTGTGAAGATGTGACATTAAGAATGGAGTAGGGGAACATCTCTGAGCAGCAATCATTGGACTTCAAGTGGGAGATTGTTGGATTATGAAGTCCAAAGGTCATCAAAGACTCTCCCACCAAAACATTTGTCTCTTGGTCTTCCTTATCCATTATGGATATTGTATTGATAAATAAGTGTATTGCTGCTAATACACATTTTATTGTAACTTCATATAGAGATAATATAATTTTCCCCTGCTCCGTGGATGTAGCCAATTTATGGTGAACCACGTAAATTGACTTGTCTTGTGTGATTGGATATAGTTCACTGTTCTCTCTTTCATTTGCTTCTGTTGTTCCATAGTTTTAACAATAAGTTCCAAATTGACAAATTCCATTTTAAAAACCATTTGAAGTTTTGCTAGAGAGTGGTGACCTTCCATTATGGGATCCCATTCAAGAGGTGGTAAGTTCAAGCCTAAGTAATAAGGATAACTTTCCATTACACCTGATGAACAATCTTGCAAAACAAGAAGAAACAACCCTAAAATATAGACCTACTAAAAAAAGATCTGGCAAATACAAGTTTCTTTTTGTCTCTCTGAATTGTCTAGTAAGAATAATTATGATATATTATGAGGGACTCTCCAATTGATGGGTAAAAGCAAGAAGTTGGGTCACATATAGGGGAAGTGTCATGCAAAAAAATCCCAACAGGAACGGGCACCCAAGCCTATAGCGGGTACCTATTTTAAAATGGGTACCCATTTTATTTTTTATTATTTTTAGAAATGGGTACCCATTTTAGAACAGGTGACCATTCTAAAATAGGTACCCGTTTTGTTTTTTATTGTTTTTAGAACGAGTCCTGTTTTATTTTCTATTATATTTCAGAATGGGTACTCGTTTTAAAATGGGTACTTGTTTCTAAAATTTTGAATTTGACATCCACACTTTTGGTTTGGTTTTAGGCTCAGGAAAGGCATGGGTAGCCAACCTTGAGCCTTAGACTTGTAAGTATTTGTCTAAGTACAGAACAAGAGGAAAAACTAACTTTATCTATATGGCTGATGACATTTTTTTTAAATTTTTTTTACAAAATTAAAACCCATTACAGATGACAGTGTCTAGTTTTCAAATATGTAATTTTTTTTATTGGACTTATTTTTCTATTTATTATAATTTATGAGCAAACTGATCCAAAAACTTAAAATGATAGGTGTTTGTATTTTTTTAATTACTTTTAATTTTTAAATTTTTTTTTAAAAAAAATTATATGTCATCAATCTACACATCATTCTTTACATAATGAAAAAAAATAAATTTATGATTAGTTTTACTCAAATTATGTTGGCCATACATGAGGGGTTTTCAAAAACAACAATTAGGGCCAATAAAAAATTAATAAAAAAAATTTGGAAAAAAATTATAAAAAATATCCTCATCAAAAATCACTGTACTACACATCTTTCTCCAAAAGGATTTAGAAAAATAATTTTATTTAGGTCAAATTATGTTGGTCATATACGTGCATGGTATAGTAAAAAAAAGTGACTTTTAAACAATAGTTTTTAGAAATGCCTATTGAAAATCAATTTGTATCATCTAGGTATTAAAATAAATTACATATTTAGAAACTAGACTCCAAGTACTACATTTCATATTGCTAAATTTTTTTAAGATTCAATCGTTAAGTGCCTCAAATGTTTAGGTGAAATGTGACGAATTTTAAAAATTAGGGAAAACATTTCCACTTTTTGGCCAAAAAGTGGACCCAACTTCTTGCACTGACCCTGATGTGAAATGAATATGGTGTTCTACCACCTCTAACAGAGTGTATGTTGTTTGATCTTTGAAATGACCTCAGGTGATAGTGTCTATGACCAATATTTTACTTACCATAAATAGCTTTGTATCATCCATCCCCCCAACCGTAGAAACCATAATAGCTGATGGCATTCATTTGGTAAGGAAGGCTTAGTGGTGTCTCTGTATTCCTATGTGTACATCTACAATCAAAGATTTTGAAGTAGCTAGTCTAGTGGTCGAAGTAGGATCCATCCTGCTTAGAATGGAGATCACTGCTACTAAATGCTTAGTTGAGGGGAGTATGAGATGATTGGACGTGACTATATACAATGGAGAGGCAGTAATTAAAAGGTCCATTGGAGTGGACTTTGTATTAATACTAAACTGCATCGGAGAGCCTTATACTCCCCCTCTATCTTCTGAAATCTTTGTACTTATCCTTCTAGATTTAGTGGGCCTGGTGTTGGGATAAGGTGCCATTAACTTTGTAAATCCCAATATTGTATTTATTCTATTTATTATATGCAATTTGTAATTATCCATGAGGAGATGTACTAGTTTCACTGCAGGGGTAATTTCGGAGTCACCGAAAGTTATTACGGAGTGACTTTTAATATTGGTGAATGTAAAAACTCATGGTAAATGAGGATAGGCATGCTCCGTTGAGAAATATACTATTTTTGGCATGTATGGGGTAAAAGGACAAGTTGTGTCACACTTTTATAAAGGAAACGGCCAACACTGATCCAACTTTTAAACTTGAATCACTAAAAACTGACATATATGTTTTGAATTTTGAAATGATGTAAACTAATAAAATATTTATTTTTTAGTATATTTTATGTTTGTAATTTTTAAAAAAATTTAAAAAATTATTTGAATATAGTTTTTAATAAATTGACATTATAATTTAGTTGCTGATAAAATGCTAAAAAATGAAGTTACATGAGATGTCAATATATATATATATATAGTAATT
This sequence comes from Cunninghamia lanceolata, assembly GCA_027924645.1. NCBI lineage: Eukaryota > Viridiplantae > Streptophyta > Pinopsida > Cupressales > Cupressaceae > Cunninghamia > Cunninghamia lanceolata. Next base: position 3,332,224 of record BSBN01000925.1, on the reverse strand, counting down.
TTTTTTTCTTCAATTTTTTTGTGTGTATTTATAACTTGAAACTTTAGTGCATGGATATATTTTTTCCAATTTTGATAAATGTATATTTTTAAATAAATAATAAAAGGTGCGTGTATTAAAACATAATTGTTTCCATTCGACATCAACTTTCATATTAACTATTTATCTAAAATAGAAAAAAAATTATACCATCTTGATATAGATTCTTTTATCTAGTGCATCATCTTTTTTTTCAATTTTTTAATAAGTTTTGTTATTTTTCCTTGACATGGTAATCGACCTAATGTTTTGTGCTGATAACCTACTTTTAGTAAAAATAGAAAGGAAAATATAAATAATAATTAAACTATTTTAAAATATATATTTTTGAAAACTAAACTTATAGAGTATTTTTATATTTTTAAAAAAATGTTATTTACATGAGTAGAAGTTGTTGAAATATCAAGTTTTTCAAATAATTTTGTTTTTTTGGTAAATTGACCTCATAGTGGTGCTACATATGCATTTAACCAACAATTTTAGTTGGAAAAGTTGTGGACATATCTAACTTAACTAGAATAAATTTTACAAGATCATATTTTTGACCAAAATTAATTTTTAGTTAGAAATACTTAAATTCACTTGTGCTGATAAGTCGACTGAAAGTATAACACATCTTAGTGCTTTTACCCTATGACAACTGTCATAATGTTTGGTGAGTGAATATATGACAGCTGCAAGTTGTCATAAGATTCTGTGATTCTATGAGGCATATGACAGATATGTTAGTTGTATATTTTTCTATATTTAGCCCAAGGTTCCTATCTTGGAAAGATACTTTTTGCTAGAATCTATGATGGTTATGATACGTCATAAGATGTTGTAAGAGGCCAGATTTAGTCTTGGGCACCCAACCTTTGCATGGCTATTTTTTGGACAAGTGTAAGATGCTTGTAAGATGGCATTTAATGTTTGTATGTTGGGGAATCTCATGAGAGAGAAGGTGAATACCTAAGATGAGTTAGAAAATGTTTCTATAAGTATTTGCCATGTATTAGTTGCTGAAATACATATTTTAGATACCAGGTGCTGCCAGAATGCTGTCGAATTGAAGACAGGTGGAGAGAGTTGAAGTGTCATTGTATTGTAAATCATTTTCATATTAATACAAACATTGGGCCTCTTTCCTGTGTGGAGGTTTTTACCCGAAAGGGTTTTCTCAACGTTAAACATTGTGTTATGTGTTCATATTTCTGATTTTACATTTTTGTGAAGCATAGTTTTGTTTCTGTGTTACAATCTCCATTAACAACACACAGTTAAAGATTGCAGAAATTTATATTGAGTCAGATTTCTATTAAAGTAGTGTTGCTTTCATTTCTAACATTTGGTATCAGAGCCTAGCCAGCCTTGACTCTTAAGTGGTAGTGTGGAAGCTATAGTTGCAATGGGAGATTTGGTTGTGTTTGTTTTGCAGATCTTGTGTTGTTATTATGGATGCATCTACCGTTGCATCAACCTATCGATTAGACATTGAGAAGTTCAATGGAACAGGGTATGAGTTGTGGAAGCTGAAAATGGAAGATTTGTTGGAAGAAAGAAACCAATGGTTGGTTGTCCAAAAAGAGAAGAAACCTGACGATGTCTCTCAAGATGAGTGGGATAGACTGGATAAGAAGGCATGGGGAACCATCCGGTTGTGTCTTTCAGACTCTGTCCTGTTGAATGTCGCAAAGGAAGAGACTGCATAAAAGTTGTGGAAATGGTTGCGTGAGATCTATCAAGCCAAGAGTATGGTAAATAAACTTTATTTAAAAAGAAAATTGTTTTCCATGAAAATGCGAGAAGGTGAATCAGTTGGAGAGCATTTAAATTCTTTTAATTTGTTAGTGAGTCAACTTAATTCAATAGATGTTGAAGTAAGTGAGGAAGATAAATGTATCTTACTTCTTTGTTCTTTACCTGAGTCTTGGGAGAATGTTATCCTTACTATCACTGTTAACCTCGTGGATCCGAAGTTGGATGCTCTTGTTTCAGTGCTACTGTCACAAGAATTGAGGAAGAAGAGTTCAGATAGTTCAAGGGATGCTCTTAGTGTTAGGGGAAGGTCTAAGGAAAGGGGACCTAAAGGAGATCAGAAAGGGGCTAAGGACAAGTCCAAGGGCCAATCTAAGACTCCTGGTAAAAAGAACAGAGTTAAGTGTTAGAACTATGGTAAAAGGGGACATGTGAAGAAGGAGTGCAGAAACCCCAAAAAATAGTGGGAGAGTGCTTTGGATGAGTCCTTGAATGCAGATGAAGAAGTTTTACTTTCTGCATATAATCTTGTTTCTAATGATCACTGGTTGGTTGACTCAGGATGCTCATTTCATATGACTTCGCATAAGGAATGGTTCTCCACATATGAAGAATATGATGGAGGTAATATCTACCTTGGTGACAACTCTACATATCCAATTATTGGGAAAGGAAAGGTATTGTTGTGTTTCAGTGATGGGAGGATTAAAACCCTCCCTGGTGTTTTGCATGTTCCTGGATTAGCTAGAAATCTGATTTCAGTTTCGAAGTTGAATGATTTGGGAATGCATGTGACATTTGATAAGCATGGTTGCAGATTAGTGAGAGGGAACTTGGTGGTAGTGAAGGGGAAGAGATTCAGAAGCCTATTCAAGCTTGAAGCCACTACAGTTTATAATGCCTCCTATGTATCTGAGGCCACTACTGAAAATACATGTATGTTGTGGCACCGTAGATTGGACCACACAAGCAATAATGTATTAAAAACTAATAAGAATAAAAATTTGTTGGATGGTTTCTCTTATTTCTGATGAGCACTTTAATTTTTGTGAGAATTGTGTGTTTGGTAAACAAAATAGAAAATCATTTCCTTTAGGAAGTAATAGAGCAAAAGAAAAGTTAGAAATTATTCATATAGATGTGTTTGGACCTGTGGATAATGAATCTATTGGAAAATCTTGTTATTTTGTAACCTTCATTGATGATGTATTCAGATGTACATGGATTTATTTTATGAAGCATAAATCTGAAGTTTTCACTAAGTTTAAGGAATTCAAAGTCTTAGTAGAGAACCAATCAGGTTTAAAGATAAAAATATTAAGATCTGACAATGGAGGGGAATATTTCTCTAAGGAATTTGATGAGTTTTGCAAGCATGTAGGTATAATCAGATAAAAGACAACTCCGTATACACCACAACAGAATGGTGTTGCAGAAAGAATGAACTGAATAATTATGGAAAGGGCCAAAAGTATGCTTAGTGATGCACAGTTGGATAAATGCTTTTGGGCAGAGGCTGTGTGTACTACTTGATACTTGATAAACATATCTCCTTGTAAGGCTCTGGATTCAACACCTTATGAAGTGTGGACAAGTAAAAAAACTTATGTTTCACATTTAAGGGTTTTTGGTTGTGAGGCTTTTGTTCATGTGCCTAAAGAAAAGTGATCTAAGTTGGATCCAAAGGCTGAAAAGTGAATATTCATTAGATATGGTGATAATATCAAAGGTTATAAGCTTTGGATTCCACTAACCCGCAAGATTATATTTTCTGGAGATGTTATTTTCAAGGAACTTAGAGCTATTTCTGAACCTGAGCAGCCAAAAGAAAAAGATGAAAAGGTAAAGAAGGTGCACTTTGATTTAGAGCAGCAATCTGCACCTCAGGAAGAACAAAATGATGGATTGGGGGTGAAGAAGAAGAAGATTCAAGTAGTTCTGATGAAGATGAGTCTGTAGTTACAGAAGAAGTTGTTGCAGATGATCATGCAGAAGAACGAGTAGAGTCTCTTACTCCACCCTTGAGGAGATCCACAAGATAACAGAATCTTGTTGATAGGTATAGCCCACCAGATTTCCATTATGTATATGCTTTATTGAGTACTAATGATGAACCTACATCCTACAAGGAAGCTATTTCTGCAGATGATAGTGAGTCTTGGCAGTTAGCCATGCAGGAGGAGATGATGGCTTTAGACTCTTGTAACACCTAGGATCTTATTCGTTTGCCCAAAGGAAGAAAGGCCATAGGTTGTAAGTGGGTCTTTAAGAAGAAGTTTGGAGCAGACGGGTCATTGGAGAAGTACAAGGCTAGACTGGTAGCCAAGGGCTACTCCCAAAGAGAGGGAGTTGATTTTAGTGAGATATTCTCTCATGTTTCTAAATTGACTTCTATTAGATTTCTCTTATCCATTGCTACAGTTTATGATTGGGAGATTGAGCAAATGGATGTTAAGACCACGTTCTTGCATGGAGATCTTGAAGAAGAAATTTATATGCAACAGCCTATAGGTTTTGAGGTAAAAGGAAAAGAACATTGGGTTTGGTGGTTAAAGAGGTCTCTTTATGGTCTAAAACAGTCCCCCAGAATGTGGTATCAAAAGTTTGACTCATTTATTTTGAAATTGGGTTTTATTAGAAGCGAGGAGGATCACTGTGTTTAGATTCATTATTTTGATGATTCTATATTAGATATTGCTTTGTTTATTGATGACATGTTGTTTTTCAGCAATACTAAGTGTATGGTCAATGAGCTTAAAGCCCAACTTTCAGGTGCATTTGAGATGAAGGATCTTGATGCTGCAAGGTATATTTTAGGAATGGAGATTAGGAGGGATAGAATTAACAAAAAGCTTTGGTTGTCACAAAGTATGTGAATACTATTGTGCAGAGGTTTAGTTTGCAGGACTGTATCCTAGTTAGAGTTCCTTTACCCATTGGTACTAAGCTTTCCTTAGATATGTGTCCAAAGACTGAGGATGATCTTGATGATATGTCTAATGTGCCATATGCTAGTGTTGTAGGGAGTTTGATGTATGCAATGGTTTGCACTAGAGCAGATATTGCCTAAGCAGTGGGAGTTTTGAACAGATTTACGTCTAACCCTAGTAGACAACATTGGAACAATGAAAAGAGGGTGTTTAAATATCTTGCAGGTGCTCCTGACCATTGTTTGGTTTATTCTAGTACTAATAGTGCTGATAAATCTTTGGACATATAGGGTTTTGTTGATGCAAATTGGGAAGGTGACTTAGATAGTCAAAGGTCCACTAGTGGCTATGTGTTTACTTTGTTTGGAGGTACAGTGAGTTGGATGAGTAAGAGGCAGCCCACAGTTGCTTTGTCCACCACAGAAGCAGAGTATATGGCTTCTACTCATGTCTCTAAGGAGGCAGTTTGGTTAAGGAGACTGTGTATAGGTATTGGTTTTGATTGCAGGATCATTTAGATTGGTTGTGATAGCCAGAGTGCTATCTGTTTGACCAAGAATCCCCTGTATCATGCTCGAACTAATCATGTTGATGTTCAATATCACTTTGTACAAGAGTTGGTTGCAAATGGAGAGATTGAGTTGAAGAAGATAGACACTCAGGAGATTGTTGCAAATTCATTGACTAAGCCTGTGAGCACAGAGAAGTTCGTGTGGTGTAGAGAGGCCATGGGCCTTGATTATAGTGCTTGATTATTTTCATTTGATTTCCTATGGGTTGATTTAATATGTATAATGTCAAGTGGAAGAATGTTGGGATAAGGTGCCATTAACTTTGTAAATCCCAATATTGTATTTATTCTATTTATTATATGTAATTTGTAATTATCCATGAGGAGATGTACTAGTTTCACTGGCAGGGCTAATTTCAGAGTCACCGAAAGTTATTACAGAGTGACTTTTATTATTGGAAAATGTAAAAAATCATGGTAAATGAGGATAGGCATGCTCCTTTGAGGAATATAGTATTTTTGGCATGTATGACAACTGTCATAATGTTTGGTGAGTGAATCTATGACAGCTGCAAGTTGTCATAAGATTCTGTGATTCTATGACACATATGACAGATATGTTAGTTGTATATTTGCTATATTTAGCCCAAGGTTCCTATCTTGGAAAGATACTCTTTGCTGGAATCTATGACAGTTATGACACATCATAAGATGTTGTAAGAGGATAGATTTAGTCTTGGGGACCCAACCTTTGCATGGTTGTTTTTTGGACAAGTGTAAGATGCTTGTAAGATGGCATTTAATGTTTGTATGTTGGGGAATCTCATGAGAGAGAAGGTGAATACCTAAGATGAGTTAGAAAATGTTTCTATAAGTATTTGCCATATATTAGTTGCTGAAATATAGATTTTAGATACTCAGGTGTTGTCAGAATGCTGTCCGATTGAAGACTGGTGGAGAGAGTTGAAGTGTTGTTGTATTGTAAATCATTTTCAGATTAATACAAACATTGGGCCTCTTTCCTATGTGGAGTTTTTTACCTGGAAGGGTTTTCTCCACATTAAACATTGTGTTATGTGTTCATATTTCTGATTTTGTATTTCTGTGAAGCATAGTTTTGTTTCTATGTTACAATCTCCATTAATAACACACAGTTAAAGATTGTGGAAATTTATATTGAATCAAATTTCTATTGAAGTAGTGTTGCTTTCATTTCTACCACCTGGGAGATTGATTGGACATCCTAAAGTCCAATTATCTACATGTTTGAAAGCTTCATAGATCCACATGTACAGCTAAGGTGGCATAGTGTTCTGACTCAGATAGAAGACTTCTTCCTTTGTTGATTGGTCAATGGCACTATTGGCAAACACATCTGCTAGGTCATGTTCCCTTCTCTATAGCAATGTGATATTTGGAAGGATTCTAGTTTGTCTACCAGGTGTAGAGCTTGTTGAATGATATAATTCAACTTCTAGTTTTCTATATGTCTCGCCTTGATTACATTTATGATGTTTAGAGAGTCTCCTTCTATCCACAAATTTGTCCACTGGTTATCAATTGCAAGCTATAAACCATGTAGAATTGCCCATGCTTTTGCTTCGTTGTTTGTTCCTTTTGAGATTTTGGAGGCTTTGGATAGAATCATCTTACCTTGATGGTCTCTAAGTATGTATCCTATGCCTGAAACCCCCAAATCCCCTCTACAAGCTCCATCAATGTTTAATTTGATAAGGTGGAGGGCAGTGGTGTCCATTTCACTTTGCTTCTGTCTATCTTTGTGGAATTAGCAGGATGCATCCCAATGTTTGCTGTGAAATTTAAGAGCTTCCAATCCTTCAAAACTGTAGCATCTCATCTTGAGAATTTCATATCTTTGCTTGCCATTTTCGTAATTTTGAAGAGTGTAACTTCTAAAATTAATTTTTCTAGATTTTCAATCACCTTCCCCAAAGTTGCTTTAGTTTTTTATGAAAATACAGAAGTTTCTTTCCTTCCAAATATGCCACAGAACCAAAGATGGGCTTTGCTTGCATAGACAAGCAAAGTTTGAATATGAATATAAAGCTGGCCAACTTTTCAATAGCTCCAGGATTGTGCTAGGAAAATTAAGGTGATTTAGAAGCCAATGCTAGTATTCCATGCTGAAAGGACAATGAAGTAGTAGATGGTCAATGCTTTCCTCATGTTCTCCACATAGAACACATTTCAAATTGGAGCATATCTTCATTTTTTCTAGTCTATCACCTATTAGAATTCTTTTGTGAAGAGATAACCATGTAAAAGCTCCTATTTTAGGGAGAGTAACATCATTCCAACAGAGGTTATATGGCCAATCCACTTTTGTAGTTTGTGAGAGACATTTGTATTCTTATTTAGTTCAGTAGTCCCCTAAGTTATCTGTTGTCCATACAATTTCATCTTCTTGACATGAGATAGGAACAAGACTCTTGCCTCCAATATTTCAGGTAGCTTTTCTTTTTAGCCAAAGGGAAATTATAGTTCTCAAAGCTTCTCCATTGGGCCTTACTTGTTATAGCCCTTCAGTCAAATTGGATGTACTCTTGTATGGTTTCTCCCCAATATTGTTTCAAGTAGTTCTATGCTTCCCTTAGATCTTTCCTTAAGAAGATTATGGTCCACCCATTCCATGAATCTTCCCAAAATTTATATTTGGCTCCATTATGAATTACCTAAGTAAGGTGAGGCAGGATTACCTTCTTGCTGCTTAGAATAAAATTCCATATGCTAGAACCTTTTGAGGGGTTTTGAACCATAAATATTGTCTCCCCATATGTACTATTTATATATTTTTATTGCATCATCTTGGCCCACCTGGCTTGAGGTTTCTAGTACATGTTCCAAACTAGCTTAGCTCCCAAGGCCTAGTTTTGAAGATTCAAATTGAGTAAACCTACTCCTCTAATATGTTTTAGTTTACAAATATTTTCCTAAGCTAAGAGGTGTATTTTATTATTATCTTCATTTCCTTGACATAGGATTTGTCTTCATAGTTTCTCCATATTTAAGAAAACACTCCTTGGAATTTTTAGAATAGAAAGGAAATAAATTGGGATGACTGTCAGGACTACTTTTTCCAATATCAACCTCCCTATTAAAGTCATCCATCTACCTTTATAGGAACCAATTTTATTTTGTATGCTAATCAAAATATCATTCTAGAGTTCTTTCTACATCTTCCATTGAGCATTGGAATCCCTAAGTATTTGTTTGGAAATGACTCTATTTTATAATCGAGTATATTGGCAATCAAAATCTACTTCTCAAGGGTAGAATGGAAAAGAAAAACATTGGATTCCCTTGGATTTATTACCTGTCCTGAAGCCTTGCAATATCTATCAATTATGAATTTAATTGCTTTGGCTTCTGATATTGTGACTTGTCTAAAAAGAATTGTATCGTCTGCAAATAGTGCACGGGTGAAAGATTCTTCTATATTCTTCAAGTGTACGCCCTTGATATGTATCTCTGATTTGTACCTTTTATGGTCCATGAAAGAGCCTCTACCATTAATATGAAGAGGTAAGGGGAGAGTGGATCCCCTTGCCACAAGCCCCTCACAGATTCAAAGGGGTCTATTTCTCTAGCATTTATTAAGATTGTGAACTTTGTTCCTGAGATGCATGTTGAAATCCAATTCCTCCATTAGCTAGAAAAACCAATCCTTGCTAGTGTATTGTCTAAAAACACCTCCAATTTACTTTGTCATTTTCTTTAGCCATGTCCAACTTGATCGCCATTTCTGGAATCGTGTTCTATGCTATCGAATGTAACAACTAATAAGTAGCTATCACCCCCTCTGTTGTCTCTTTTCCTAAGACAAAACCCCCTTGCTCTTCTGAAATTAAAGAAGGGAGGATTGAAGCTAACCTAATTTCCATTGCCTTAGTGATGATTTTATAAATAAAATTGCATAAGGAAATTGGCCTAAATTCTTCAAAGGAAGAAGGCGACTTTACTTTGGGTATTATCATTAGACTAGTATTTTTAAAACCTTTGAGGAAATTTTTGAATTTTTTGGATTATTCAACTACTAGGAATACATCTCTACCTACTGTGTCCCAACACTTTTGAAAAACAATTCCTATGAATCCATCTTGTTCAAGAGATTTATCCCTAGGCATAGCCAATACTCCATTTTGAACTTCCATAGTAATTTGTTCATCAACATCTCATTGTGCTCCTTGGTGACTAGTTTTGGTATAGTATAGTCTAGTTCCTCTGACAAAGAATGTGCCCCATCCTATTCAAGTAGGTTTTTAAAAAAAAATTACTAGCTCTATGCATTTCCTTGATATTACTAGTCATCTCTCCATCTTTTTTCTTTGTGTGATGTATAGCATTTGATGATCTTTTAATTTTTGTAGACAAATGGAAATATTTTGTGTTTCTATCTCCCTCCTTCAACTATGTTTTTGTAGACTTTTGGTGCTAGAATAGTTCCCCTCTAGAAAAAGTTTCCTCTAATTCTTTCCTTAATATCTTTTCTTGATTGAATCTATCCTCATTCATCCCCCATTGAATAATATGAGAAGATATGTTATGTAGTTCCTCTTGTAATCTTCTCTTTTCCTTGAATATATTTTTGAAATGAGAGTAGTTCCATTGGGTTATTTTTATCCTCACATGGTTCAATTTGTGTGCCAGTTGGAACATCTTCGATCCCTATATGAAGGGGGTTGAATGCAACCATTTATGTACCTAGGAAAGGAGATTGTTGTCTCTGAACCAAATGTCTTGGAATTTGAAGTATCTCTGAAAGTGGATATTTTCTATTCCTATCATGAGGCTTACTGGATACTGATCTAAACCACTCCATGGAAAAATGTTTACCCAACATTCCCAATTATCTTGAAAGCAATGCCCAGTAACTAGAAAGTTGTCTAGTCTCTCTACTATTTTTAGGAAGCCTTTCCTTCTATTAGTCCAAATGAACCTCCCATTTATTGGCACACAATCTATCAGATTATTATTTTCAATGAAATCCATAAAGTCAATCTGAGCTTTGGAGGGATGGGAGATACCTCCTGATTTTTCCTCATCGGCCACCATAGCATTAAAATAACCTCCAAATATTACTAATTCATTTTTTAATAGCATTAATAGATTACCTAGGTGATTCCACAAATTAGATTATCTTCTATGCTCATTGGGCCATAGACACAGAAAATCCAAATGTCTTTAGAAAAAATAATTTTGGGGAACTTACCCAATATCCAGTGTTCTCTTGTGGATATGACCTCCATAGGTGGTAGGTGTTTGTGCCATAAGATTGCCAATCCCCTTGAAGCTACGCATGTTGGAGAGGTTACTATATCCCATTAATTCCACTATTTCAAGAATATTTTCTCCCTTATTCTGAAGAAAGCTTATCCTCTTGCAATAGAATTACATCAACTTTTGTCTCATCAATCTAATTCTTGATGATGCATCTTTTTTTACGGGCATCAATTCCCCTAACATTCTAGGTTAGAACTCTCATTTCTTCCGAGGAGAGATTTCCACTCTCCTCTTTTGTAGGGCCTTGTCAATAGTTGTCTAAATTCCTGCTGTAATCTCCACTTGTGTTTTATTGGTTTTTAGGCATGAGCTCTTTCTAGACAAATCTAGTAAGCCCTTATCAATCTTTCCTGTTGGCATAATAGTCATAGTAACAATGGTATTACATTGTTAAATTTGTATTTATAGGTTAGTTTATGTATATTAAATAAATGTTAATTTGTGGGAGTTACATTCTGGTATGGAGATTATGAAGGCAGTAATCAAATAGTTAAAAGGGAAGAGGCTTTTATAAAGCCAATGTAATGCAATGTAAAAATCATCCGAAGACAATAATATATTATTCTATGTTTTATGTTTTACTGTGTTAAAATGGTTTGATCTAGTTATCTGTGTTTGTGGTCACCATATTTCAATATGGTAGGGCAATGCTAGCCTCAACGCATGATGACCCATTGAATTGGGCAGCTAAGAGTTTGGCTGCTATATATGCCTGCACTATGTTTAGCACAACGGCCTAGTGGTTAGGGGGAAGCCAACATATAAAGAATATATCCTTGGAGACGTGGACAAGGCACTGTGAAAGAATAGACTATATTTTGAATCTGTTTGAAGGCCATTGAACTTACTGTAGGCCATTGAATTTGTGTTGCATTTAGTGAAGACATGTAAGTAGAAGTCTCATTCCATAGTATATTGTGCGACCATATGACATGAGTAGTTATGAGCAGTTATGATCAGTTTGAAGGAGACTGCGTAGAGGCAACAATAGTTTGTAAATTGCTTTGAAGATCTAATACATTTGTTGTGCTTTGAGAACCAAAGGAGCAGCATAAAGTTGTTTGAAGTGTGCTACAAGGCACTAAAATCTGCAACTACAAGACGTTGAATTGTGATACAAGGCATTGAACTTCCAAATACTTCGGTTGCATACATTTTCTTACCCAACATTACTATAAGGTAAGAAAAATTTGCTTCTGGTTTCTATTTTGAAGTGGCACATGAATATTTTAAAGTGGTGGTCAGAAATTCAAAGAGGGATCTTAAATTTTGAGAAAGTGTGATAATTTTGTTATGGTCAAATATAACGAAGGTGGTTGTGAAATTCTAGATTTTTTATATTTTTATTTGGAGTAATAAGGTAAAAAATGTTGAAGGCTTAATTTGATAAATGTTTAATAATATCTTGGAGGTACAAGGTTGACTAGTGTAAGGGTCCATTATTGACTGAAATCTACATCATTATTTTTAACATTTCAACATGGCCACACATTATGTTTGTATTCCCGATGCCATCCATGCTATCCATGATAGAAATTTGAGAGACTTGCATACTTGTGCTATTGAAGAGTCTAATGTAAATGGATAGAGTGTAACTGCATCATATTGGAGGCAGGTGACATCAGAGGATGGAGGATTTTCTATCATCTCAAGTTAGCTTCTCACTTTCAGATGATGCTTTGCATGAGAAGTGTTTTTGGTTTTGGTTGTTTTGCTTTTCTTTATTGATGCTGACAGATTTGAAGAATGTATGTTTTGTGAAGATTTTTTTTTGGAGACAGGTTTGGGATTTGGTGTTGAGCTCAATATGGATTGTTGTCTAGCGAGCTTCAGAGTATATGATCAAGAATTATACCCTTTCGCGGTCACTAGACAATGATAGAGATCTGTCATATCTCTTAGGGATTGTTGTTGAATAATTCAAGAGTCTGTGATTTGAGAGTTTGGGACTAAAGAGCTCAAGAACACAGCTCGAAGCTACACCTTTTCAAGGGTAGACGAGACAACATGATGTAGCCCCGCTTGGTTTAGGATTTGTTCTTTGGGAGAAGATCTTCTATAAAATATGTATTCATATTATGTAATCAACTTTGTTGAGTATATTAGCATTCAGGGGGTCCCTTGGTACTATTGCAGGAACAATGTAATAAGGGGGTGAATGTTGGCATAATAGTCATAGTAACAATGGTATTAAATTGTTAATTTTGTATTTATAGGTTAGTTTATGCATATTAAATAAATGTTAGTTTGTGGGAGTTACATTCCCGTATGGAGGTTATGTAGGTAGTTATCAAATAGTTAAAAGGGAAGAGGCTTTTATAAAGCCAATGTAATGCAATGTGAAAATCATCCGAAGACAATAATATATTATTCTATGTTTTATGTTTTGCTGTGTTAAAATGGTTTTATCTGGTTATTTGTGTTTGTGCTCACCATATTTCAATATTTCCTTCCAGGGATGATTGGGATATTCCTAATACTGACCACTCCTCTTCTTCTCCACTCTCCTGAAGAAGCTCCTAGATGCTATGTCATCACATATGTCACTAGTCATTTTGGCAATTATTTCTTCCAGGAGTGCATCCAAACTGACAGAGGTTATTTCTAGGTCTTCTCTCGTACCCTCTCTGGCAATAAATCTTCCCTCTTCCTCCTCTTTCTCATCATCTTCCATTGATGGTTTCTCCTGAAGTTCATGAATTGTCTCTCCTTTTTTGACAATTTTTGTGTTGTTTAAGGGAGGAGAAAAGACAACATGAAGATCTATGGGCCTGTCCAAGTCGTGTATGAATGTTTGGTGTAGGTCCTCCTCATCCTCTTCTTCTCTTATATTCTTATCTTCTTGCAGCTTCCTATCCGATACTGAGCTCTCTATTCCTTCTACATCAAATGTTTCAAGCTCTTTGGTTATGGTGTCTCTCTATTCTTCCCTTTGTGAACAATCCACCCTCTTATTTTCCTTGTCGAATGTTGTGGGAGTTGGTTTTGATTTGTTTTCTATCCCTTCATAGAATACTCTTTGTTCCCATGCGCCCTCTAGAGACTCCATCCTTACCATCTCTGGTAATTTTTGTTTTGTGTCCATAACTATATACATCCTAATCATACCCAGCCAGCAATGGCTTTGTGGAAGTTCTACTTTATGGCATAACCCCTGTGTGTTTTCTGTTTTATTGGCAATGTTGATATCCGTATACTCAATAGGAAGATTAGAGAGCTGAACCCAAAATGGAAGAGTTGGTATTTCTTCCTTTACTATATTGAAGTTTGGTTTCCATGGCTAGTAGTATAAACCTATTCCTTGAAACAAGCATATTCTGTTTTGTAGCACCTTATCTCTCTTCTTCTAGCTGGAGAATGTGATTGCAAAGTAACCTTCTGCTAGCTCCACTAGTTCTTCCATGGGGGGCCAGTTCTGTTTGATCCAGTCTTGAAAATCTAGGATCAAGAAATGACTTGCGAGGACTTTACAGATGATTGCTTTGCTTGTGCGATGATCTCTTCTTGTCTTTAATAGTTCTTCTTGAATTTGTATGAGAATCTCTTGAAACTCTTTTATATAGATAACCTCCTTAAAGTGTAGCTTCGGTCAGTAATATCTCTTCTAGTCTTGTCTTGGATCTCCAAGGAAACATCTATCATTCGGAGACAACCTCTCCTTAACCATGCCATTGACCCTTAAGGCTATCGATTCTTCTCTAGCTCAAATCAGCCGTTGATTGTCTCCTCTGATATTGAAAGCTTTGTCCCGGACTAGGTATAAGTTTGTTTTCAATTTGAATAGCTAATCTTGTGGTATGAGAGGAGAATCTTCTTGTCATATGTTTCTCCGAGTTTTGTTACAGGAATTAATCTAATTCCAATTTTCCTTATGGCGTTTATTTTGAAACTGTACCCTAGGTTGAGATATGTGGAATTGTCTATCCCGTATTCCTCCTCTTGACTAGTTTCTTTGAAATCTCGACTCCATGAATCTTAAGTTAGAGATCATTTCCTCACATGCAAAACCCTCTTTACACAATTTCATCTAAATAAAATTTTCTCAGATAATTTGACCATTACTGAAGTTCATTGCAGATCCACAAACTCATAAGGATTTGTCTTGACGAATGGGCGAGCGAGCTTTTTTGTAATTTCTTTCTTTTGATCGGTGGCCTTCTTTGCAGTACCTCTGTTGCGCTCAAGCTGCTTCAAACCTACAAACAAAACTATGCATCTTCGATTTCTTAATATTTTTTTTTAATTTTTTAAAAAGGTTATAAATCACCCATACAGTATTAAGACCAAAAAAAACGTAAGTACAAAGTCCATGAGAGGAGAACCAAGAATATATCATTTGGTTTAAACGATTACAAAAAACACCTGCCTACAACATTGGAGATGAGAAAAACAAACCAGGAGCAAAATACAAGGAGGGGACAACCCCATAACCAGCTAAACTACTCTGAATTGGAGTCATGATGCTCCTAAGGAGGTGGCAGTAGAAAAGAAAGGGTAAATGAAGGAGTGCCCGGAGCGCACAGGGGGCGGGGGGCTAGAGCTAGGTCAGGAGTGTGGTGATGCAGGAAGTGGATTGCATTGAAAACCTCCTTTGATCTGTTCGCGAGTCCATCAGGGAGTTGGAATCTGTGTGCATTAAAGGGGCGGTCAAATGCATTTGCACAATCCAGCTTGAGCCCTCTCTATAGACCAATATACATGCATGCGACATAATGTGAAGTTTGTAGGAGATGACGCTTGAATGCCCCTCCAATCAGAGCCGAACCCTCCTGATAATAATAAACTAACAGTGTCGAGCACCATCGATCTGTGTTGAAGGAGTTGCGAACCAGATCAAAGCTGATGGGGTGGGTGTATTCCTGATCCTGCGTCAGGTCAAAGATATTTGAGATGAAGGTGGAGGCAATCTCTGATCCTTTGGTCTTTATAAATATTTTATTAACACCACCAAATTTGCCTCTTGTTTCTTGAATTTTATAGCTAATTGAAAATACTCTGTAGTGACTAGTTTGGCACTTTCCTCAAAATGTTCAACTCTATCTCAAGTTTCAATCCCCTAATATTCTACCATCACAATTGATCAAGTTAAAATTTAATTAAATGGTTACATATATCTTTTTACCTAATTATAGTGGACACCATATGGTTAATATATAACCTTTAGGTCCTCTAATTACACTTGATTGTCATCATAGTGGATGCAAATTTAGTTGATAGTATGACATGGATTTTATTATAATAGTTTCTTTCTTAGGTCCATATATTCTTTAAATCAAATTTGAAATCCATCTAATAACCCATATTCCTTAAAGGCATAATGTTAGTTGTTGAAGGAATAATAGATATGGTGATGAATGGAATAAAAGAAGAAGTGGAGATTTCTATAGTTGAGTGAAATATGATAATGTGGTGGTGGAAGATAATATCACCATGGACATAATTGATGAAGTGAATGGAAGTAGAGGGGATGTTTAGATTGGTTGAGAGAAGGGATGCACATGTTTTTATGAACTAAAGTTGCTTATTGAGGTAGTAGGAAGGGAATGAGAATAATGAGGAGGATCCATCACAAAATATTGAGGGTCTACAAAGGGTTGTAGAAGAAAAATAAATTATATTATGTATAGTAGAAGAAATGGGTAAGAGATATCATCTAGAAAAAAATATAAAAGGGGGGAGGAAGAACCTAGGTATATTTATATGGGAAGGGGAATCATCGATATTTAGAAAAAAAAAGGAGAGATAGAAGTTCTTACATAAGAAAGTCCAAAATAAGTTGATCGCACAATAGTGTGTCTCACTTATGGGACGTATTGATTTTTACCTGAAGTCATATATTTTTTGAAAAATTAATGGTTAACGCCGAGCACAGATTTTTTTAATGGCAAATCTTTGCCAATTGGTGAATAGTTGAAGGGCCTCCAAAAATGACGAATAGTATGAGCTCTAAAGGAGACTAAATCACCTATTTTTTACAGAAATTTAATTTAGTCTTGGTTAATTTGCCAATGCATTATTGTTTTAAACTAACAAATTAAGTCGATTCGCCAGGGTAAATTTATGCGGCATTGGAGCTAATTCACTAGTAGTTTATAATGTAATTAAAAATCTTAATTATATTTTCCATTAATATTATATTCTTTCCATTAATTTTAGGGAAATATTGCCATTAATAATGAATTCACACTTTATTTTATGGATATTTTCACTTCAAAAAAGGCTTTTATTTGTTTCCATCGCTTACCTTTTTAATCCAATGGTTGTAGTTTAATTCCACAACACTATATGCATGTACCTTTGAAAAGTCTTGCACACAATCATAATCTAATTCCGTGGCACTATATGCATGTGCCTTTGAAAAGGCTTGCTACCCCCTTGACCCATGCAAAGGGGAGTTGCCCCTTGACCCCCACAAGGGGTAGTACCCCTTGACCCCGCTAGTAGCTACTACCACTGGGTCCTGCTTCAACATTACAAAAAATAGAAAATATATGGTGGGATTGTGTCAACCAACTATGAAGTTTTTAAAGGAAAAATTAGTCATTGTAATTAATTTCTTTAGTAATTATTCACTAGGATTCGCCATTGTAATTATTTTTTTTACCAATTATTTATTAAGATTCACTAGGATTTTATAAAAATTTCTAATATTGTGCATAGATTCACTAGGAAAATTATTATTATTTTTTATAAAAGGAAAGATTCACTAGGAAAATTATAGCACTTAGCTAGGATTCACCATGATTTTATAGGTTTTTCTAGGGGGGGTTCCTTAAAGTTATCATTGATGGCGAGAGGGGTTCTATCTAAAGGGGTTTTGATCAAATGTGATTATATCAAACTCCCATAGGTTAAACCACCATATGCTTAAATCAAACTCTCGATGGAGTCTCCTCCACACCTATCACAATATTGACAAAAGAGTAATTTTGCTTCACCTTTTAGGGGATCAAATAAAGTTATTTGGAAATGTTATTGTGTGTGTGTGTGTGTGTGTGTGTATATATATATATCCCTTAGTATTAACTTTTGAAAATCACATTATGTATTATGTTTTCTTTAATATTATATATTTTTTAAATTTTATATTGAACGTAGGTCCATTATAGAAAATAATGACATTTATTCAACACACTAGGAAAAATAACAAACATTATTAGAAAAATATGGAATATGCACTACACTCCACATAGATGTCTCTTCTTCAATAAAAAATGAAAAAAAATAATTTTGATATATATATATAAAGAAATATCTTATGGAATAATAAAAATCTAAAAAATTCATTTTTATTGATTCAAAAATTAATAATAAATAAAATATTTTAAGAAAAAATACCAAGAAATATCCATGCACTAAACATTGGAGTTGGTGGTCTAATTCCAATAAATCATGAAAAAAAAATATTTGTAGCGAAAGTTATGCATTATAGAATAATATCACTCAATAAAAATTAATAGAAATAATAAATATTGACTAAAATAAAAATAAAAAAGATAGAAATATTCCTTAATTTTTTTTTAATTATAGCTTGAATTTACATAGAAAAATTCATAACTCATTATTTTATATAATCCTTACAATTCTTTACCACCTATATTATAGGAATTAATGTTCTTTTTTAAAAAAGGAAAGATTTGCTAAGAAAATTATAGCACTTAGTTAGGATTCACCATGATTTTATAGGCTTTTTTAGGGGTTTCCTTAAGGTTATCATTGATTTCCAGAGGGGTTCTATCTAAAGGGGTTTTGATCAAATGAGATTATATCAAACTACCATAGATTAAACCACCATAGGCTTAAATCAAACTCTCGATGGAGTCTCCTCCACACCTATCAAAATATTGACAAGACTAATTTTGCTTCACCTTTTAGGGGATCAAATGAAGTCATTTGGAAATGTCATTGTGTAAGTATATGAATCCCTTAGTATTAGCTTTTTAAAAATCACATTATGTATTATGTTTTCTTTAATATTATATATTTTTAAAATTTTATAATGAATGTGGGTCCATTATGGAAAATAATGACGTCTATTCAACACACTAGGTAAAATAACAAACATTATTAGAAAAATATAAAAAATGCACTACACTCCACATAGATGTCTTTGTTTCAATAAAAAATATATTTTTTTTAATTTATATATATTAAAAGAAATATCTTATGGAATCATATAGATCTAAAAATTTTATTTGTACTAATTCAAAAATTAATAATAAATAAAATATTTAATAAAAATTACCAAGAAATATCCATGCACTAAACATTGGAGTTAGTGATCTAATTCCAATAAATTATGAAAAAAAAATTATTTGTAGTGAAAGTTATGCATTATAGAATAATATCACTCAATCAAAATTAATAGAAAAAATAAATAGTGACTAAAAAATAAAAATAAAAAAGATAGAAATATTCCTTAAATTTTTAAAAAAATTATAGCTTGAATTTACAAAGAAAAATTCATCACACATTATTTTATATAATCCTTACAATTCTTTACCTTATATTCTCTATAATTGACATAAATTGGAAAATGTTGATTTTGAGCATCTCAATAGGCCAAAAAGTGGGCCAAATGGATTCCTATTTAGTGTATCCTATATAATCTAGGGATATAATTCATTTTATTAACATTTGTAGTTCTATGAAGTTAAATTTTTTCTTTAGAAGACTCGTGAAGGTATAGTTTTTCCCTTGGCTCTACTCCAACCTAGTTTTCTCCCTTGGGTCAATTGGGACTAGATCCATTATTGGCTCTTCTATTTTATTTTTGGAGCTGCCTAATCCCCCACTAGTATAGCATTATTTTTGTAGCAACACTTTTCCCTAACATAATTTGTGGACTCTAATTTTTAAGATCCATTATGGATCGTAGTAAGTTAGGTTTAGAACTAGGATCTACATGTTGATGTGCTATAGGCATTGTATATTGTAAAATTGTATGAGCAGATGGATAGATTGAATACTCGATGTCCTCACACATAGAGTCTAATTACTTTCCATGAAACATATTTTTTTCTTTCTTCATTCTCTTCAAAAGTATCAAAGGGAAAAGTAAGTTGATAAAAATCCACTTTGGATTTCTACCATGTCCTATCCTTGTTCTCTCTCTATTCCATATCTTGCATATGAAGAACTTTTGTTACACCAAAACTCAAAAGTGTTAGTAAACTTTCAAATCTAGCATTTTCACTTCTCTAGGTTGGTGAATTGTCCACAAGATCAATTCTAAAAGGTGTACTAGTTACTCCAATAGCCCCCAATGTAATTTAGTGGAATCAAACCTAGGTTGAGGCATTGATGCCACATGTAGATTTTCCATTATAGCAATATCGTAGGTGTTAGTAAACTTCCAAATCTAGCATCTTCACTTCTCTAGGGTGGTGGTTAGTCCATGAGATCAATTCCTAAAGGTGTAGTAGTTAGTTCAACAACATAGGGATTTCTTCCTATCACCACATAATTTCTTGGATGGATCAAACTTGAACTTCTTTGGATATACATTTGTGAAGATCTTATTTGGAGTAGAATCCTTTTGATTTAGAATATTTCCCTAGTTTTCTTGAAAGTTGCCATATATTCTACTTATATAGAGGATAGAACTAGAAACGACTACTTAGATTTCTAAGAAATGATAACCATCCCTTGATGCATTAGGAAGCCTAAAGTAGATTTCCCATCTTCCTGTTGGCATAATAGTCATAGTAACAATGGTATTACATTGTTAAATCTGCATTTATAGGTTAGTTTATGCATATTAAATAAATGTTAGTTTGTGGGAGTTACATTCCTATATGGAGGTTATGTAGGTAGTTATAAAATAGTTAAAGGGAAGAGGCTTTTATAAAGCCAATGTAATGCAATGTGAAAATCATTTGAAGACAATAATATATTATTGTATGTTTTAATATTGCTGTACAATAATGGTGTAACTATCTTCATTTTGTCCTACCATATTTCAATATGGTATCAGAGTGTATAATGTTTCTGTGCCTGTGAAGTGTTATTTCTGTGGTCATAAGAATATCAGTATGGAATTGAAATGCAACAAAGAGAAAAATAGTTATGATGCAGTGGAAGTTTATGTTTCATGGTAAGTCTATTCCAAATCATTTTTGGATGTTTAAATTCTCCTCTACACATTCATTGTTTGATCCAATCGAATAAGGCGAGTTTGAAGGTTTCTCAAGGCGTTGAATATAATTTGCATTGGTTAATGTTTTTACTGCATGCCAAGTAAATGGAAGAGCCATATGCCGATGAAGAAAATATGCGTGCCAAGTAGAAGGACTTGAGCCATATGGTGTTGAAGAAAATTATATTTAATACATATTTCATTGAATAAAATATTATAGCAGTGATAAAAACAAGATTTGGTGTAGAACATGTATGTTGAAGAGAAGAGGAGCATCCATCGCTATTGCAGATTCATAGAGATTATTGCGCTATTTTTTTCCCATTCTATTGAAGACTAGCATCAATAATTGTTGTGGTGGATGGTGTAGATTCATTGTTGGATGTTTTGAGTACTGGTATGATTTGAGGGTTTATTAATTTTAAAAGTTTTTATTTTATTGGTTGTTAAACAAAACAATGAGAGAATAGTGATTTGAAGGAACTAACTAGCGATCCATAGGTCTTGCCCAACTATTTGTTGTTGGAGATATAAGGATTTGTTATAAGATTGATTAGTGTATGAGTTTGAACTCAGCCAAGAGTGGATTGTATTGCCAAAGTGAGTGCATGGAAAATGGATGTGTAAAGAGGTATTACTTTTAAATCAGGCACATTAAAAAGGAGAGATTCTTTTGTGTTAAAGGCATGTAGTGTTTTTGAAAGGAGAAGTAGTTGATTTTTTGAACTTAAATAACTTGTTACTATTGTAAGGGTTTATTTTGGAGGTAATTGTAATTGGATTTATTTAAAATATGCCTCTAATTGGGAGTTATAAGGTCTTTATTGTAATGGGTGTATTATCAGTTGAATTTGACACCCAATCTTTTTCTTTTCATTATAGCCACACATATTACATGGCTACTTCATATAAATCTTGTATGCTCAAGAATGATTGTACTTTCAAGGATTGTAGTACTTCCTCTGATGCTATCTTTGGAGGGTAAGGACTAAGAGATTCGTATTGGAGGAAGGCAGCATCAGAGGATGGAGGATTTTTCATCATCTCAAGTTAGCTTCTCGCTTTCAGATGATGCTTTGCATGAGAAGCATTTTTGGTTTTGGTTGTTTTCCTTTTCTTTGTTGATGCTGATGGATTTGAAGAATGTATGTTTTGTGAAGATTTAGTTTTGGAGATAGGTTTGGGATTTGGTGTTGATCTCAATATGGATTGTTGTCTAGTGAGCTTCAGAGTATACGATCGATAATTATACCCTTCCGCAATCACTAGACAATGATAGAGATCTATCATATCTCTTAGGGATTGTTGTCGAATAATTCAAGACTTTGTGATTTGAGAGTTTGGGACTAAAGAGCTCAAGAACATAGCTCAAAGCTACGCCTTTCCAAGGGTAGATGAGACAGCATGATGGAGCCCCGCTTAGTTCAGGATTTATTCTTTGGGAGAAGATCTTCTATAAAATATGTATTTATTTTATGTAATCAGCTTTGTTGAGTATATTAGCATTTAGGGGGGGTCCCTTGGTACTATTGCAGGAATAATGTAATAAGGGGGGGAATGTTGGCATAATAGTCACAGTAATAATGGTATTACATTGTTAAATCTGCATTTATATGTTAGTTTATGCATATTAAATAAATTTTAGTTTGTGGGAGTTACATTCCCGTATGGATGCTATGTAGGTAGTTATAAAATAGTTAAAGGGAAGAGGCTTTTATAAAGCCACTATAATGAAAATCATTCGAAGACAATAATATATTATTTTGTGTTTTAATATTGTTGTGCAATAATGGTGTAACTATCTGCATTTTGGCCTACCATATTTCAATACTTCCAAGGCATTTGCATAATCAAAATTTGACTATCAAACAAATACAAAATTTTCTACCTTGGAGTACTTGATCCCATAGTTTTGAGCTTCCCTTAGATACCAAAGAACCCTTTTTGTTGCTACCCAATAATTTTCTTTAGCTTGTTGCATGGATATAAAGATGACTCCAACAACAAAATAAATGTTTGGTCCGGTTAATATTGCATAAATCAAACTTCCAACAAGTTTCCAGTATTTAGTTGCATCAACAAATGCTACAAAATCATCTGATGTTAGTTTCAAACTTTGCTCCATAGGGGTACTAAGTGGTTTGCAATCAAACATTCCAAATTTTCTTTAAAGTTCACTAATTTAATTTTGGGGGTAATGAATATATACATGGTTTACAAATCACCTCAATAATGATTTGCAGAGAATGAAGAAAATGTTTTATTGATGCATTCGATGGACAACAGAACATTTATACAAGGATAAAAGCGGTTCTAAAACTACATAACTGTAGTGTAATAACTGGTAACCGCTGACTACATAACTGTAGCGTAAGAACTGGTAACCGCAAGAACTGGTAACCACTGTCCTGCTGTCTGAGTAGATAAACAATGTAATATCACTATTATGCTAACATTCCCCCCTTTATTACATTGTTCCTGCAATAGTACCAAGGTACCCCCCCTGAATGCTAAAAAACTCAACAAAGCTGATTACACAATATGAATACATATTTTGTAGAAGATCTTCTCCCAAAGAACAAATCCTGAACCAAGCAAGGCTCCATCATGTTGTCTCGTCTACCCTCGGAAAGGCATCGCTTCGAGCTGTGTTCTTGAGCTCTTTAGTCCCAAGCTCTCAAATCACAGAGTCTTGAATTATTCGACAATGGCCCCTAAGAGATACGACAGATCTCTGCCATGTTGTCTAGTGACCAAAATAATCTAAGATATGAAACAAATGCAGATTCAGTCATTCAGTATATCATAGAATTTAAATACAAATCAGTCAGCAACATGTGGGCTTACAATTAGGGCTCACAAACCTGTTTACAGAATGTACACAAGATATAGCTTTTAAGTCCCTTTGCAAAAAATCCAAACTATCAAATATCACTATTATCATGAACTACTTTTCTAAGAATCTATTACATCAATATATATCATCTTCGATACAAAAGATTCCTCCACGTCAGCTAAGGAAGATCACAAACTCCAATGAAGAGCTGTAATGTGTGTACACGGATAGGTTGGATCTAATCAAGTAGAACACCTCCATAAATGAATGGAATGATGTGCGGATCTTGAGGAAGGTCAGACACGAACCAAAGATCATTGAATGATGTGTCATTAGGCTCCACAAGTTGAGAAATGCTCTACAAGTCTTCTCCTTCAGCTGATGTGTCTGAGACTGTCAGGATGCTCTATTTTGAGAAAATAGTGGATCTTTTGATAGTGATGACTTTCCGGTAACTGATCCAAATGCTCTGAATTCTAGATATGATGTAGATGAATGAATCTAGATACTAAGTCTAGCTCTGCAAGATTTGAAATGCAATTGCGATAGAATGCAGACCAAAATATAGAATCTGCTACTGACTGAACTGGAAAATGAAAAGAAATAAATTGAACTGCATTCATACTAGAATGCAAATGTTTTTGGTTGATGCAAGATTGCTCTTAAACCAAGGATGCTCTTGCATCACTCTATGACAAATATTACACTAAAAATCATTTAAATTAAGCATTTTCAAAAAAAATTTGCCATTCTATCCATTAATCTTTTATAATTAAAGTTTCAACAACTATTGTCATAGTAAATTGCATTTTATTATTTTGGTTATTTACACAACAAATTTATTTCTTTGATATTTGTTTCTTTAATGTATATTTTCAAAAACAATTAGGATTGAAAAACATTTTCCTTCCATTTTTTAGCATTATGAAATAAATAAACAAAAATTTCCACTTGTCTCCAATGTTTGTTGGGTAGAAAAAATATTTCTTATTACATTCTTTATTGCAATAAAAAATTAAAATATTCAAGTTTATCTCCAATGCCAACTTTGAATATGAGTATTGCCTTGAAGGAAAATTGCTTTTCAAACCCTTTATTATTAGACAATTTGAAAAGTACTAGCAGTCTTTGTGGAAGACTTTTCTACGATAACTTCTAAAATTTTTATTTACAATCTCCAAATTAAAATTTATCTTTTTATTTAACTTAGAATTTCTAATTTTTGGGGTGAAAATTTAGACCACTAATTTCAACTTCATCTTTTGGAATATATTGAACACTACTACAAATTTTATATGGTTGGTTTTTCTATGCTATGATGCCACTATCAGGCTAAGATTGAAAAAGTAGAATAGAATGGTAATATTTATTATTGTTGGAAATGAAGATTTTACAATTTTATTTAATTTTAATAATGTAATAGGGTCTAAATAACTTCTAATAGTAGGCATCTAGTTAAGATCTTTTTTATAAGTCACTAAGTTATTTTTAAAGTAAAGTTCAAAGTGTATACAAATTGTGCACCTCAAAGTTAGATTTCAAGATTACACCAAGATCTTAGGCTATTTCTTGGTAGCTTTTCTTTCCTCTACTATCAAACTACACACTATTTGTGAGGCTCATCCTTTAACTAAATAAATTATCACAGTAGGCTCATGAAAGTTATCTATTCTAAGCATAGTATCAATATCCATATTAAGTTTATCCATAATATCAATATCCATGATATGGAAAAACATAATATCCATAATATAAAACATAATATGCAAATCCATGAATACTAATATCCAAAATAAGTCTATTAGAAATATCCAAAAGATCACAAGGAAAGGTTGGGCCTTACACTATTAGAAATAGAATCTATGTTATTTTTGTTATTAGGTTAACCTTGAGTGAATTTAGTGTTTGGTAAATGTATTCATGTTCCTATATCAAAATTTCCTTCTTGTTTCTTTACCACAATAATAGTATATTGCCAATGTGTTGTACTTTTTCTATATTCAAACATGAACCTTCTCAAGATGTTGGTAATATCTAACTGGTCTTGTTGTCACCAAGTACGATTTCCATGTAGTATAGGTACCTTGTGTCATAGCCTATCATTGATATTAAAATTTGTGGACCCATTGGGCACAATAAAATTATTGATCTATTAAATTGCTAGGACTTATAGTTTGACTAATAATAATAGAAAGACACAACAAATTATTGAAACAACTTCCATAGAAGCTTTGGTTTCCTTCTATTCTATCACAAACTATTACTTTTTTAGAGGAAAAGATGTACACAAATTATAACATGTAAAGTTAAAGGGAGAAATGCACCAAAATATATCGATCTTTTTACCTTACTAATAGAGAGATTTAAATACAATATATAAAAGATACAGAGAAATATTAGTCTCAAGGTGCCTATCTATCTTATATATATGCACCTCCATATGATATTTCTTGGCATCTTTTAAGTAGATATATTTAAGATATCTTTACTATTTTATTTAATAAGGTAGACCCTTATTCCACTAAAATAATTTTACCAACTATATAATTATTTAAAAGTATTACTTATTATTTTATTTACTAAAGTGCATAATTATTTACAATTTTATCTATTAAAGTACATAGTTATTTCATTAAAACTATTTTATTACTCATTATAGTTAAATAAAAGTAACTACACATAATGTGTAATTTAAATACATTTTATTCAAAAATATTTAATTGCTCTTTTAATAATTCCATTTGTTAACACAACAAGATTTTTTTAATATTTATTTTGTCAATTATGAAGAGTTTTTATGAGCATAGACATGCTATTACAGTCCACTCCTCACTATAAATTAGACCTCTCACATAATAGCATAGACTTTTACATAAAAAATAATAAAAACCTAAAATTTAATTAAATACAATAATAAATTTATTAATACAAAATATAGGAAATTTAACACTATATATTAGATTTAGCCATTCATCAACAGCTTTGATAATTAAAAAGGTTAAGAGCTCTGAAAAAAAGTCTACGTTCCATTGATCTATTTAACGACCACACGAAGTTCGTAATTTGTTCTACTCAAAGGGCGAAGTGAACACGGCTAGGGATAGAAAGATAAGAAAGTGCTCATTTTTTTGTTGACAATGAATAAATTTGTATTTTTTTGAAATTGAAGAATACAAGAACACTAACAAAACATATAATCTTACAAGTTAAACTCTAAAAGTTTTGCTTGAGTGTCCTTTTATACCTTACAAATTTTATTGTTTCTGATAGTTGGAATTGAAGAACTGGAAAGACAAGTAGAGGACTTGCTCCACATGACCACAAAAGATGAACCATTCAGGGCTGTGATTATTTACGGCTTTGGTGGGATTGGAAAGACAACCCTTGCTAGTGCTGTTTATGCAAAATTAAATCTGGAAGGCTACAACCATAGCAGAGTTGTAATGCATACAGATCCTCAGAAAAATGTCATCAAAGAGAAGCAGGAGCAGATTTTGAATGATGCCTTCCCCAACTACAAGCGTGGAAATGAAATAAGTTTGAGAGATGAAGTAGAGGGTAAGGAGCGTCTAAACAAAGCTTTTCAAGAAGCGGATAAGCCTGTCTTTCTGTTTATTGACAATGTTCTGCGGGCACAAGACCTCAGAGAGCTTTTGCCAGATGACTTGGAACGCCTTGGCAAGCGTATCAGACTTCTTTTAACAACAAAAGACTTGATTGAGACAAATATCTTTACCAAAGAGCTTTGCCATGAATATCTTGTCAAACACCTCCCGGACAGTGAAGCCATAAAAATTCTATGCAACGAAACAGACAATCTTCTTCATATAGATTATTATGATGTTGCGAGGATCTTGAAAACTTGCGGCGGGGTTCCTCTTGTTCTAAAGATTGTGTGTGCTCATTTGGAAAAGCAGGGATACAGGGCGGACAGATGTAGTCAGATACTAAATGCTTTGAAAAGAGGGGATTACATTGAAGAAAAATGTCTCAGCGAATGTATGGTGAATTTTGTATTCGAGAAGTTTGAAAATTTTACTCAAGAAGCATTTTTGGACATATGCTGCTTCTATGATGGTGTGAATCGTAGACGTGTGGAGTACGCTGTTGGATCGCTGGCGCTCAAAACACTTGAAGACGCCGCATTGATCACAATCAAGCGGGATACAAACTATTATGCCCCGATGGAGAATAATGAGGAGTTTGTAGTTGTTCATGATGTGATCAAAGCAAGGGGGCAAAACATGGCAGCATCCACCAGAATTAGAAATATTCGATCTTTTGAAGCCGCTGCAAAAGAAAAGGTATTCCTATTTCTCCATTGTTATAATTGACACAAAATATTGAGAAAATATGAACAACAGAACAAATATAAGAAATGCACAAATTATTCTATTTTATTCAACAAAAGAGATTACATTTATAATTACAGCTGAAACTCAACAGCTCCCTATAAACACTAAACAACTAGCTATAAACTTGGAATTCTTCATGACACCTAACTCAAGCTAACTGACACCTCTACAACTCTTCGTAACACATTTACAACATGTGGAGAAGTTATTCATTACTCTAATACTCCCCCTTAATGAATAACTTAAAATAACTCCAACTCTCATATGAGCACAACATTGCTCCTCTGAAATCTCATGCACCTCTCCTCCTCCAATACCACAAATGGAGGCATGTTGAGGAACCCATATTTCCTCTGACAATCTTTTTAAAATTGTACTTTGATGATCCCAAAACATCTACTAATCATATGAGCAAATGCTATGTCACACAACAACTTCAACTTTTTCTTTTTATTTATTCTTAACAGCAAAATAGATCTTTTACCATTCCCTTTTCTACTCTTCTCACACTATGCCTTCTGCTGTACAAAGAGGCAGTAATGCTCCTACTATAGAAGTGAACTCTCTTCTATGTTGAAAAACAACATCACCGCATCGTAGCCTACCACCATCGGTGCTGCCCTGAATGTAAGCCCCCGTTGAGACCGCCAGCCGTAAACAGTCGGTGGGTTGTAAACCACCGACTGTACGGATGGGTCAACAAGTCCAGCAGTCGACTGCATCTAATGACCAAAATGGTTCAGCTTTTTCTGACTGTTCCTACCGTACTATTCGTTGACTGCATTTTAACTGTCTTCGACCCGCCGTACTACACGTCGAACAGCCGGTCGCTTACAATACACCGGCTGGTTAAAACATTCCGTTGAAACCAGTGACATCTATGGCCTTTGGACGGCTGTCAATACTTTGCTGCACAACAAGCTCCACTAAAATATGTATTATTGCTGTCAAAAGAAATATAAAAAATAGAAGACCTGCCTATGCATCCACCTTCATATTCATGTATCTTCTCTTGGAGAAAAGGATTATGCACTAGTGTGGATGGAACAACAAGCAACAAGCAAACAAAACGTGGAGGTAGAGCGTGTAGGATTCCTTCGGCAACTTCTGCCATCAATGAAGCTACAATGTAGACACTAACAACGCAGTGTATGAGCAAAGAACAATCGAAGTTCTGCTACTGCTGTGCTGCTGCTTTTGATTTTCAAATCTCCACACTAGCAGAGAATGCCTTCACACCATTCAACTTACTGTTGACATAGGAGGAGACAAGAAAGTCCTCTGCTGCAGATCCTTCTCAGCAGCTTGATCACACAGGCTTGTTTTATATGGCAGCTATTGAGTGGCCGCTTCACACTCAAACAGACCCTTGTCAGCTTCTTCTTATGCTTGAAATAGAAAACTGAATTTCTGCACTCAAACAAATTTTAAAATGTTCATATTTTCTTGGGCACTCCCATGGAGTTATGCCCAACCTGGCTATGATATTATGACAGAGAATATTGAGAAAATATGAACAGAACAAATACAAGGCTGCACAAATTATTCTCTTTTATTCAACAAAAGAGATTACATTTATAATTACAACTGAAACTCAACAGTTTCCTATAAACACTCAACAAATAGTTATAAACTTGGAATTCTTCATGACACCTAATTCAAACTAACTGACACCTCTATAACTCTTTGTAACACCTCTACAATTAGTTGACACATCTGCAACACATTTAGAACATGTGAAAAAGCTATTCATTACTCTAATAATAATAATACTTTTAAACCTCTCTTGACCATTTTTCTTTTGGTAATGATTATACATTTTGCACAGGCTTGAGAGAATCGAAGGAATTCAACTCTTTTGCGACAAACACCATTCTTCTTACGTGGTCAATGAAGAGCACTTAAATTCAATAAGCAAATCATTACGAGTATTCATGTTGGGACCGAACATCAGCGTCAGCTGTACAAGTAGCAAGACATTTTCAGAATTGAGATATGTTCATTTAAGTGGCAAGATTTATTGTCTACCCTTCCATTTAGAGGCCCTCGAGAAATTGAGGGTGTACCAAGGTCCTCTCCCGAGACAAGGTGTTAGCATTTACAAGGTAAGTCATTATATTTCATAGCATTCTGTAGTTTAGTTGTGGGTTGGATGTTGGAGACTGTATTCACAATGACATAAAATTTGCATGCAGTTACCAAAGAGTTTATGCGAGATCAAGACATCCGAGTCCAATGTGAAATGCACGAATTGGGAGCAATCAAAGCCAATGCAAGTGTCTCCAAATTCTTCTCTAGAAGAGTTATATTTTTTCTCATTATCCATGGAGATGCTCCCAGAGGGACTTCAGAGTTTTACTGCATTGAAAACTCTCACGTTACACAATTGGAGTGAAACGGAGTTGTTGCGAGAGGTAATATGTGGACTACATCGGTTATGTACGCTCAGTCTGGTAAAGTGTCACTTGAAACATCTTCCATGGTCGTTTGGAAAACTTGCAAGTTTAACGCATTTGGCGATAAGAGATTGTGACAGATTAGAAAAGCTACCTTCCACCTTGGTAAATCTGAAGGCCCTACGGTATTTAAATCTGATGGGATGTATTTCTTTGAAAAATTTGCCGTCGACTTTTGGGAAACTTACGGCTCTAGAAGGTTTAAATCTGGCGAATTGTTCTTCCTTAGAAGAAGTACCTGGACTTAAACGACTTATCAGACTAAAATATTTGAATGTCCAATATTGTCCAAAATTAAGGGGCGACTTTAGTAACGGGCGTAAAGACTTACAAATTAAAGTTTGAGGAAAAGGTGAAGGTGAAGGTGAAGACAAGAAAATGACGGGAAACTAATGACTAAGAATATTATTGTTTTTTGGTAAAAATATTTAATTAGGACCACGTGAAAATAAGTATATTGGTTTAAATTGTTAATATTATTTTGAGTTGTTTTTTTAATATTTTTTATATTGATCTCATATAGATGTTTAGATACGTTAATTTAGATGTTTTTTTAAGATTCACTAGGTTATATGAAATTATGGAGTTGGTTTTTTATATAATGCTTGTTCATTATCTAAAATGATTAATTAGATATTATTAATTTAATTAAATATCTTAATTTAAAATTTTCTTGATAAATGAATTATTGTTATTATTTAATAGTACTATTAAGATAGTCAAGATGTGATGTTTGGTAAGATAAAAGAGAAGATTCACTAGATTTGGTATATAAAGTGTGACAAACCTATGATCTAATATGTGAAGTAATAATTCCTTAAATTAATCAATTAAAATAATTTAATTAAATAAGTTTGGTAACTAATAATGTTTTCTTATTTAATTGATTCATAATATAGTGTTTACTTAAATTAATTAATTTTGCTAAAAGTAATTTTTATTTATTTATTTTAGAAATAATAAAAGTGAAATTAAATTTGAATTACAATTATCTTATTTAAGTTATTGAATGTGCAAACTTGGATTTTACAATTAAAAAATTAAAATAATTAGTTAAAGTAATTTTTATTTGATTTAAATAACAGTTTGCTCTAAAATTAGTTTTGAGAGAAATTTAATATTAAAATAAAGTTAGAAACTAATGTTTTATTATAATTGTTTTTGTAAAGTTTATTTTTTTAGTTTAAACACTTTTGATCAATTATGAATGGGGTACATGAAACAACAATGCTAAGATATCTTTAGTTACTGAATTAAATATTATTTTCCTAAATTATAGTTTTGGTAATAAGTCTTTGAGAGCTTTGATATGAGATCTTTAATAAAAAAAATAGAAATTCTTTTAGAACATGTTATTATTTGACATTCACAAATTCATAGGGATTTTGTTTAAGCAATTTAGAGATTTTCAAGTGCTTTTTAAATTCAAAAGTTTTTGCTTCAAGGGTTTTAGCATCTTCATTGAATTTTAGGATAAGATTTTGAAAGAGGCTAGGGATTTCTTTCAACAGTGCCATTGGCTAGAAAAGATGATGTGTCAGTCAACAAGCTCATAGTATTTAGTGTGTTTGTGGTAGCTATTGGGCCCCACTTGTAATGATTCTATATGCCTGCCGGTCATAATCAATTGGTATTAATCAATCGAAGCCACATGTTTTATTTATTTGTAACCATTAGATCAAACTACATCATGTAAGAACTACTCCAATAAAACATTATTATAATAATTAAATAATACAAAACTAGGAATTAATTTTTAAAAAAATCCCAAATAAACTTAATTTATGAAAAGAAATAATTCACAATATCTCAAATAAAATATTGATTTAAAGAATAATCAGAAGCTAATAGCTTTGAGGTACAAATAGGACTATGTCCTTTTACAACATTATACAACAATAAATTGCACCATACAATGTCCTCGATACCATATGATATCTTTGACACTGAACATGGTTGAGAGAGAACATCATCAAGGTGATTTACCACCTAGCCGCAAGGCTCATGCCTCCCCAGCCTTACTCCTGAATGGATAATCCCAACACTTTGTGAGGGGTCTAGCAAACTAAAGTCGGCATGCATGAAGGAATCTGGTTCAACATGATATATCTAACATCTCTAGCATGTATAAAATGCATATGAACTAATATCATGATATGGTAGATAGAAATATAAAATAAAATAGTAACTACTACTAACATGATTGACAAGGTTTAGCCAAAGCATATTTTTTAGCCATGTTTGACAAATATGTTACAAATAGAAATCTACTGTTCTTTGTAGCCCCATATTTAGCACCTGTCCATGCTCTTTCTCTAATTCTAATAATAGAATTGCATCATAAAATTGCATTCAATCACACAACATCTAATGATGAATTCAACAGTGGTCATTCACATAAGAAAATTATATTAATTCCATGACTTGTCTCAAACAAACAAAGATAGTCTTCAATTAGTAGATATCAACAGATCATGATTTACTTCTAAGATGTTATTTCCATTCAAAAGATATTTTTCATTTCTAATAATGGGAAACATGCAATGAAACAATAAATATCATACCATTTTGATACTACTCCTTTACAAGAAAAACTCAGTCTTTTATGCCAAGCCAACTCTCAATTTAGTGAACGAGTGATTCATTAAAGGTCCAAATCTAAATTGTTATTCTAATCCCAATAACATAGATAAATTTACCTCTAACATGTAGGATCAACCTTATCCATGCAATGACTAGTTCCATAATATGATGGAAGGTATAACGAGATCTCTGAGAGTATTTTTTAGGTAATAGATCTAGGCTATCCTTTATTCTAAGCCTATAGACCACTTTATAGACATTAGGTACATATTAATAAAAGACATAAAGTAAACTGAGAAACAATAGAACTGTGATATTAATAACTCCAACCTCTTAAAACCTTAGGGAATAAAAAATATTACAATTAAATTACTAAAAATAAACTTAGGCATGGAAAATAGATCTAGTAGGATGTTAAGTGGCTATTCTATCAAAATCCCATCTCGATCATATCAAATACATGATAACTTTTTCATAATTTATCTATCCATCAAATTACATAATAAAAGGATCGCCTAGGTTAAAGAATATCATTCAAGAAAATATAGTTGTTGATTGGCAATCTAGATACAATACAATAGAAGCATCATAATTATCTTCCAAGGATTAAATGCATTTGATTCTTTCATACCTAACTAGTTATATCATTTCATGAAATATAGTCTAACTAAAATTCTATTTTCTTTTTAAGAAAAATCATATATTCTATTCTTTAGGCAATAGCAATATAAATTCTATAACTTAATTAGAAGAACAAGAATCTAATAAAGGCTCTACATCTTTCAAAACTTGCTTCAATTTAGAATAAAATGAAATCATGATAAAGATGATAAATATCTATACATAAGTCGACACCACTATTAAGTACGTGTAATCTTTAATGATTTCTAAATTTGAGTCTATGCTCTAGTGAATTCAAAGGAAGTCATTTAAAACTCAATAGAAAATTTCATTTGGTTTGATAAAATTATTTAAAGAAATTGTAGGAAAGGTTTCAAAACAGTAGTGGATCTCCTTTCATCAACATAGTGTCCTCATTCTCCTTAGAGCAGACAATATTTAATACAAAATAAAAGTCTATATCAAGGTGGAAAGGTTTTTAATACCCAAAAAAACATGTAATGCCCCAGCTCTTACACTAGAGCATTGAACACAAACACATACAATTTTCTATATCTGAGTAACTATCTCACATTACTCTTCTTTGTAGTGCAAGTACTTTGAGACAGCATGTCGACATTTCACCATAAAAACATGAAACTATCTAAAATAATTAGTTTAGTAGAATAGTTGTTTTTGATACATCTTCTAAGATAAATCTTAAAACTAGCAATGTATGTTTAACATAGATAAATCAGAATACAAATAAAATGACAATATTCACCAATGCATGTTACAACTACATCTACAATCATGACACCTAGCATGCAATATTTACCTTAACAAGAGAAATTAACAATGAATCTATTGAACGAACTTCTAATTTGTTTCCAATTTGTTTCCACCTGATTCAGAATTTGATAAATACATTATGCAACTTTTGTTGTAACAAAAACCACCATTATCAAATAACATCTTAGTCTTAGTGCAAGACATCCTTATACACTTCAAGGATATAAAATGTAAACATAGAACTTTTTTCATATAATTTCAAGTTATCTCCATCTGTAATCCATCAAGCAAAATGATTAAATGTTCACCTCTTGCCTTAGAAACTAAGTTTCAAAAACATCAACGCATTACACCAAATAAGGTTTAGAATCTAAAATTAAACCATATGGAAAAATATAAATGCCAATTGCCTTAGACCTTTCACTTCACCTTGCACCATTCCTAGATAGGTAGTCTTGCTTCAATACCTATACTTATGTGAAGTTGCAATTTACACCATAATCGATTAAGAAGTTAGTCTCACCAGAAATTAATTAACCATGTTAGATTTTCTATTGCATGAAATGTTGCAAATATGTGCCTAAGCGGTGTTGTCATTGATATCAACATATCCTTGTTGTTATTGGTGTCAAGTGTATCCTATTTTATTGCCTAGTTAGAAGACTGAAATGTTGAGGATATTGAGAAAATTAGTAAAGATCAAAGTATGCGGACCATATCGCTGTGTAGAGGATTGTCTAAAGTAGCTCTAGTTAAGATTTGAGAGGTTTGCATAAAGATTTGAAGAAGCTATGGACATCTGAGTAGAACTAGGTTTTACAATGTTCAGAAGAGACAGAGTGATAGGAAATTGGTCTGGATTGCTCTGCAAATGAAATACTATGATTTGCAGATCTAGAAGCATGTTTGGGAAGTTAGTGTGTATCATCAACTCAAGTGGTTCGTGGTTTGGAGGTTAGCAAGCAATCTTTCTACTGTGACAGTCATGGTAGACATTGTTCTTAAGGTACCGGATGAAGATGCAAGGGATTATGTTGATTTGGAGTAGTGCGGATGTTATTGCTGAATTTAATGTGCTTGTGGAGGTCTCTGGATCGTGTCCTACTGTGTTGGAGGTCCGCATTGAAGATTGAGCTTGTTAATGAAGATTTCTTCCTTGGTGTTGCTATTTTTCCCAGTCTTGGCTGACCAGATGATTCAAGCATGTTGTGTATGATCTTAGAGCAATTTTCTAGAGCGTGGCATATTGTTCGAGGAAGATTCAAGCCCTAGCTATGTTTGGTCAACGGTATAGTGATCTGCATTAAGTTAAGCTGACCTTGATGTTCATTCCAAGGTTGATGAGGCATATAAATACTTGTTGATGAGTTGTGGAAATTAGTCCTTGTGAGAAAAGGATAAAATCATAAGAAAGGTATAGAGGTAGAGCAGAAGAGAGGAGAAGCAAAAGAACAAGAGCAGTAGAGGATGAAGAGTTAGCGAAGAATTGTTTGGGGTAGAGTAGAAGCTTTTATGATCTTTCAATGGGACTGAACCAAGCATAAAAAAGATGCTATTTCTCAGTTCATTCTTTTTGTATTAAACATAAAATCTTGTAGGCAGTGAGCCTCTTTGAGTAGTGGGCTCTGGGTAGTGCACATGAAGGCAAGTGCCTTCCCATTTCTTTTAAGTACTTTTAATGGGGTACGAATCTTGTTGGTTAACCCCCACCGTGGTTTTCCCTTAACCGAGTTTCCACGTTAAAAATCTTGGTGTCAAGTGTGTTAATTGTGTTTTTGCTCATGTGCTGTTGATTCATGCTTTAATGTTTACATCATTAATTAGTTTGTAAGTTGTGAAAGAAGATTAAAAGTAGAAAAGGTTACATTTGTGTGACAATTGATTCAACCCCCTCCTTCTCAGTTGTCCAGACTAATTCTAACAATTGGTATCAGATCCAGTTCCTCTAGAAGAAGCTTGATTGCTTGAGGAGATCCAAGATGTTGACCTACAAGAAGGAAAGTGTGAGATTTGGTGGAACAAATTACTCCCTTTGGAAGGTACGCATGTAGTGTTATTTCCAAGGTATGGGTGATGCCTTTTGGTTGAAAACTAAGAATGAGTATAATATCTCGGAGAAAGGCCCTTCAATTATAGATGAACTCAAGGAAGATGAGTACAATATTCAAGCTAAAGAAGCATTGTTAAGTGCACTGACTAATACTGAAATGACAAATGTCCTAGAATTAAAAACCACTCATGAAATCTAGGAAAAGTTGGAAACTCTGTATGAAGGTGATGAATATGTCAAATGTGCCAAGCTATAAAGCCTGAAGGGTAGATACGAAAGATTGATGATGAGACAAGATGAAAATATTACTTCCTACATGCAGAAAGTGAATGAACTTGTGCCAGTATCAGGAGTGCTGGTGGAAAATTGGAAGAATCAGAGATTGTTGCCAAAGTGCTCAGATCCTTACCTGCAGCATACAAGCATAAAGTTGCTTCCATTGAAGAGATCAGGAATGTGACAACTGTTACAAGGGATTAGTTGGTTGGTAAGATTTTAGCTTTTGAAATGAGTGAGTTTGGTAATTCTCTTCCTAAGTCTAAATCTACATTTAAGGCCAGTGTTTATGGAAAAGAAAGATATGATCCGGGTGAAATCTCTTCAAAAAGATCAAACAGATTTGCCAAGGCAAGGAAGGATCTTGAAGATGATGAAGTTGAGGCTATAGAACTTGAAGCCCTTATTGCCAAAAGATTGCCAAGAGGATCCAATAAGTATGAAGGAAATTTGCCTTTAAAATGTTTTACTTGTAACAAGATTGGTCATTTTGCCTCAAGGTGTTCAAAAAGGGTTTCAAAGCCAAACCCTAATAGATCAAGGGCTCAGAAGAAATGTTACTATGTCTAAGAAGCTAATGAAGAAGGAGTCACATATGATGAATCTGATATGGGAATTAACTCAGGAAATGAATGGGTGTTCATTGCCATCAAAGAAGAAGATCCAGTGTCTACTAAATCTACTGGCTATGTGAATGTGGAAGGTGTCTTGGCTGCTCAAATTGAAGAAAAGGATGAATGGGTGATTGACAATGGATGTTCTCATCATATGACTAGTGATAAAAGTAAGTTCATAAGTTTGGAAAGGTATGAAGGTGGAATTGTGAAGTTTGGAGACAATTCAACTGGTAGAATTCATGGCAGAGGATCCATCTCTTTTGATGGTAAGAATAACACTAATGATGTTCTATATGTAGAAGGATTGAAGCATAATCTTCTCAGTGTTGGATAGCTGGTTGACAAAGGATATGATCTCTGATTCAAGGATGGAAAATGCAAAATCTTAGTAAGCTCCAGAACTGTGATTGCATCAGGTACACAAACTAAAGGTATCATCTTTCATTTAAGTGGTACTGGAAAAAGTTGTTTGATTGCTCAAATTGAACATAGTTGGCTATAGCATAGGAGAATGTGTCATGTGAATTTTGATAATATTGTCAAGATAAGTTCTACTCAGGGTATGAGAGATCTTCCAAAACTTGTGAAACCTACTAATAGCATGTGTAGAGAATATCAATTGGGTAAACAAAACAAAACTTCATTTAAC
This sequence comes from Cunninghamia lanceolata, assembly GCA_027924645.1. Classification (NCBI taxonomy): domain Eukaryota; kingdom Viridiplantae; phylum Streptophyta; class Pinopsida; order Cupressales; family Cupressaceae; genus Cunninghamia; species Cunninghamia lanceolata. Next base: position 3,294,354 of record BSBN01000925.1, on the reverse strand, counting down.
AGTAAAGAACAATTTTCAAGTGGACTACTAGAACTTGTGCATACTGATCTATGTGGTCCTACTAGAATTAGAAGTGTGCAAGGAGACATATATTTTATGTTGCTGATTAATGATTACTTCCAGATGATGTGGGTAACCTTCTTGAAAGAGAAATTAGAAGCTCTTGACAAATTCAAGGTTATGGTTGAGAATGAGATTGGTGAGAAGATAAGTGTCTAAGATCCAACAGAGGTGGATAGTTTACCTCCGGTGAGTTTGATACATTCTATGAAAAGCATGGAATAAAAAGAAAATTATCTGCTCCTAGGACTCCTCAGCAGAATGGAGTTGTGGAAAGGAAGAACCGGACCATTCAAGAAGCTGCTAGGACAATGATGATGGAAGCAAATGTTCCACAATTCTATTAGAGAGAAGTTGTGAGTACTGCTATCTACACTCTTAACCGGGTGTAGATCAAAGGCAATTCTGGTAAGACACCTTATGAACTATGGTTTGGTCATCCTCTTACTATGAAGTATTTCAGAGTTTTTGGTAGTAAATGCTATATCAAAAGAGATGAAGATCTAGGCAAGTTTGATACAAGAAGTGATGAAGGAATATTTTTGGGTTACTCTACTCAAAGCAAGGCATACCGATGCTTCAATAAGAGATTGAAAAAGATTGTTGAAAGTGCTAATGTCAAAGTTGATGAGAACAAAGAAAGACCTTCCAGGTCTTGTGGATATGATTTAGATGATCAAGATGAAAGTCAAAGTCAAGGAAAGCAAATTCAAACCTAGACTTAGATCTAGATTGATCTGGAAAACCCAGTGACTCAAGAAGTTAGTGCAGATGTTGAGGAATGAGCTCAAGAATCAGAAGTTCAAGAAACTCCCAAAACCTCCAGGTATGTAAGGTTGAATCATTCTAAAGATCAAATCATAGGAGACAAGAATAAAGGTGTTCAAAGTAGAAGAAGAATTGTTGAAGATCAAGTAGAGGATTGTTTGATTTCAAAGATTAAACTAAAAATAGTGAATGAAGCTTGTAATGATAAAAATTGGGTAAAAGTAATGTAAGAAGAATTAATGTAAATTGAAAAGAATCATACTTGGAATCTTGTTCCTAGACCTAAAAACAAAAATGTAATTGGAAACAAATGGGTCTTCCAGAATAAATTAAATGAAGATGGTGAAGTTGTGAGAAACAAAGAAGATTGGTATGTAAAGGATATTCTCAAGTAGAGGGAATTGATTTTGAAGAAACATTTGCTCTGGTGGCAAGAATTGAAGTAGTCAGATTATTTCTTGCATTTGCTGTTTTCAAAGATTTCAAAGTTTACCAGATGGATGTCAAGTCAGCATTCCTGAATAGAGAGTTAGAGGAAGAAGTCTACATTGAGCAACCGAAAGGATTCCAACTATCTAATCAAGGAGATACAGTCTGTAGATTGAGGAAAGCTTTGTATGGACTCAAATAAGCCCCAAGAGCCTAGTATGCAAGATTAGATAAGCATCTACTAAAGATTGGATTTAGCAAAGGCACAACTGACAGTAATCTTTATTTCAAGATTGATTATGAGGACATCCTACTTGTTGAGGTATTGGAAATGGAAGCATGTGTAAGAAATTTTCTAATCAAATGCGAAGTGATTTTGAGATGTCCATGTTTGGTGAAATGAATTTCTTCTTAGGTCTACATATCACTCAGTCAGATAAAGGTATCTTCATATCTCAGTCTAAGTATGTGAGAGAATTGTTGAAAAAATTTGGAATGGAGGACTCAAAACCAGTAAGTACTCCTATGGTAACTAGATGCAAGTTGAATAAAGATGGTGATTCACCTAAGACAGATTAGAAAAGGTATAGATCAATGATTGGAGGACTGCTTTATTTGACTCAGACCAGACATGATATTATGAATACAGTTGGACTTATTGGTAGATTTCAAGCTAATCCTAAGGAATCCCATGTTGTAGTAGTCAAAAGAATTTTTAGATATCTAAAGGGAACATCTAATTATGGCTTATGGTATCCAAAGGATAATGACTTCACTCCTCATGCATATACATATGCTAATTGGGCAGGAGATGTGTATGACAGGAAAAGTACTAGTGGTGGTGCATTCTTCTTGGGAAGGAGATTGATTTCTTGGTTGAGCAAAAAGTAGGAGGCAATATCTATGTCTACTGCAGAGGCAAAATATATAGCAGCCACAAACAATTGTACTCAAGTTCTATGGATGAAGCAAATGTTGAAGGACATCAGAATTGTATTTGAGGACCCTGTTACAATATTCTGTGATAATTCAAGTGCAATAAGCATCTCAAAGAATCTGGTGTTGCATTCAAAGACAAAGCATATATCAATCAAGTTTCACTTCTTTAGAGAGAAGGTTAATGAGAATGAAGTCAGATTGGAGTTTGTTTCTGCAAAGGATCAGATTGCAAATATCTTCACTAAGCCTCTACCCAAGGATAATTTTGAGTATCTCAGAGAGAAGTTAGGGGTTATTAACCCTTCTAATCAAAACTATGATGCACTAGGGTGCATCAATTCAATGGAATTCACAGTCATATCTTGTGATCTGGATTGATGTTAAAGAGATACTACTTAGGGGAGTAGTCAGTATGCAAGTTTTAGAGATCAGCCTGAAACAAAAAGGGGGAGAAAAGATTACAAATATGTGTCATTTGCCATTGATGTCAAAGGGGGAGAGAAATCATGTGAAAAACTAGTTGCTGATGAAAGGGGGAGTAGTGAAGAAAGTGGTTGCAGAAGTGATAAGAGAAAGGGGGACAAGTTCTTATCTTGATGGTTAAATCAGTTTTTCACAACATATGTTGCCATCAATGACAAATTGGGAGATTGTTGCAAATATGTGCCTAAGCGGTGTTGTCATTGATGTCAACATATCCTTGTTGTCATTGGTGTCAACTGTATCCTATTTTATTGCCTTATTAGAAGACTGAAATGTTGAAGATATTGAGAAAATTAGTAAAGATCAAAGCACACAGACCATATCGTTGTGTAGAGGATTGTCTAAAGTAGCTCTAGTTAAGATTTGAGAGGTCCGCATAAAGATTTGAAGAACTTATGGCCCTCTGAGTAGAACTGGGTTTTGCAGTGTTTTGAAGAGACAGAGTGACAGGGAATTGGTCCAAATTGCTTTCCAAATGAAACACTATGATCTGTAAATGTAGAGGCATGTTTGGGAAGTCAATGTGTATCATCAACTCAAGTGGTTTGTGGTTTGGAGGTCCACAAGCAATCTTTCTAGTGTGACAATAATGGCAGACAGTGTTTTTTAGGTACCGGATGAAGATGCAAGCAATTTTGTTGATTTGGAATAGTGCGGATGTTCTTGCTAAATTCAATGTGCTTATGGAGGTCTCTGGATTGTGTGCCTACTGTGTTGGACATTCGCATTGAAGATTGAGCTCGTTGTTGAAGATTTCTTCCTTGGTGTTGTCATTTTTCCCAGTCTTGACTGACCAGATGATTCAAGTGTGTTGCAGAAGATCTTATAGCAATTCTTTGGAGCATGGTGTATTGTTTGAGGAAGATTCAAGCCCCAGCTATGTTTGGCTGATGGTATAGTGATTTGCATTAAGTCAAGCCAACCTTGATGTTCATTCCAAGGTTGATGAAGAGTAAATACTTGTTGATGAGTTGTGGAAATTAGTCCTTGTATGAAAATGATAAAATCATAAGAAAGGTACAGAGGCAGAATAGAAGAGAGTCCATAAGTAGAAGAACAAGAGCAGTAGAGGATGAAGAGTTAGTGAAGAAGTGTTTGGGGCAGAGTAGAAGTTTTTGTGAGCTTTCAATGGGACTAAACTAGGCATAAAAAAAATGCTATTTCTCAGTTCATTCTTTCTATATTAAACATAAAATCTTGTAGGTAGTGAGCCTCTTTGAGCAGTGAGCTCTGGGCAGTGCACTCGAAGGCAAGTGCCTTCCCATTTCTTTTAAGTACTTCTAATAGGGTACAAATCTTGTGGGTTAACCCCCACCGTGGTTTTCCCTTAACCAGGTTTCCACATTAAAAATCTTGGTGTCAAGTGTGTTACTTATGTTTCTGCTCATGTGTTGTTGATTCATGCTTTAATGTTTACGTTATTAGTCATTTTGTAAGTTGTGAAAGAAGATTAAAAGCAGAAAAGGTTAAATTTGTGTGACAACTAATTCACCCCCCCTCTCAATTGTACATACTAATTCCAACATGAAATAGTAAAGGGTCAAGACCTAAGGGGCCGGACTATCCCTCGGGGGATCATCCAAGATGTCCTTGCCTATGTACACACAAAGGATTCATAGTTTGGTAGACTTTCAAATTAATAATTTTTCAAACTTTAAATAGTATCTTTATAAAGATACAATAAAAGGTATAGACCATTTTTTAACAAGAACTAAGCTCTCTTATCCAAGCCAAAGGAGGGTACAACATCAGTAAGAATAGAGGTACTTAACAAAAGATAAATTGTATCAATGTCAACTAACTAACATAATGTAATTATTGTGTCATAGAAGTACTATGTAGGATTTAACAACTTTTTCCATGATCATCGAAAGTTACATGATTTAATCATAGTAACCAAAATAGTAAAGGAAATAAAAACTATAGTATTTGCATGAGAACCGATTTCCTAAATATAGGACTAAAGAAAAACTAATAAATATCCGGCCAGATGAATACAATGTACATTCTATTTAAATCTAGATATTTTTGTGAATACAAAATAAATTACTTGATGGAAGAACTATCAATAATAGAAAAAAAAAAAAAATAATGATTATATGATAATTCACATGGAAAATGCCAAATCTAAAAGGTTGTTAGTAGAGTAACAAACAATTTAAGCTAATCTTAGATTTTAAGCCATGCTGCATAATAATGGAAAAAATAGATATTGTTTATCGAAAACATTCAATATGAACCAGAAGTACCCAAACTCTAGTGTATACAATGGAATGGAGAATCCGATGTTAAAAATATGTCACTTACTACCATAAAAGACCAATATAACACAGACGTTTAACTGGTAGTCAAACCTGTATTAAAAAGTGATCGATTCCCAAATGAATTTAAACTTCTCATAAATTCATTGCATGATTATAAATGAAATGAGTAATAACTGTTATCAAACTACTATTTAAACAACAATTTACTTCTATATATAAAATAAATAATTCTAATGCATATATAATACAATTATATATACTCATATAATTAATTATGAATTTGTAGAAAAAATTAGTAGATCAAATCTTAATGCTGAAAGTAAATAATAAAAAAATACTATAATTTACTTATTAAGGAAAACTATCAATAATATTAATAAATGTTATGGAAAAATAAACATTTATTGGGCAAAAATAAAATTAAACAACAATCTAAAATTATTCATATCTTTTTCATTTCTAAACGAAATTTAAAAATTTAAATTGTTACAGAAAGATGAAACATAGGAGAATAAAACCTAGAAAGGAATTAGAGAGATTGATGAACATACAAAAGTTGTTCATGCCAAAAAATAGACAAATAAAACAGTTATGAGCATTGAATTCATAATATGAATACAATTCTTCATTAATATATAATTTATTGTAGATTTATGAACTCTTTATGTAGAATTCTTTTTCCTTACTCTTCATTTTATTCATCCAATCAATAAACATAAAAGGTCCATGCAAGGTTGTAAAAATTGGCTTGGAAGATAAAGGGAGCAAGTTATTAGTCCCTGCCTTCGGCAGGGTAACTATTGTTTTCACCGTAATAGCATTTCTTTGGGCGTTAGCATTTCTTTGGACATTTGACTTTATGCAAGTGTTATAATCGAAATTAGCCTAAGCTTTTTATTCTATCCTTGGTATTATTTTCCCGTTGATATCTGTGCAATGACAATAATCAAAGTTAAACCTAAGTCGCATTGACAATTTGTTTGCCCATTGGCAATTTAGTTGAGATAGTTTAGCCTAAGCTTTTTAGTCTATCCTTGGTATTATTTTCCTGTTGATATCTCTGCAATGACAATAATCAAAGTTAAACCTAAGTCGCATTGGCAATTTTTTTGCCTATTGGCAATTTAGTTGAGATAGTTTTTGGATTCTTAATATTTTAGCTTGTCTTTGCATAGGGTTTCCTTTCTTTTTGCTGCGTCTCGGCGTGTGATCCAATTTCAACTCATGGCTGGTTTGAGATTTGCATGTCCTCATGGGTTCCAGCATGGATGCGTGTGGCTCGTTTTCCCTTGCAGACACTGATGTAGAAGAAGGCCTTGGCGAGGAAGGAGTGCTTTTGCTTCTTCTGGTTTATAGATTCTTTTCCCTGTTCTGCAGCTGGTTGATTCTGCTGCTGCTCTTGTGGATGCTCCTCATTTTGTTGAAGTTGAGGCAGAGAAAGAAGGGCCAATTTCAATCATGGGAGGCGGATCCTTTCTTTTCAGCGGATGAACAGGTTTGCATCTGATTGATTTGTTGGCATTTTCTGATACCCATTTGGTCTTTTATGTTTTTTTAGGGTGCACTAGACAGAAGTCCTTCGCCACACGGTGGGAGGGGAGCTCTGCCCTCTGAAGGTGGCAGCCCTTCTGATATTCTCTTTCTTGCCGGAGGTGGCCATTTCCTTTCCGTTTCCCTTCCCCTCTTTCTTCATCTTTCACCGGGAAGAAGAATTTGGGCAAATAGGAAGCTTTTTATTCTATATATTGCTAGTTAAACTATTGTCATCATCATGTTGACCATAAAGAGGTGGCCGGCTGTTGTTTCACTTCACCAGGAGAGGTCGGAAGGGCTTGCATGCGGCCACAACTGTTTAGGCCAATGTTGTGTTCCAGGTAAAACTTTACTACAATTTTTTTTTCATTTTGGGGTTTTTCATTTTGCTTGTTTAGGATTGTATCCCCAAGTGAAAATCTGAAATTCGTCTAAGAACAAAATTAAGTCGATACTTATTTAATGCGATCAATGGTATTTTTTCAACCATCATAATAATATAAACCATTGATCGCTAATCTTGCAGCTACAAATAATATTATTGTCCACCTGTCTTTAAACCTATTACAATAGATAACTGTTGTTTCTGGGCTTGTTAAAAATCTCCTCTAGAAGGATATTGAGGAAATAAGTCCAAGGTTCTCAACTCAGAAACATCTACTGAAGAATTTCTGCGAAACCCACTATTCACCTCTTCTTCTTCCTACATATAAATGAGCATCAGTTAATGCAATTCTCTGCTCCTCTGCTAACTGTGAAGGCTACATTTTGTTCACACCGCACATCAAAGCTGTGGAGAGGCCATACAAAAGGGTGGCAGCAACATTATTACTATTATTATTGGGTAAACCCTGGAGAACGAGTGCCAGCAGCGTGATGTTGGTGACGGGGGTGAGGAGGAGTTTGTTCCATCCGTCTCTTTGCTGTGCGAGGACACCATGCATTTATGCCCGGTCTGCTGCTGCTACCGCCATCAAACGCAGCTTGCTTAAAATTCACATGCTGCAAATCAAGCCAGCTTATGTGATTACTACCCAAGTGGACTGTGCAATCAGACTACATAGCAGACATGTAACCTGTTTACAAATTCACCACAAAAAGAGCAATACTCTTATTTTAGGAGACACAGGTATTCCTAAGCTTTTATATTCCATTGGTGCCTTCCATGCTCATTGAATGCATTTTAATGTAGGTTGCAAATTTTGAAACAAAATAAGAGACTTATGATGAAGTCCACCCACAATAAGTTGTTTTAGGTAAAGCTCTATAGCAATACCTATATATAACTTAAATGTGTTTGATTGCAAGGCCTAAATTTGTTTGAATGACACATTGACTGTAAGAGCCTCATTTGGAGCCTCATTTGGAGCACCTTTCAAGGGAACATCATGAGGTACAAAGATACACTGTTAATTCTCAAAAGTGGTTTTATTGTGCTTAAATTTCTTTGCAAGGGGTTCTAAGAAGTCTTCCATTGATACACAGCCAAAAGTGGATCCATTTGTTACAGTACCCTTTTTAGATTTCTCCTTCTTCAAAATCAATGAATATCCCACTGAACTAGGGCCCCATGCATAAATAGGTATCTGCAGATTCAATCCAGATCACTCTGCCATTGTAGGCTTCTCATCCTGCATTAAGAAACCCTTGACAAATATATCAGTCCTACAATCGTGTTGTTGACATTTTCACCATTTTTTTTTTTAATATGGTTGACACTTTCTATGTTCTGTCTGCAGTTAAACAATGTCAACCAATTTTTTAAATATTGTTGACACTTTCTATGTTCTGTCTGCAGTTCAATAATGTGAAATCGTTAATGTTATTGGAAGGATTAGGTTTTTCAAAGGAAATAATATACAGATAATTCAGTTTTTGCATTCCCAACTATTTGTAACACTTGAGTTATCGAAAGGGCAAGATCTTAAAACAAACTAGTCTTTAGACCATATTATCACATATGCCAAAAATTTGAAAAGAATAAATAAATGTACGGTGACAGAAGTTGATCATATGTTGGGGGCTTAATAAGATAGTTATAGCTCTAGAAATGCTTAATACTGTTTATCTTCCCAAGATCCATAGTCACAAATTGTCAGTATAATGAAAATTATATGAATTTTTTCTATCCAATGGGCTGTATTGAACTATAGGAGGTAGCTTCTGATAAATTTCATAGTTGCAAGAAATGCAATGACAGTGTCGTTGCACATTTTGTGTTTTATATGTTATCTGCCACTTTTGCTATCTTCTAGGGCAGGGGAAATATTAACAAAGGTCATGGAAATTGAATTAATAGTTGCCAGATGCATTTGTAAATAGTTTCTAACCTCTCTGGAGTATTTTTAACACAATTGTGGCTTCACAATGCTCTGATTTCATTTCATTGTTCAATAGTATAGAGTTCTATTGCATAGCCAATTGTTCAAACATATCTTTACCAGTCATTGCTTTAAGACTGATTTTTTAACACCTTTAATTTTGCAGTCTTCTTGATAGCCACATAGCAAATTGGACAAAAAAATCTATAGAACAGGTAAACAAATTAACTTCCTAACAGGTTTATCTTTGTAATTTTTTTGGATAGTACAGAGTTGTATCATTGCTTTACCACTGATTTTAAAACACCTTTTATTCTGCAGCACAAAAGACATTGCAATAACAATATTCTAACATGCTTCCACAGTTGTATCATTGCTTTAGTGCTGATTTCAAAACACCTTTTTCTCTGCAGCACAAAAGACATTGCAGCAACAATATTTGCTAGCGCCAGATGATGCTCGGTCCTCCACCAGTGATAGCTGCCAACATAGATGCATTTTTCAATCCAACAAAATTGCTTTCAAAACAATGCCCTTTCACTTACCTTCCAGCTTTAGGCAGGGACTCCAGCTGCAGCGCAGCCCTTGTTTTTTTTGATATAAGATATTTATTTAATACTGTAGAAAAGGGGATAAAAATAAATAAATGATGTGATTAGGAATAGATCAAAGCATGAGACAGGATGAAAAAAATCTCAAACACCAAGATTCTTAGCAAATAGCTTTTAGACAAAATTTTCACAAGGCAAAGCTTGATTCTACAGTAATTATTAAGTTATAAAGATTAGACTGATCTTCATACTAAAGGGTTGGAAAAACCATACCATAAAGCATGAGGATGCAATTATTTGTTGATCCTAAGAACAAGTAATATAAGCTTACTAAAACTCATTCGAGCTAGCTGCCGCTGCTAAAACTCTTATATAAAAAATACAAGCTACCAATTAGCCTGAAACCGTGTAGGTCAACGATAACTGTTACCGTTTCCTATTTAGAAGGTCTCTAACTTAAGCACAACTGAGACTAATTATCCACAGACCATGTGACATATCTACAAGTTTTTAGCAAATCAGAAGAAGACTCAAACAGTGTTGGAATTCGACTAATAATAACTATTCTTGTAGTGGATTATTCTTGGATATCTTATGTTGCAGGAATGTGTGTAAATGATAACTCTCAAACAAAATCCTTTCTGAGGAATAAGCCCCATGGCCATGCTTGATTAGGAGAAAAGTAATGAATTGATTTATTAAAAATCTTAGAACTTCACGCAAAACAATTGGAAGATCAAAAAGCCAAAACCTTAGCTTACGTCCTCTACATCTTTGACAAGTAAAGCAATGCAAACAATTGCAAAGCACTATAAGAAAATTTTTACAGACATGTATGTTATATGAAAAAAGCATAGACAACCATGCTTACTATAGTTCAAGAAAAAGATTTCATGAATTCTAACTCAACATAATTCTTTTGAACATATCAAAGTTCTGTTTAAATACTTTAAAAATGAAAGGAACAAAATATTCACAGTATACCATACGACTAAGAAGACTCAACCACTACCATAGAAGAATTCATACCTAGAAATATGTATAAATAATTATATATAGTCCACTATGAAAGAGTTCTGAGGCCATGCGTTACAATCCAAGCAGTATCACTCAAATCTCATCCAAAAAAGTACTAGCCGCATCCAACTTTCTTTATACTTCGTGGGATACCAGCTTCTACGTAGTCTTCCTTTTTCCCTTTCTATATACTGTAGTATATCTTCTTAATAATCATCTTCTTTTTCTCCCCAAAATAGCCTTCTCAATGTATTATTTCTCTACCTTCTTAGGTTGATATTAGAACTCTCTTTCTTTAATCATCCAAAAGGGAATAAATCAAATGCTTTTATAGACATTTGAAATAAATCAAATGCTTTTATAGAATTTTTCTCAAGAATCTCATGCAAGGATTGAATAGGATTCCCTCTGGAAAGACATTCTATTTTTTTCATTAGATTAGCTTTTCCACTCAAAGTGATTTATTTTTATTTATAGAAATAAATTTAATTCTTTGTTTCTTTATCTAATATTTCTTTTTAGGAATATTTTTTTTTCTTCTATTATCATTACAACTTCTAGAATTCTAACTTCTAGAATTTTAAATTAAATAATTTTAATTATAAGTTAATTTAATTTTAATTCTATATATATATATATATGAAATAGTCTTTAATTATATTAAGAACATAAAGTATCATATAAAATTATTTTAATAATAAGTCACGCACATTATAGATTTTATAAACCTCTATAGTGACTTAAGATCAAGCTATTTTACATGCTAAAATCTATAACTGTTTTACCAAATGATCAGAATAAAATAAGAGGTCATTCTCCTCTACAACCAATAATTGCCATGGAAACAATTAAAAATGTTAGGGTTCAAAGATTAACCAAATCTCTTAAATATAATAAATGAGTTAAAGCCACAACCTCCTTATTGTAACTCTATAAATACAACTATTTAGATTGCTTTATCCTTATATCTAACTCCATTTTATCCACAATAGCACTAACTAAAAAAAATACTAACATTTTATGTCCTACAAATAGAGAATCAAACTAGAACATACCTTAATTGTGAGTTTACCCTAGCTATCAAAAATATCAGCTTGGATTTCAACATCCCATAAATAAAGTGTTGTCTATTTATGTCTGCTATTCAAAGATTTTCTTCGGAAGAACTAGTGAGTTTTGATAAATAAATATCAATTAAACAAACGATCTTGAATATACTTATGTCAAGACCTAAGACAAAACATTTCAATAGTTATATGCTACATTCATCGATAATAAGATGTGATCAATAACATAACTTAACTGAATACTTACTCCACCTAACTCAAAATATTTATAATGTTTTCTTAACATAAGAATGCCAGTAAGTCTATCATTGTGGATATTAGATGGGGTTTAGGTTACCTTACACCCTTAAACAATGATGTCCCACCTCCTATGATGTCCTTAATCAACAATAAGGGGGTGGCTAGTGTAAAAAGTTTCCATGGTTTTGTTAAATGCTACAACTCTTACTAAATCCAAATGCCTCTTCTCAACCCAAATTACATAGGAAATATTGGTACAACCAGGGAACTCAAGGGTGGCCAACAACATGGACTATGTTATTTTGAAAGTTGGATAGCCAACATCCACAATTATACCTTGAGATTGAGATTAAGGAAATATAAGAAAACAAATGGTGTGGCCTTAGAACAGAGCATGGACATACATCAAAGTATAAAGGAATGACGAATCACATCAGATGTTGTTGTTGCAAATGCCTCAGTACACATGTATGCAAAATGTAGACGCATGCACAAAGTGTTGATGTTTTGTAGTAGCGGGAGATTTCTAGGCCAACTCAATGAGGAGTCACACCCCATTCATGAAGAGGCACCACAATTACATATATATACACATGCAATATTTTTCATTTGATCAGACACACAAGTTCTTTCTTCTACAACAGATCAAGTTTGATTGAAGGTAGAATTAGCACTTGGAGAAGAATTCAATCACCTTCAGCATATTGTCATATTGCTTGTAAAGCATATTTTTGCATTATCTATTCTATAATATAAGAGAAATTATTGGGTGGGTTTTTCTCCCTTGAGAAGGAGGGTTTTCTCAGGGAATATGTTGTGTTAATGTGTTTGAACTGAAATTAAAGTTCTATTTTTTATATCTGATCATAAATTCAACATAGTATCAGAGCAGGTAGAAGAAAGATCGTGATCAGATTCATTCAAGAACCACTACCCTCCTATCTTATTCTCATCCTTGATTGCATCTATTGTCAAGATGGTGAATGGGCTCAAGATCGAAGATAGACTTGAGGGCGCATCAAACTTCACATCTTGGAAGTTTAGAGTCATGCTTGCTTTGGAAGAAAATGAGTTAGCTGAGTTTGTGGAGGGAGAAGTTCTCAAACCAACTAATGAGAATGAGAAGCCTCAATGGAAGAGAAATGGCATTAAGGAAAAAAAGATGTTGGTTGATTATGTGAAAGATCACATTGTGCCAATCATCTCCAAGTTGAAAACTACAAGAGATATGTTCAAGACTTTGGAGGAGATGTATGAGATCAACAACACAAGTCGAGCTCTTGCATTAAATCAACAGCTTCATCACATCAAGATGGTGAAAGGAGATTCTGTCATCACATTCTTCATGAAGATCACTGAGTTGAGAGATCAGCTTTCTACCATTGGGCATATAGTTGATAACAAGGATTTGACTATGTTGGCTCTTAATGGTCTTCCTCCATCTTGGGAGTCATTCATTCAAGGAATCAATGCGAGATCAAAACTTCCTAAGTTTGATTAGTTGAGGGCAGATTGTATTTAGGAAGAATTAAGGTTGGCTGTGAGAGGCATTGGTCAAAACTCTACAAATGAAGACATTCATTTCTTGCCACTTATTCCTGGAAGAAGAAAGGAAAAGAAGGAAAGAAAGGGTACTTAAAGAGGAATAGAGATAAAGGATCAGATGGTACTCCTACATTTAAGAAGAAGAAGGACTTCTCTTGCATTCAATGTTTTAGATGTGACAAGTTTGGTCACCGTGCTAAGGATTGTCTAACCAGACCTAAGCAACGGGCTTCATTTGCCAATGTGGGTGAGATCTCTCCTCAGAAGGATACAAGTGAATTTCTATTCTATTCTACTTTGTCAAGCAATGTGCCTACCAACATTCACACTTGGTTGATTGATAGTGGTGCCTCTTGCCACATCACCGGATTTAGAGAGCATCTAACTAATTTAGTAGAGAAAGATTCTAGTGTTCAAGTAATTATTAGAGATTATGCTAGTTATTTTGTGAAAGGAGTTGGGATCTCCTCTCTTCACTTGGATTATGGCATTTCCTTGTAGTTGAGTGATATTCTATTTGTTGCGGGTATCAAGTGGAACCTTGTCTTTGTGTCAGCCTTAGAAGACAAGGGATACCAAGTTGGATCCATCTGGCAAGAAGGGAATATTTGTAGGCTACAGTGAGACTTCAAAGGCCTATAGAGTTACATTCCAGGTTAGAAGTTGATTGAGATCAGCAAGGATGTTACATTTGAAGAGGATGTTGCATTCAAAAGATCTAAGGGCATTCATATGGAGATAGACAATGAAGACCAAGAGTCTCCTCAGGTATGGAAGTTGACCAGACTCCTGAGATTCAGAGGGAGGCTACTGATCCAAAAGAAGAAGATGATCCAGTTAAGCCTTTGGAACCAACTGATGGACCTAGTGATATTATTGTAGTATGAAAAAGGCCTCTGTGGGCTTGAGAAACCATGCAAGAGGCGAGAAAATATGCAGCTCCTTGAAGATCTCTTAGAGAAAGCAAGAGACCTCATAAGTTCTCAGATTATGTGTTTTTAATGAGTCAAATTATTGAGTCTAAGCCTTCCAGTGTTGAGGAAGCTACTAGTCAGCAAGTATGGAGAGATGCTATGGCTGAAGAGTATCAATCCATCCTCAAGAATGATATTTGGGACATTGTACCTAGACCTAAAGGAAAATCTGTTGTTTCTTCTAAGTGGCTCTTCAAGATCAAGCATGTAGCTGATGGGAGCAATGAGAAGTACAAGGCTAGGTTTGTGGCTAGAGGATTCTCTCAGAAAGAGGGAGTAGATTATTGGGAAACCTTTGCTCCAGTTGCTCGTTATACATCCGTTAGGACCATCATTGGTATTGCAGCATTTAAAGGATGGAAGATACACCAAATGGACATGAAGACAACATTTCTAAATTGTGTAATCAAGGAAGAGGTATATATTGAGCAACCTAATGGCTTTGAGGTTCATGGGAAGGAGTCTCATGTTTGCAAGTTGAAGAAGGCTTTGTATGGCCTTAAGCAGGCTCCTGGTGCTTGGTACAAAAGAATTGATTGATACCTGATGAGCTTGGGTTTCTCCAAGAATGATACTGATTCAAACCTATACTTCAAGGTAATTGATGGCGAAACATTAATCTTGGTTCTCTATGTTGATGATCTACTTATTACTAGAGAAGATCACCTCATTATCAAATGCAAGGAGTTAGCTTCAGAATTTGAAATGAAGGATCTTGGTCTTTTGCATTACTTCCTTGGTTTAGAAGTATGGTAGAAGCCAAATGAGATCATTCTAAGTCAAGGAAAGTATACTATTGAGATATTGAAGAGATTTGCTATGATGGATTGTAAGTCCATGTCTACACTGATGGAGACAAATTTGTTGAAGTTAAAAGAGGCTGCAACTAGTTCAGATTTGGTGGATCCTACTATGTACATACAATTGATTGGATCATCGATCTATCTAGTTAATATTAGACCAGATATTTGCTATGTAGTGAGTGCACTTAGTCAGTTCATGTGTGAACCAAGGCAAATACATCTAGTCATAGTAAAACATATCCTAAGATACTTATGTGGCACAATTGGGTATGGCTTGAGATATTCTTCTGGTATAGAGTTGAAGCTGCATGGATATACTGATTCTGATTGGGTAGGATGTGTTACTGATCGGAAGAGCACCTCTAGATGTTGCTTCAGTTTGGGGTCTATGATGATATCTTGGTGTAGTAGGAAACAATCTTCAGTGGCACTAAGCACCACAGAGGCTGAGTATATTGTATCTTGTGTGGCAGCTTGAGAAGTAGTGTGGCTTCAGAAGCTCCTTGCAGGATTGTTTGGACAATCGTTGGAGCCAACTATCATTCACTATGTTAATCAAAGCTGTGTGAAGCTTTCTGTCAATCTAGTATTTCATGACAGAACTAAACATGTTGAGATCAAATACCACTATATCAGAGATATGGTATTGAGGAAAGCAATCCATTTGAAATATATTAGCACTGATGAGCAAATGGTAGACATTCTCACTAAGTCTCTTGCCAAAATGAAGTTTGTGCATTTTTGAAACAAGATTGGAGTTGTGGAGAATGAAGCCCTTGCTGAGAGGGAGTCTCAATATCAGTGACTTCTTGAGATGTACTATAATGCATTTCTCTCTATGAGAGAGATTTGAGGTGCAAGCCCATGTTAATTCATTTACCTCTATGAGAGAGATTTGAGGTGAAAGCCCTTGGTTCCACCCTCTGGGAGTAGCCATGGTGGATGTCAAGGGTGTGACTCCATGACAACATCACATGAGAGAATCCGTGATGATTTTTTTTGTACTTGTGCTTTTCACCCTCTGGGAGTAGCCATGGTGAACTTCACGATGAGGTGACGACATCATGATTTCATGATGGGAACTTATGTACATATGCCATACATGGGAGTAGCCATGATGGTTAATATCATGATGAGGTGATATGTTCCTTTTCCACATATGGGAGTAACCATAGTGGTTGACATCACAATGAGGTGATCAGAAATTCTTCTCACTAATGGGTGTAGTCATTGTGAGTGTCATGCTAAGAGACTTCATGACATGGGTATCTGGAAAGATATCTCCCTAGCTAAGAGGGAGTGTTGATGTTTTGTAGCAGCGGGAGATTTCCAGGCCGACTCAATGAGGAGTCACACCTAATTCATGAAGAGACACAACAATTACATATATATACACATGCAATATTTGTCATTTGATTATACACACAAGTTCTTTCTTCTATAGTAGATTGAGTTTGATTGAAGGCAGAATTAGCACTTGGAGAAGAATTCAATCACCTTCAACATATTGTCATATTGCTTGTAAAGCAGATTTCTACATTATCTATTCTATAATATAAGAGAAATTATTGACTGGGTTTTTTTCCCTCGAGAAGGAGGGTTTTCCTCGGGAATATGCTATGTTAATGTGTCTGAACTTAAATTAAATTTCTATTTTTTTTATATCTGATCATAAATTCAACACAAAGCACATGAATTGTTTGACAAAAATGCCTCAAAGAAAAGTGGTATTGTGAGTTGCAATGATTACAAGATACTAAAAAATTGATATGTTGAAAAGGTTTTAAGAACTTTCAAGAAAAAGGTATTGGCAAGTGTAAAACCAGACTCCGCAACCTTTTCTAGCATCCTCCATACCTGTATTCAAATTGGAGCTTTGGAAGAGGGTATGGACATCCATTAAAGCATAATAGAAAAGAGAAATTGTTAGATTTGCAACTGTCATGGGTGTCATGTATGTGAAAAGGAGATGGAGTAAGTATCCAGCATGACATGCGATCAAAGAAGAATTTTAATATACTATAATATTTGAAGGATATGCACAAAATGGATCTTGAAAAAGGCATAGATAAAATGCATAGGAAGATGAAAGGCTAAAATCAGTGACCTGGTCAACAATTGATATAATTTCAACAATTTTAGCCAACATCCTCCCATTCTATGGAGAATTGAGAGGTATTGGCGGGTGTAACCATTCCATAGACATTTTTTAAAAATTATAATCTCCTACAATCTCAATCAACAGTGAACACACATAAGATTTATATGCTACAACAACACCTATTCCTAGATATCCCAAAGCAAGCAAAACCTCAAATCATTAACATGAACCTGCGATACTTATATATAATTTCACAAAAATTTGCATTCAAACTAGATCAGAGTATTTTCATAAATCAAATAATAGATATAAATCATACTTGGATATTAGACCCAATATTTTGCTTGATTTCTCAATCCTCTTTGATTCTCTTTCCATGATTTTCTCTTCTCTAATTTTCTACAGGGTATCCTCCATTATGTTTTCCATTTGAAAAGTTTTTCTCCCTATTTTTTCATCAAAGATTCCATTAAATCTTTCCATTTTTTTTAAAATATCCCCTCCATGCAAATTAATTGATTATCAAATAGAGACTCCTCTTTAATACCTTCCCATTAAATCTTTCCTATTTTTTTTAAAATATCCCCTCAATGCAAATTAGTTGATTATCAAATAGAGACTCCTCTTTAATACCTTCTATAGAGCATCTTTTTTAAAATGGGCACTCAGGAAGAAAAGAAAATGCTTCAATTTTCCAATAAGAAATAAAATGGTCAAAATAATTTAATTCATATAACTTCACCTCACTCATAAATAAAATAGTAAAAGCATTTAAATGCCACTAATCCACTTTTCTATTCCACCTATTTTCTAAGAATAGATAAAGATATGATAATCCATATAAATTAATTCTTGATGATGGCTTGTGGCCAAAATAGATAGAGTCAAATATTGTGGATAAATAAAAATATTTTCCAAAAGATATTTAAAATTCTATGAAAAATCATTAATTCAAAATTAGGCAAGTAATTTTTATTATGACTAAATATTGACTTAGTCTATCCTTACAAAGTAGTTATTCTAAATGCAATAATGCAACTAATTTGCAGACACACATATACACATGAATGCAAGGATGATATTTATGTGGTGTGTGCAGATTCACTTCACCAAATTTCACCTTCAATAGGCTAAACGCCCTCTAGCTTGATGATACTCTCTCTCTCCCTTGAGAGAGTTAGAGAGTGTTCATGTCACACACATGAGTCGAAATTAGTCAATAGTCATTTAAAAAATACAATTTAAACTCATAATTAATTATTGAATGTTATATCCCTAACTTTGACTATACTTTACTTTTTACTTCTAAGTAATTGTAGATGATTATGTGTGATTTAATGATTTGGCACAAAATTAATGTTTTCATGAGTTATGTTGTCAAGATGTTAGGATTTCATAAGGATTATGAAATGATTATTGATGTACGAATCACGGGTTGGTGATTAAAAGTGGCAATCAGGAAACAGGTTTCCACCCCCCAAGAAAGGGAGGGAGAGCATCATCAGAGAGAAGGGAATAGATACAAGGAAAAGAATAGTTTGTTGCCATCTAAAGTATTGTGTTAGTGCAAATTTAGTAAACCTTTGTCAATTAAGGTAAGTCGTGTTTATCCAAGTGGTTTAAGTTGTTGATTGACTCGATAAGTTGTCAATGTTGTTTAGAATTTTTTTTATGTCTTGTTAATGTCAATCTAGTCATATTGTGAAATTGACATTGTCAAGATCGAATGATAGTCATTCTATGACTAAGATGACTTTTTGTTGAACACATCATTTATGATGTCATAAATGAGTTTTTGATTACGTCTTCAATGGCATAGTTGGTAGAATTGTTAGTAGGTTTCATGTTTATAGTTTTAACATTGATTTCGTATTTAGTTTAATCAGAATTGATGTGATTTTGTTTTATACGTGAAGGGGAGATGGACTCGACCCAATCATGCTTGTGTGTAAGTTTACGCCACATTATTGTAATTCCTTTTGACACTAATATATATGTGTGTGTGTGTGTGTGCACTTTATTATTATTAATTGTGTCATTATTCTTGAGAGGTAGGTTGTTAGTTGGTTTTAAAAGATAGCAACCTACATTATAGAAGAGTTTCTTTTCTAAACCAACTCGAGAGCATTGAATGCTTCTCTTTATGAGTCCTTGGTTGTTGGAGAGAGAGTGGTGCCTTAACACCCATGTTCCCTCTCATTGCATGCTCAAGATAAGAGCATTGAGAAGCATGTTTATGTTGCAAGTATGAGTAGTAAGTGTTGTCATTGATGTCAACACCTAAGGTTAGCATCTAAGAAAGTTATTTGGATGAGTTTGAACAAGTGTTTGATTGTTTTGTCTCCCAGAATTGTGCAATGTTTTGCTCTGTATTTCTCCATAGAATGAAATTTGGCTTTGCAGTTTTGGACTTAAGCTTATAAAGTCCTTAGCTATCTTCATTCTAGAGCATTTATGATTTGGTACAATAGAAGACAAGTTTCTGGTGTTATACTTTAGGTGAAAGTTGTTGAGTTCAGGTGATATTTGTTGTCTTCAAATATCTCCAAGTGAGATCTGTTGTGGATGGATTTTTCAGCTCTCAAGAGAATTTATGTTGTTCGTGGATGTGTCAAGATCATGTTAAAGCATCATACAAGGTCTACTTGTTATGATTGTGATCGAGGAAGCGTATGATCAAGAATATTCCTAGTTTATGTTGTTTGGCTGACCTGTTTAATTGTGGTGATCAAGAATATGTTTTTGATGAATGTTTAAGTGATGTGTAGTGTGCTTGGATAGATTTAAGTTCAATCTAAGGTGTAATACATTACACCCTCATTCTTTTGTGGCATGTGATGTTTAGGTCCAGACGTAATTTGATGTATGTATGAATGCCAACCTAGAAGATTGTTCCTATGGTTGATGAATGTAATGCTGACCTTTCAATGTACATTTGAAGGTTGATGAATTATATAAATACATGTAATGAATTTGTGTTTGAGTTGTAGGAGTGTGAAGATGTGAAGACAAGTGCAAAGTGGAAAAGTAGAGTAGAGTAGAACAATTTTTATTGTGCTTCAATGTAACTGAACTCAGGCATGGTGTAGATGCTATCCAATCAGTTCAAACCTATGATAGTGAGCCTTTATCATTTCAGTAGTGAGCCTATATATAGTGAGCATCTTTGGATAGTGAGTCCTTAAGGGTAGTGAGCCCTGGACAGTGAGCCCTAAGGCAATGAGCCTCTAATTTTTAGTATTTCTATAACATATATATCTTTGTGGGCTAACACCCACCATGGTTTTTCCCTTATAGGGTTTTCCATGTAAAAATTTGGTGTCTCATGTGTTATTGTGTTGAGCCTCTTATTTCATGCTTTCATGGTTAAATTTAAATAATAGTATGTAAATATTTGATGTGTTCATAAGTGTTCAAAGTTTTAGGGATAACTGATTCACCCCCCCTCTTAGTTGTTCGGTGCATTTCAACAATTGGTATCAGAGCCAGGGTTCCTTAGAAGTAATCTTAACAGCTTGAGGTAGATCTAGGATGGCACACATCAAGGTTGCTCTTGAAGATCTCGAAAGAACTAAAGAAGAAATTAGAGATCTAAATGAGAATGTTAAAGAAGCAGATGAATGTATCAGAAAACTAAGAGAGCAAGTGAAGAAGCTCAAAGAAAAATATAAGGAGGCTATTGAACAACTGATATCAACAAATGAAACCTTGAATGATTTAAAAATGGAAGTTGTAGAAAGAGAAAAAGCAGAAGAAGACCTAAATTTGTTGGTGAAAGAAAAATCAGAAGAATGTGCTAAGCTTGAAGAGGAAATTTGGATCCTGAAGTCAAACTTAGAGAAAACAAAAAAAATTGAAGAAAAGTTTAAGATCAATTCTGCAAAACTTGATGAGATGATTGCTAGTTAGAAAAGCCCTGATGATAAAGAAGGCCTAGGATTTGAAAAAGGTGAAAGTTCTAAAATAGGACAAGAAAGGAATGCTGAGATCAAGAAGAACAAAGGAAAATAGACTCAGAATCAAAGGAACAGACCTAGAAGACCACCAGTTAGGCAACCAAATGCTCAAAGGTACCCATCTTTCAATGGTTATTGTAATTCATGCAATAAGTTTGGTCATAAGGCTACTCAGTGTAGGAGCAGAATGAATCAAAATGTTCCATCATTCTCTAGTCAGTGTTTCAATTGCAAGAAAATTGGTCATAGAGCAAATGAATGTAGAAGTCAGACTAGGAAAGGTTTCAACAATGGAAGGACTGATCAAACTTTCAAAGGTAAATGTTTCACATGCAATAAAGTTGGTTATAAAGCTATTGTATGTAGAAGTAAAGTGAGTCAAAATTCTATTAGGTGCTATGAATGCTATAAGATGGGACATAGGGCTAATGAGTGCAGAAGTCAAATGAGAAATGGCTATGGCAGGGATAGGATAGTTAAATCCTTCAGTGGCTACTGTTATGGAAGAAATACTAGCTATAGAAATGTTGTGTGCTACAACTGCAATGGATTTGGTCATACCTCTAAGTTATGCAGAAGTAAGAACATGAAGAAGGATACTCAAGCAAAATTGAAGAAACTAGTGGATAAGGTTGATTTGACAGAAGTCAGGAAGGAGATGAACAAGGTTTGGGTCAAGAAGGAAGTAAATGAAGTCAAGGATGGGTCTGCACCAAACTTTGGTGCGGATTCTTCCTCTGAGAAGTGAATTGGGTGCTTTGACTCAAGGGAAGCTTCAATGAAAATCTTTTTCCCTTGACAAAGGATTTGTGTTGATGCCTCAACATGAAGAAACAAGGTAAAGGATTAGCGAAAAAGATTTATGTCAGGACAGAGACTATGATTGTAAAGGATAAAGGAATGGTTGTATAGATTTAGATTAGGAAAGATGACATATTATGAATTTTGGCCAAGTACCTATTTGGTAAAGTCAAGTTAGAGTGCTCCAGAAATTTGGTCCGCATTGGTCCGCTGTTGAAGATATTGCTACAGTTCTAACATATGGTTATTGATCATTGATTACATATACATCTAGAAGTTTGTATGATTTTGTTAATTGTCTTGAGAGTAATGACTAACAGAAGTTCGGGTTGACTAAACACCGTTGCTTTTAGTACAAAGTAGTTTTCATGATAATTGATGTGATGAAATCAGAGGAAAATGGACATGAGTCAAATGAGTCTTGAAGAAAAAATGAAGAAAGTATATGTTGAAGAAGCTCTGGAAAGAATTCTTGAGATCCCTAGGGTTCATGTAGAAGCATCACACTGTAAAGAGCAAAGGTACATTGATAAAGAAGAAGAAGAATTATAGATAAACAGGTACATCTCCATTTATTTTAAAAGACTAAACCTAAGACAGTTATTGAAGCTTGTAAAGAGGAGTTCTGATCAAGGCAATGGTTGAGAATGAGCTAGAACTAAGGATTAAATGCTTGAGGTCTGATAGAGGAGGTGAGTTCACATCAAATGAATTCAATATTTTCTTTGAAGAACAAGGGATAAAGAGACAATTATCTGCACCTAGAACTCCTCAGCATGATGGAGTTGTTGAAAGGAAAAATAGGATAGTCCAAGAGGCTGCTAGGACTATGTTGAAGGAAGTTGACCTATCAGAAGTATACTGGAGAGAAGCCATACATACTGTTGTGTACATCCTAAACAAAGTTCAAATTAAAGGTAACAATGCTAAAACTCCTTATGAATTATGGTATGGAAGAGCTCCTACAATGAGATATTTCAAATTTTTTGGTAGCTAATGTTATATTAGAAGAGAAGAAGATCTAGGCAAATTTGATGCTAGGTGTGGTGAATGAATCTTCCTTGGCCAAGAGTAAATCCTATTGGTGCTACAATAAGAGACTGAAAAAGATCATTGAGAGTGCTAATATGGAGGTTGATGAAGACAAGGAAAGAACATTAGATCTGAATGGATTTGATTCAAATGAACCTGTTGCTACAATGAATGAAGAGAAAGTTGAACATGAAGACAGTCAAGATGAAGAAGAAAAGGCTCTGGAAAGTACAGTTAAGACTCTCAGGTATGTAAGGATAAATCATTCTGAAGGTCAAATTATTGGTGACAAAAGCAAAGGGGTATTGACAATGGAAAGAGTTGCAAAAGATAGGTGAACTATAGTTTACTTTCTAAGGTTGAACCCAAAACTATTAGTGAAGCTTGCAATGATAGAGAAGAATCAACTTGGGAAACTGGTTCAGAGACCTGCTGACAAAAATGTGACTGGCACCAAGTGGATTTTTAGAAACAAGATGAATGAGAATGGAGTAGTAAGGAACCAAGCAAGACTACACACAAAGATTTCAATGTGTACTAGATGAATGTGAAGTCTGTATTATTTAATGATTGAAGAAAGCCTTGTATGGACTAAAGCAAGCTTCTAGAACCTGGTATGCAAGATTAGATAAATACCTATTGCAACAAAGAATTGTTAAAGTTTATATTGATCTAAGGTTATTACTAGCTATATGTGTTGTCAAGCTATCATGTTATGTTCTCTAAGAAGAAGAAAAGTTCCTGGTTGGATGCATTACTCTAATTTGAGCATAGTCAAAACTAAAGTTTTAAGAAGACAAGATATGTTAATGTAGAGGTCTTCTGAAATGTGAGCAAAAGATGACACAGTTTGATGTGTACTCCTAAAGGGGAGTATTCAAAGCAATAAAAGAAAAAGATGCAGTAGAGCATGTAGTAATCAGAGATGGTTGAATAATCTTAGATTGATCAGAGAAGAAGTGTCCAAGTAGGTGAAAGAGTTGTTGAAAAAGTTTGGAATGGAGGATTCTAAACTAGATTGTACTCCTATGGTAATTGGTTAGGCAAGAA
The DNA here is from genome assembly GCA_027924645.1 of Cunninghamia lanceolata. Classification (NCBI taxonomy): domain Eukaryota; kingdom Viridiplantae; phylum Streptophyta; class Pinopsida; order Cupressales; family Cupressaceae; genus Cunninghamia; species Cunninghamia lanceolata. The sequence continues at coordinate 3,270,420 of BSBN01000925.1, read as the reverse complement.
TGATGAATCACCTAAGATTGAAGGACTACTTTATCTAACCTTTACCAGATCAGATATAATGCATCTAGTTTGTCTTACGACAAGATTTCAAGAAGATCATAAAGAGCCATATGTGTTGGCAGTCAAAAGGGTTATGAGGCTACCTCTCAGGGGAAGCAGGTAGATGATGCTTATATGAGTTTATGATAAAGAGTAGTAAGTGTTGTAGTATTGATTAACATGGGAAGTTGTGCATTGATAATAAGATCTGAGGTGAGCTTTGTTAACTCAAGAAGGAGAGAAGTAAAAGGTCTAGTACCCTTTTCCAAAAGGGGGAGAAAAGTTCATGTGAAAACACTAAGGAGAGAATTGCAATCAGAGAAAGCATAAAGTAAGGGGGAGAAAAAAAGAAAAAGTAAGTTTGTTTGTCTTGATGGTTTTTCACATCATGTGTATAAGTAGTAAGTGTTGTCATTGATGCCAACACCTAAGGTCATCATCTAAGAAAGTTATTTGGATGAGTTTGAACTAGTGTTTAATTGTTCTATCTCCCAGAATAGTGCAATTTCTTGCTCCGCATTTCTCTGCAGATTGGAATTTGGCTTTGTAGTTCTAGAATTAAGATTATAAATTCCTTAGCTATCTTCATTCCAGAGGATTTAGGATTTGGTGTTCCGGAAGAAAAGTTTGTGGTGTTATACTTTAGGTGAAAGTTGTTGAGTTTAGGTGATATTTGTTGTCTTCAAATATCTCCAAGTGAGATCTATTGTGGATGGATTTGTTGGCTCTTAGGAGAATTTATGTTGTTCATGGATGTTTCAAGATTGTGTTAAAGCATCACACAAGGTCGACTTGTTATGATTGTGATCGAGGAAGCATATGATCAAGAATCTTCCTAGTTTATGTTGTTTGGCCGACTTGTTTAATTGCAGTGATCAAGAAGATATTTTTGATGAATGTTTAAGTGATGTGTAGCATGCTAAGATGTATGTAGCCAAACTAAGGTGTAATACATTATGCCCTCATTCTTGTGTGGCATTTGATGTTTAGGTCTAGACCTAATTTAATGTATGTATGAATGACGACCTAGAAGATTGTTCCTATGGCTGATGAATGTAATGTCGACCTTGATGTATATTCCAAGGTTGATTAATTGTATAAATATATGTAATAAATTTTTGTTTGAGGTGTAGGAGTGCAAAGATGTGAAGACAAGTGTGAAGTGGAAAAGAAGAGCAGAGCAGAAGAGTTTTTATTGCGCTTTAGTGGAACTTAACTCAGGCATGGTGTAGATGCTATCCAATCAGTTCAAACCTATGGTAGTGAGCCTATATACAGTGACCATCTTTGGATAGTGAGTCCTTAAGGGCAGTGAGCCCTAAGGTAGTGAGCTCTAATTTTTGGTATTCCTATAACATATATATCTTTGTGGGCTAACACCCACCATGGTTTTTCCCTTATAGGGTTTAATCTGGTGTCTCATGTGTTGATTGTGTTATTGTGTTGAGCTTCTTATTTTATGCTTCATGGTTAAATCTAAATAACATTACGTAAATATTTGATGTGTTCATAAGTGTTCAAAGTTTTAGGGACAACTAATTCACCCCCCCCCTCTTAGTTCTCCGGTCCATTTCAACAATTTAGTGGAGACAACTATGCTTATGGGAATCTTTAACAACCTAGTGGTGGAGTCGAATCATATAGAAAACCTTATAGCTTTATTATTGGGACTCTTTGCTGGACCATCTTCACCACCTTCATCATTTTATGCCTTCACGGAGACTTTTGGAGGCTTAAAAAGTGGAAGTATCACGGCTTAAGAGAAGTCTATTAATGACTTGAGAGAGTGGAGTCTTTAAATGCACGTAAAGTTTGAGTGGATGGGATAACTTTTGTTATCACTAAGTTGTAGGAGAGAGTGGTCATTATGACCAACTTCTCCATATTGATTACATACTAATAAAGCTTGTATTAAGGCCAAGATCTTGCTTATATTTCTGTGGCCTGATAGAGATGCTAGGTATTGACAAAAGTGGTTCAAGGATGAAAGGCAGGATGTGGTGGCATTTATGGCCACTACCTCCATCATTGTGGATATAAGTTTATACTTATTTTATATTATCATGATGTATAAGAATAACTTATACTGAATAGACTTGAGTTTTGTTTTAGTTTATGGTGTTAGTGGCATATTAAATGCTTGTCTTCAATGTGATCTTTTAAGCACTTGATTTCCCCCCCACTCCACGAAGATTGGGGAGAGTTTAAAGGAGTGTTTAAATTGTTTTGCATAGTGGTCCTTAATGACCATAAAACCTCTTTGGTTTGCATGCTAGCAAGCATGTTATTAGGCAATGATTCTACCTATAACTCCTCAACCTTGTGGAGGTAGTAACCCTTTAAAAGAAGGCTTTTTCATCAAGCTTGGACATGGAAAGGGAGGGGCTCTAGTTGCTTATGCACTCTCTACCTCTTTGTCAAGGGCGATGAACATATAAAGGTGTTGTGGAACCCATATGTGAAGATGGAGTGGAGCAGAAAGACTTACAGGAAGATGGGAGAAGGAGGACACACATCTTCTTACTTCATATATAACAAGGTTCCATATTTCCTAGTAAACCTTATGATAGTAAAGGAATGTCTCTGAGTTCTTTGTTTTTTGTATTTGACAGAAGAAGCATAGTTTATATATTTCTTTGCCCAAAAAGTTTCGTTATCATTGTGATATCATTGTATGAGACTTCTCAGAGCTATGCAAGTTTTTGATATTACTATTTTATCTCTGTATAAACTGTGTAATCCTTTCCTAAGTATAAGTTTCATTATCTTTGTTTTTCTATCTCAATGTAAGATGTAAGGACTTTACTACCTTTGTATTCTAGAAGGGGCCGTTAGGCATCACTGAGGTTGACACATGTAAATATAACTCTGATTTATAAGGCCGTATATACATATAAACTTCATTATTAGGTTGAACTATGCTTTATGAGGCTGACAGATATAGGCAAGAACCTTCAAGTATTGTAAGGTTGATGAATGTTATTAGTCGCCTTGTCGATATTTGTGTAGATATCAGTTGTTAGATGACTTAGTGTCTATTAAGTTGAATACTCTAGAAGTCTAAGATGAGCTGTTGAGTTCTTAAATCAACTAGGTCTTCCATTTTGAGTTAAAGAACATGAGTTCTTACCCCTTTTTATATCTCAAGAGTCGATGGACTCATGAAGACTAAGTAGTTAGATTATGATTATAATGTTGCTAATGTAAATTCATTCTATATAGGATTGAATATTATAAGGTTTGTTCATGATGATGTTATCATCCATTAAAACCTTAAGAGGATAAAATCTGTTATTATATTTTTTATGTAAACGAGATAAGATATAAGTTTTACATCTTGTGATCAAAGATTTTGGTATAGATATTCATTTATGACCAGAATGAAATTGTTATCTTTATGAACAACTTTGGATAGTGATAAATGTCACTTATTCAATCACAATGATAAGCATTATCAATTTAAACATAGGATGGTGAATAATAACCCTTACCTCTTCTTATCAAAGTCAGTTGACTTGCGAAAGACAAGTAGGTTGATAATTATTTTATAGACTCATACATATCTAAGAAGAGAAAGAATGAGTCCTGAGTATAGACTCAAAAATGAAGGCATTATAAGTCTTAAGTAAATATCTTGTGGAAGACTAGGATAGACCCATAGATGTGAACTAGCCTTTTCGATTAGCAACTATTGTTTTGGATAATTTAGCTCAAAAAAGAGTATACCAAGAGACATATTTGTACTTCTCCTATACTTCAAGGATGAATAAATAAACCAACTCAAGGGTTTTTTCATGCTAGGAGATGAGTAATTATAGCTTCCTTAAATAGGAATTATTCTAGTGTTGAAGTGCACATAAGTTATAGTTAATCCAATAATGGGTATCTCTATTATGATTTATTCCATGTAGGAAGAATCAAAACTCAACCCCACTTGTAAAGTGTCCTAAATATTGTTGTTAAAGGTTATGTGACATATTTACAAAGGATGAAATATACATGAGATGATACCCTGTCTTTATTGGAAAGATGATAGACTTAAGTAGACCAAGAGGTCAAAAGTATTTATTTATCCTTTATGACTCAAACCTATTAGGGTTGATAGGTTGAACTTAATTGAAAGTCTAGTTTTGAATAGTAATAATATCCATTAAGATATTATATGGATGAGGATATACCTCATTTACTATGTTTATTCATTTATGAGAAGAGTGAATTCGAGAAATGCCAAGTGGTCTAGGGAGACTAGAGGTATTTGTTCTCATGTTTTATAATACTTATGTTATTGTGTTTAGAAATCAAGGACATTTGATATTTCCATGCATTGGTTTAGAGAAGTTACCCTAGAATCATAACCTAAAGGATTTAGGAAACCTATAACTCTTATGTCAGATGTGACATAGTCTATATTTCTATTTATTGGTCAACAATGAAAGGTTGAGAAAACCATATTTGGTCAACAATGAAAGATCGAGAAAACCATAGAGAAAGATAGGAAGAGTGTTTGTAATAATTTATCAATTTGAAGTGATTCTATGATAATGTTGAAACTCATTTTAATGCATCAAAGATGTTTGATATTTAAATCAAAGAGTAGAATGACAGAAAGTCATGAACCCTAGAAATTGCAAGTATGCAATGAGGGACTCTTTAAAAGGTTAGAAATACCTAAATATTAATATTGCAAATATATCCTAGATTAAGGATTTGTTCTAAGTCAGATTAACTAGAATGGATTTATAGTAAAAACAAGTTTGTGTCTAGAGTTACTAAATAAAGAAAGTCAAACTGTAGGATGAGATAGTCTCCAAGTCAAGTTAGGGTGGGTGGACATTACGAATATGTTCATTGTGAACATCTATTTATATTGAATCTGTGGCCAAAGTAATGCATGTCTCTGCGTGCATTATCGGTTCACCGTATCTTGATTGCATGACCTATTGGAATGATCATACTTATCTAGAGGATATCTAGGGGATTGTATGATCGATAGTGTTATGTAGGATACAACACTAGTACTTAGATGGCAAATAACTATTGGTTACCTTATATCTATACTCTTCGTGAAGGGTAGGGCCACTTCGATTTGGAAGGTGTGCGGGGGACCGCTGGTCTATGGTTGGAGGTAAAACACTCAGATGATGCTCTCCCTTTGTAGAAGATGACTTGCCAAGGCTTGTGAAGATAGATATCAATATTCCAAGTGTCGTGTATTCCATGTTATGACTTATGATAGTCAAATTTATGAGGTAAAACTATTCTTTATGCCAAGTGTAGTTATGTATTGTAAATGAATTGACAAGATGTTGATTTTATAAATTATAACATGTATATTTCAGAAAGGAAATTATGATTTTTTTATGTATCTTGATTTGTTGAGATTATTTAAATTAAAAAAAAAAGAAGTTCAATCTTTTTCACCTTATGTGTTTTTATCTCTTGGTAAATATTTGATTTTAGTCATGTTTGAGAATTGGTATGTTACATTAAAAATAAGGGTTGTTACAAATCAACAACTCATGAGGCTCCAACAAGAAAATAAAGATGGTCAGAGTGGGGGGTAGCGCCATTCATAGAAAAAAGTGATGTATCAAATCTCACGTCCCACAGTAATTTCATAATAAATTAAATGTTATTTATTATTGATTTTTAATTATTTCATATAATCATATGTTCATTATTATTTTATATTGTTCATTATTTGATTATTATTTACAAGCCTATAGTATTAAAAAATGTTGAAAGTTTTATTTATCCCATAGCATGAGATCAAACAACATTGACAGCTTGTGGTGCTCCAAGCATAAAATGAAGATAGTCAGAGTAAGAGGCCACACCATTGGTAAGAAATTGTGACATGGCAATTGGTTGTGCATGGGGTATTTTTATTTAAATGTAAATGATTAAATTAATACTTTGATTCTATGTTATGGTGATTAAATATTAAAATTCATGTGACGTCATCTTCTCTTTCTCTATAAGTAGTTCAATTTTCTTCATTTAATTTAGTAGCGATTGAATTTGTAACTTTGACAACACTACATTAAAACTTTTTTAACAATGTAAGAAAAAGATGGCATCCTCAAATCTGAAAAATCAAAGAGTGAGAGGAGCCCCATCAAAGAGAAAGAAGGCAATCATAAAGTTCTATTTTAATCAATAATAATGATATTCTGCAATGGGTGAGGGTCCATCAAGATTAAATAATGAGGAAAATTTATCTAATATTTTTTAGGAAAGGTGTCTCAACCTTGCAACTACAAAATGTTACTATTCTTCCCAATTTTGGTCTTTTCGAATACCCTTTATCTTAAAAATGGTTTAGAACTTTAAAAGTTTTGAAAAGGGACTAAAAAAGACAGGGCTTACTATTTTTAGTAACTCTATATTTGAGCACGGATGGACCCAAAATTTTCCCAAAAGGTGTGGAATTACCAAGTAAACATCTTGGGTGAGTTTCAACTCAAGATCATGCCTGGATTGTAAGATATTAAAGTTTCCATTTTTTGAATCTCCCTAAAAAAATTTAAACACATATTTTAGGCACTTAGAGGTCCCTAAATACCCCAAAAGTTTTCATAACCAATGAATTTAGTTATAGCTTGATAGGTCTCTTCATGAGGTTTCTAGTGCATCAAACGGTTTGAATTAATCAGACACCCAGATCAAAAGTTATGGCTTCTGGAAGTTGGACCTCCTGTTTTGGGAAATGTGAAAATGTGTTGGACACTTAAAAGGGCTATCAAGGGGAGAGTTACACATGTTGGTGTGTGATTTGGTACATCACAAGGTATCTTTTATTGGAGATAATTTGGGTACCACTTTTGAGTTGTTTTGGCTCATGGTTTTGTAATTACCATTGACGGTTTACCATATTGAATCTCCTATATATCAGGAGCCTGAGATGGAGGTTGTGTGTAAGAGTCACATAGATAATGAGTTGCCTCTAGATATCTGGTTGGTTATACTCCTATGAAAGCTTGCTCTGCAAGTATATTGTAATCTTCATGATTCCTAAATAATATATTGGGCAGCTTTGGAGTGTGAGGTTTTTCTCCCGAAAGGGTTTCCCCATGGAATTATTGTGTTGTGGTATGATTGCTATCTATGTTTATTTCTGTAACTATTGTAAAGATCTAAAAAGTTATGCATATGCCTCCCCTCAATATTAGTGTAGGAAGTTGTTCCACTACTTTACCTTCCTTACAAGGTTGAGGAATTCTATTGGAATGACTTTAAGGATGAAGAGGTGTCAAATAAAAATCCTAAGGGAGGCATCAATGATGTGGTTCAATCTAGCAATGAAATTGTAAATTATGTAGTGATAATCATATAGGGGGAAAGTATCCATGGTACAGGTGGTGGTGAACTTGATTCTGAAAGCCTTTTGAACAAACGTAAAGCACATCAGTGGGACATGTCAAGAAATTCTCAACTTGAATGGGTTTCTAAGTATCTGTTCATTGAACCTATGAAGAATGATGATGAAGAGGGAATGTGAAAACTATGTCATTGTAAGATCTATAGCTAGAAACTAAAGAAAGACAAAACATTGCAACTGAAACTAGACAATATTGAGAAGCATGTAGGTAAAGTTTATGAAAAATAAATGTAAATGGAGAGTTGAAGTCTATGATGTGCTAGAAAATAAAATATGAATGTGCTCATGCTTAGAATGCAGCCAAGTATGGATAATACATGCAATCATGGCCATGGCTTGCCACTGTTGGAGGTTCCATATCTGCTCTATTTGGAAAGGTCATGGAAGTGAGTCATTATCTAAAACTGTATAGCTCATAATTATATTCCATATTTTAAACAGAGGCCAACCATTGACAAACTTTTTGAAATATAGGAAGTTAATGCAATTTATTAGAGTGCCCAGCCTTCTACTCTCCCATTGGTCTATCAACAATGATGGGAATGGGTTCAATGTCTGTCTATGGTGGAGAGGTAGGTGTTGAAGGCACAAGACAACTGAGAGGGGGGGGGGGTTGAATTAGTTGTAACAATAATTTTAAACCCTCATAAGCATGCTCACATCCACATTAGTTTACTTAATCCCTTAATTTGTTATGAAGATTAAACATGAAAATCAAATAACAAAAACTTAAACACATCAACACTATGCACAAGAGAACACCATATTTTTATGTGGAAAACCCTAAAAGGGAAAAACACGGTGAGAATTAGCTCACAATATAAAGTAGTAGCAACACCAAATTACAAGAGGCTCACTGCCATACAAAGAATGCTCACTTTAGGGGATTCACTGTCCAAGTGGACTCACTGCTCACTAAAAAAGAAAGAAGAAAGAGGAAGAAGTTCACTAATATAACTGCATCTAACACATGCATGGGTTTAGTTCTAGTGAAGCACAACAATAATCACCTTTGCATCTATACCAAAAGATAGTAGACACCTTCTACTCATTGCATCAAGTCATCTAACTCATGAAAGCCATAACTACGCTTTTATCATTTTCACATCACAAACTTCATCTCTTCCATGCATGCCCACACACACAAACTCTTGACACTTATTTATATCACCATAAACCTTGAAACAATCTTCAAGGTTGGCAACATAATCTTCAATCCTTGAAACAGTCTCCAAGGTCTGTAAACACACAAAATTTGAATTAGGTTTGGACCTAAAAATTCCATGATGCAAGGGAATGAAGGTGAACCAATCTAAGCCTTAACTTGGACCTAAATCCATCCAAACATGCTACACAACACTCACATATTCATCAAATCAACTCCACAATCAACGCAAACTTCTAGGTCGACTAAATAGTGTAAACATAAGGGATTCACCATCACACGTTTTCAAAAATACAACCATAACTTGCAGACCATGTACAAAGATTTAACACATTCTAGAAACATCCATGAACCACTTGAGGTCACCTATAAATCAACAAATTCATCCACAACAAATTTCACCTAAAGAAGGCTCACTGTCTGCTCACAGTCAACACTATTGAACTCTGCTACACAAGAACTTGCTTTCTGGAGAATCATACCACAAAGCTTTTGGATAGAAGGTAGATAAGGACCTTATAGAGTTGAATCTAGAACCACAACATCTAAAACCACTCTACGGAGAAATCCGGAGAAAAATACTTTCTCCCAGACACCTCTGCACAAATAAAAAACATTGTCAAATCCTATTCTAAAACTGGTGAACATAACTTTTACTGCACAACGATCCAGAGCACCAAATTCTAACTTTAGCATCTTACACCACTTCTCAACAACATTTCAAAACCACACACACAAATCTCCAACATAGAACAAATGCGAAGCAAAAACTTAAGCAGTATACTGTAAGCCAGAAGACTCCTTCAAAACACTATTTTCAATATTATTTAAATTTTCTCAAAAGCACTTGGAAACCCAACTACATAGGCATATTCTTGACACCTTTAGCATCTATATAAAGCATCCAAACCACCTTTTAGCAAAGCAATTGAATCAAACAAAACTAAATAACACTAACTTCATCAGAAGATACAGTTGACACCAATGACAACATAAACATGTTGACATCAACGACAACACCAATTAGCATGTATACTTGCAACAATCTCCCCTTTTGTCATTGATGGAAACATATTATGTGAAAAACCATCATGACACAACTCTACACTAATCGTACTCCCCCTTTCTTTTACACATCTTGCTTTCTTCCTCTACCTTTGTTTTTCACATGAACTCTCTCTCCCTTTGACATCAATGGTGAAGGGTGACATACTTTTTCAAAACTCTCTCCCCCTGATTGTGATACTGCACATACTTGCACTGTCCTCAACTACTTTCTATACTCCCCCTATCTTTAATAATCATTAACACCACTACTTGCTCCCACTGAGAGTTAGCCTCCATCATCAGTCCAAAGAAGAATGAATCTTGAATCACACTGGATTGATGCATCTCCTTATGCATCTAGTTCAAAGAAGAGGGGAAAATAACCCCTAACTTTTCCCTAAGATACTAAAATGTATCCTTAGGAACATCCTTGGTGAATATGTTAGCAACATGATCTTTTGTAGGCACATACTCAAGCTTCACTTCATTCTTTGCAACCTTCTCTCAGAAAGTGATACCTAATTGAAATATGTTTTGTCTTTGAATGTGTCACTGGATTCTTTGAAATGTTAATGGCACTAGTATTATCACAAAAGATAGGAATTGGATCATCATACTCAACTTTGATATCCTTCAAGGTTTGTCTCATCCATAACACCCGTGTACAACAAGATGCTGCTGCAATGTACTCTACCTCTATAGTTGATAAAGATATTGATTGCTTCTTGCATAGCCAAGATACAGCTCTATCTCTAAGAAAGAATGCACCTCCACTTGTACTTTTCCTATCATCTACACATCTGGCCCAATTTGCATCTGTATATGCACTTAGGTTAAAGTCATTGTTCTTAAGATACCACAAACCATGATCCAAAGTTCCCTTCAAATACCTAAATATCCTCTTCGGTACCATGACATGTGATTCTCTAGGATCTGTTTAAAATCTTGCCACATGATAGAATGCATGCATGATATCTGGTTTGGTATTAGGTATAGCAATACTCTAATCATTGATCTATATTTTCTTTGATCATCCTTATGAGATTCATCATTCTTGCTCAACTTGTAACTAGTTGTCATGGGGGTACAAAATGGTTTAGAATCTTCCATTCCAAACTTCTTCAATAGTTCTTTGACGTACTTCGAATGTGAAATGAAAATGCCCTTATTTGTCTAATTGATTTGCAGCCCAAGAAAGAAGTTCATCTCTCTACACATTGACATCTCAAATTTTTTTGCATTTCATTTGCAAAGTCCTTACACATACTTTCATTTCCATCGAAGATTATGTCATCAACATAGATCTCAACAATCAGGATTTGATCTCTACTTACATTGATGTACAAATTACTATCTATAAACCCTTTACAAAATCCCTGCTACAATAAATACCTATCTAACCTTGCATACCAAACTTTGGTAGATTGCTTTAGTCCATACAATGCCTTCTTCAATCTACATACCATATCTGGTTTATCTGACAACTAAAATCCATTTGGTTGCTCTATGTAGACTTCTTCAAACTCACCATTCAGAAAAGTAGAATTCACATCCATTTGATATACCTTGAAATCCTTACGTGCTGCAAAAGCTAGAAATAGTCTAATAACCTCCATTCTTGCTACCAGAGCAAATGTTTTTTCATAGTCTATTCCTTCCACTTGTGAGTATCCTTTACAAACAAGTCTTTCCTTGTTCCTTACCACTTCTCCATTCTCATTCAACTTGTTCCTGTATACCCACTTAGTTCCAATCACATTCTTATTCTCTGGTCTTGGGACAAGTTCCCAAGTCTAAATCTTCTCAGTCTACATTAGTTCTTCCTCCATATCTTTGATCCAATACTCATCCTTGCATGCTTCAGCTACTGTTTTAGGTTCAACTTTAGAAGTAAGCATAAATTTACCTGATCTTCAATAGCTTTGCTTCTTGTCGATACACCTTTTCTCCTGTCACCAATGATCTGATCTTTAGTGTGATAACTCTGCACATATTTGGGAGTTTTAGGATCTTTTTCGGGAGCTTCTTGTTCTTCAACTTGCACTTCCATTTCTAGTGTTTCTTGAGCTTCAACCTGCACTTCCTTCTCTTTGGTCTTTTCTTCTTCTTCGTAAGAAGACTCATCTAATTCATATCCATTAATCTATGAAAAATTTTGTATATCTTCTTCAACCTTAACATTAGCACTTTCAACAATATTTCTTAGCGTCTTATTATAGTACCAGTAAGCTTTTCTTTTGTTAGAGTATCCAATGAAAATACCTTCATCACTTCTTGCATCAAACTTTCCTAGTTCTTCATCTCTTTTGATATAACATTTTCTTCCAAAAACTTTTAATATTTAATAGTGGGAATCCTTCCATACCATAGCTCATAGGGATTCTTTGTATTATTTTCTTTCACTTGTACTCTATTTTATACATGTAGACAATAGTATCAATTGCTTCTCTCAAGTAGACTTCTGGTAGGTTAGCTTCCTTTATCATTGTTCTTGCAACTTCTTGAATAGTCCTATTCTTCCTTTCAACCACTCCATTCTACTGAGGAGTTCTGGTAGTAGATAGATGCCTCTTTCTCCCATGATTCTCACAAAACATGTTAAACTCATTTGAAGTAAACTCTCCACCTCTGTTAGACCTCAAACATTTGATTTTCATATCTAATACATTTTCAACCATTTCTTTAAAAGTTTTAAACTTATCTAGGGCTTCTAATTTTTCCTTAAGAAAAGTGACCCAAGTCATTCTAGAGCAATCATCAATAAATAAGAAGAAATACCTGTCACCTTGAAAATCCTTACTCTGGTAGGACCACATAGGTCTGTATGCACCAACTCCAACAATCTAGTAGATGACTAATCCTTGCTTTTGAAACTTCTCCTAGTTTTCTTTCCAAACTAACATTCCTTACAAACAACAATAATAGGCTTTGTTAACTTTGGTAGATCTCTCACAGCTTGAACTGAACTTATCCTTTCTAGGCTATCAAAATTGATGTGACGCAATCTCCTATGTCATAACCAACTCTCACTAATTTGAGATGTAAGACAATAACTAACACCACCTTTAAGATGATAAATATTTCCACCTGTCTTCTTTCCAATAGCAATTACTATTCTGGAGATTTTTTTGATTTCACACCCATCATCTTGAAACATAAGATTGTTCCCTTTGCTACACATCTATCAAACACTCAAGAGATTATGCTTTAAACCTTTGACATAAAGAACATCGTTAGTGTTATGCTTTCCATCAAAACAGATTGAACCTTGTCCATAAATCTTAGTAGCTTCATCGCCGCCAAACCTAACTAATCCATTATCAAATTTTTCAAGTTTAATAAGCTTACTATTATCACCTATCATATGATTTGAGCATCCACTATCAATGAACCAGTCATCCTTTTCACTTATAGCATGAAAAGCAGATATTACAATGCCTTTAGGGTTAGCACATGCTTTCAGACTCCTTTCCTTCACACATCTTCCAGAGTTAGCAAAACCAGTTTCATCTCTTATGGCAATAAATAAACATTCATCATCAATATCATCTTCAAAATTTGATTCATCATTAGAAACACTTGCATAGTAGTTTTTCTTGACCAACCTTTCTTTGTTTTCCTTATTCTTAATTCTCAAAGCTCTATCTTGATATCTTGAAGCATAGTGACCTATTTTTCCATAATTGAAAATTTAAAAGGTAACTTACCACTAAACATACCAGTACCCTTTTTCATTCAACAGTCTTCTCTATTTAAAAGGTAACTTACCACTAAACATTTAAAAGGTAACTTACCACTATAGTTAGATTCTACTTCATCAAAGTCTTTTGGATTTGATTCAACGGTCTTCTCTATTTTTCTATCTTTAAAGGCAATGTCATCTTTTGCAATTCCACTACTTGTGCCAAACTCTCTTATTTCAAAAGAAGCTAGAGTGCCAAGCAACTGTTCTTTTGTAATTCTTCAATAGCTGCAACCTTATGGCTATAAGCTTTAGGAAGAGTTCTAAGTGCCTTCAATATCACTTCTTGATCATCTATCTGCCCACCAAGTCCTTTTATACCACTGACAACTTCTTCCACCTTCTACAAGTAGCTTGTAATGTTTTCATCTTTAAACATTCACATGGTCTCATAAGTGAGCTTCTTCTGCAATTTAGCCTTTTTAACCTTCTCATCTCCTTCATAAACACTTTCCAATATTTTCCAAGTCTCATTAGTAGTTTTCAAATCGATAACTTTCATCAATTTAAAATTAGTAAGTCCACTTAAGAGAGCATGTTTTTCCTTACCATCTATTTCTATAGCTTTGATTTCATCTTCAGTATTTATACCTTTCTCAGGTACAGTGTAATTAGACTTGACACATGTCCAGACCTCATAACCAAGAGAAATTAGAAAGGCTTCCATTCTTACCTTCTAGAGTGCATAGTCTGATCCATCAAACAAGGGAATATCCTTCTTGTTTGCCATCCTTGATCTACGTCAAGCTGTTAAGTTTTCTTCAAAGGAACTTGGCTCTGATACCAATTATTGAAGGCACAAGACAACTAAGAGGGGGGATGAATCAGTTGTATTAAAAATTTTAAACCCTCATAAGCATGATCACATTCACATTAGTTTATTTAATCCCTTAATTTCTAAAGAAGATTAAACATGAAAATCAAATAACACAAACCTAAACACATTGACACCATGCACAAGAGAACACCAGATTTTTATGTGGAAAACCCTAAAAGGGAAAAAACATGGTGAGGTTTAGCTCATAATATAAAGTAGTAGCAACACCAAATTACAAGAGGCTCACTTCCATACAAAGAATGCTTACTGCATGGGACTCACTATCCAAGTGGACTCACTACCCACTAAAAAAGAAATAAGAAAGAAGAAGAGGTTCACTGATTAATTGCATCTAACATATGCATGGGTTTAGTTCCAATGAAGCACAACAATCATCACCTTCACATCTATACCAAAAGATAGTAGACACCTTCTGCTCACTGCATCCAATTGTCTCACTCATGAAAGCCCTAACTTCCCTTTTATCATTTTCACATCACAAATTTCATCTCTTCCATGCGTACCCACACACACATGAACTCTTGACACTTATTTATATTACCATAAACCTTGAAACAATCTTCAAGGTTAGCAACATAGTCTTCAATCCTTGAAACTATCTCTGTGGTCAGTAAACACACAAAATTTGAAATAGGTCTAGACCTAAACATTCCACGATGCAAGGGAATGAAGGTGAACCACTCTAAGCCTTATCTTGGACCTAAATCTATCCAAGAATTTTACATAACACACATATATTCATCAAATCAACTCCACAATCAACACAATTCTAGGTTGGCCAATTAGTGTAAACATATGGGATTCTTCATCACATGCTTTCATGATCACAACCATAACTTGCAGACCATGCACAAAGATTTAATATATTTTAGAAACATCCATTAACAACTTGAGGTCACCTGTAAATCAACAAATTCATCCACAACAACTTTCACCTGAAGAAGGCTCACTCTCTACTCACAGTCAACTTTGTCAAACTCTACTACACAAGAACTTGCTTTCCATAGCATCATACCACAAACCTTTTGGCTAGAAGGTAGATAAGGACCTTATAGACTTGAATCTAGAACTACAACATCTAAAACCACTCTGCAAAGGAACACAGATCAAAATACTTTCTCCCAGACACCTCTGCACAAATCAGAAACATTGTCAAATCCTGTTCTCAAGCTGGTGAACATAACATTCACTGTACACTGATTCGGAGCACCAAATTCTAAATTTAGCATCTTACACCACTTCTCAACAACATATCCAAATTGCACACTCAGATCTCCAACATAGAAGAAACACAGAACAAAAACTCGAGTAGTATACTATAAACCAGAAGATTCCTTCAACATGTTGTTTTCAGTATTATCCAAATTTCCTCAAAAGCACTTGGAAACCCAACTACATAGGCATATTCTCAACACCTTTAGCATCTATACAAAGCATCTAGACCACCTTTTAGCAAATCAACTGAATCAAACAACACTAAATAATGCTAACTTCATCAGAAGACACAGTTGACACCAATGACAACATAAACATGTTGACATCAAAGACAACACCAATTAGCATATACTTGCAACAATAGGGTATAAAGGAGAAATTGAGTTAGGAAAATTTATTTTCCTTGTCTCTAGATGAGGTGACAACCATTGACAATACTTTTTGGGTATGTATGCAAATTTGTTGTTTGAAGTGTTGTTATTGATGTCAAAGACTGTCATTTATGTCAAAAGGAAGTTCAGAGATGAAGATGACAAAGAAAAGATGCTAAGGTTTGAATGATTTTTGCCTAAAGTATTAACAAAAGTTGGTTCACAAGTTTTATGGTGATTATTAAAGTTTGGGGTTTCAGCCTTACCCCTTCTCTTGGTTGAGAAAATAAGGACTAGAGTGGAAGGCCCAATCATGAAACTCTAATATATACTTAGTGATCAGGAGTTAGAGGGCAAAGATATTCCTTGATGAATTTAGTTATGGCAATAAGGACTTTTATTATATTTATGCGTTAACTTGCTATCACGAGTTGTTAGTTACTTAAGTTATCATGTAAGCTCTCATAATAGTTTGTGTTACTGATCCCTTTTCCTAGTTGTTATCAGCTTGTCCAAGCACATAAGGATTTATTATTTGTGAATGCGCATAATGGAACCATGTGTTAGGCTACCACATGCTCACAGGAGCTTGGTGGGTCCTAAGTTTTTGGTCTGTGGCTCAATAAGATTGTTCCACATGTTGAGGTGTTGATCTGACGGTTAGTGCAAAGGCACAGGGGCTTGGTGGGTCTTGAATCTTTGGTTTGTGAATCTGTGAGATTGATCCATGTGTCAGGGAGCTGACCAATGGTTAGTACAAGCCCATGGGAGATTAGTGTGTCCTGAATATTTAGTTCATGATACTATGAGATTGAGCCATGTGTTTGGGCTATGCAAGACACAAAGAAAAATTAAAGAAGTCTTTAGGTACATCTGTGTCACTCATTTGATGGTGTGAAAGAAAAGATCAATGGCTCATATTCAATTTCTATCAATGGCTCACTTGTATTTGAAATTCAAAATTACAAAGGCTGACTGAGTTTAAACTTTCATGATGCTGACCTTGGAGAATGTTAATTTGACATTTGAGAATTTTTTTGTTGTGGTTAGCTAACATGGAAATTCATTTTCTACAGAAGGATATATAAGAAAGATCAGTTTGTGCTTTTTGTGTGTGTCTATGTCTACGAATACTAAAGTGAAATATTTGTGTTAGTATGTGTGTGCAAGTGCTGAAGTGACATCTAAACACATGCAAAGTGACTGGATAAGCAAAGTTTATGCTATCATCAAGTGATCAGGTGTGAACAGACAAGTGGAGTTGAAGTGTGTGAAGGGCATGAACTAGATATGATTATGAGTTCGCACAATATGTGTAAGTACTAAATGTTTTTGTTACTATTTCAGTTTCATAGGTTGTAGCTCAATTTGTACGAGAGGTTGAAGCCTCAGATAGGTTGGAGCCTATTACTGGGTTGTAGCTTAGTTTTTGATGGAGCTTGGAGCCTCAGATAGGTTGGAGCTTATTGTTGGGTTGTAGCTCAATTTCTATGGGAGGTTAGAGCCTCAGATAGGTTGCATCCTATTACTAGGTTAGAGCTCATTTTGTAAAAGGATTGTAGTCCTTTTCAAGTTGAAATTCTTGTGGGTTGAAGCCTACAAAATATTGTAATTCACTATTTCATTTTTGTGAGGCTAAATTTGGATAGTAGATCCAAGCAGCTTGCTCACCATGGTTTTTCCCATCTTGGGTTTCCACGTAAATCTGGTGTTATGGTCTCTTGTGTGGTTGTGTAATTTTGATTATGCTTTCATAGTTCTTTCATATTCTAATTGATAGAATAGAGATCTTGTTGTTACAACTATTTTATTGGAAAATAGAAGAATACAAAGTCTTCCAACCAGAATGTAATAGGATACAAATAGTGGAAATTAAAAATGAAACATCAGCAGCCAACTACCCATGGAGAAAATTCTTGACTAACAAATGGTATACTTGGAGACAATTCTCAACTGACAAGTGGTATGCTCAGAGACAATTCTCAGTGGACAAGTGATACGATCAAAAAGCATTCCTAGTTAACAAGTGATATAGTCAAAGAGAATTCTCAGTTGATAAGTGATACACTCAAAAATAATTTTTGACCAACAAGTGATACACTAAGAGATAATTTTCGACTGATAAGTGATATGCTCAGAAAGAATTCTTGGCCAACAAGTGATATACTTGGAGAGAATTCTTGGCCGACAAGTCGTATGACTGAGGGAAAGAATTCTCGACCAACAAGTGATACGACCAAGGGAGAGAATTCTTGAGTGAAAAGTGGTATAGCGAAGGGAGAGAATTTTTGAGGGATAAGTCATATAGTCAAGGGAGAGAATTCTTGGACGACAAGTCATACAGCTAAGGGAGAATTCTTAGCTGACAAGTTGTACGACCAAGTGAGTTTTTATCCAAATTGTACCAAACTTGAACTGATGATACCCATTAAGCTCTTCTACAATACCCATGTATATTTATCCAAATTACACCAAAATTCCACTACTGATACCCATTAAGTTCTTTGACAAAAGCCATGTTTTTGATTTGATCAAAAAAATCTATTTATCGAAATTGCACCAAACTTGAAATGAAGATACCCATTAAGCTCTTCTACAATACCCATATTTTTTATCTGAAAAAAAAAATCATCTAAAGAGTCTCTTGATGTGAAACAACCTGAAACCAACACAATAGAAAACAAAAATGAGTAAAAACCTAAAATCTCTTTCGTTGATGCAAGATTCCCTGTGGACTTAGATACTCTTGTATCATATGATAATAGACAATACTCACGAGCCCAACAAGGTGCGATAGAATGTTGGAATGTTACAACATGCCATAGAGTGTTAGAAAATGTTGTAGGTTACATAGAAGAGCTCTAGCTTGCATGAGGAATGAGGATCTAATCTTGGATGATGGAAAGTGAAGCCCAATAGTCATTTAAAAATGTAATGATTGTTCAACTTCCAAAAACTAGGTGTATGCTGGTTACAAAGGAATATTTAGAAGATAAAAAGTCATTGGTATGTTAGAAAATGGGTGTTGTATGACTCTACAATTGAAGGGTGGTAGCACACTATGTGGATGTCCATGCACTGGACTAGTGTCCATGCACTGGACTAGTGTCCATGTACAATGTGCTCTTGAAGACTTAACAAGATGGGAACAAAACATAAAAATATAGGGGAACACATGGCAACACATAAACTAGGGCCGAACATGAAAGAACAAAAAACCACTCTAGCACAACAAGTAGGTAAAAGGCTAAATTTAGGCAACAATGATTCTAGAACATGCTACAGTAGGTGAACACCAAAGCGAGCCCAAGACATAATGTCATAATTGCAAGGTATGCAATTTTTATCATTACACAAAGATCTAAGTTTACATGTATCTAAATTAATTCCTCATTACTACCAATGTGTATGAAGAATGGGTTGTTCATATTTTAGCCTTGCATTGATTTTTGCACGTATGAAAATTAATTCCTCATTATTGGCATTGTGTATGATGTATAATGTGGCAAAGGTTAGTGGTAATATGATACAATACCCATAGTCTTTAATAAATATATGGGCTGATGGGAGGTAATCCAACCACAATAGAAAGTGTTTATAGTCTAACCACATGAAACTAACCTTAACTACCATAGGATTGGTAAAAAAAATGGTGTTTCTTATTAGAACTACAAATACTCTAAAAAGCTTCATGGACCCACTACCATCATGAAATTTCACTAATGAAAGTATGGTGGGTTCATGTTCTACATAAGCTTATCTCTTCTTGTGTTGATTATAAATCATCTTATCAATGCCTTTTCTTTGAATTTGATGAAGACACCTTCTACATAAAGAAGAAAGGCAATGAGTATGTCATTGGATTCATCAACACTATAGTGCTTCTTATGGTATAGTTTCCCCATCTAGTCTAGCCCATTTAAATGCTTTTACAATGTGCTTACTCATATATCTATTCAATTTGAAAAAATAGTTAGGCATGGGATTTTTCGGTCTATATGATCTTTATCACAAACATAAAAGGTCTTTATAATCAAAGTTTTTAAGATATTTTTGGGCAAGATGGTGATGAGATGATGCATGAAGATATAGATTAGCATCTGTGGCTTTTCCAACACAACTTCCCCAAAATGGTTCCATTAAGTTTTCTAATAGGAAGAAAATCAAGAAAAATATTTTCCTCTTGGCATGCTTGAGTTGTTTAGTGAGTTTAGTACTAGCCATAATGTTATATAAATGGACTATAACTCCTCCAACTTGTCAAGACCATGTGAGCAACTTAGATTGGTACCATCAAAATTAAATGTTTCTACCAGTTCAACTTAAGAGGGAAGGAGTTCAAAGATTAAAAATATTTTAAAGAAGAAAAGCATTAGGGCATCTTTTAAAAAAATTAAGATGACTTTGGGAATATGATCCTCCCCTTGTGTTAGTGAACAAATTTGTCCTTCGAGAATAAATACAGAAAATGACTCAAGACACCCAGGAAGAAGAACAAACAGTACTAATAGTTGGAGAAGTTGTCATTGGATTGACAACTTTCCTCTGAATTTTAGAGATACAGCTCCCTCTTAAGATATGCAATGAATAAAATATGGGGTATGCTTTTAACCAGAAAGCAGAAAAGGTGCATTAACATTTACTCATCACCATAAAATAGATGTGCATGAATGATTACAGAAGGAAATGAACGTAGATAAATGTTACACAGTCCACCTATCCAACATTCACAAACAAGGATAAATTGATTGAAAGATACATTTATATTCAGCCTTAACACATGCCAACATAAAAGAAGCAATATTAAAGATAGATTACAAATTGACACAAGAACAATTGTAATCATAGAAGACACTTGGAGACACAATGTTATGTAAGCAATTCTTTATTTCTTCAATATAACAAAACTCAAAGTTTCTGCAATGCCTCTATACATAAGCTGAGCTAAGAAAAATATAACTGGAAAGTAAAACAAAATAAATTTCCTCTCCTTCCCCTATTCAAAGACAGCTGGAAAAGGATGCCTTCCCTTCAAAAGCCCTTCCCCTTATATAAATTTTCAAAACTTCCCCAAAAAATTATAACTGTTCGAAACGGTCATGACCAAGAAAGTGACTTCAACAACTGAAATAGTTACATTAAATCAAAATTGTAATTATCATCACTAATTACAAAAGAAATTCATACATGCAAGACAAGTGGGATTAAACTTCCCCTAATTCAAGGTGTATTTCCATAAAAAGTTGGCACAACTTAGCATATTCTTCTTCTTCCTCTAGGAGGAAAATTCCCCTGTGGTATTTAGCATTACTGGTTTTCTGCTTCCAAGAAACTATATGCAGCTGGGAGATGATATCAATCTGTTCCTCCTCGGGCCAATGCAAATCAGGTTGTAGGACAAGCATAGGCTCATCATCCCAAATTTCATTATTCGTAGGAAGTCCCATTCTAAAAGATGACTTGGTCAACAAGAAAGACTGAATTTAGAGAGCACCATCACCTTTCTCTATAGTCAGGTTTGTTTAATTATTCCGGCAAGTAATGATTATTTTTAAATTCGTTAATGCCATGCTACCTCCTTAGTGAGCTCCATTACACTTGTCATTTAAAAGCTAATTAATGCATCATTGATTTTGTATCTTGAAAAATGAGTCTTAAGATTGAGCTCGCATTTCATAACTTCTGAAAAGACATTCTCATTGCATACCACACGAGTTATCTAATGAGCTGACGATACCTTGAAAAACAAGCACCGCGAAGATGCTGATTGGTTGGGGGTCGGAGCAGATTCTGAACTTTGAACGTTGACAAGGAGTTCAAAAAATTTGAAAATTCCTAACAATGAGTGAGGTAAGAGCATCAAAGCTCTTATGATCCTTTGAACTATTAGAGTGACTTTCAAAAACTCTAAACTTCCCCGACATAAAGGCGAAGTTGGGAAGTCGGCCATTTTTTGAACTTAAGAACATAAGTCAGGGAAACAAAGGGATTCATGAACTTAAAAAGAACCTAATGACAAAGACTCATACAAATGCTTTTAGGACTTAAAAGTTTTTGGGACGGAAAATGACCAAACCAGGGCAAAGCGACGATTGCATTAATCCCTATACAATAAAATTTGAAAATTTCTAAGTTCAAATTTTTGGGGCAACAACAGGCTCTAATTGGGGACAAGGACTACAAAGGACAAAGCAAGGAACCCAAAATTATGGGTGAAAACTAGTGCATTATCCATTGGGCAAGAGGGTCAGAGAGCACAGGGGACAAAGAAGCTAGAACAAGCCAAAAACAGGGCAAACAGGAAAGGAAACTAGACTACCAACACAACAAAAACTCGTTATATGTACATGGCAAGAAGATCCTACCTCAAACGGCTCCAGAATGATCATGCAAAACCATTAACCAGCTAGGAGAAAAAACAACCTGTGCAGAATAATGTCGGATGAGTGAATAGTCCATAGGCAACCAGTTGCCAACTAGTGACCACCGCAATCAAACTGATAAAAATGACTTCACATAAAAACCCTTTGGATGTGTCTTGATGCTCAAGAAGCCATTCTTCATTATACACTCCTCCAATTTGATAACTCATACCAACATTGCCCAGCACATGACTACCAACACCTGCCTATATAGTCTCATATAAAATGTCAGAATAAATTTAATTTTGCAAAGATGGAGAAGTCAGTCCTCAGATTGGACAACCCATACACAAATCATAAGATAAAAGACCTTCTTTGGCTGCTCCATCACTTTTTTGTATATAATCATCTCTCTCTGTAATAGATAAACTGATATCCCATTCCTGAAAAATAACCCTTTGGCTATATATGCACTAGAGAAACAGCTTCGCTTTCACCTTTTTCTTCACATACTTTCACTGCTTCCTCAGAGGGCATTTCAAAAGAATTTTTGGCCTTCATATCATTGTCCTCTTTTTACAAATGATGCATCGTGGCATGCGATTCTTTACCATGTGTATCCTTTTCACAAACAGAAGTCTTTTCATGGCTGCGAGCAAGAAAATGTGTATCTATCCCATCTCTTTGTTCAATTTCTTGTAAAGTTCTAAGCAAAGCTAGGTGTACTTTATTAGATTGAAATTGCATATTACAATAAAAACTCTTTAAAAAGCTTACTTGCACAGGATCCTCAAGTACTGATCATTTCAAGAAGCGGTGAAGTCTTCATCATTACTAAAAGGATAAGTAGATTCTTCACTAGGCCCTTCTTTTTCTACTTTATCAAATCCTGAATCAATATTATCAAAGACAAAAGTTCTCATGTCTAAATTATGATTTAAAGATTCTTTTCCAGACTCATGAGGAAAACCTTTTGTCACTTGGTCTTCTTTATCTGTATTAAAATAAAGTATTTCTGATTTAGGAGAAAATACAAAAACATTCATACCTCTTTTCTTATCATGGGAGACATGAGTGGTTGTATCCATGTGATCATCTTTGTCCAAAACTCCACATAAAAAATCATCATTACATGTGTTAAAGTACTTATGAAACTCGCTACATTTATCTGTTAGACCTCTTTTAGTAAAGCTATCATGACCATTTTTAACCTCAGCTTTCAAATCTTGCTTGAAAATTTTAGCATTTATGACCTCCTTTTGCAGTCGTACCTCTATATTATTTGACTCAGGAGATGTGAAGCCTTCATGTTCAACTTGCATGCACATTGGAGAAAAGGTATTCAGCACTTTTTATTCATGCTGTGTACTCCCACGTTGCTCTTCATTGCATGAAAGAGTAAATGATTCAATCTCTACAGTAGACAAGGGAGCCAAAATAGTGCAATTTGCATAACCTTCTCTACTATTTACACCATGGGAGAATTGTTCATCTTCTACATTACATGGGAAAATTATAGATTTATTATTGTCTTCCTCATAATGCAAATAATAAGCTTCAACTCTCCTATCCATACAAGGTTTAATTTCTGCAGCACTTACTTCACTTCTACCAAAATGTTTGGAATCAAAACCAGAGAGATTGAAGCATCTAACAGAAGGGGGTTGAGCATTATGGAAATATGTAGGCTGAAAATTCTGTCTGTGCATAATAGGCTTGTTCACAGGTTTGCTAATTAGATTCCATAGACCACTCAATACCAAGTCATCTTCAATTTTCTCAGCCTCTTATTGAACAACTTTTATGTCATTTACTTTACTCCTTTTCAACTCAAACTGAACCTCTGGATGCAATGCAGAAATAAAAGTACCTAGCTGGAGTTGTTTCCCTGGTTGAATAGAAGTAGGAATCTTTTTGAGCAGCTGGTTGAATCTGTCCACAAAGTCTCTGATGGATTCTTCTTCTTGCTTGTGGATGTGGAATAATTGATTTAGCAAAGCAGCTTCATCAACAGGGCCTTTAAATCTTTCCAAGAATTTATTCTTCAATGAATCCTAATCAGTAATACATTTTTCTTCTAAATGATGAAACCATTCTACTGTAGGCCTAATAAGGGATTTGATAAACAGTTGAATAAAAATATCTTCTTTACTTACCCCCAAAACACCACATGCAATGGTGAATACAAGAATATGATTTTTAGCATCTTGATGATTTTCTCCACTAAACTTTGGGAAATGCTTTCTTGATCCTTCAGGCAATGGTGAATATACATGTAAAGAAAGAGGCCCAAAATGATTTCCCCATGGCTGGGAAGTAATCAATGCCATAATACAAATTTGAAAATTAAATCAGATAGGAATCTTTGCTAGAATGAATTATTTCTAGATAGATTCTATTTTGTAGAGCCGCTAACCTCGATTCTCAGGGAGGCACCTTCAAATTGCTAGGAACGTAATAACACTGGTCTATCACTTTGGATTCTCCAGTAGAGTCGCCAAAAATCTGTTAGTGAACAAATTTGTCCTTCAATAATAAATGCAGAAAATGACTCAAGATGCCCAGGAAGAAGAACAAACAGTACTAATAGTTGGAGAAGTTGTCATTGGATTGACAACTTTCCTCTAAATTTTAGAGGTACAGCTCCCTCTTAAGATATGCAATGAATAAAATATGGGGTATGCTTTTAACCAAAAAGTAGAAAAGGTGCATTAACATCTACTCATCACCATGAAATAGATATGCATGAATGATTTCAGAAAGAAATGAACGTAGATAAATGATACACAGTCCTCCTATCCAACATTCACAAACAAGGATAAATTGATTGAAAGATACAATTATATTCCGCCTTAACACATACCAACATCAAAGAAGCAATATTGAAGATAGATTATGAATTGACACAAGAATAATTGTAATCACAGAAAACACTTAGAGACACAAAGTTCTATAAGTAATTATTCATTTCTTCAATATAACAAAACTCAAAGTTTCTGCAATGCCTCTATACATAAGTTGAGCTAAGAAAAATATAACTGGAAAGTAAAACAGAATAAACTTGCTCTCCTTCCCCTGTTCACAGATAGCCAGAAAAAGATGCCTTCCCTTCGAAAGCCCTTCCCCTTATATAAATTTTCAAAACTTCCTCAAAAATTATAACTGTGCGAAACAATCATTATCAAGAAAGTGACTTCAACAACCAAAATGGTTACATTATATCAAAATTGCAATTATCATCACTAATTACAATAGAACTTCATATATGCAAGACAAGTGGCATTAAACTACCCCCAATTCCTGGCGTATTTTCATAAAAAGTTGGTGCAACTTAGCACGTTCTTCTTCTTTCTCCAGGAAGAAAATTGCCTTGCGGTATTCAACATAACTAGTTTTCTCCTTCCAAGCAATTGCATGCAGTTGGGAGATGATATCAATCTGTTTCTACTCAGTCCAATGCAAATTAGGTTGTAGGACAGGCATAGGCTCATCATCCCAAATTTCATTATTCATAGGAAGTCCCATTCTGAAAGATGACTTGGTTGACAAGAAAGACTGAATTTAAAGAGCACCGTCACCTTTCTCTACAGTCAGGTTTGTTTAATTACGCCGGCAAGTAATGATGATTTTTATATTCATTAATGTTGTGCTACCTCCTTAGTGAGCTCTGTTACACTTGTCATTTAAGAGGTAATTAATGCATCATTGATTTTGAATCTTGAAAAACAAGTCTTAAGATTGAGCTCACATTTCATAATTCCTGAAAAGACATTCAAATTGCATACCACACGAGTAATGTGATGAGCTGACGATACCTTCAAAAATGAGCACCGCGAAGATGCTGATTGGTCGGGGATTAGAGTAGATTCTAAACTTTGAACCTTGAGAAGGAGTTCACAAAATTTGAAAATTCCTGACAATGAGTGAGGTCGGAACGTCGGAGCTCTTATGATCCTTCGAACTATTAGAGTGACTTTCAAAAACTCTGAACATTCCCGACATAAAAGAGAAGTCAGAAAGTTGGCCATTTTTTGAAATTAAGAACATAAGTCGGGGAAACAAAGGGATTCGTGAACTTAAAAAGCCCCTGACGACAAAGACTCATACAAATGCTTTAAAGACTTAAAAAAAATTGGGATGGAAAATGACTGGACCGGGGTAAAGTGATGATTGCATCAATCCCTATGCACTAAAATTTGAAAATTTTTGGGTTCAAATTTTTGGGGCAACACCTTGAAAGACTATAAGGAACCACTTCTTGATACTAGATTCTATGAAATTAAGTGTGGTCTTGTGAAATGTCGTATATTGTTGAAATAGGTTGTTCCATTTGTAATATAATAAAGGGGTGTATTGCATCATTAGACTTAAACATGGTAAGAAATCTATACTTGTTGAGCACTTGTCTAATGTATCAACTAATTTTATAATATATTTTTATAATCTTATTTTATATATATCCTATAATTTTAACACATTTTAAAAAATTATATAAACTTATATCTAGTATTATTAATGCTCACATATAAAAGCCTATCGACTAAATAACACTGTTATCATTTCACTCCAAACTTGCATAACATGCATAATGTTCAAGTCCAGCATCTCAAGCCATCCACGATTAGTTTTTTTAGTTTTTCAAACCAAATAAGTCAATCGGTCTGTTGGTAAGATAGTCAGATTATGAATTAGACATTTTGATCGAACCCAGTTTTAGTTGGCCCTTGTTAAATAGTAGATGTGCCATTAAATTTGATGGCTTTCGAAAAACAAATATCGTTCCTTATACAGATGCATTGGCAGGTC
Organism: Cunninghamia lanceolata; assembly: GCA_027924645.1. Classification (NCBI taxonomy): domain Eukaryota; kingdom Viridiplantae; phylum Streptophyta; class Pinopsida; order Cupressales; family Cupressaceae; genus Cunninghamia; species Cunninghamia lanceolata. Next base: position 3,243,454 of record BSBN01000925.1, on the reverse strand, counting down.
GGCGGTGTAATTCTTATTTGGTGCCATTTTTGGCATTTTATAATGGTAAACTGCATTCTTGTTATCCCTACTTTCATCATATTAATTAATCCCGAGGCCAGATCTAAAATCCTGTAAAACTCTTCATCTATGTCTATGTAATTAGATAGCAGACAAAAGTAATTCCATCTCAATCGAAGATCAGTAACTGTGTCTTTTTTCGATCAACGCCATTCTCACTAGCTTAACGAGCTTCTTAGTAGTTTCTTGATTAATGGGTATCCAAAAACAAACTTAAGTTTTGCTAGGAGATTCCAAAAGTAGCAGAAATTATCACTTTAATAAAAGTTTACAAGTGATCTGGTTAGGATTTTATGTCCATCACAGCAGTTTATTAATGGAATCTTAGAGAATGAAACATGGCAATATTTAATAACTGATTTAGAAGTATTTTTGACATGCCAAATGGGAACATTTTGTTATCAATAAGCTATGAAAGAATGAACAGCATGGATGGACACGAAATGGAATTTGGCGTGTCTAAGTAGCTTTCAAATAATAAGCTACTATAAACCATGACTACATAGGCTTTTTTTTCTTTCTTTTTTATGGCTATATGCTGAGGATACATTAGGTTTTTCATTTTCCCTTGTTTAGGGTTCCCTAGAATCCCTTACACCAGGCAGCCCAGGTTAAGCTCTTGATAAGGCAAATGATGTATATTCTCAACTTTTCTAGCCATTACACATCCTTGGTCACTGTCCTTTGAATTTCCCGTCCTGTCCTCACCACTTACAGGTATTATTATTTTCCAGATTAGAGCACCCAGTTTCCATCACCAGCATTTTTCCACGCTGGCAGACGAAATCCTTCCTCAGAAGAGAAAAAAGATGACCATTGTACACCAATGGTTGCGCACGGATCAAGAAACCCGCGGTTCTCTGAAACCAGGTAGGTAGCAAATTTTGAAAGGACATTTTGGCAAATATTTAAATGATAGAAATGTAATACTAGCATATTTATATTAAATATAATATATCTAAAGTATGCTGAGAGATATCCTTCTCGAGGCGCCTAATGTTAGAATTAACAATTAAAAAAATAGGCACCTCGAAAAGGATATCTCTAAGCATACTTTAGATATATTATATTTAATATAAATATCAAATATGCTAGTGGCATTCGGAGCGCAAGAGCAATCATAACAATAACACTAATCCTAACCCTAAATTTGACCATGATTGTAATCTTAACCCTAATTCTAAATATATTATATAATTATATGAATTGTTATAATTATATAATATAATATTATAATATAGATAAGATTAACTATTATAATATTATATAATAATTTTTAAGTATAATATAATATTATAATATATATAATAATTAAAATTATATATTATAATATATAACAATTCTAATTCGAATTAGATTATTTATTATATTTAGGATTACAGTTAGGGATTAAAATTAGGGTTATGGTTATTGTTTAGGTTAGAATTAGGATTAGGGTTAGTGTTAGAATTATGGTTAGAATTGGATTTAGGATTAGCATTAGTATTAGGATTAGGGTTAGGATTAGGGTTAGAAATATAATTAGGGTTCAAATTAGGGTTGGGGTTATGGTTAGCATTAGGGTTAGTGTTATCATTAGAGTTACAACAAAAATTATGGTTAGAATTATGTTAAATATATTTAATTTATAACCCTAATTCTACCCTACCTATAACCCTAATTTTAAATGTAACAAAAACCCTAATTCTAACCCTTACCTTAATCCTAATTCTAACTATAATTTTAATCCTAACCCTAACCTAAATTCTAAGCCTAACTCTATCCCTAACCCTAACCCTAACTATAACTCTAATGCTTACCCTAATTATAACTCTAACACTAACCTCAATTCCAACCCTAACCCAAATTATAACCCTAACCTCATTCTAACATTAACCATAATCCTAACCCTAATTGTAGCCATAACCTTAACCACATTACTAATTGTAAGCCTAACTCTAATTCTAAGCCTAACCCTAATCTTAATTTTAAACCTAACCTGAACCCTAACCCTAACCCTAACCCTTATTCTAACCCTAAACATCACTCTAATTTTAACCTTAGCCCTAACCCTAACTCTAGCCCTAAGCCTAACTATAATTCAAAACCTAACCCTAACCATAATACTAACCTTAAACCTAGTTGAACTTTAACTCTAATTCTAATTTAAACCCTAACCCTAACTGTAACTATAATTCTTACCCCAATTCTAAGAGTAGCCCACCTTAATTCTAACCCTAAATCTAATAACAACCCTAATCCTAAGTCTAACCCTAACCCTAACCCTAACATTGATTTTTCTCTAACTATAACCCTAATTTTAAATATAACAATAACCCTTATTCTAACCCTTACCCTAATTCTAATTCCAACTATGATTTTAACACTAACCCTAACCTAAATTCTAACCCAAATTCTAACCCTAATTCTAGCCCTAACCCTAACTGTAACTCTAATGCTTACCCTAATTTAGTAACCCTAATTCTAATTCTAAACCTAACCTCAATTCTAACCCTAAGACTAATCCTAATTGAGATCCTAACCCTAACCTTAATACCTTAACCCTAATTGTAACCCTAACTCTAATTCTAACATTAACCCTAATTATAGTCATATCCCTAATTCTAACCCTAACTCTAGCCCTAACACTAACCCTAATTGTAACTCTAATGCTTACCCTAACTCTAATTCTTACCCTAATTCTAATAGTATCCCACCTTAATTCTAACCCTAATACTAATAGGAACCATAATCCCAACTCTAACCCTAACTCTAACCCTAATTCTAATCATAAACCTGACTCTACCCTAACTATAACCCTAATTTGAAATCTAACAATAACCCTAATTCTAACCCTTACCTTAATCCTAATTCTAACTACGATTTTAACTTTAACCCTAACCCAAATTGTAACCCTGACTCTAGCCCTAACCCTAACACTAACTATAACTCTAATGCTTACCCTAATTTAGTAACCCTAAATCTAACTCTAACCCTAACATCAATTCCAACCATAACCCTAATTACAACCCTAACTTTATTCTAACATTAATCCTAATTCTAATCCTAATCCTAGCCCTAACCTGAATTTTAACCCTAACCTTAACCACATTGCTAATTGTAATCCTGACTCTAATCATAATTTTAAACTTAACACTAACCCTAACCCTTATTCTAACCCTAAACATAGCTCTAAATTTAATGCTAAATCTAACCCTAAGCCTGATTATAATTCAAACCCGAACCCTAACTAAACTCTAATCCTAACTCTAATTTGAACACTAACCCTAATTGTAACTCTAATTCTTACCCCAATTCTAAGAGTACCCCACATTAATTTTAACCCTAATTCTAATAGGAACCTTGATCCTAACTCTAACCCTAACCCTGATTCTAATCATAACACTGATTCTACCCTAACTATAACCCTAATTTTAAATCTAACAATAATACTAATTCTAACCCTTACCTTAATTATAATTCTAACTATGATTTTAACTCTAACCTTAACCTGAATTATAACCCTAACCCTAATCCTAACTGTAACTCTAATGCTTACCCTAATTTAGTAACTCTAATTCAAATTCTAAACTTAACCTCAATTCTAACCCTAAGACGGATACTAATTAAAACCCTAACCCTAACCTTAATACTATACTTAACTCTAATTGTAACCCTAACCCTAACTCTAATTCTAACATTAACCCTAATTATAGTTGTATCCCTAATTCTAACCCTAACTCTAGCCCTAACCCTAACCCTAACTGTAACCCTAATTCTAATAGTAGCCCACCTTAACTATAACCCTAATACTAATAGGAACACTAATCCTAACTCTAACCCTAACCCTAACCCTAACCCTAATTATATTCATAACCCTAACTCTACCCTAACTATAACCCTAATTTTAAATTTAACAATAACCCTATTTCTAACCCTTACCTTAATCATAATTCTAACTATGATTTTAAGCTTAACCCTAACCTGAATTGTAACCTTGACTCTAGTTGGAACCTTAACTCTAACTATAACTCTAATGCTTACCCTAATTTAGTAACCATTTAATTCTAACTCTAACCCTAACATCAATTCCAACCCTAACCATAATTATAACCCTAATCTGATTCTAACATTAACCCTAATTCTAACCCCAACCCTAACCCTAATTATAACCCTGACCTTAACCGTATTGCTAATTGTAATCCTAACTCTAATTCTAGATCTAACTCTAATACTAATTTTAAACCTAATACTAACCCTAACCCTTATTCTAACCCTAAACATAGTTCTAAATTTAACCCTAACTCTAACCCTAAGAATGATTATAATTCAAACCCTAACCCTAACCTTAATATAAACCTTAACCCTAATTAAACTCTAACCCTAACTCTAATTTGAACCCTAATCCTAATTCTAAACCTAACCTCAATTCTAACCCTAAGATGGATCCTAATTAAAACCCTAACCCCAACCTTAATATTATACCTAACCCTAATTGTAAATCTAATGCTTACCCTAATCAATTATGGTTGTAATCGTAATTCTATCCCTAACTATAACCCTAAACTAAACCCTAATATTTTTTTGGTTATATATATTTGCTCTAATTCTCTCTCTACATAGTAGTCACTACACAACACTTGTTTTATATAAAATTATATAATTGTTGTGATTAGATGTGTTGATTTGTTTTCAAAAAATTGATGTGATTAGAGTGTTAATTTTTTCATCAAATTAATTATTATATTGATTGTTTGTAGGTAGAAATTTGTTATTTTCATTCCCTTTGTAATTAATTACTTTTTTTAATGATTACTTCTTATATAACATTCCTTTCAATAGTTAAAGGTAAATTTCAGATATAAAATTGCTACTAACTATTTCATAATTAAATTGGATGAAGCTTAAGTCCCCAATATAATTATAATTAAATTTAAAAAAATTAATAATATCAAAATAAAATCCAATTAACTAATAGAAATGTTAAAAAATAAACATTATTGCAAATATATTATCTACAAATTTCACAATTCACATAAAATAATTCATCTTAATTCATCTTTTAACATAAAATCTTGTAGAAATAGAGTTATTACATAGAAAAAATTAACAAATAAATATTTAGTGTAAGAAAAAAAAATTATAATATGTAATTGCTTCATAAAAGTTTCTCATAAAATAAGAAATTTTAAATGTTAGCAATAGAATTATATCTTATAAATGTACATAATTTTTTTAAATATTTTTGTTTAAAAATTTACTTTTTTATTTTAAAAAAACCTTAATATAAACTGAATCTCCACACAATAACATCCTTATCAATGGAAGGGTTTCTTAATAGGAAACTTTACACTTATTTTAAAAATAATAATAATTTATATAGATTGATTAATATAACTTTTTATATTAATTTTTTTATTAAAAATGAGTAAAAACAAAACTGGCAAAATGAATAAAATAAAAAATTGAACATTCAAAGATTAAAAAAAAATGTATTTTTGAACATTCAAATATATTTTGAAAGTGTATTAAAATAAATAAATATATAATTTTATTTATAAAAATAAATGATTTTTTTAATTTTTCTAATATAATATAAAGTACTTTGATATATCTTTGAAAATTTATATTAAAAAATAAATATAAATTAATATATATTTACATGAGTTATTTTAATAAACTCAGAGAACTTTTATCTCCAGAAAGTAAACAAATTTTAAAAACTTTTATATTCTATGAATTCATTTTACAATGTTTATAATTTATTCATTTTAGAAACTTTAATAATTTATTGATTTTAGAAACTTTAATATTCTATAAATTCATTTTAGAAACTTCTCTAATTTATTCATTTTAGAAACTTAAGTATTTATTCATTATAGAAACTTTAGAAAATCTAAGTAAGAAATAGGAATTTACTTCTTTGTATATTAAGACTAAAAAGTAAACAAATATTAATACATTTAGATGGTTTTTATAGTTTTTTTATAATATTATAAAAAAATAGGAAAATAAAATAGAATACATCATGTAAACAAAAACTAATAGAACCATGGCTTAAAAAAATAATATAAATATATACAAAATTCAAACTCTAAACTTTGAACTTAAAATCATAATTTGTCAATAATTTATCTCTAGGAACCAAACATCCCCAAACATCCCCAAAAGAAAGCTAAAATCTGTGCAGGAACCAATCATAGGATATGCGCATACCCAACAAATCATACAAATCATTCAAAATCTGTGGATGCTCTTAGGGAAGAAATCCACTTTCACTACCTGCAAAATATGGTGAAGGCAGATCAATAAAGTTACTATTTACAATTCATTTCCAAAATATGGAAGGAAATCATTTGGAGGAAGTGAAGAATATGGTGCATTCATATTTGGAATTTGCAGAGGTTTGCATTGAGGGAAAATCTCTCACAATTGCAGATGTTGCAGCCATTGCGAGGAGGCCCAAAGTGAAGATGAAGCTGGATGCAAAGGAAGAGAGCTCAAAATGGGTGATGAATCAGATTAATAAGGGCATAGACACATATGGCGTGACCACCATCTTTGGAGCTACTTCTCACCGGCTTTGGAGGGACTCTTCTGGCTATAGATTCTGTTCAGGCCGCGATGCTGGTTCGAACCAATACTCTGATGTAAGGATTCTCTAGAATTCGGTGGGAATTGTTGGAGACAGTGGAAAAGCTGCTCAATGCCAGAATTCTGCTGTCCTATATTGCTGGTTTTCTCACAGGGCGCCCTAATTCCAGAGCTACAATGGTAGATGGGGCTCAAATTATTAGTCTTGAAGCCCTAAAGCAGGTTGGGGTTGAAACCTCCTTTCAGTTTGGGGTTGTTAATGGCACTTCTCTTAATCAAACACTCTTCTCCTTCCTCTTCCCCACCACACCCTCCTTCCACAGCTTCCTCCATCTCAGCCTTCTTTTCTGCATACCAACAACTAAGATAAACCATGGTACATTCATGCAAAAATTGTTATAAAGCCACTGTTTAAGAAAAGAAATGAAAATGGGTATTAAAAAAATAGAGACAAATATTGATATATAGTGCATCTAATATGAGGAGAAGGAAACTGAATGTAGCTGACAAGGAGTTGGGTATTTCTTCTCAACATATCTACCATACGCTACACAATTTGGACTGACAGTAAGGGACTGAATGAAATTTATAGAGAAGACCATCTGAGATGGGAATTCTGGTCCTTAAAACTAGGAAGATTGTGGGGACTATTTTTAGGAGTTTTCTTTATTTGGCGTTGGCAATCTTTATTTATTTTAAATTTATATTTAATTTTTCATTTGCAATTTATTTTGATTTTTTGTGGTTTATATTTATGACAAAAAATGAGTGCTCTCATCTCCACCCCCACTACAACTATAGTTTGCCTCTTGCCAAAACAATGGATAAGCCTGTAAATTTCTCCTCCTAATAAAATATAGACACGATGATTTGCTTAACATCTTGAACATGGACTAAGATCTTACACATTTATTTTTATGGAAAATGCTTATAACTCTTTTTAGCCGATATGCTTTTATATGTGAGCATTACAGTGCTTGGAATTGTCCCATGCCGAAAATTTTTCTAAAATTATCAGTTGTTTCTATCGCCAAATTCCTTGAACCTCCTATGGGTGCAAGTGCTAGTTAGATAGTAAGTGACTTTCTTAGTTGTTTAAATGTTTTATTAGTCTCTGCTTTCGAATCTGGTTACTTTTCTCCATTTTGGTATTCATGCAAAACAAAAAATTTTGGGGTAGCTTAAAGTTTTAGATTTTTTTGAATTTATTTTCCTATAAAATGGACTAATCTAATTGTCTGATTGGCTAACTTTCTGTTTCCGGGTTAGTAAATTGATTTTACATTTGTAAAAGTAAAAGAGCCAGGAAAAAATTAAACAGTTTTTCCAAAACTTGGCTTGCTAAGCACATAAAATAAAAAGATGACACATTGACTGTTACATATGTCATTGATGAAACTACTGCATGAAATCACAATGAATGAATATTTTCAAAAGGGAATCAGTGGGCAAAAGTTGTTGGTGTCAATTTATCTCCGTGATTTCCTGGAATAAGCTAACTAAGCACAACAGTTAGTTTCCTTGTTTTTAATCAGTTATTTTCATGCAAACTAAAGCAAACAGCAGTTTGCTTGCTTTTCTCCGCCTGTCCCTGATTTTCCTTCTAGGATTCTTCTCCTACGGAGGCTTTATATTTGTAAATTTGTATAGCAATATAAACAATGAAGTTAGTTAATGCATTGTGTGAGTTGTTTTGTACTTGTTCTCTATCTCTGATGATCCATAGTTTCTTCATGATCTGAAGAATTCTACATGGTATCAGAGCACATGGGAGCTAGGAAGAAATAGCATAAACAATCTTTTTGTAGGTATTGAAGATTAGAGCTATTAGAAAGCAAGGAGGGAAATGTAAATTTCTAGATGCATGCATGTTACCTCCCCTAAATTTTTTTGCATGCCCCTTGCTTTCTTCCTATGTTAATTCTTTTACAAATTGTATGTGCTTTGCAAGCAATGCATGATAAAGATCTGGGAAAATTTAGGACTTTGTAAAAATCGAACTTATATAAAGTTCCATATGGGGGTTTTGCTTAAAGTATCTAGTATAGGTTTCTTTCATTTTGCTTCTGGATAAACAAACTTAGGATAAAAGTTGATAATAAACTACCAGAGCTTTACAACTTTTCCTCTTATCGGCAGCCAAAAGTGTTCTTCTGTTCTAAATTCCTATCTACATGAGATTCCAGAGTTGCATCCTCATGTGCTTCGAGAGATTCTTTCTAGCAGGGTTCCGATCTACATGAGATTCCATAGTCGTATCCTCGAGTGCTTCCAGAGATTCTTTCTAGTGGGACAACACTGAGCATTGGATAAACAATGGCATCATCCCAACCGGAGGGAATCTATGCAGTTCTTTGGAGCACATCTCTACAGAATCATATCTTCCTGTCTTCAGACAATTAGTTTCTGGATTCAGAGACCGTGTACCTATATGTTCATCGATTTGAGCAATGCAGAATATGTATAACTATAATTTCGAGCATTCGAGAGTATCCTAGAAGTACTTGTGAAGTGGTTTCTATGACTCTGTTATAATCCTGTTGCAGTGTGGATTTATTTCCAGTTCTTCATCGGAGTTGCAGCTTTCTTCTTTAGTTTGAATAAATGGTTAGGAGTTTTTCTCACTAGGTTTTCTTCTTTCCTCTTTGTAATTGGGTACCTCATCAGACTTTGTTGCCAGGGCCCATATCTTTCTTTAGGCTTAGTCTCCTTAGTTAGACTTAAGGGGAGGTGTTAGTGCAACTAACTGTTTGCTCCGTGATTTACGGAGAACTTATGTTGCATGCTTTGTTTAAGCTAAGCTAACCAAGGAGGATTGTGTGTTGACTCTTCATGCCTCTTCCTTTGTTTCCTCCGTAATTTGTATTTATTCACGCATTCTGTGAAAGTTAATATAGAGACTAAATTTTAATTTCTTTGTAGCTCCATTTTTCTTTGATGTTTTTTTAAATTTTCACCTCAGTTTGTGTGTTGGGCAGGCTGTACGACTTCCCTAGCAATTTTTTTTGCCTCAAATGAGCCCGAGGCCAATTTTGACGATTTGACAGTCGATCTTATGGTTTTTGGGCACTCTAAATGTAATGGTGAGGTTTGTTTGGGCTGAAAATGCTCCAACATTGCAAGTACCCTCTAGATCATAGAAAAAAACACCCGCTGAAACCTTCATAGATCTGGCCTCCTGAGACCAAATTCAGCCAAACAATTTAGAGAAATCTACCTTTTCCAGCTGCTCTAAATCCAATGGAATACTCTATTTTATACAGAAACACACCCAGCAAATGGCTCTTGCTTGATTTTTCCTCCAAATTTAAGAAGGGGTTTGCAGATCTAGATTCTAGAGATGCTTCTTCGAGAGCCTCTAGTGATTCTTTGCAGTGGGATAATTTATGTCTTTTGGATTCGGTCTATTGGGACCAATTTCTACCAAACATTTCTTTTTTGTTTGTAGAGTCCCTCATTTCGGATCTAGATGACACTATTGAGGACATATGTCTTCTCTTTGAGGACCACTCTTTTGTTTTTACATCTGTTGCTACTTCTGAGCTCTATGTTGCTTCTTTGAAAGCTTCCAATGGCTTCTTGCAGTAGGGCATCCATAATCTTCCTGATTTAACTTTCTAGGATGATCTCTTGACAGGAGTTTCAAACTTGTTTATGGAGACTCACATTTCAGATTTGGAGGACACATTTGAGGAGTTATCTCTCCTCTTTGTTGACAACCACATCAACGTTGTTGGCCCACCATTTTCATCGCCTTTGTAGCTTGCTCTATACTAGTCTTCACAGGATCTTGGATCTCCATCATCTCTTTCTGACATGTGGACATGTGACCAGTTTTTAGATGCACACATCATCTAGATTTGGATTTCAGTATCACCCATTCTTTTGGCTTGGCTTTTCCAATCACCAGTGGATCCTTTTCTTCCTAAGGGGAGAAATGTTGTTTGTAGGTAGTGGATCATATTCTATCTTTAGGCATTCATCATTGGTATGGGAGCTCTTTCATTATTGGGGATTCATGTCTTCTTTTCTTATATAATCTATATATTTGTGGGGGAATTTTATATGTACATAGCTATCTAAAATGGCCTTGATGCTAGGACCCATCTTTGTTGGCTATATTGGCTTTTGCCTCCTTAGTCAGATTTTAGGGGGGCTTTGTTCCCCCAGGGTTTTTGCCTCTTTCCTCTTTCCTCTTTCCTCTCTTTAGGATTTTGTCTCCTTAGACTTAAGGGGGGTGTTAGCATCAATTTCTCTCTGTGATTTCCTGGGATAAGATAACTAAGCACAGTTTAGTTAGTTTCCTTATTTTTAATCAGTGATTTTCATGCAAACTAAAGCAAACAACAGTTTTCTTGCTTTTCTCCACTTGTCCTTGATTTTCCTCTTGGGATTCTTCTCCTACGAAAGCTTTATATTTGTAAATTTGCTTAGCAATATAAACAATGAAGTCAGTTAATGCATTGTGTGAGTTGTTTTGTGCTTATTCTCTATCTCTGATGATCAATGGTTTCTTCATGATCTGAAGAATTCTACAAAAGTTTTAGATCCATTTGGTAGAAGCGCTACCCACAACACCATAATGAGAGATGTGACGATGCTTGAAAATCAAGTGTCGTTATTCCTCTTGCAGATGCTATTGGAGATGGAAATGGGCTCACAAGGCATGGTAGAAGAGATGCTTCTGATATAGACAACTGAAATCTTGTGGGACACTTGATTTGTCCAGTGAACACAATTGCTCATCTTGATCACCCTTTGCATTGAGATTATCTTTTCCCTCAAAGAGCACAAGAGAAAAATATACCACCTTCAGTATGTGACTCCTCTCTTTTATACGCAACCTTGAACTATGCAGGGGGTAGAACTGTTATCCTCTAGAAGGAAGGATATGAGCTGCTGCTGGAGACAAGTAGATATAAGTTATTAGTAACCATTCTCACATTTTAGATTTTTTTTTTTCTTTTTGCCAAATTATAGCATTCACTTGGTGTACATAGTTCTTGAAAATGAGGTTGAAGTTTGCATATATGGTTGTCTGAGAAGTTACAAAAGGTGCAATATATTATTGCCAAAAAGCCTTTTAGGAAGGCCTTATGCTGTTGTTTGCTATTTATTTCTGTTTGCTACACTTTTCTAGAGGTTTTGCTTCAGATGGGACTACTAGGTTATGAACTACAATATTACTATAGGTAGTCTCTAACAATTGCTAAAAATCTCGTCATAGACAACACTTATTGCTAGTTTTTACGAAGAGATGTTATTCATGTAGTCTTTGAAGTAATTGTATTTTCTAGAATCCTCTCAGGCATTAAAATTGGAGATGGCAATTCTCGTTTGTTAGTCTTTCTCCTAATTTGGAATGACTTTCTGATTCAAATTGGGAATTTTGGAGAATGATTTGCCCATGGGAAGCCTATTTTCCATAAATAATTGTAAGAAGCCTTTTTTAATTTCTCTTGTAAGTTTTCCTCAGTTTAAGCTAAAATCCTATGGATTTCTTGAAGCAAAGATTTAAGTCATGATGTTTTTTTCAACTAGCATAACTGGGTATGTCTCCACGTGTAGGTTGCCATCTCCATTCTATCTGAATGGTCTGATTCATTAAATCCATTAGCTTTGTAGTTACAATATTGCTTGAAATAGAAGCATTCTCCATTTGAATAATGTTGGTATGAACCATCATGGCCTCCTTCTCTTGAACATATGAAACATTGAGAAATTTTGTCGCAATGCGGGAGTTGTGAGCAAGAGTGAGCAGGGGTGATATACTTGATTTTCTTATCGACATTATTCGTAGAGGTGATATAAAGGCATGTTTTTGGGTCCTCCTAGAGATAAATTATTAGAACATAAAATAGAATAATCTTTATGTTGCCTATGAAACTAGATATGGATATGTTGTTCTATGACACTAGAGCTACTAGGCCTAAATTTTCCTCCCCCTGTAGACGATGAGTCCAAAGCTAGACAACTCAATACTTTAGGTGTGAATATTAAAAATTCTCACAGGCCTTCTATTATTGAAACTCATAGAAAAAATAGCCCTCCATTTTTCCAGTCTTCGTGGATGGACATCTACCAAAAACCTGAACAATTCTAGTACAATAATCACACTCTGTTGTCGACAGAAGATGAGGCAGACGATAAGCTCAAAAAGAAACTTGACTTTGGCAAAGTAGAAGATATGAATTTTTTTGAGTTTTTCAAACCAAATAAGTCAATCAGTCTATTGGTAAGCTAGTAGATTGTGAATCTGACATTTTGATCGAACCCAGTCTTAGTTGGCCCTCGTTAAATAGTAGATGTGCCATTAAATTTGATGGCTTTCGAAAAACAAATGTCGTTCCTTACACAGATGCATTGGCAAGTCCGTGGTGTAATTCTTATTTGGTGCCATTTTTGGCATTTTATAATGGTATACTGCATTCTTGTTACCCCTACTTTCATCATATTAATTAATCCCTAGGCAAGATCTAAAATCCTATAAATCTCTTCATCTATGTCTATGTAATTATATAGCAGAAAAAAGTAATTCCATCTCAATTGAAGATCAGTAACTATGTCTTTTTTCGATCAATGCCATTCTCACTAGCTTAACGAGCTTCTCAATAGTTTCTTGATTAATGGGTATCCAAAACAAACTTAAGTTTTGCTAGGAGATTCCAAAAGTAGAAGAAATGATCACTTCAATAAAAGTTAGCCAGTGTATGACATTTCAAATTACAAGTTATCTGGTCAGGATTTCATGTCCATCACGGCAGTTTATTAATGGTATCTTAGAGAATGAACATGGCAATATTTACTAACCGATTTAGAAGTATTTTTGACATGCCATATGGGAACATTTTGTTATCAATAAGCTATGAAAGAATGAACGCCATGGATGGACACGAAGGCGAAATTTGCATGTCTAAGTAGCTTTCAAATAATAAACTACTATAAACCATGACTAGATAAGGCTTTTTTTTCTTTTTTCTTTTTGGCTATATGCTGAGGATACATTAGGTTTCTCATTTTCCCTTGTTTAGGGTTCCTAGAATTCCTTACACCAGGCAGCCCAGGTTAAGCTCTTGATAAGGCAGATGATGTATATTCTCAACTTTTCTAGCCATTGCACATCCTTGGTGGCTGTCCTTTGAATTTCCCATCCTGTCCTCGCCACTTACAGTGTAGGCATTATTATTTTCCAGATTAGGGCACCCAACACCCGGCACCAGTAGTTTTCTAGGCTGGCAAATGAAATCCTTCCTCGTAAGAGAAAAAAGATGACCGTTGTCAACCAATGGATGCGCACGGATCAAGAAATCCGCAGTTCTCTGAAACCAGGTAGGTAGCAAATTCTGAAAGTACATTTTGGCAGATATTTAAATGATGGGAATGTGTATTATGACAATAAGACTAAAATGAGTCCAATATAGTGGATAAGACTGTAAATTTCTCCTCCTAATAAAATATAGACATAATGATTTGCTTAAGATCTTGAACATAGACTTCATCTTACACATTTATTTTTATGGCGAATACTTATAACTCTTATTAGATAGTGAGTGACTCTTAGTTGATTAATGTTTTATTAATCTCCGCTTTTAGGGTACTTTTCTCCGTTTTGGTATTCATGCAAAAACAAAAAAAATTAGGGGATAGCTTGATGTTGTAGCTTTTTCTGAATTTATTTTCTTATAAAATGGAGTAATCTATTTTTCTGATTGGCTAACTTCTTTTTTTTCCATTAGCAAATTGATTTTACATTTGTAAAAATAAAAGAAAAGACTCAAACGAGGAAAAAATTAAACAATTTTTCCAAAGTTTGGTTTGCTAAGCACATAAAACAAAAAGATGACACCTTGACTGTTACATATGTCATTGATGATATAGGTGTAGAATGTAGTTAGTACATGAAATCACAATGAATGAATATTTGTAAAAGGGAATCAGATGACAAAAGTTTTAGATCCATTTGGTAGAAGCGCTACCTACACGTGACGATGTTGTAAAATCAAGTGTCATTATTCCTCTTGCAGAAGTTGTTGGAGATACAAATCGACTCACAAGGCATGGCAAAAGAGATGCTCTTGTGGGACGCTTGGTTTGTTTGGTGAAGGCAGTTGCTCATCTTGATCGCCCTTTGTGTTGAGATTATCTTTTCCTGCAAAGAGGACAAGAGTAAAATAGAGCACCTTTAGTGTGTGACTCCTCTCTCTAATATGCAACCTTGAACTATGTAGGGGATCCTATGCCTGTTTCATCTTAAAACTGCTAACTTTTGAATCTTTGTCTGAAATTGTAGAGTCGATATCCTCTAGGAGGAGGAATTTAAGCTACTGCTCGAAACAAGTAGCTATAAGTTAGTAGTAACCATTCTCGCATTTTAGATTTTTTTTTTTTGCCAAATTGTACCATTCACTTAGTGTACGTAGTTCTTGAAAATGAGGTTGAAGTTTGCATATTGTTAATTTTTTGTAGCTCAGAAGCTGGGCTTGTGTGGAGGGTGGAAGTTGCTTAAGGGCAACTCAAGTTTGATATTTAGCAATGACATGATTTCTTTTTTATTAATAGAATGTTTCTGGAGTTGTGAGGTGGAGATAACACCATGAGTGATTTTATGTTTAAGAAAGGCCAAGTTCTGTAAGGAAAGTTTATTTTCTCTTCCATGTTGATGAAAATCAACAGGGCTATATATGTAAGATTGTTGTAGCAACAAGTATTGTATTATGTACAAGGAATGTTTGCTATTGAGGTTGAATAGAAGATCCAACATTTGCATGTTGTTCCCAATATTTGGGTTTCCTATTATTGTATTTTTTGTGATTGGCTTCTTGTTATTTTTGCTTCTTCTATTATTAGCTGTTAATTAACCTAGAGTATTAATTTTTATAAATCATATAGATAGACAAAAATTGTTTTGGTTCCATTCTATGAAATTTATTGCTCACAATTAATCTATAGTTGGGTTATGAGAAGAAAAGTTTTTATAATAAAGTGTTAGATTCACCAAAATGTAAAGGAGAATTTAATGTTGTGTTAAACTTACATTACATTAATTGAGCTGGGTTATGGAAATGAGGAAAAATTGGAATTGCAAAATGTATAGAAACATGATATATAAATAAACTACAAAATAGAACTACTAAAATAATAAAGAACCTATAACAAGACTTAATAAGCTCATTGGATATGACACCAACATGACACACTATCATTTAATCGACATATTTTCATCCAATCTTCTCATTGTCATCCTAGGATGGTAGAAGATGGAGGTCTCTTTCTTGAACCTATTTAATTTGTATGCCAAGAAACAATGACACACAATAGAATATCCTAGAAATGTATAGAAATGTAAATAAATAAAAGAAATTAGACTAATCTAAATAATTTAAATGAAATATTGAAATGAAAAATAAGAGGAAGAGAGAAAACAAAACCTTCATGTGGTTGTAGTATTTGTGATACTTGTTTTGGGATAGAAGAAAATTTTGGGGCTACTTAGGAGATTTCCATTAGGTCAAGTCCCTATTTTGGTCTTTTGACCTCCACAGGTATCTAATAGAATGAAGAGAAATTAGAGAGTGTGCTCATTTCAGCTACATATGTCTAGGACTGAGAACAACAATAAGAAAGTAAATAGATTTGTAAGCATTAATCTTTGGTCTACAAGGAGAAGCACCCTAGCGTGTATGGTAGGAGAAAATAGGTGATAGCTTCACAATGTCAAAAGAAACAAACAACGATACAAAATAACAAAGGAAAAGATGAGAAATAAAAAAAATGATCTTTAGGATGATGATATAGATCAAATCCGAAGAGTCTTATCAGACAATTAGGATGAGAAGCCAATACCCAAACACACAATAAGATAATTCACATAATAACAATGTTTTATTATTTGCAGGAATTCAATGTTCCAGGAATACAATTTTACAAATAGAATACAGCTCTTAAGACCCTCGAACTAGGAGTCTTCAATATAATAATTTTTTACCAACTCCCCCTCTCCTACTTCAAAAAAGAATAATCATCCCATTTATACTTCCCAAAAGGAAGTAAACAATTACTCTAATGTTAGTTACAGAACTGAAAGGTTGAATGTTTTAACAACCACTTGATGTTTGAAATTATCAGAATGGATTAATGATAATGTTGTTTGATAATCACAATAACTACTTTTAATGGAAATTTACATCTATAATCGATCAACAGTGTACGACTTTTGTGAACTTTCATCAACACCTCTGAACCTTTGAAAAATAGAACTCGCCTGAGTGAGAAATCAGTTGAGTGAATTGAAACAGTGTTCCAAAGATGAAACAAGCTTATTCAGTAGACTATTTCATTGGCAAATAGAAGAATATGAAGTCTTCCAACTAGAATGTAACAAGATACAAATAGTGGAAATTAAAGAGAAATATCGATAGCCAACATCCCATGGAGAAAATTCTCTGTTGACAAGTGGTGTACTTGGAGACAATTCTTAGCCAACAAGTGGTATGCTCAGAGAGAGTTCTCGGCAGACAAGTGATACACTCAGAAAGCATTCTCAGCCAACAAGTGATACACTTGGAGAGAATTCTCGACCAATAAGTGATATGCTAAAAAAAAATTCTTGACCAACAAGTGATACACTCAGAGAGAATTCTCAGTAGATAAGTGATACACTCAGAAAGAATTCTCGACCAACAAGTGATATACTTAGAGATAATTCTTGGCTGACAAGTCATACGACCGAGGGAGAGAGTTCTCGACCAACAAGTGATTTGGCCAAGGGAGAGAATTCTTGACCGACAAGTGATACGGTGGAGGGAGAGAATTCTCAAATGACAAGTCATACAGTCAAGGGAGAGAATTCTTGTCTGATAAGTCATCAACCGAGGGAGAATTCTCGACCCTTACAAGTCATATGACCAAGTGATTTTTTATCTAGATTGTACCAAACTTGAACTGATGATACCCATTAAGCTCTTCTAGACAATACCCATGTATATTTATCCAATTTACACCAAACTTCAATTGATGATACCCATTAAGTTCTTCGACAAAAAACATGTTTTTGATTTGATCAAAAAGCATCTGTTTATCCAAATTGTACTAAACTTGAACTGAAGATACTCATTAAGCTCTTCTACAATACCCATGTTTTTTATTTGAGAAAAAATCATCTGAAGAGTCTCTTGAAGTGAAACAACCTGAAACCAACACAATAGAAAACAACTGAGCAAAATCCTAAAATCTTTTTGGTTGGTGCAAGATTGCCTGTGGACCTGGCTGCTCCTATATCATATGTCAATGGATGATACTCACGAGGCCAACAAGGTGTAGTAGAATGTTGGAATGTTGCAACATGCCATAAAGTGTTAGCAAATGTTGTAGGTTACATAGAAGACCTCTAGCTTCCATGGGGAATGAGGATCCAATCTTGGAAGAAGGAAAGTGAAGCCCAATAGTCATTTAAAAATGAAAAGATGATTGTTCAACTTCCAAAAACTAGGTGTATGATGGTTACAAAGGAATATTTAGAAGCTAAAAAGTCATTGGTATGTTAGAAAATGGGTGTTGTATGACTCTACAATTGAAGGATGGTAGCACACTATGTGGATGTCCATGCACCACATTAGTGTCCATGTACAATGTGCTCTTGAAGACTTAACAAGATGGGAACAAAACATAAAAAATATAGGGGAAGACATGGTAACACATAAAATAAGTTTGAACATACAAGAACAAAAAACAACTCTAGCACTACGAGTAGGTAAAAGGCTAAGTCTAAGCTAAAATGATCCTAGAACATGCTACAATAGGTGGACACCAAAATGAGCCCAAGACATAATGTGATTATTGCAAGGTATGCAATTTTTATCATTACACAAAGTTCTAAGTTTACATGTATCTAAATTAATTCCTCATTGCTACCAATGTGTATGAAGAATGGGTTTTTCATATTTTAGCCTTGATTTAATTTTTACACTTATGAAAATTAATTCCTCATTATTGGCATTTTGTATGATGTATAATGTGGCAAAGGTTAGTGGCAATATGATACAATACCCATAGTCGTTAATAAATATATGGGCTAATGGGAGGTAATCCAACCACTTTAGAAAGTATTTATAGTCTAACCACATCAAACTAACCTTAACTACCATAGGATTGGTAAAAAAATGGTGTTTCTTGTTAGAACTACAAATACTCTAAAAAGTTTCATGGATCCCACTACCATCATGAAATTTCACTAATGAAAGTATGGTGGGTTCATGTTCTACATAAGCTTTTCTCTTCTTGTGTGGTTTATAAATCATTTTATCAATGCCTTTTTTGAAATTTGTTGAAGATGCCTTCTACATAAAGAAAAAAGACAATGAGTATGTCAGTGGATTCATCAACACTATAGTGCTTCTTATGGCATAGTCTCCCCATCTAAATGTAGTCTAGTCCATTTAAATGCTATTATGATGTGCTTACTCATATATCTATTCAATTGGAAAAAATAGGTAGGCATGAGATATCTTGGTCTAAATGGTCTTTATCACAAACATAAAAGGTCTTTATAATCAAAGTTTTTAAGTTATATTTTTTTTGGGAAAGATGGTGATGAGATGATGCATGAAGATATAGGCTAGCATATGTCGCTTTTCCGACATGACTTCCCTGAAATGGTTCCATTAAGTTTTCTAAGAAGAAGAAAATCAAGAAAAATATTTTTCCTTTTGGCATGTTTGAGTTGCTTAGTGAGCTTAGTACTATCCATAATGTTATATAAATTGACTGTAACTCCTCCAACTTGTCAAGACCATGTGGGCAACTTAGATCAATACCATCAAAATTAAATGTTTCTACCAGTCAACTTAAGAGAGAAGGAGCTGAGAGATTTAAAATATTTTAAAGAAGAAAAGCATTAGGACATCTTTTATAAAAATTAAGATGACTATGGGAATATGATCCTTCCCTTGAAAGATGATAACAAACCCCTTCTTGATACTAGAGTCTATTAAATTAAGTGTGTTCTTGTGAAATATCATATATTGTTGAAATAAGTTGTTGCATTTGTAATATAAGTAATATAATAAAGGGGTGTATTGCATCATTAGACATAAACATGGTAAGAAATCTATACTTGTTGAGCACTTGTTTAATTTAGCAACTAATTTTATAATATATGTTTATAATCTTATTTTATATATATCCTATAATTTTAACACATTTAAAAAAATTATATAAACTTATATCTAGTATTTTTAATGCTCACATATAAAATCCTATCGGCTAAATAACACTGTTATCATTTCACTCCAAACCTGCATAACATGGATAATGTTCAAGTCCAGCCCTCTCAAGCCATCCACGATTGGTTTTTTTAGTTTTCAAACCAAATAAGTCAATCGGTCTGTTGGTAAGATAGTCAGATTGTGAATCAGACATTTTGATCGAACCCAGTCTTAGTTGGCCCTCGTTAAATAGTAGATGTACCAGTAAATTTGATGGCTTTCGAAAAACAAATGTCGTTCCTTATACAGATGCATTGGCAGGTCGGTGGTGTAATTCTTATTTAGTGCCATTTTTGGCATTTTATAATGGTAAACTGCATTCTTGTTATCCCTACTTTCATCATATTAATTAATCCCGAGGCCAGATCTAAAATCCTATAAAACTCTTCATCTATGTCTATGTAATTCGATAGCAGACAAAAGTAATTCCATCTCAATCGAAGATCAGTAACTGTGTCTTTTTTCGATCAACGCCATTCTCACTAGCTTAACCAGCTTCTCAATAGTTTCTTGATTAATGGGTATCCAAAACAAACTTAAGTTTTGCTAGGAGATTCAAAAGTAGAAGAAATGATCGCTTCAATAAAAGTCAAGCAGTGTATGACATTTCAAATTACAAGTGATCTGGTTAGGATTTCACGTCCATCACAACAGTTTATTAATGGTATCTTAGAGAATGAACATGGCAGTATTTACTAACTGATTTAGAAGTATTTTTGACATGCCATACGGGAACATTTTGTTGTAACAACCCTCCCCGTGGCAATGAAGAGTTGGTGAGTTTGCTAAGAATGTAAATACAACCATAGAAATATCTACCATGTTAACGGAGCGAATGGATGTGTGATAGGTAAGAATAATAAAGGCGGAAAATATCTGTGGGGAGCGGAGGAATGAAAGGGAGGAAAGTCAATCGCTGGTAAGGGGAGGGAAAAAGGCAGTCAATAGCTTGTAGGGAGAAGGCAGAGAGAGGACGCCTCATCTAGAGGCTCAGAAAGAAGAAAATAGAGGAAAGAGAGACATGGGCTGGGAGACAAAAGAGGAGCTCGTGAGGAAAAGAGAGGGCGACCAGATAACTCAGGCAAACGTATCAAATTGCAAGATTAGAGGTGCGTTGAAGTGGAGGGTGGTCTGGTAGCTGAAGAGGGGTGCGATTGGTTTTGAGGTATTTACCTCAGTTCTTTGTTTTTCCAACACAAAAATGAAACCCCATTACTGCCTTTCCAAAACTAATTATGTTTGCTGCTATTTCGGTAAGCACAGGGAAACCAAAACCCCATGACTGCATTTTAAAATATGCCAAAGTTATTTCGATGCAAGATATTTCCATCGCTTCTTTTCTTGAGTTTCTTCTTATGCAAAAGTGTTTCCTCTATTTGTTAGAGAAAGGGTGGGTTTCCAAAGTCAGATCGTGTGTTTTCTGGTCTATGCTTCCACAAATTGCATACTTGTCTACTAGCGCATTTGCAGATACAACATCTGACAGAGATCCCCCTTCTGTTATCTTTTGATGGATGTCCATACCCTGTTCCATTGCTCCCATTTTGCCACGAGCAGTGAGGATGCTGGCTAAGGTTGTGGCGTCTGGCTTTACAGCCGCCAGTTGCATATGCTTAGGAGTTTCTAAAGCGTTTTCAACAAATCCATTTTGTGCATATCCTGCAGTCAACGCAGCCCATGAGATGACCTCGCTCTGAGGCGTTTTGTCAACAGTTTCGTGCCTTGTCTATGCTTCCACTTTTTGCAATGGGAGTAGAGAAGGGTCCACCATAGTTATTTTTTTAATGGAGAAATTGGGGATAATTTTAGGTTTTCCTATGTGCGTATGCATTTAAATGCAGTGATATATAGATGTCAAATAAAAATAAATTCTATATAAATTAATAAGTGTATAAACGTAAGTAAGGAGAAACTTCCTTTCAAAATGATGCACAAGGCACAAAAACCTTACTATGATTTTGTAGGAGGTCAAATAATTAAATAGAGACAATTATAATAGTCTAGATCGGATACAACACATAGAGTCCATTAACGATTTTAGAAGTGTCTATTCAGTGAAAGACATTGAATAACTCAAATTCATGCATTGTCTTCTAAAGGCACCAAGCTTAAAATCCATTATCATAAACCAGAAGACTAATAACAGATTTGAAAAAAATCTAGGAAAAGCAAGAATAAAATAACGCTCTTGTCAAAGCCTTATGTCTAATTGTGAAGCTTACTGTCTTCCTCTGCATGCTAATAGATATATGCTATGTAGTTGTATGTTGAGTACTTGAAAATTTCAAATTCTTCATTTATCTTGTTTGTACCCAAGCTTAATTTTGCTTTAATACTTCAATTATTTTTAAAAAATGAAGCTTGATATATTTGCTCAATGCTTGCAACTCAAATGACATTCTACCATCACTAAATGCTTCTTAATCTTGCACTAGGGAACACCATTCTGAAAGTGAATTTAGTAGGATTAATTCATTGATTTGTTATATGCTTCTTTGTACACTGTGGAGTCTCCAAGCATGCCATGACACTTTGGAAATGATAAATAAACAACACAGAGCAGTTGTAGTGTTCATCCAATTTGGCATTGTTTGACATTTTGTGGCATTGTTTGACATTTTGTGGCATTATCCAAGATCATAGACGAAGAGGAGACATGACTAATGGTTGTACCCTTGTTATTGTCGTAGTAACATTTTATGTGCAATGCCTCTAGTGTGGTCCACATGTGCTTGCTTAATGCTTTTGAATGCAAGTTGAGCTTGTTAGTCATGGGTGTAGATGATAGGGTAGGCTTGGAAGTGCTTGTCAACATGGCATTGAGCAAGAGTGCTCACTTGTTGGGCCATTGGAGAAGATACGATTTCTTGTGTTTTGTGATTGGTACGAGAATATGAGATGTGTACCTTCGTATGTTTGCTTCCTTATCGCTGCCCCTATCCTTTCACCCCTTATTGTCATAGTAGTACCTTTTTGGCATGGTTATCACATGCTTGAAGTATTCTTGTGAATTATGTAACCTTGAGGTCTCCCTATCCTTTCACCCCTTGTGTTTGGGCCTTGTGACTACCTTCGAACATGGTGGGGTGGTCTCTTATGAGTCCACATGGTTGGAAGGCATTGCCACCGCTATTGGGGACTAGTGAATAGGTTATTGGAGAACCAGATTGGAGATGTTCTCACTCTCCGTTACCCTATCTATTGTTGTACCTATTTAGTCATTGTATCACATTCATGGCTATACCCGGTTGTACTTGTATATTCTTTTATGCTATTGTACACACTTAAGAGAGAGGATGTAATCATGTAATTTAATGAGAAGAAATAAGATGATTCATATTTGGCTTATGGATTTTGATGTGGGTATCAGATCTGCTTGTACTATAATGTTTATGGATTCATGTTACATTTGGAATAGGTTATAAGAACATTTGGATTGGTGCTTAAAATGAATATTGTTGACATATTGAATCAGCAACCGTTTCTATGTATGTTGTCACTTGTTATTTAAAAAATATATATTCTTAAACTCTTTTGGCCCTTACCGTTCGGAGTTCCGGGGTGGGATGTTACATTTGTTATCAATAAGCTATGAAAGAATGAATGCCATGGATGGACACGAAGGTGAAATTTGCATGTCTAAGTAGCTTTCAAATAATAAGCTACTATAAACCATGACTACATAAGGCTTTTTTTTTTCTTTTTCTTTTTGGCTATATGCTGAGGATACATTAGTTTTTTCATTTTCTCTTGTTTAGGGATCCCTAGAATCGCTTACACCAGGCAACCCAGGTTAAGCTCTTGATAAGGCAGATGATGTATATTCTCAACTTTTCTAGCCATTGCACATCCTTGGTTGATGTCCTTTGAATTTCCCATCCTGTCCTCGCCACTTACAGCCCAGGCATTATTATTTTCTAGATTAAAGCACCCAGCACCCAACACCAGAAGTTTTCTAACCTGGCAGACAAAATACTTCCTCAGAAGAGGAAAAAAATGACTGTTGTACACCAATGGATGCGCAAGGATCAAGAAACCCTCAGTTCTTTGAAACTAGGTAGGTAGCAAATTCTGAAAGTACATTTTGGCAAATATTTAAATGATAGGAATGTGTATTATGACAATAAGAGTCAGATGAGTCCAATATAGTGGATAAGCCTATAAATTTCTCCTCCTAATAAAAGATAGACACAATGATTTGCTTAAGATCTTGAACATAAATTCCATCTTACACATTTATTTTTATGATGAATGCTTATAACTCTTATTAGATATTAAGTGACTCTTAGTTGTTAAATGTTTTATTAGTCTCTTCTTTTAGGGTACTTTTCTCCATTTTGGTATTCATGTAGAAACAAAAAAAACATTGGATAGCTTTAAGTTTTAGATTTTTCTGAATTTATTTTCTTATAAAATAGAGTAATCTGATTTTCTGATTGGCTAACTTCTTTTTCCCCATTAGAAAATTGATTTTACATTTATACAAATAAAAGAAAAAACTCAAACCAATAGAAAGAAAGCGAGGAAAAAATTAATCAGTTTTTCCAAAGCTTGGCTTGCGATGATATAGGTGTAGGATGTAGTTACTGCATGAAATGGAAATGAATGAATATTTTCAAAAGGGAATTAGTTAGCAAAAGTTTTAGATCCATTTGGTAGAAGCCCTACCCATAATGCCATAATGAGAGACGTGATGATGCTGGAAAATTAGGTGCCATTATTCCTCTTGTAAATGCTATTGGAGATGCAAATGGTCTCACAAGTCATGGCAGAAGAGATACTTTTGATATAGACAACTAAATTATTGTCAGACGCTTGGTTTGTCTGGTGAAGACAGTTGCTCATCTTGATCACCCTTTGTGTTGAGATTATCTTTTCCTACAAAGAGGACAAGAGAAAAATATAGCACCTTTAGTATGTGACTCCTCTCTTTTATATGCAGCCTTGAATGTGTAGGGGGTAGAGTTGGTATCCTCTAGGAGGAAGGATTTGAGCTGCTATTAGAGACAAGTAGATATAAGTTATTAGTAACCACTCTCGCATTTTAGATTTTTTTCTTTTTACCAAATTGTAGCATTCACTTAGTGTACATAGTTCTTGAAAATGAGGTTGAAGTTTGCATATACAGTTGTCTCAGAAGTTGCAAAAGGTGTAAAATATTATTTCCAAGAAGCCTTTTAGGAAGGCCTTATGTTGTTGTTTGTGATTTATTTATGTTTGCTACACTTGTCTAGAGGTTTGCTCAAAATGGGACTACTAGGTTATGAACTACATTATTACTATAGGTAGTCTCTAATAGTTGCTAAAAATCTTGTCATAGACAATACTTATTGCTTGTTTTTACGAAGAGATTTTATTCATGTATTCTTTGAAGTAATTGTATTTTCTAGAATCCCCTCAGGCATTAAAACTAGAGATGGTAGTTTCCATTTGTTGGTCTTTCTCCTAATTTGGAATGACTTTCTGATTCAAATTGGGAAATTTGGAGGATGATTTGGCCATGGGAAGCTCATTTTCCATAAATAATAGTAAGAAGCCTTTCTTAATTTCTCTTGTAATTTTTCCTCATTTTACACTAAAATCCTATGCATTTCTTGAAGCAAAGATTTAAGTCATGATGTCTTTATCGACTAACATAACTGGGTAAGTCTCCATGTGTAGGCTGCCATCTCCATTCTATCTAAATGGTCTGATTCATTAAATCCATTGGCTTTGTAGTTATAATCTTACTTGAAATAGAAGCATTCTCCATTAGAATAACGTTGGTATGAACCATCATGGCCTTGTTCTCTTGAACATATGTGACATTGAGAAATTTTGTCGCATTGCAAGAGTTGTGAATAGGGGTGATATAGTTGATTTTCTTGTCGACATTATTCATAGAGGTGATATAAAGGCATGTTTTTGGGCCCTCCTAGAGATAAAATTATTAGAACATAAAATAAAACAATCTTTATGTTGCCTATGAGGCTAGACAGGGATACTATTGTTCTATGACACTAGAGCTACTCAGCCTAAATTTGCCTCCCCCTGTAGATGATGACTCCAAAGGTAGAGAATTCAATACTTTAGGTGTGAATGTTAAAAATTATCATAAGCCTTCTAATATTGAAACTCATAGAAAAATTAGCCCTCTATTTTTCCAGTCTTGGTGGATGGACATCTACCAAGATCAAGAACAATTCTTGTACAATAATCACACTTTGTTGCCTATAGAAGATGAGGCAGATAGTAAGCTCAAAAAGGAACTTGACTTTGGCAGAGTAGAAAAATTGAAATTCTCAAGCAAGTCACAACCTTGGTTGCAACTGTGAGCAGACAATTTTGTATAATTGATAAATTCATCTACATTCTTTGTTTTATTCTTGTATATGTAATTCTATAATTAATGGTGCCTAGTGTAGTCAATCAGAGGCTCGTGTATTTTTATTTTTATTTTCTGTGGACAAGTCCACCTTGGGTATATATGAATCAATTGCCATTTATTCTTTTACCTTGTCTGAAACTTTGTGAAACTATTAACTTGACAGAATAGGATATTTTGGATTAATTAATGCTTTGGGCACATGTAGATTCATGTGATCATTTGTAGCATTATAGAAGCAAAAATTTGATTCTCATGAGCTATTGTCTCTAATTGGATCATGGAGAGTATACTAAACCATGAGATCAGATTGACCATTTCTTTAATAAATGAAATTCAGATGACACGAACTTGTTTCTCTTGATTAACTGTTACTTAGTTTGTGTAAATATTTTAAGTACTTGAAACAAATACAAGTATAATCATTTATCTATCTTTATTGATGATAATCTTTGAATATTTCTTAGAGTAAAATCTAAATTTGAATAAAGCATATTAGTGCAATTCATATGTAATTTTTTATGGACTATGTTAATGAATTTAACATGTTATTTATGCAATCCTATCTAGTTAGGTTATTTTATACTTTAGCATAGCTTATCACCTATTGACATCATCCTGTTAAAGTGGGGGAAAAATGTAATGTGAAAAATTGCAAACCCTACAATTATCAAATTATCTTTTGGGCTCACTTTGGTGTCTAGCTCTCTAGCATGTTCTATGATCATTTTAGCTAACCCTCGGCTTTTTACTTGCTCCGAGTACCTACGTAGTGTTGTGTTTTTGTATGTTCAACCCTATTTCATGTGTTGCCATGTGTTTCCCTATATTTTTTTTTTTGTTTTTTTTACATCCTAGTGTTTGAACATAGGTGATATTCACCTAGGAGAATCAGAGTAGGAAGAGTTTATCTATAGTCTTCATTACAGTGAGTTTTCAGCTATTATAGTATGGAAAACATAGTCCAATTTATATATGATAATGATGTTACATGTCTTGTGATACATCATATATGTTTTTCCACATGTGGTGGTCCTATAGAAGCAACTGGAAGACATCTAGATGAAGAACTCACAACCACATAGGTGTTTAGTACTTATTAGAACATGATCAATGATGCAAGTGCACATGCGACAATTTTCATAAATATATGACATGATTTGAAGGCTAGATAATTTATTAGAAGATGACAGAAGGTACCACAAGTAATCAAGACTGTACTAATGTTTGTATGAGCTACCACAAGCAAAAAGAGCAAGTAGTCGTGGCTATATTGAAAACATACTTGTATTGATAAGGTAAAGGATGTAACTATTGTTTCATAGTGTGTAGCAATAATAAAGTTTACAAGGTAATTATCCATGTAGATACATGTCATATTTGGTGGTAAGTGCAATCTACTAATGTCACATGGTGGCCATAGCCACTGCTCCTTACCCTACTAGTGGTTTCCACCCACGGGCCTCTGCTTCAACATTGCAAAAAAAAAGAATATATGGGGGGATTTCACCGAACAACTATACAAAGTTTTAAAGGAAGGATTCACCACTATATTTAATTTATTTAACAATTATTCACTAAGATTTTCCATTGTAATTAATTTCTTTGGTGAATATTCACTAGGATTCGCCATGATTTTATAAAAATTTCTAATAATATGCATAGATTCACCAGGGAAATTAATTTTTTTTTGTCAAAACAAAAAAGCTTTGCCAAGAAAATTAAATTACTTAACTAGGATTCACCAAGATTTTATATCTTTTTTAAAAAAGAGTTTCTTAAAGTGATCACTGGACATAATACAATTACGTTATTACCAAAATTAGTCATTCGGCCACCTTTTTGTCCCCTATTTTGGTGCACTCTTCCAACAAGACAACACGAAATTAAGAAGCACTCATACAAAGGAGTGAATCATAAACTTAATATACAAACTTAGGTTGGTATGCCACACAAAATGGTTGGTTGGACCAATTTTCCTCCATGAAGGAGTTTTCACACAAATTGAGATCAAGTTGTAGAATAATGCAAGTGGTTGCATTGAATTTAAAATGCAATGGGCTAGCAAAGATCACCATGTAAATATAACATAAACAACATGGGTAAATAAGTACGACTTTTGTAACCATAAGAAATATAAATGAGTAAGGCCATAGGCCTAAGGCATTCACTCAAACAAGGCAAACCGAGGCAAACCGAGTGTAGAACTACATTTTGATGGAAACATCCCAAACAATAGCAATCCAAAGTTTACCTTCCAATCCAACTGCACACTCTCAACCAATGAGAGTAGCTGTACGCTGTGAGTAGATTTTGCACACTATGTTGACCTCCTCCATTACCACAGGTAACTCAAATTGATCTACATGCTCAACCTAATTTTAGTAAACTTGTTGTCCACGTAAAGTTGTAGGCATAATGAGCACACCCACATGTATATAGTCCCCAATGCATAAAATAAGAAACTACACATCAACAAAGGAAAGAAAACAAACATTGAACAAGGGGAAATGGAAGTTGGAATCAGACATGGACAATTGTACACATCATCCAACATAGTGTGGAAAATGGAATCATCATTCATTCATTAACATGGATAAGAATGCAACTTTAAAGCATTTACATTAACCAATTACCGTACAAAATAAAGGGATTAAGCCTTCCATGCATCATGACACCACTAATATATTCTTCTTTAGTATGGGATGCCTCCCACGACTTAGATATTCACTTGAAAATCTCAGCGCATACCTTTCTTGCTCCTTTTGAAGCATTTTCCTTGCCTTACCATCATCTGACGACTCTTTGATGGTTTCTCACATGACCGTGCTAGCATTCCTTTTTCTCTTATGCAACCTCTTGAATATTCTCCCCTCAACATTTTATCTTTAACTCTTCTTCACATGTTCCTCCATGTAGTCCTCTCAAATCCCTTTCTGCCTCATTATTCCCCTTTTCCATGTGATTTCTACCTATTCTTGTTATGTGACTCTTCTTCCCTTTTCTAACACCTCATTTTGTCTCTTCTATTTCATCCTTCCTCTCATCTATCTTCCACACACCCCTTTGGTTGTGCACGCCTACAACATAAAAGCAAAGAATCCACAATTGTATGTGAATCCTTATAATTTTGTCCTATTACATGGCCTTCTAGTCCTTTTGCATCTATGTGCAACCCTTTCTTCTATCCTCTTCCTCACATCAGACACTCCACATAATACAACTTAAATCTGGTGCCACTACTCAAATCTTTAATTTGAGCACGAAAAAAAGATGTACTTGTTGGTAGGAGTGGTCTAGGCAGGTTCAAAACTACCAAGTTCTCATACTCTCCCTAGATAGATATTTATGCAACTAGCAATTAGATGGACTCCAAACTAGGTGGCATAATTTAAATTTGAAAATCATGGCAGAAAATGGGGCTACTCTTTGGTCTTGACATGATGGCCCCACATCACCATTAAAGTTGTAGGAGTTGAACTAGAGGCTTGAAGCATGACTACCAAACATCATGCAAACCTCTAATACAAAAATAGTCATCTAGAACATAGTTAGACCACGAATATAGAGCCATAAGCATGAAACAAAACACTTGCACAAGATAAGATGGGGCCAATTTAAAAGATAAATTTTATAAAAACAAGTGCATAGCCAGCATGGTGCAAGTGTTCAAAAATATTAATTTTTTTAGTTTTAGCTGAAACATCATACCATTTTTTGAGTCTCTTGAGTCCATCTTTGGGATCAAATTAGTAAAATACTAGGTTTATTCCCTCCATTTTTGCATTTTCCCTCAACTTAGCTTGTTCACACTTTACATTTCCTAGTTCACCAATACTTTCTATTGTAGAATAGAATTAATTATTTTCAATTATGTTCTTTTTATATTTCTATAATAGGTATGATTTATTTGATAATTAATATAATAGAAATATTTCTCACATATATTTAGTTCTTCATTACCCTGATTAGACCTATGGGTGCAAAATTAATTTAGGTTAGTTCCACAATCATAAAATTAAATTTTAAACATTTAAGTTTGAATTTATTAATTTGAATTCATGTTTCCCTTCTTTTTGCATAAATTATTTCAAATAGGATGGTATATTTAAATATTAACCATAATTCAAAAGAGTCGAGATAGATAGAGGAATTTATTGAGCACATTTAGAATTCAGTTGCAAGTGAATAAAAATAATTACATCAACATTGCATCATCATCCTAAGAACATACTATATGCTTGTTTGTTGTGTAGTGTAGAAAAGAGATCACAAGACTAAAGAGTTAAACTAGTCCATTCCTCTTCTACAAAACATTGGGGTACAAACCGAGCATGGATTCTACCCAATGAGGAGAGCCAAACTATAGGGGCTTTGCCATTTTGTTGTATATAGAAGGACCAACCAAGCTTAACCAAAGTCAAAACAACAAGAAAAGACTATGATTACACCATAAAATGATGAATACCAATCTAATACAGACTACAGAAAACTAACCATAGATATCAGCAATGTTATTTATGAAAAGTTGGAAAGATGGAAGATAGTGTTACTGTATCCAATCAAACCCTCCTTTCACAATAACATTCAAGTATGTAAAAATTGATCCAAGTCACTACAGATGAAAGAGGACTTAGCTGTGGGTTGATGTACTCAGGAATGATATGGAAAGATTGATTAGATTGAGAGATTTGTCAAACCGTAGATTCAATAAGCCTCAAACCCTAACTATAATGAAATCAGGTATAGAGGAACAAAATGCTATAGATAACTGGATAGGAAGGCACTCAAGAATGATCAAAAACTTACCAGAAGTTGGATTTATAGAATTGAAGACTTTGCAGACTACGGGGCGGGTGCCCAAGTCTGATAGGGCAACTTTTCTGCAAATCTGGAACAGTAAGTAGTGTCAGATGATGTTTCTCTCCTGAGTTCAGGATGAAGTCTATCGGGAGGACAACGGGGCAGGAGCCCTAGTCCAGTAGGGTAAAATATCAAAAAGTTTTCTCTAGATCCTGAATCTTTATCCTCTGAATTACTTCTTTGTACCTGTACTTTGCCAAATCCCGCACCTATAACCTGCAATCACAAAGAGAGGGATTTGGGGGTTGTGTTTAGGAGCTTGCCTTGGTCAAGCCCCAGAATGACATTCAAGTCTTCTAGAACATCGTTGTTAGATAGAGTGTGTGCCCAATGGAGGGCAAAGGCCAAAGAAATGATGACGTAGATTGATTGAAAACACAAGTAGATGTCACCTTAGAGGTGAAGCCCTCACAGAGATGAAGATCCTTCAAACCATGAGGAGATGGATTGATGAGGCCAAATCTGCAACAAGCAAACACAATGACAACACAATTCTACTCTGCAACATAATGAATGCTTTAAAATCCCTTAGCTCAATATCACAAGTTCGCATTATCCATCTAGGTCTAAAATGAAGTCATAAACTCACTTATATATGTTTTCCCTCTAAATTTTGTAATTTAAATTGGATAGGCCTATAGAGGGAAACCTTTTGAGAGGGCCCAAGCCAACACATTTAAATTTTGATCCTACAAATCAGCTTGGACTTGGGTAGGAGTAACCAAGTCCCAAGGCCCTTTTAGGTCTTCATTAACATTTAGGATAGACCGCTAGGTCCCATTTGACATAGGTTTCAGGGGAAATTGCTCCGATACAAGTGTTAAGATTGCATAATGTAAATGAGGGGACCTAGGAGCTAAACTAGGAGGTAAAAAGGCATAGGGCTACTTTTTACTCCATAACAAGAAAGCACAATAGAGATGACAGAATAGTTCAAAACTTGGAAAATGTAGCAGAAATACCCAGGACAAGGGTGCTCGGGTACCCTGGTTGCTTTTTAGGGTTAGCCAAAACTTTAAGTATGATCATACCTATATCTGTCTGCACTACCTTCTTGATAGAAACCAACCTTTAAAACCTGTTCTCCTTACCTGCACACACAAAAAGAGGGAAACAATGTGCCATTTTAAGGATTTGCCTCATTCAAACCCTGTGTTGGTGTTCCCACCTCCACAATAGTGAATGATAAGATCAAAGAGTGCATGACCTAGGAGGGAGGAGGCTAGATTCACAATAATATGATAGTAAATGATGATAAATGATGATAAGAACCATAAGATATCCAACCTTAGTTGATGAAGAACTACCACCAACAAAGGAGAGTGATGTAGAGGGCTTCAAACTTCCTTCAAAGCCTACAAACAACTTCAATGGCATTCACAAGTAGAAGACAATGCAAACATGAATAATCCTTTAGCATAGAACATCACATGAGAGTAAATTTGCATTCATCTGGTTAGGTGTAAAATGAACTACAACACACACTCAAATATGCATTCCCACTCACCTTCGACAAATAAAAAACTTTAGGCTGAAAAATACAAACTAAAGGAGTGTCCCAAGCCAACACCACAGAGTGGGGCCAAAAATCCCAAGTGGAACTAGGGTGCTCAGATGCCCTGGACCTTTGGCCCACAAACTACTCAAAGTATCTTTTAACTAGGGCTTAGTCCAGTCCTTAGTTGATTACGTCAGGTTTATTTGTCAGGATCAGGATATTAATCGTTTAGAGCTCAAAGAGGTGTTAAAATAGGTCCTAAGTAACAAGGAAACAACATAGGTCCAAACTAGGAGCTAAACTAGGTGTAAAATGCTAGTGTACACATTTTATGATGCTACATTTAGCCCCCACTTTAGTGTGGGTGCGAACTTATGTTCGAACTCATACTAAAGGGATGGAAAAAACATACAAACATAGAAGACCAAAGAATTCCACCAAGTTGTGGACTAGAAGTAGTCCCCAAACTTAGGATAATAAGGTTGCAAACACATAAGTAAATAGAAAACACACAAGATATTGTAACATTAATTCACACATACATGGAGTACTAAAAGCATACAAAAGAATACATGTGGAAGGCATATAATACACAAAACAAAACAAAACAATAACAACAATAAAACACAAAAAAAATAATAACAATAACAATGCATAAACACAAATAAAGCATCAAGCAACACATCATGATGGAAGCACAATTACATACACCCATATCAAAGGAAACAAGGTACCTCACACGCGAGTCAACCTAAAGCAAGTCATCCTCCTCCCAAATTAGTTCCTCATCTCTTTGATAAGGAGTATAAGATGCGAGAGGAACTATAGCATGTGAGGTATAAGGTATAATAGCCATACAGGTATTATCTTCAGAATCGCTATCAGAATGTAAGACGAGAGGCTCAATAACAACATGGGAAGCTTCTTCTCTCTCTATAGGAGACACAAGATTGGTACCTGTATCTTTGGCATCCATTGGTGATAAACACTTGCAAGGAGGGATATTATCCTCTCCTATGGAAAGACAACCCATAACACAATGACGCTTCTTTCTTTCTTTCACAATCTTATTTCTCTTAGTTTTATTCATGATGTTCTTTATGGCAACCGTAACATCTTCCAACATGGGTCCCTTTTCTTCCTTTCCTTCAAGAACATTAGAAGAAATAGAAGAAACAACTGAAGGCTAAGAAATTATGGGGGGAGGGTTCCTCAATGCAGGATGCTATTCCTTCTCAACTTGCGAGGCAAGTGGAAGTACAAGAGCATCCTTAGGTGGCTGAGAAACCTAAGTTAATAAAAATTGCACAACTGAGTGATCACCACCAGTCTCTCTAGAGGCAGGTGGGAAAAAGTTATATTGTGTTTGTGGGGATGTCTGTTTCGTGCATGAAGGTTGCCTCGTTGCCCTTGGAGGGATGGAAGATAGTGCACCTTAGCATATCTACCATATGCTTGGGGATGGGGAAGAATCTTTGATTTGGGTTTAGCCTCATTCGCTACCTGTGGGATAGGAGGAATTAAAGTTGGAGCCTTAGAAGATCAAGGAGGTTCAAGAACATCACTAGGGGTCTGCTAAGTGATAACTCCACATTTTTCTTTGCTTTTAAATTTTCTATATGACAAGAAGAATAAATCATATCTCCCTCAAGCAACTCCTACTAGTTGTGGCTAGAAGGAGTCAAGTGAAAATAGTCCATTTCAAGCAATGGGGCAATACTGACTATGATGTACACCATGCACTCGTCCCTCAAATGGAAACTTCAAACACTTATGTAACATAGAGGATATCACTTTCATGGAGTAGAGCCATGGGTAGCCCAACTTCACATGAAATAGATCCGATGTAGGAATAATGATAAAATGAACGTCAAAGGCTCTTATCCCAACTTTAATTTCAAGAGTTAAAGTAGCAAGGGTTTGATAGATAGACCCATCATGTGCTCTAATAGCCACCTCTGTTACCTCATATGTATCTTGACGCAAACCATGCATGTAGAAACTGTTTAGAACTACTACATTCACCATGCATATAGGATCTATCATAGCATCCCGAATAGGTTTTTCATCGATTCAAATGGTAATATAAAGAGGCCCATCAGGAGCTTCGATAGTAGTATCATGTACTGTAAAAGATATAGCAGGTTCCAAATCCACTCACTCTTTATGAAGACAAGCATCCATCATGCGAATATCTTCATCATAATCTTTGTCAAGAGATATGTTCACTGCACTACATTCATGATGAGGTAAAGGATCAATATATATTTTAAGGTTTTGATTAGGAGTTGCCACCAATTTATTCACGTTGTCATTAACACCAACAACTTGGATGACATTAGCATTGATGAGGTCTTTAACTTCATGTTTAAGATGTATACATCTTTCAGTGTCATAACCAACAGAGCGGTGAAATTAACAAAACACCTTCACATCAGAGGAACATGATTGCATCTTGCTTGGATTGAGAGGTTTAATAGGTGGAAGCTTGATGACATTTTTTTGTAAAATTTTTCATGTGATAGAATGAAGAGATTTAGATAAAGGTGTAAAATTTCTTGTTTTTGGTTTCAATTTATAAGGGGCAGAAGTAGGGGATGACACAATCACCACATATTTTCTAATGTTATCTTTTGAAATATTGTTTATATATTGATGAAATTCTTGTTTTGTCTTTTAAAATGATTATTAGAGGCTTTGGATTGACCAACTGGAGCCGATGAGGGATTATGCTTATACTGAGTAACTGAAAGTTGATACTAATAAAGAGTCATGCAAAGGTGTGTGAATGAATCATACTACATTACCAATAGCTTATCATGGATGTGAGGTTGTAGGTTTCCTATGAAGATTCTTTGCACAATAGTATTGGGGATAGAATATTGGATTTGTGGAAAGAGGGCTTGATAATGCCCCATGAAATCAGTTATTTTCACCTTCGTTCCTTGTTTACAATGAACCTAGTCCGTCAAAGAAAATTGAGGTCCAATGTTTTCCTAAAAGTGATCGATGAACTTATTAATTAATTGTGAAAATGTAGTTATAGAATTAGTAGGAAGCATGCAAAACGAATCCAAGTTTGTGTCCTTGAGTGACCTAGGAAAAGGTTTTTCTAAGATTACATCCTCAAAGTAGAAATCACTACCCAAAGCAGTAAAAGCTTCCACATGGTTGCTAGGGTCTCCCTTCCCATTGTATTTCTCAAAGAGAGGAGTCTCAAACTTCTCAAGAATAGGAGTTATCAAGATGGTATAAGACAAAGGGATATAGATATGATGTGTTGTCATACTAGTTTTAGGTGGGCTATTACTCATGCTTGCCAATTTTTGTTGCATGGAGGTCATGTTCTTCAACAATAGGTTTATGACGAGGTTAGAAACAAAATCAGGTAGGGATTGAAATGAAGGACTAGGTGATGTTGTATGAGTATCCTTTTGAAACATGATAGATGGTTGAGATGTAGGTAGAGTGACATTAGGTGTAGAGTTTGTGTAATTATAAGGAATGAAACCATAATGGTAAACAAGATTCCCATTAGATAACCCAACACATGTGGTAGAATTATTACATGACTGTGTAGTAGTGGTAAGAATAGTAGATGAATAAGCAGGCATATGGAGTGAAGGTATGGGTACCGACACTTGAGTCCCTATTTGATTAGGAGAAGTTACATTCGTCATGATTTCAGCACAACTAGCTACCGACATAATATTTTTATGCACTTTGTGATCTAAGACACCCAAGACTTCTACTCCCTCTTGTCC
The DNA here is from genome assembly GCA_027924645.1 of Cunninghamia lanceolata. Classification (NCBI taxonomy): domain Eukaryota; kingdom Viridiplantae; phylum Streptophyta; class Pinopsida; order Cupressales; family Cupressaceae; genus Cunninghamia; species Cunninghamia lanceolata. The sequence goes on along the minus strand of BSBN01000925.1, from coordinate 3,207,070 downwards.
CTCAAGCAACAATCCTCTAAGATTCTCAATGACAATGACAACCTCCTTGGCTATATGTTCCTTTCTCACAAATTGTTGAATGTTTGCCAATTTTGTGTCTAACTTTTGAATTTGGGCCTCACGAACATGAGCGTTAAGGTCATCAATATCGATGGATTCTTGAGCAATTACTATTTTAGGGATAAGTGTAGTAGAAACTTGTGTGACTTGATTAAGAATTTCAGATTTAGATGCATCACCATTATAACTCGTATTTCGGATACTTCTTCTCACAAATGTATTAGAATTGGAGCACCAAGTCACAAAGCTCATAAAGTGACTACAAGCTTTAACAACACACAAGATGCCCAAATAGAAGAAATTGATGATGTAGAATAAGAAAGACTTGAGTTTTCTTTTAAGTGAAGCAATAGTATATCGTATATCAAATTCAATTCAAACAACTACAACTATGCTAATGCAAAATTCAAACACAATTTTTAATGTAACACAATAACAACTATACAATTTTCAAATCTAGGATGCCATTTTTCTTTTTCAATTTTCAAATGCAAAAATGTAAAATAATTTTAATCAAAAGGTATAGAATGAAAATTCTCTAATCAATGCAATAATATCTAAACAGCTTTCAAATCTAAAACCATAGGGTCAAAACTAGCAAGATTTTCTATCAATGCAAAATTTTGAAAAACCCGAGTTTGAAATTATGCAAAATTTAACTATGTATGAATGCAAAGTGACTAAAGATCACACTCCCAATCAGATATAGGGTGATGAACAACTTAGATCTGAAAGAAAAATGTGCAAGAAATGACAAGTTTACGAAAATGTAGGGTAGAAAAGAGATCACAAGGCTAAAGAGTTAAACTAGTCCATCCCTCTTCTACAAAAGATTGGGACACAAACTAAGCATGGCTTCTACCCAAGGAGGAGAGCCAAACTATAGGGGTCTGACCCTTTTTTTGTATATAGGACTAACCAAGATTAACCAAAGTCAAACCAACAAGTAAAGACTATGATTAATCTACAAAATGATGAATAACAAGCTAATACAAACTATAGGAAACTAACCAAAAAGATCAACAAGTACAGTAGAGATGATAGAATCGTTCAAAACCTTGAAAATGTAGTAGAAATGCCTTGGATAGGGGCACTCAGGTGCCTTGGTCCCTTTTTAGGGTTAGGTAGAACTTCGGGTATGATCAGACATGTATATGTCTACATTGCTTTCTTCCTAGAAACCAACCTCTAAAACTTGTCCTCCTTACCTGCACACACAGAAAGAGGTAAAAGGTTGTGTTGTTTTAAGGGTTTTCCTCAGTGAAATGCTATGTTGGTGTTCCCACCTCCACAAAAGTGAATGATAAGATCCAAGAGTGCATGTCCTAGGAGGGTAGAGGCCAGATCTGCAATAATATGATAGATAATGATGATAAGAACCACAATATATCCAACCTTAGTTGATGAAGAACTACCACCAACAAAGGAGACCGATGAAGAGGGATTCAAACTTCCTTTAAAGCCTACAAACAACTTCAATGTCATTCAAAAGTAGAAGACAATCCAAACATGAATCCTTGAGCATAGAACATCACATGAGAGTAAATTCACATTCATCTAGTTAGGTGTAAAATGAACTATAATACACACTTAAATATGCATTCCCGCTCACCTTTACAAATAAAATAACTTTAGGCCAAGAAATACAATCTAAAGGAGTGTCCCAAGCCCACACCACAAAGTGGGGCCAAAAATCCCAAGTGCGACCAGGGTGCTTGGGTGCCCTAGACCTTTGGTCCACAAACTTTGTAAAGTATCTTTTAATGAGGGTTTAGTCTAGTCCTAAGTTGATTATGTCAGGTTTATTTGTCGGGATCAAGATATTCATCGTTTAGATCTCAAAGAGGTGTTAAAATAGGTCCTTATTAAAACAAAGGCAACAATATAGGTCCAACCTAGGAGGTAAATTAGTTCTAAAATTCTAGTGTACATATTTTACAATGCTACATTTAGCCCCCTGTTTAGTGTGGGTGCAAACTTACATTCGAACTCATACTAAATGGATGGAAAAAACACACAAGCATAGAAGACAAAAGAATTCCACCAAGTTGTGGACTATAAGTAGCTACAAACTTAGGACCCTAAGGTTGCAAACACATAAGTAAAGAGTAAACATGCAAGATATTGCAACATTAATTCACACATATGTGGAATACTAAAAGCATACACAAGAATACATGCAAAAGACATACAATACACAATGCATACACGCTTAACACAAAGCATACAAATAGGACACAAAATATACACATAGAGAACACATGGAAAACATGATGAAGACACATGAAAACATAAGTTAAAACATAACACACAAACAAACATAAGAATACACATATAACAAACACACAAGACACATGACTCTGACGATAGATTGCTTTTATCACTAGGGGTCATGTGGAGAGAAGTACCGCTGTGGATCACACACTTGTAAGGACTGCCAAATTACTAGGTGACCATGGTAAGTCACATGAAGTACATAGGATAACCAACTACGTTGCACTACATGGCTCATGGACCAAAGAGGAAGCATCATAGACTAGTGAGGACCGCTGAATCACTAGGTGAGTTCCCTACCAACAAGCAAATATGCAACCAAAAGAGAGCATAGTACGATGCATGCCCCCACCTTAAAGTGATTGCTAACTCCATTCAAGGAACAATTGCTTTAAGGTAGATCAAATCATAAAATAGGTACGAGAGATTTTTGGAAGCACATGCCCATAAGATATGCATTTACAAAGAACTACATCATACTAAGTGGTTGCCCCCACATAAGGTAAACCAAGGCAATACTACAGACACGATACACAATGGATTATGTAGTTATGGTATGATGCTAAGCATAGAAACAAGGTGCCACAGAATGAAAGCATAAAGGAAACAAAAAATTATACAAAGTAATAACACAAAGGGATCTATTACTAGAGTCAATATAGTAATGGTTGTATATAGGAGACATCTTAAGACCTTAGATATATGTATATATATGGAATTGTCATCATCCGCCAGCTGGTAGAACTATAGAGATGAAAGAAGAAGTAACACATCCTTTAGGTTAGCAAGGGAGAATGTTGAAGCATTGTATGCCTTGCATCATCCCCAAAGGATAAAACAACAAAACAAGTTATGACATATAGAATAATGATGATACAAATAGAGATAAATTCACAATGAATTTCATTCCCTTTGTATTCTTGCACCTACAAGGGTGGCAAGGGTTATCTAAGGAGAACAACAAAACAACAATAATAACAATAACAATGCATAAACACAAATAAAGTATCAAGCAACACATAATGGGGGAAGCACAATCACATACATGCATAACAAAGGAAACATGGTACCTCATGTGTGAGTCAACCTAAAGCAAGTCATCCTCCTCCCAATCTAGTTCCTCATCCATTTGAGAAGGAGGATAAGATGTGAGAAGAACTATAGCATGTGAGGTATAAGGTATAATAGTCATACCTATATTATCTTCATAATCACTATTGGAATGTAGTATGATAGGCTCCATAGTGGCATGCGAAGCTTCTTCTCTCTCTGCAAGACGCACAAGAGTGGTACCTATCTCTTTGGCGTCCAACAGTGATAAACACTTGTGAGGAGCGAGATTCTCCTCTACTACTACAAGATGAGCCATAGCACAATGACATTTCTTTCTTTCTCTTACAATCTTATTTTTCTTAGTTTTATTGTTGATGTTCTTAAGGGGAACTGTAACATCTTCCAACATGGGTTCCTTTTCTTCCTTTCCTTTAGGAACATTAGAAGAAATAGGAGGAACCACTAAAGGCTAGGTGACAATGGGGGAGGGTTCCTCAATGTGGGATGCTCTTCATTCTCAACTTGCGAGGCAGGTGGAAGTACGGGGGCATCTTTAGCTAGTTGAGAAACATCAGGAAATAAATCTCATGCAAGGTTCCATTGATCACCACCAGTCTCTCTAGAGGTGGGTGGAACAAAAGTTATATTGTAATTGCAGGGATGTCTATTTTTTGCATGAAGTTTGCCTCATTGTCCTTGGAGGGATGGCGGAGGAGGAACCTCGACATATCTACTAGACACTTGGGGATGGGGAAGAACCTTCGATTCGAGATTATCTCCATTCACTACTTGTGGGATAGGAGAAATTGCAGTCTTAGATTTAGAAGATCGAGGAGGTTCAAGAACATCACCATGGTGAATATTGCTAAGTGAAAACTATGCAATTTTCTTTGCTTTAAATTTCTAATATGACAAGAAGAATAAATCATCTCTCTCTCAAGTAACTCCTACTAGTTGTAGCTAGAAGTAGTCAAGTGAAAAGTGTCCATTTCAATCAACAAGGTGATACTAACTATGATGTACATCATGCAATCACCCCTCAAATGGAAACTTGAAACACTTATGGAACATAGAGGGGATCGCTTTCATGGAGCAGAGCCATGGGTAGCCCAACTTCACATGAAATAGATCTGATGTAGGAATAATGACAAAATGAACATCCAAGGCTCTTGGCCCAACTTTAACTTCCAGAGTTAAATCACCAAAGGTTGGATGGATAGACCCATTGTGTGCTCTAATATCCACTTTCAATACCTCATATGTATCTCGATGCATACCATGCATGTAGAGAAACTCTTTAGTTACTACATTCACCATATAGGATCTATCATAGAATGCTGAATAGGTTTGTCATTGATTCAAATGGTAATATAAATAGGCCTATAATGAGATTTGATACTAGCATCATGTGCAGTAAAAGATACAACAAGTTCCAAATCTACTCGCTCTTTATGAGTGTACTAGAATCCACCATGAAAATATCTTCATCATGAAATATGTTCACTACATTAGATTCATGATGAGGTAAATGATCAATATATATTTAAAGGTTTTGATTAAGAGCTGCCACTAATTTATTCCCTTTGTCATTAACACCAGCAACTTGGTTGACATTGGCATCGATGAGGTCTTGAACTTCATGTTTAAGATGCATACATCTTTCAGTGTCATGGCCAACGGTGTGGTGAAATTGACAAAAGGCTTTCTAATCAAAGGAAGATGATTGCATCTTGCTTGGATCGAGAGGTTTAAAAAGTGGAAGCTTGATGAGATTGTTTCATAAAAGTTGTGTCATGATATAATGAAGAGATTCGGATAAAGGTGTAAAATTTCTTGTTTTTGGTTTCAATTTATAAGGGGTGAAAGCAGGGGATGACACAACTGCCACATGTTTTCTAATGTTATCTACTGAAATATTGTTTATCTTGATTAAATTCTTGTTTTGTCTTTTAAAATGATTATTTGAGGCTTCAGATTGACCAACTAGAGTTGATGCGGCATTATGCTCATACTGACTAACCAAAAGTTGATAATCATGAAGAGTCATGCAATGGTGAGTGCATGAATCATACCACATTAACAATATCTTATCATGGATGTGAGGTTGTAGGTTTCCTATGAAGATTCTTTGCACATCAACATCAAGGATAGAATATTGGATTTGTGAAAAGAGGGCTTGATAATGCCCCATGAAACCAATTGTTTTCTCCTTCATTCCTTGCTTACAATGAACCAAGTCCGTCAAAGAAAATTGAGGTCCAATGTTTCCCTGAAAGTTGTCAAGGAATATATTAATTAATTGTGAAAATGTAGTTATAGAATAAGGAGGAAGCATGCGAAACAAATCCAAGGCTATGTCCTTGAGTGACCTAGGAAAAAGTTTTACTAAGATTGCATCCTCAAAGTAGAAATCACTACACATAGAAGTAAAATCTTCCACATGGTTGATAGGGTCTCCCTTCCCATTGTATTTGTAAAAGTGAGGAGTCTTAAAATTCCAGGATATAGGAGTTCTCAGGATGGTATAAGACAAAGGGCTACAGAGATAATTTGTTGTCATACTAGTTTTAGGTGGGCTATTACTTATGCTACCCAATTGTTGTTGCATGGAGGTCATTTTCTTCAAAATTTGGTTTATGACAAGGTCAGAAGCAAAATCAGGTAAGGATTTAAATGAAGGACTAGGTGATGGTGTATGAGTATCCTTTTGAAACATGATAGATGATTCAGATGTAGGTGGAGTGACATTAAATGTAGAGTTTGTGTAATTATAAGGAATGGAACCATAATGGTGAACAAGATTCCCATTAGATAACCCAACACATGTGGTAGCATTATTAATCGACTATGTAGTAGTGGTAAAAATAGTAGATAAATAAGTAGGCATAGGGAGTGAAGGTATGGGTACCAACACTTCAGTCCCTATTTGATTAGGAGAAGTTACATTCATCATGATTCAACACAACTAGCTGTCAAGATAATGTTTTTATGCACTATGTGAGCTAGGCCACAAGATACTTCTAGTTCCTCTTTTCCCTCAAGAAACAATCCTCTAATATTATCAATGACAGGGACAGTCTCCTTGGCTATATGTTCCTTATTCACAAATTGCTGAAAGTTAGCCAATTTCATGTCTAACTTTTGAATTTGGGCCTCAGGAACATGAGTGATAATGTCATCAATATTAATTGATTCTTGAGCAATTGAAGTTTTAAGGATAAGTGTAGTAGGAACTTGTGTGACTTGATTAAGAATTTTAGATTTAGATGCATCAACATTAGAACTCATAATTTGAATACTTCTTCTAAGAAATGTATTAGAATTAGGGCACCAGGTCACAAAGCTTATAAAGGGACTACAAGATTTAACAACACAGGAGATGCCCAATTAGAAGAAATTGATGATGTAGAAAAATAAAGATTTGAGTTTTATTTTAAGTGAAGCAATAGTATATCCTATATCAAATTCAATTCAAACAAGTACAACTATACTAATGCAAAATTCAAACACAATTTTCAATGTAACGCAATAACAACTATGCAATTCTCAAATCTAGGATGCCATTTTTCCTTTTTAATTTTCAAATACAACAATGTAAAATGCTTTTAAGAAAAAGGTACAAAAAATGAAAATTCTCTAACTAATGTAAGAAGATCTAAACAACTTTCAAATCTAAAAACCCTAGGGTCAAAACTAGCAAGATTTTCTATCAATGCAAAATTTTGACAAACCCTAGGTTGAAATTATGCAAAATTTAACTATGTATGAATGCAGAGTGACTAAATATCACACTCCCAATTAGATCTAGGGTGATGAGCAACTTAGATCTGAAACAAAAAGGTTCAAGAAACAACGGGTTCGCCAAAATGTAGTGTAGAAAATAGAACACAAGCCTAAAGAATTAAACTAGTCCATCCCTTTTCTACAAAACATTGGGGCACAAAATGAGAATGGCTTCTACCCAAGGAGGAGAGACAAACTATAGGGGCCTTTCCTTTTTGTTGTATATATATGGACCAACCAAGCTTAACCAATGTTAAACCAACAAGCAAAGACTATGATTAATCCACAAAATGATGAATAACAAGCTAATACAAACTAGAAGAAACTAACCATAGAGATCATTAAGTACAACAGAGATGAAAAAACTATTCAGAACCTAGAAAATGTAGAAGAAATACCCAGGACAGGGGCACTCAGGTGCCCTGGTCCCTTTTTAGGGTTAGGCAAAACTTTGGGTATGATCAGACATGTATCTGTCTGCATTTCCTTCTTCTCAAAAACCAGCCTCTAAAACTTATTCTCCTTACCTTCAAGCATGGAATGAGGGAAAATGTTATGTTGTTTTAAGGGTTTTCCTCATTCAAACCATGTATTGGTGTTCCCACCTCCACAATAGTGAGTGATAAGATCCAAGAGTGTGTGTCCTATAAGGGCAGAGGCTAGATCTACAATAAGATGATTGATAATGATGATAAATGGTGATAAGAATTACAATATATCCAACATTGGTTGATGAAGAACTACCATGAACAAAGGAAAGTGATGAAGAGGAGTTAAAACTTCATTCAAATCCTACAAACAACTTCAGAGGGATTCACAAGTAGAATACAATCCAAACATGAAGAATCCTTGAGCGTAGAACATCACATGAGAGAAAATTCACATTCGTCCAGTTAGGTGTAAAATGAACTACAAAACACACTTAAATATGCTTTCCTGCTCACCTTCAACAAATACAAACTAAAGGAGTGTCCCAAGCCAACACCACAAAGTGGGGCCAGAAATCCCAAGCATGACCAAGGTGCTTGGGCACCCTAGACCTTTGGTCCTTGAACTTTACAAAGTGTATTTTAACAAAGGCTTAGTCCAATCTGAAGTTGATTATGTCAGGTTTATTTGTTGGGATCAAGAAATTAATCATTTAGAGCTCAAAGTGGTGTTAAAATAGGTCCTAATTAATAAAGGCAACAACATAGGTCTAACCTAGGAGCTAAACTAGGTGTAAAATGCTAGTGTACACATTTTACGATGCTACATGTTATTCTCAACCTTGGCTCATCATCATTAAATCAATCCATTCATGGGTTTGACTAAAGAAAACTTGAGCCTCATAATTCAATAGATTCCCTAAAAGTATTTTAAACATTTATATGATTACACAAATTCAAATACCAAAATGGTTTGATATGCTCATTCTCAAAATGACTTCCACTGCTTTGAATAAACCTAGGGCTCCGATGTTATCCATTAATGCTTTTCTTCACCCTATCTCTTCAGTTCAAGGGTCGTCTGGTGGTGGTATTTCCCCTAATACTATGACCAGTTCCCATGCTCTACATTCTGATGGCATTAAGGCTCCGACTTCCTTTATTGACACCTATGTAAACTAGTTTTGCCAAGACTCTCACTCTTTGTTACACTATAAAGATAAGTTTTCATGTAAATTGATGGATCTATGAAGAGAGGTAGGAAGGATGGCGATCAGTATCCCCTTGAATAGGGAATGATGAATAAATCCTTGCACATATCTTTGCAAGGGCAAAAACCACAGGCTACCAGTATTAAACAAAGTTTCAAGGATACTTATGGGATGGGTAATCTGGCAACTGGTCATGAAGACTAGCAAGGTGAAATAAAGAAGGAATCATTCTTGAATTAGAGTGTGATTGACACACAGGGAAGATTGATACCCTTTCAGCATTCTATCAAGATTTCTAAGGTAATTCTAGATGGAATAATTGATGATTGAGAAGTATTTCTTCATAAAAATGCCCTAATTTGGAGGTTCCCAAAAGTTTGGCCAAATTTGTGTGAACTTCATGATTGGATCTCTAAGAAATGGAAGACTGAGAAATGGAATGTTGGATTAGAGGGTTAAATCTACATTTATCCTTGCACTAGGGGATTTTCTATTTTAGAATTCAATTCTATTGAAGACAAGGAGAAGGTTCTGAAATATGGTCCATGGTATTTCAAAGAGGACTTTCTATGCAAGAAACCCTGGTATAGATGTCATTCGATCCTAGAACAAAGTGTTTTGATTCAACTTTCTTTGGGTACATTTACCTTACAATCCCTTGTAATTCCATGAAATAGAGAGTTTGCGGGCTATTGTGAATGGTTTAAGGCATCATTTTATTTCACCTGAAATAGTTCATCTCACCAATACTACCTTTCAAGGCTATGTGTTGAAATGGATCTTTTCAATGGTCTTCTAGCTGAAATCTCTCTAAAGGTAGGTAAAAGATGCTGGAGACAACAAGTAGATTATGAACAGGTTACCTTTAGATGTAAGAAGTGTTTTTTCTATGGATCATTCCACCCCTCGACGCCAAAAATTCCAAGCTCAGGAGAGGAGTCATAAAGGTGAAAAACTCACATGGTGGATTGGTGCAAAACCCCATCACCACAACATATCTCCAAATGTTCAAGATGAAATGGATTCCTCCAAAGATGTTCTTACATTGGCTTGTAGCCAACTATGCATCCCTCTCTGGAGTTGCAGGACCCATCTATTATGGGTAAAAGGGAACTTTCAATAGAAGTAGATAATTCAAGGGACACATCAAAGGTGATAGAGGATTTAATTTTTGAAAAGAGGTATCTTTTTGTGGAATTTGTGGTTTCCAACAAAGAGGAAAAAATTAACACTTTGTCTAGCCTAGTGAAAGACCAGGAATGGATTAAGGTAAAGAGGAAGAAAACATCTCCATCTAAGACAAGACATCTAATGGTGCTTCGATCTTCTAAGAAAGGGAATGTGGAAATTACCGAGGATATGCATGGACATGGTTAGACAGTTCAAGTAAAGGATAAGTTAGAGTTTTGAATTTGTAGAATGTATTTTTAGACAAAATTGAAGGCATTGTATTGCACCCATAAGGGAAGGAAATTTGATAGTATTTTGTAAGAACTGCACTAATCCCCCATTTTGGAGGGGATTAGATGCTTTGGAGTATTATGCAAGATTTTTTTATGGTTCCTAGCCCTTAAACTAGGTTTTTTAAACAAAAAAAATTCAAATACCAAAAATTAAAATGAACAAGTTTCAAACTATAGAATTCTACCAGATCAAACTCTACTAATAAATAACACTAAAAAATGAATAAAAAAAGACCACATTTTGATTTTACTAGAACAGATTTGGATTTTACCCAAGAAACCAAATATTATATTCAATAGAGCACATTGAAGTGCACTCATTTTTCAGCAAATATATGTTTCATTCTTATTTAATTAAAACCTAATTATTGCTCTATAACCTTGGTACCTACATTTTTTCAAGGTTTGAAGGTTGATTAGAGCAATAAATTATGAAAAATAGCATGCCATGAAGACACATTGTGCCCCTCCACCTAACTAGGTCTTGCCACTGAAGCTCCTACTTTAGTTTTAAAAATAAAAAAGTAAATACTATGAGCATGTTTTTCCTCTATTTAGATTGAACCAATAAATATTGTATTTGTTTTACCCTCTAAAATAAAACAAAATCGTACAAAAAAACATTATGTGTACACTTCTTGCCCCACTAAAATAATTGAGAAATCCTTGCTGTGCAATGTTTCTGAGTTGCAATATATTCTTTAGCTAAAAATGCTACATATCATCTTGCATTTTAAAATGTGGAAAAGTGAAAAGTCATGTATTACTCCACAAGAAAGGTTTAGAGATCTTGTAACATTAAACTTGCATATCTTTTTGTATTGAATTTGTTTCCTTATCTAATTGTAAAGGGCCCTCCAACAGATTTCCTAATACATGTGGATGTAATAATATTTTAAAAACAAAATAAAGATATCTTTACTCACAAGAAAATTATGGAGTGTACTTAGCTGCTAAAAAAATTTCCAAATCAACTTATATTTGTTTTGAGCAAAACACTAGTTAATTCAAAAAATTGTTAAGTTAAACTCGCATGAGGAAAAATTGATTTCTTGCCCTCTCATTTTGAATTTTGAACAAAATGTTGAACACATCTAGATACTGAGAGGGGGGTGAATCAATATTCAAATAAATCTTAAACCTTCTAGAGAAAATTAAAACTTAAACTTTACAACATTAATAGAAACATTAAAGATCAACACAATGCACAACACCACATAACACCAGATGTACATGGAAAACCCAAAAAGGGGAAAAACCACGACAAGGATTAACTCACAATATATGAAGCTCATTGTTATAAAAATTACTTTGTTTTAGGGCTACAAACCAAGGAAGCTACTACTCCCTACTAAATTTGTTTTAGGGCTTCAACCCAAGGAAGTAACTACTCCTTGAAGAAAGGTTTTAGGGTCACTCCCAAGGAAGCTACAACTCCCTACAAACTTTTTGTAGGGCTACAACCCAAGGAATCAACTACTCCCCGAAGAAAGCTTTTAGGATCACTCCCAAGGAAGCTACAACTCCCTACATACTTTGTTTTAGGGATACAACCAAAGGAAACAACTACTCCCTGAACTGAGAATAAACTCAGAAATGATTATAGCATGACAGTCCTTCTACTTTCTGAAACTAACAATGAAGCTCACTCCTTTTGATGATTTCTATTCTACCTTTGTACTCCTCTTTTGATGATTGAATTAGTTATGCACACTCTTCAATTCCCTCATGTCTAACAAATGTCTTCAAGATGAATCAGGACAAGCCCTATTACTTCTACTTTTTCTCCTTTAGTCACATGTCATAATGCATTACACATCATATTCCACTTCACATATTCATCCTCATAATCATACCTCACCTAGATCAACTAGGATTATAATATATACATGATATTACATTGATTACATTACAAGTCATCCAAAGACAACAAGTATATTACAATTACAAGTTGGTTAGAGACCAAACAACATGAAACATGTAGAGGGCAAGCCCTAACATGAACTACATGCAACACTAGGAAGAGAAATATGCTTTGTAGATTCCAACACATGCTTAAATTAGTCCTAAACATCTTTTACAACATCATCCTTCATAGAATAACATGCACATGCTTAAAAAAATTTAATTAGGTCCCCTTTAAGCAAGAAAACATGTTCATCTTGTAGCACATTAGTCATTACAACTTGGCGATCTACACATGGATGATTAAAAATTACTTGTTCTTCTCCTAGATGAGTTGAAATGACCCACACAATATCTCCAAACACTCCTTGAACTCCACATAGCAAGAACTTTGTGGCACACATTAGCAACATTCCTCAGTTGACCTCATCAACAATAACTCTTCACAAACTGACATGAAAAATGTGTGCGGTTTTAGAAACACAAAAGATCTACATGTGCATCAAACTTGAGAACCATAGAGACATGTATAATGTCCACATAAACTCTTATAGCCAATCTGTACATTCTCCTACTGGCGCAAGTACTCAAACATGTGTCCTGAGAACAATTAGGCATCCAGAATCCTCTGTAGTACATAGTTGTTTAAGAAACTAAAATTGTAGACCACTAAATCACTTGATACTACAAAGTAGCATGAATTTAACATCCATGAACATGTTCAAAAAATCATATGGACAAATCTTCACTTCTGGAGGAATGTAGAGCATTGGACAACCAGCCTTCATTGTCACTTTATTCTGCCAGAGCACAGACTGAAACTTTGTCACTTATAATTTTCATTGTAGAGGATCAAATGATATGAAACCTTGAATTTAATACCTTTACAACATACTAAACTTTATTTTTGAACCGCATGACCATATCTTCAAATGTAAAGGAATGTGGAGCATTTTCCCAAGTAGTCTTCAAGGTAACTTCCTGCATAAAAACCTTCAACAACATTCGAAGACCAGAGTCTTCTTGTAACATCACATATATCCTTAGGAAGAATAGAAGAGATCATACAATAGGCTATAGGCCATCAACAACATCTCCTCAACATCAGCACTACTTCTAATCCTCATCTTGATGCTTCTAATTCCCATCTTAATGCTTCTAATTCCCATCTGAATATATCATCATGATACCATCTCAGCTGACAATAAGCATACTAAACACAACCATAATTGATATTAAACAAAGCATGACATCCAACCATGAACATCAGAAATCATCATTGTTAGCACACCATCATAGTATATCATCAACATAATCATCAATGACAGTCCAAACAGAGTATCCAAACTAAGTGTCCTTAACTGAGTGATGACATCAATGACAACAACAACAGTGACAACCTTAACATATGTGCAACACAAAAATGGGAAGCTAAAGAGGCACCCCAAACAAATCCATTTTTCCACTCTAAACATTTTAAAGTTTAACATTTTGACTATAAGAGTATATTTTTTTATACATGTAGACTAGGCAATCAAAAATTGATTGCCATCATCCATGTGCAACAATTGCAGTTTTATAATAAATAGATCAAGTTATTCTAAAATATTATTAGGTAATTAAAATTGCTTTGGGACATCTAAGGGCTTCCTTCACTACTTCATGGCATAATGAGTTGTCACTACATTCAATTAATCATCTCCTGGCAATGATGTTGTAGCACTTTCCTACCATGAAATAGTCTTACATTATCATGGCTTTGTTTGAGTAGGTATTGAAATTTGTTTACTTGAATTGTGTGTTTCTTCTTGGCTGCAAAAGACATTGCTGATTCATTAAGTCACTAGGTTCATAGGTTGTCAGTTGTCACAAACTACATAATTTAAGTGTTTCAAAAATCGAAACAAGAATGCATCCAACATCAAAACACAAAGTCTTTTCTTCTTTTTTGCTAGCTTTCTTGAAGCCTTCTTTTCGATGTTTCTATCACCTCTCTTATAGATTTATCACTGAGAGAGTTTAATTTTTGCAAGAAAAATATCACAAGCATGTCTTTAGAAAGAAAATGATTTCGTAAGTCTAGTTCCAAATAAACATAGTTAAAACTAAAAAATATCACAAGCATGTCTTCAAAAAGAAATTGATTTCATAAGTATAGTTCCAAATAAGCATGATAAAAATATCACAAGCATATCTTCAAAAATAAATCAATTTCCTAAGTCTAGTTCTAAATAAGCACAGTTTATGGGTACATGATTAGCACTATAAGATCTATCTAGATAGATATCCACAACTAAATTCAAAGACATAAATATCTTCACTTCCTACAAATTTGGAATCTAGTCCTAGTACATTGTTGGTGCTTAAAAATTACTAAATAATTTTACATTGAATTTCAATTTCAAAGTTAAGTAAGGGTCTACCAACAACATCATCCAACATGGTTTTTATTTTCAATTCTATTTTATTGTAAAAAATTTCTTACATGTTGGGAAGGAAGGAGATAGGGATTATAATTCGTAGCCTACCAAGACCATCACTAGAAACCATGTTGTTGCACTTCTCATTGGATTGCCTTGAGCATCCCTTTTTAATAGCAACTTTTTGTTTTCCCTGTCAGTTCCATTTTCAAATAACATTGGTAGTTTGGCTGCTCTCTTTTAGGCACTTATTGCACTGTAGTTGTTCTCAAAAACACAAAAAGCTTATGCATGTTATAGAAGTGATGCTCTCACAAAACCTACCAAAAGAATAGAAGGAGAAAAAAAAAGAAAATATTATTAGTTTGATCCAACATGAGAGCACACCTTTTATTGCAGCTATAGCAATGTTTCTGGTAGTCATTATCCATCCATCTGCAATCTCTCTCTAGCTACTATCGTACACCACACAAAAAGTGATAAATCCATAGTAAACATCTTAGAACAAGTAGAAAAATGCATATAAAAGTTGCCATTAAAAAGAAGCATCTTTTGCTAGTTCTAGGGCTAGTTCTAACAATAATGATGAATAAGAGAATTTGTTATGACTGGAAATGACTTCGAAATTATCATTAAAAATTATATAATCCATCCCTAATTTTCCATAATTTCCTACATTTAACAACAAGATCTTTTGAGCTTCTTTACTGCATCATATAAAAGCAAATAAGTGTGCAGTAGCACTAGCTCCATAAAGTTATGAAAATCAAATATGCTTCCATATGTTTCAAGGTTGGTTCCTACAGTTACAGTAGAACTTGCAATTACAAGAATTCATTTGGGTATAAAAAAAGGCTAGAATAAATCCATAGATTAAACATTTAACTAGAAACACTTTTCAATTCTTACAAGAGCCAAAAAAAAGTTACAAATTTCTCCCTAAAGAAGTCTTTATTTACCTAACAACCTCCTTGGTGACCTCATTATTATTAAAACGCTTCTTGATGCCATTTTCATATTTATTGTCACCATTATCAATATGATCTTCATGTAGATTCATAACATCACATTCACGGTACCTGAGATACCTGGATGTGTAAAGATTCCCAGCAATCGTATCTCTCCTCTTCCTTAATTCATTAGGGCAATTAGAGGTTGCAATGAGGATTGTGTTTTTGATCACACTCCATATATCAGCCTCTGCGCCCTCAAAAAACTTTTGCCATTTTTTCAACGATCCCATTTTATGCCATGTTATTTTTGAACTTCAATTCTGAGGCTTACTAGTGCTCACAACAAAATACACCATGTTACAAGAAAACACCCAAGAGATGAGTTCTTAGGTATGGCACAACATATTTTCTTTGCAGCTAAAAAGTAAAATACCGCGAAAATCCAGAAATGCAAAAGGCACAATGAAATGGATATACATAGGAAGCAAGTAAATTGTTGAGCATGAAATTTAATATTAGCATGATGGTAAGGAATTTAAGATGTGTCAGTGGTAACATTTTTAGACTAGATGACAAGTGGAAATTTCTTCTGAATAATTATAAAATTAGGAATTTTTTTTTATCTAAGTTTGTTTTATTTATAAAATATTATAACATTTGTACTTGATGAAAAAAAATAGGTATGCATACACATATAATTTGTAAAATGTTTAAATGATTATGTCAGGCAAGATATTTTTTGCTATAAGTAGACGAGAGCCAAATATAGAAAGAAATAAATAAATTCCATAAACAATGAATGGATATATAAAAAGAAAAAGAAACTTAAATATATTTATACATGGACATACAATGATCAACAATATTCCACTCTTAAATTTGATGGTTGTATACCTATATTTAAAGATGTAAAAATATATTTTTACTATATGTTAATACATTAATTTATTTTAGAAACTATAGGAAAAATAATTAATAAAAAAATCTAGTCATATTATATATATGTTTTTCTTTTTTTTCTTAATTTTTTTAATAGAAACATCTTTTAACCTTTAATAGAAACTTTCATTATCTAAAAAATTCCCAAATCTTTAGAATATTTTATATCAATAATGCTCTTCCCCTCAATCAAGCACTTCATACAATTAAATTTTTTGTTTGTACTAAGCAAGATGTACAATATTTCATATTTCTTCTATTAATATGGACAAGCTAACAAGAAGGAGAAATTCAGAAAACGTGATAAGATAAAGGGCTTTTTAGGAAAGGACTTAGTAAGTTAGCAGTTGCCATTAACCATTATCTCTTTGCAAGTTATCAGTGAATGTTTTCATATACAAATATATATTTTTTTCCATGTGTAATTTATTTTTATCCCAATATAGTGGTTATCTCTAGTCTATTTATTTAAACACATCAAAGTAAAGGGAGAGAAATCTTGCTATTAGTATTGAAGGATCTCATTCATCAGATCATTTGAACATATAACTCTGGGGAATGTTACAATTTGTATGCAATCCCAACCAAATGTGATGATGAAAACTATTTTTTCTAAAATGAATCATTTGATGTATTTAACTAGATATCAAGTTAATGAATCCATGCTTGTCTCTCAATTTTCCTTGATCCATTAAACTTGGCAATGCCAAGTATTAGCATTCAAGATTGAGATTCTTCTTGAGGATGATTATTTCTTCCCTCTTGAGTTTCTACTCATAGTATGCTCGAAAGTTGTAATTCAATGTCACTGGCTATGTAATCTCTCCAAAATCTTCTAACGAGATTTTCATTAAAATCTCTAGCATTTCTTCTTATATTATTTTATTTAGGAGGATGAGGAACTTAGTCAATTGATGTGAAACATTCTAGTCTTATGCATATGTCTTTTTAATGTAATTTATTTTATTAAAATTATGATTTAGATGAATCTATTAACTCTTGTAAACCTTAAATTGTTAGGAGAATGTGTAAATTTAGACAAATTGATTTATTTTATTTATGGTTCAATTTTTATAAATTTAGATGAATTTGAACAAAATATCTAAATCTTTCATGTTTTAAAAATATGTAGGGACTACAATTTGAAAATGTCTTAGAGAAAAAAAATAGGCATCTATCAAGCATTTTTCCATGGTCAAGTACATCCCAAGTTGTAGCACTGAGTGAAGATCATAATTTTGATTTAAATGAAGACTCAAACCAATATAAAGGAAGTGAGGAAAAAATTAAATAGTTTTTCCAATGTTTGACTTGCTAAGCACATAAAACAAAAAGATGACACGTTGATTGTTACAAATGTCAATGATGATACAAGTGTAGGATGCAGTTTCTACATGAAATCACAATGAATGAATATTTTCAAAAGGGAATCAACTGGAAAAAGTTATAGATCAATTTGGCAGAAGTGTTACCCATAATGCCATAATGAGAGACATTATAATAGTAGAAAATTAGGTGTCATTACTCCTCTTGCAAAAGCTGTTGGAGATACAAATAGGCTCACAAGGCATGGAAAAAAAGATGCTTCTAATATTTAAGACAACCAAATTCTTGTGGGATGCTTGGTTTGTCTGGTGAAGGTAGTTTCTTATCCTGATCACCCTTTGCATTGAGATTATATTTTCCCATAAATAGGACAAGAGAGAAAAAAACACCTTCATTATGTGACTCCTCTCTTTTATATACAGCCTTGAACTATGCAAGAGATCATATGCCTATTTCATCTTTAAAATGCTAACTTTGGAATCTTTGTCTAAAATTGCAGAGTCGGTATCCTCTAGGAGGAAGGATTTGAGCTACTACTAGAGACAAGTAGCTATAAGTTATTAGTAACCATTCTAGCATTTTAGATTTTTTCCTTTTTTCCAAATTGTAGTATCCATTTGGTGTACATAGTTCTTGAAAATTGGGTAGAAGTTTGCATATATGGTTGTCTCAAAAGTTGCAAAAGGTGCAAACTATTATTTCTAGGAATCTTTTTAGAAAGGCCTTATGTTGTTTTCTATTTATTTATGTTTGTTGCACTTCTCTAGAAGTTTGATTTAGATGGGACTACTAGGTTATGAACTACATTATGATTGCAGGTAGTCTCCAATAGTCGCTAAATATCTCATTATAGACAATACTTATTGCTAGTTTTTATGAAGAGATGTTATTCATGTAGTCTTTCCTAGAATCCCCCTGGACATTAAAACTAGAGTTGGTAGTTCTTATTTCTTGGTCTCTCTCTTGATTTGGAATGATTTTCTGATTCAAATTAGGAATTCTAGAGGACCATTTGGCCATGGGAAGCTTATTTTTCATAAATAATGATAAGATTACTTTTTTTTAAAATTTATCTTGTAATTTTTCCTCATTTTAAGATAAAATATAATGCATTTCTTGAAGCAAGGATTTAATTCATGACGTCTTTTTCGACTAGCATACCTAGGTAAGTCTCCATGTGTAGGCTGTCATCTCCATTATGTATAGTCTAAATGGTCTAATTTATTAAGTCCATTGGATTTGTATTTAAATTTTTTCTTGAAATAGAAGCATTCTCCATTTGGATAACATTGGTATGAATCATCATGGGCTAATTTTTTTAGCATATGTCATATTGAGAAATTTTGTGGCATTGTAGGAGTTGTAAGTAGGGGTGATATACTTGATTTTCTTGTCAACATTTTGGTGTTATAAAGGCATGTTTTTTGATCCTCCTAGAGATGACATTATTAGAACTTAAAACAGAAAAATCTTTATGTTGCCTATGATGCTAGACAATGATACTATTGTTTGACGAGGCTGGAGCTACTGGGCCTAAATTTCCCTACCCATCTAGGTGATGACTCCAAAGATAGACAACTCAATACTTTAGGTTTGAATGCTATAAATTCTCATAGGCCTTCCAATACTGAAACTCATAACAAAATTAGCCCTCCATTTTTCTAGTCTTGGTGGATGGACAGCTACCAAATCTCTCATATTAAACATTTGCATGCCTTTGTTCAACTACCAAGACTGGAAAAATGGAGGGCTAATTTTGTTATGAGTTTCAGTATTGGAAGGAATGTGAAAACATTTAACATTCACACCTAAATTATTGAGTTGTCTACTTTCAGAGTCATCATCGAAAGGGGCAGGCAAATTTAGGCTGAGTAGCTCTAGCCTTGTACAAAAACAATATCATTGTCTAGCTTCATATGCAACATAAATATTGTTCTATTTTAAGTTCTAATAATGTCATCCCTAGGAGGACCCAAAACATGCCTTTACATCACCTCTATAAAAATATCGACAAGAAGATCAAGTATATCACCCCTTCTTATAGCTCCTATAACACAAAATTTCTCAATGTGACATATGTTCAAGAAAATGAGGCCATGATGGTTCATACCAATGTTATCTAAATAGAGAATGATTTTATTTCAAGAAATATTTCAAGCAATATTTTAACCAGTATTTATGGAAAATAAGCTTATCATGGCCAAATGGTCCTCCAAAATTCCTAATTTGAATAAGAAAATCATTCCAAATCAGGAGAAAGACCAATAAACAAGAACTACCATCTTTTATTTTAATGTCTAGGGGGATTCAAGGAAAGGCTACATGAATAACATCTCTTCGTAAGAACTAGCAATAAGTATTGTCTATGACAATATTTTAGCAACTGTTGGAGAGTACCTACAGTAATAATGTAGCTCATAACCTAGTAGTCCCATTTGAAGAAAACCTCTAGAGAAGTGCAACGAACATAAATAAATAGGAAACATCAACATAAGGCTTTCCTGAAAGGCTTCCTAGCAATAATATTTTTCACCTTTCACAACTTTTGAGACAACTATATATGCAAACTTCAACCTCATTTTCAAGAACTATGTACACCAAGTGGATGCTACAATTTGGAAAAAAGGAAAAAATCTAAAATGTCAGAATGGTTCATATTAACTTATAGCACTTGTCTCTAGTAGTAGCTCAAATCCTTCCTCCTAGATGATACCAACTCTACAATTTCAGACAGAGATTCCAAAGTTAGAATTTTAAAGATGAAACAGGCATAAGATCTCCTACACAGTTCAAGGACGCATATAAAGAGAGAAGTCACATACTTAAGGTGATCTATATTTCTCTTGTCCTATTTATGGTAAAAGATAATCTCAATGTAGAGGGTGATTAGGATGAGAAACTACCTTCACCAGACAAACAAAGAATCCCACAGGTCTTTATCAGAAGCATCTCTCCTGCCATGCCTTGTGAGTCCATTTGCATCTCCAATAGCTTATGCAAGAGGAATAAAGATACCTAATATTCTATTATCATCATGTCTCTCATTATGGCATTGTGGGTAGCACTTTAGCCAAATGGATCTAAAACTTTTTCTAGCTCATTCCCTTTTGAAAATATTCAATCATTGTGATTTCATGTAGAAACTGCTTCCTACACTTGTATCATCAATGATATTTGTAACAGTCAAGGTGTCATCTTTTTGTTTTATGTACTTAGAAATCAAAACATTGGAAAAACTATTTAATTTTTTCCTCACTTAATTTCTATTGGTTTGAGTCTTCGTTTAAATCAAAATTATGATCTTCATTCAATGCTACAACTTGGGATGTAATTGACCATGGAAAAAATGTGTGATAGAAGCCTATTTTGTTTCTCTGAGACATTTTCAAATTGTAGTCCCTACATATTTTTTAAATTTGAAAGATTTAGATATTTTGTTCAAATTCATCTAAATTTATAAAAATTGAACCATAAATAAAATAATTTAATGTCTAAATTTACACATTCTGCTGACAATTTAAGGTTTTCAAGAGTTAATAGATTCATCTAAATTATAATTTTAATGAAATAAATTACATTAAAAATACATATGCATAAGACTAGAATTTTTCACATCAGTAGACTAAGTTCCTCATCCTCCTAAATAAAAGAATATAAGAAGAATTGCTAGATATTTTAATGAAAATCCTATAAGATGATTTTGGAGAGATTACCTAGCCAATGATGATGACTTGAGAATCTTATATTGAATAACAATTTTCAATCATACTGTGAGTAGAAACTCAAGAAGGAAGAAATAACCATCCTTGAGTAGAAGCTCAACCTCAAATTCTAATACTTGACATTCCCAAGTTTAATGGATCAAGGAAGATTGAGAGACAAGCATGGATTCATTAACTTTATATCTAGTTATATACATCAAATGACTAATTTTTTTAAAAATAGTTTGCATCATTACATTTGGATGGGATTGCATACCAATTGCAACATACCCAAAGTTATATGTTCAAATGGTCTGATGAATGAGATCCTTCAATACTAACAACACGATTTCTCTTCTCTTTACTTTGATGTGTTTAAATAAATAGACTAGAGATAACCACTATATTGGGATAAAAATAATTTACACATAGAAAAAATTATTTGAATGTGAAAAGATTCATTGGTATATTGCTAAGAGATAACTAGTTAATGGTAACTACTAACTTGCTAAGTCCTTTCCTAAAAAGTCATTTATCTTTTTAATGTTTTCTAACTTTCTCCTTCCTTTTAGCTTGTCCATATTAATATAAAAAATATGAAATATTGTGTAGCTTGCTTAGTAAAAAAAATATTAATTGCTTGAAGTGCTTGATTGAGAGGAAGAGCATTATTGATATAAAATATTCTAAAGATTTGGAAACTTATTTAAATAATGGAAGTTTCTATTAAAGGATAGAAGAAGTTTGTATCAAACAATTTAAAAATAAATGGAAAAATATATTTATATAATATGACTAGATTTTTATATTATTTGTTTTTCTACAGTTTCTAAAATAAATTAATGTATTAACATACAATAAAAATATATTTGTACACCTTTAAATATAGGTATACAACCATCAAATTTAACAGTGGAATACTATTGACCATTGTATGTGCATGTATAAAAATATATAATTTTCTTTTTCTATTTATATATCCATTCATTGTTTATGGAATTTATTTCTTTCTTTCAATATTTGGCTCTTGTCTACTTGTAGCTGAAAACATCTTGCCTAACATAATCATTTAAACATTTTACAAATTATATGTGCATGCACACCTAATTTTCTTCATCAAGTACATTTAATGTTGTTATAATATTTTATAAACAAAACAAACTTATATAAGAAAGTTTTCCTAATTAAATAATTATTCACAAGAAGATTCCACTTGTCAGCCAGTCTAAAAGCATTACCACTAATGCATCTTAAATTCCTTTCCGTCATACCAATATTAAACTTTATGCTCAACAATCTACTCGCTTCCTATATAGATCCATTTCATTGTGTTTTCTCTATTTCTAGATTTTCTTGGTATTTAATGTTTAGATGAAAAATTAAATATGTTGTTCCATACCCAAGAACTCATCTCTTGGGAGTTTTCTTTAAACAAAGTTTTTTTTGTGAGCACTAGCAGGCCTCATAATTGAAGTTCAAAAATAACAGGGCATAAAGTGGGGTCGATGAAAAAAAGGTGGACATTTTTCTAGGGTGCAAAGGCTGATATATGGAGTGTGATCGAAAATGCAATCATCATTGTAGCCTTTGATTGCCCTATTGAATTAAGGAAGAGAATTGATAATATTGTCAAGAAGCTTTACACATCCAGGTCTCTTAGGTATTGTGAACATGATGCTTCTGTAAATCGACATGAAGATCATATTGATAATGGTGACAATAAATATGAAGATGGCTTTAAGAATAGTTTCAATAATAATGAGGTCGCCAAAGAGGTTGTCAGGTAAATAAAGACTTGCCTAGGGAGAAATTTGTAACTTTTTTGGCTCTTGTGAGAATTGAAAAGTCTTTCTAGTTAAAATTTTAATCTATGGATTTATTCTATCTTTTGCTTATACCCAAATAAATTCTTGTCATTGCAAACTTTGTTATTCACTATAATTATAAGAACTAACCTTGAAATAGATGGAAGCATATTTGATATTCATAACAACATTATGGAGTTAGTACTACTACAACCTTATTGCTTTTATATGTTCTAGTAAAGAATCTGAAAAGATCTTATTGTTAAATGTAGAAAATAATGGAAAATTAGGGATGGATTATAACTTTTTTTAATGATAATGCTGAAGTCATTTCCAGTCATAAAACAAATCTCTTATTCCTCATTATTGTAGCAACTAGTCCTAGAACTAGCAAAAGATGTTTAGTTGTAATGGCAATTTTTATATGCATTGTTCTACTTATTTTAAGATGTTTACTATGGATTTATTACCTTTTGTGTGGTGGATTGTAGTAGCTGGAGAGAGCTTGGAGATGAATGTATAAAGAGTACTCAAAATGTTGCTATAGCTATAATAGAAGGTGTGCTCTCATGTTGGATCAAACTAATATTTTTCCCCTTTTTTTCTTCTTCTATTATTTTGGTAGGTTTTGTGAAAGCATCACTTATATAAAATGCATAAGTTTTTTTGTGTTTTAGGGAACATCTATAGTGCAAGAAGTGCTAAAAAGAGAGCAACAAGACTACCAATTTTATTTGAAAATGGATATCAATCACTGTATCAAGCAAAAAATGATGACAAAGAAATCAAAAAGTGGGAGATTAAAAAGGGATGGTCAAGGCAATCTGATGAGGATTTGAAACCACATGGTTTCCAGTGATGGTTTTGGGAGAATACAAGTTGTAAGCTCTAGCTCTCTTCCTTCTCAACATGTAAGTGATTTTTCACGGTAAAATGGAATTGAAGATAAAAACCATGGTGAATGATGTAGTTGGTAGACCATTACTTCACTTTGAAATTGAAATTCGATGTGAATTTATTTAGTAAGTTTTAAGCACCAATGATGTACTAGGACCAGATTCAAAATTTATAGGAAGTGAAGATATTATGTCTTTTAGTTTAGTTGTGGATATCTATCTAGTTGGACCATGCACTTATAAAATGTGCTTATTTGGAACTATACTTTAGGAAATCAATTTTTTTTTTAAATATATGCTTGTGATGTTTTATATGTGCTTATTTGGAACTAGACTTAGGAAATCAATTTCTTTTTGAAGACATGCTTGTGATATTTTTAACCATGTTTATTTCTTTTTGAAGACATGCTTGTGGTATTTTTCCTATAGAAAATGAACTCTCCCAATGATAAATTTGTAAGAGAAAAGATGAAAGCATCAAAGAGAAGGCTTCAAGAAGGGTACCAAAAAGTACAAAAGGGTTTATGATTTGATGTTGGATGCATTTTGTTTCTATTTTTGAAAAACTTAAATTATGTATTTGGTGACAACTGACAACCCACAAACCTAGTGACCTAATGAATCAGTAATGTTTTTTTAGCCAAGAAGCAATATACAATTCAAGTAATCAAATTGCAAGACCTACCCAAATAAAACCATAACAATGTAAGGCCATTTCATGGTAGGCCAATGCCACATCATCACCAAGGGATGATTAAGTGAAGGAATCCCTTAGATAGTTCAAAGCAATTTTAATTACCTAACCATTTTTTAGAATGACCTAAGCTATTTATTAAAAATGTGCAAATGTTGCACATGGATTATGGTGGTCATTTTTTGATTGCTCTATATGTATAATAAATATACTCATACAACAAGAATGTTAAGCTTTCAAATGTTTAGAGTGGAAAAACTGAGCTATTTGGGGTGCCTCTTTTTTCCCATTTTTGCTCAAAATTCAATATGAGATGGCAAAAACTGAACTTTTCCTCATATGTTTGGTCCTGAAGTAGTTTAACTTAATTTTTTTTTGAATTAGCTAGTGTTTTTCTTGAAACAAATATAAGCTGATTTGAAAAAAAATTGTAGCTGAGTACACTTCATAATTTTCTTGTGAGTAAATATATATCTTTATTTTTTTAAAATATTATTCCATCCACATGTATTAGGAAATTTGTTGGAGGGCCCTTTACAATTAGATAAATAAAAAATAATAATTCACGAAGGCATGCAAGTTTAATGTTACAAGATCTCTAAATGTTTCTTGTGGAGCAATGCATGACTTTGCACTTTTTCACATTTGAAAATGCATGATGATATGCAACATTTTTAGCTAATGAATAGATTGCAACTCAGAAATGTTGCATAGCAAGGACTTCACAGTTATTTTAGTTGGGCAAGAAGTGCACACATTATGTTTTTCATACGATTTTGTTTTATTTTAGAGTTCCAAATTCATAAATAGGAAAAAAATGTAGTATTTATTGGTTCAAGATAAACAGATGAAAAACATGCTCTTAGTATTTATTTTTTAATTTTTGAAACTAAAGAAAGAGCTTTGGTGGCAAGACTCAGTAGGGTGGAGGGGCAAAAGGTCTCTTCATGACATGCTATTTTTCATAATAATTTATTTCTTTATATCAAGCTTCAAAACCTTGAAAAAAATAGGTGTCAAGGTTATAGAGCAATAATTGGGTGCTAATTAAATAAGAATGGAACATATATTTGTTGAAAAATGAGTGCCCTTGGGTGTGCTCTAATGACTATAATTTTTGGTTGCTTTGGTATTGTTGATGGTCCTTTTAACACACATGCAACACAGGAAAGATGAGATTCAACCTACCTCTCCTGAAAGGACAATTGATCTAGAAAAGGATCAACTATCCCCAAGGTCTAGGGAGTTGGGTCACAAGTACAAGGTAAATGTGGACAATTAACAAGGGGCCTTGGTATTTCTTTATTTGTTCAAACTAGATCAAACTTTTATTTGTACTTTATTGTTGTTTTTAAAGAACACTCAAAAGATAATAAGGAATGCAAGAGATGAATGGTGCTACACTTATATTTTCTGCCTTTACATCAACAAATTTATCTAAGAAATTCACTAATTGTAGTATTAAAATCAGTTATAAACTCAATTGTTCATACTATCAATGCAATATCCAAAGGATTTCAAAATGATAACATGGATTGTATTTCTGATTACTATATTTCACACACAAATTAGAAATAAAATCCAGAATTTAAGCCCATATTAAGATTTTTTCAAACAAAAATGGAAGTAAAGATTGAAGTTTAACTTAGCACTACACCAAATGGATGAAGATGAACCTAGAGGAATTGACAACCATCTTGTATTAATTTATTCAAATTTGAGTACAAGGTATAAATCCAACAAGAATACACTAGAATTATGGATCTATTTCCAAAAGAACTATCTCCTCTAAACTAAAATGCTATAAAAACTAACTAATTTGCTGAAAACTTTAAAAAATGCTAAGTATGGACCGTCAGCCTAATTATTCAACTTGCGGACCTTTTGAACAAAATAGTTACCTTTCTTATATATGCTCCCAAAAAGAACAACACAAAAGCCTTAAAACACATGTGGTACCTTTGTCCCTCATTTCTATCACTTATTATCAATGCAACTCAAAAAGAAATTCTAACAATAGAACTAATTTTGAATGTTAATCTCCAAGTTTGAATTTTCAACTCAAAGACATGCAAAAAAAAATAAAGAAGTTCTATAGGGCCCACTTTATAAAATAATTGTTTCCTTTTTAAAAAATTTGGATATTTAAGATTCCTTAAGACAAAATATTATCCAAATCCAAAAATAGGCTCAATGAGAACTAGGTGCTCCTGTAGAAGACTATGTCTTTTTATACTTAACAAAATTTGACAAAAGTTGACTCACTCTATCCACATCCGGCCCATCCAACTCTTCGGTCCTAAATTTACATGTGTCAAAATGTTGAGAGACATGTTAACATTTTCTTTCCATCTTACTTACATCCACTATTGCTAGTGGGTTACACTTTTGGCCAAAGTTGACATTGAAATGAACATTTTGAAAAAAATCTTCACTTTCAGACACCTATAGTTGCTAAACCATGATGAATTTGAAGATGATGTAAACTAATTATTTGTCACATTTTGTCTGTAGATTCTAAATATATATTTTTAATTTTTTTTGGAATCAAATTATATTTCCTTTTCCATCTCCTTTAATAACTAGTTTCTAACAGTAAACATCATTTTCAAAGAGTGATGTGTATTGTGTAAAACATAACTTTTTTTCTATGAAGGATAAAATTTTATTTTTTTTGAATTTAAAATTTTAACTATGATATCTAGAGGACGCATTTGGTTTCATAATGTTTTGTTGAATAATTTTCTTTTAATTAACTTTTGAAGTCAAACCAATTACAATTTATACATAGATGTACTATGTAAAGCATAATATTTTTTGTATGTATTGGAATTTAATTTTTTTTGTTGGAATAAGTACATCAATACCTAGAGGACACATATATTTTAGAATTTTTTTTTTCTATATTTTCCTATTTTTTCGTATGTATGAAACAGAGACCTTGGTGTTCATTAAAAAGCCTACATTCACAAGAAATACAAAATGAATATAATAATCAAATTAAATATATTTAAAATTATACTTTTTGGGAAGCTTATAATAAGGACTACATACTTAGGAAACATAAAATTTTAAATGAATTCATTTGATCCCCCAAAAGTTAAATCAAAAGTGGTTTTTTATCAGCATTTTGATAGGAGTAGAGAAGGCTCCATGACACATATGGTTTAAAGATAAAGGGGTTCTATCCAAGGGAGTTTGATCTAAGGGGGGTTTGATCAAACCCTATTCAATTACAATCTTTTAAATGGAACTTTTCAAGGCTTAAATCATTATATTTTATAAAAATATGTGATTTCAGCAAAAATTAGGATGTCCTTGAAAGTGTAACCCATTATTGTGGCAGTCAAACACATCTTCATCAAAACATGGATCATTCATCCAGCTATCCATTTTCCTCTTGAAAACATATTTTATTTTATCTAGAGGTTCTAGTCTATGCTTGTCATGAGACTATACTTCTGGGTCAACAATTACCTTAATAAAAGTTTCAAAAATAGTGATATACTCATATATTTCCTTTTGCAAGGTCAATAACATAGGATGATATTTAGCTGTTTGCTCTATCTGAAATTGAGTAACTTTTATACAAAGTTCGACAAAATTGGGATCTTCATCCTATAAAATGTCAGATTTTGACAATTCTTCTAGACTCATACTTCTAATTTTTTTCAATGTCCTCAAAATATATTCCATTTTTCCATCTTCTTTCTTATAATTTTCCATGAAGGTATCTATCTCTTGCTCCAAATTGTAAGATTCATCATAATGTGGATAATTCTTCTCAAACATACCAAAAGATTCCCTTAAGAACTTAGACACCCATCTATCAATTACAGATGACTTTACTTTCATATCCTTTAGAGCATCAACTTCTTGTTTGGTCATTAGCACTGGAATATCTATTGCAACTGGCTATTCTAAGATAGGTTCTAGGAGAACTTTCACAAAAAAATTCATTTAAATTAATTGTAGCTTCAGACCATCTTTTATCCACTTATCTTTCTGCATTCTTGATTTCACTATAGTGTAAGTGGAATCAAATGAAATTATCTCTTCTCCATGAGTTTGTTTACCCAAATTCACTTTTGTTATTTGATAATCATCATCCAAGAGCTCTTGATTGTCCTTATTAGCTATAGGATTAGCAATTTGCACAATCATTTCCACTTGATCATTTGTTTGAAAGGATGATAAAGTCCTTGGCTTCTTTCTTGGTTTTTATTCTTCAATCTCTACCATCATATCTTGGAAACTTAAAGGTTTGATGACCGCTTGTTTCCTTTTCTCTAGATTCAAATTCAACCAAGAGGGTAATGTAGGAACCTATCACAAAGATTGATCGATTGGAGTTTGTGTAATTTTTTTATGTTCACCAGATTCTTTCTCCATTGTTGTCTCTTGTTGCTATCACCTCTCAATAAATTGATCTTCCATACTCTTTGAAAACTCAATACTTACAGAAGGAAAAATCAAATTTCCCTTCATATCTGTATTTTTGATCAATTCTTGTTGTTCTTCAAGCATCAGCACATGTTCTTATTGAAACTCTTCTCCTTCTTGTTCAAATGGGACATTTTCTGCTATATCTTGAACCATCTCATGTTCTTTCTCTCCTTATTTGTCATAACTTTGCTTTTCCTCAGTTACTTATTGAGTTTTCTCTTTAGGCATCTTTTCTAAATCTTAATGAGAAGAAGATGGAGTTACAATAGTACCACATGTACCCTATGACATTTTTGTTCTGACTATTTACTCACCTACATTTGGGTGTTGACTAAATGACTCCCTTGGAGGAATAATTTGAGCCAAAGGCTTAGGTCCTATCTCGAATGTTACTCCTACAACCCCTTCCTTGTAGGTGATGGAAGTCTCATCAAACCTCTCTCTTAATACCCTTAACACATCCTCTGGAGAAGTAGTTTCAATTGAAATTCTAGTTTTTCAGATTTTGGGGGCTTCCCCAATGTTTTCTATCTTTTAGATGCTTGTGACCCTAAAGATGAAGGTTCATCTTTTCTTCTTTTTCTATCCTTGGGAGTAGGTGGCACAAAGTTATGAAGCCTTATATCTTACCAAGCCATGCTTCTTTTAATCACATTGGCACTAAATTATGTTATGGAATTATCTTCTTTTAATGACTAGTTAATTGAGTCTAACTCCCTTTATCAATAGTGTCTAAAGGATATATAGGATCTAGAACAATACCATCATCAGAAAATTCCTCTGGTATATCATCCCTCAAGCCAAATTCTCTCATTAGGAAAGAAATAATCCTAGTATATTGTTTGTTCCTCACATCAAAATCATCTTTACAATTGGCCCAAAAATATTTGAGAGAATGCTTGTTTTTAAAATCCATTGGAGGAAACAATTGATTAAGTTTATGCACAGGATCAAAATCTTCCCTAGCTTCTTAGTTTTTCAAGTTAAGAGTATTTAGTTCTTCTACTATTGTTTTAGTTATGACAATAGAGGGGCACTCATAAAATCCTAGTGCAAAGGGATATTTTACCCTTGGTTTATGCTTTCTACATAATTTCAAATGCACTTCACTGATTTGTCAAGAAAATTCCATCAAAATGATTCTATCACTACAATGCCTCAGAAGGAGAAACAAAACTCTCTTGAATCCTACAATTTTGATGTAAGTGGATCTAGGAAATTGAATAAACCATTGTGCCTAGACTCTAATCAAATCCATAGATTTTTTTGACATCCTCCAAGCCAGATCACTTATCAACTATAAAATGATTGCATATAAGAATGCATCATTGACCCTTTTGAAGTAATTTTCTAGCTCCTTCAATTCTAATTGAGGATAAATATCCCAAATTTTGTTTTCTCTAGGGGCTTCTCCTCTTACACCCACAACAATTAATCTTGGAAAGTTTCCAACTCTTGTCGCTAACCAAATGATATAAGATGTCATATAAAACATTTTAGTATTTACGACTGAAATGAGTTGCACATGTAAAGTAGCTGATACCATGGTTCCCTAATCTAAAATATTCTCCCCTTTGGTCGTAAAGTAGATAAACTAGAACATCCAAGTCTCATATGTCCTGGATTCTTCTATGCCAAGAGCTCTGCTAAGCAAGGTAATAATGTCATCTATTTCTCCTTTAAAATCTGCCCTTGTCAACATGTAAGGTATCTTAGAAATAAACTTCTTGGGGTCTAACAACCAATGCCTATTCAAATATCCCTTATTCCCATTAACATCCAAATTATATCGTTTAGTGGCTTTCACAATAGTTAATAAATTGGCCTCCCTATATACTAGCATATCAAAGACTAATCTGATCATTGGAGTTGTAATATCTAGCAACAGATTCTTGCTTGAATCAAAACATTTCCTTTCGTCTAGATTGTAATGGTGGGAAAGAATAAGGATAAGTTCTAGAAATTGAATAGCTAATGGGAAATAAACTACATGCCCAATCCCTATTCTACAATTTTCTTTACTTTAGGGGTAACATCATCTTTAAATGTATCATGTTTGAATTCTTCCAGATCCACATGTCCCAGCTCTATGTTAGTTATGTTCATGATCTCACTCTTGAATTTTGATTCTTTAGGAACCCCTTCAAATTGATATTTGATTGTTATCCATTGTTCCTTCTTTCTTTTCTTCCCTTTCTGTTTCTATCAAGCCTCTTTGGTTTTTTGTCTAATCCCTCACCTACTATCTCTTATTCAATTTCTTCAAAAGACTTATCTGAATCTAATAAGGTCTCCTCACTTTGGTAAGCTAACATGTATCACCCTCAAACATTTAATTTACTTGAGAAAAGAAAAAGGGATGTATAAAATCCAAAAAAAAAACTTGAAGAGAACATTAAATTTTAACAATTTTGAGTGTTCCTATGTTTTGGAAGAATCGCAGGACCATTTTGGTTTTTTGGACCTAGGTCTAAAAGTGGACTTGGGGCCCATAGTCCTACTTGGCTTAGCAGGTCAGAAAAAGAAATTTATTAAATTATAGGATTTATTGGTTCAAAAGGGCCAAAAGGCCGATCTAGAACCAAAGATTCGATCAAGCCTTTATGCTAAGATTCCAAGTCTTAAGATGCTATGGGGAGAGGAGCATCAGGAGGATCTTGGTTTTCATATTGATCAAGCTTTAATTCCAAAAGACCTTTTAGGGCCCAAGGTCCCAAAAGGGTATCATATTCATTTGCGGAGTACAGGGATAAACTTGCTTTTTGGTTACAAAACTTTCAGCACAAAGGACCTTTTAGGCCCTGAATCCTAAAAAGCACTATGGCAGTTGGGACCAATTTTGGTTTTAGGCTTCTTTTTTAAAAGAATTTAGGTCCAAAGGACCCTTTGGGGCCCGAGGTCCTGAAGAACCTTTACGTCTCATAAAAATTCCTTAAGTCTTTCCCGCAAAAGGCAAGACTATTTTCATCTTTTGGATGCTAAAGGTTTAAGGGCCAAATAGATAATTGAGGCCTAGAGTCCCAATGAGATCTTTGAAAGCCTATTTTTCTATGTTCATTTTGAAAACCTATTTTTCCTCCAAGATCTAAGGCATAAAAATCAAATTTTCAAGGAGTTTTAAAGAGCTTGGGTAGTTGAATATGATTGGCAGAATTTGAATCTACTTAGTTTAAAACTTAATGCTAAACAAAAACCTAAACTATCAAACAAAATACAAGGAAATAAACCTAAAACTAAAATACAAAACACTAAAACTAAACCCTAAACAAACAACAAACAACAAAACCTAGAATCTGACAAACAAGCAGAAAATGACAACTGAAGAAAGGAATAGGGAGATAAACCCTACCTTAATGAATACAAATGAGGGAAAATGGGAGTTAAGATAATCAACAGTGCCCTCACATATGCATGATAAGATTACTATTGATTAACCCACAATCACTGAAAGAATATGCCTCCAATACATGTTCTAGGGTCTCTTAGTAGGTAAAGAATTATCGATCAAGAGAAAAATGAGGATTTATAAGGCATTTAAAACCTTATATATTGCACATAATAACTAAGAAGAGATGCCATTAATGCAATAGGTGGTTAGGGATTAGGGACCAAAACCAAATTTTGGACCCCCCTCAAAAGTGGCCAAAAAACTCATCAGGACCTAAAGTCTGGAAGGGTCACAGAAGAAAACATGAAGGATAACATACTTTTGTTAAATTCCAAAAAGGTCTAAAAAGTTGATTGGGACCCAAAGTCCCAATTGGACTTCCTGAAAAGAATCCTAGATCCAAAATTGGACCCGAGGCTCAAGATCATGGGGATTAGAGAAATCTCAGGATATCCAAAACAACATTCAAAACACTTATTTTGAGGATGACCGAAGAAATGCCTAACTAAAAACTTTGTACTTGAAAAGGAAAATAAAAGACAAAAGAAAAGCAAAGGAGGAAAACCAAAAGGGGCACTCCCAACAAGAAAATAAAAGTTGGGTGCATATGCAGGGGATAACAAATGGTGACTCAACTAAAAAATGCTTTGCAACATTTTGAAATTTAGAACTCTTGACTTCCCCAAAATCCTAAGTTTGAATTCATCAAAGATGACTAACAAAATGACAAGCCTTATAAACAAGGAGATCATTGCAACAATCTTTAAGATGAAGTTCGAGACTTATAATTGTGTGCATGTGATTTATTCCCTTTAGAAGCTTTTCTTGGATTCAAAAAAAGACAACTCGCTTGCTCAAGTTATTTCCTAATGATTACATTCCACGCATGGTGCCCATAAATGGGTTTTCATCATGGTACTTATCCAAGGTGTCATGAACATGGTTTTCACTAGAAGATGATTTTTCTCTTTACTATTTTGTATCTTCTTTTCTCTTATTTTTTTATATCTCTTTAAAAAAACCAAAATAAGAAGGTCAAAATATCTTCGACTGCAAAACTTATATGTGCCTCTATGAATCTGATGGTAGATTGCATGAAAATCATATTCCTTATGGAATTTCTTTGTAATATCAAATCTAAGATGGTCCCATGTATTCCACTAAGAACTAAGATCTAACTATCTTCAATATGAGTTTGACATTCTAAAGCTACTTGATACTCTATAATTACACTTGGACCTATTCTTCTTCAAATTGTATCACCAACTAAGTTGGCCGTCTCTGAAAGGGTCTACCTTCATAAGGATTTTTCAATGTTCTCAGGGAAAACTAGTTAGGAAAGCAGAGCTAATGAATAGTATGGCATGGATGGGAGGAAGCCAACATAGATCTTAATAAAATACCTAAATGTTTTCCTCTTTTTTTAGAGGTATTAGTGTCCTCTTGACTGCCTAAATGATGGGAGGGTGAAAGTGGACAATGATAAACAATGGTATCCAGGTTCCTCTTTTGAAATAGCCTTTTGCTAGTAATTATTTTGAGCATCTAATAAGGTAAGAGATATTCATATGGGTAATATTATAATTGAGATGATATATTCTCTAAGTTGATGTTATAGACAATGCTCCAAGAGGTGAGATCACTAAGTGTTCTTGGACTATCCAGCCATAAGATGAATACTTGAATTATGATAGCCAACAGATTTTGCAATGGGATACCATTGTGAGAATAGGTGGCTAATGGAAAGGTGAAGTGGAATGATGATAAGAACATTTGAAGAACATTACTACAATAAACCTAGACAAATACAATTACCTTGGCTAGTGCTTGTTAATCAAACTTCTTGATGTTGTTGATCTCCATAGACTAGAAAGACATTACTCCTAAAAGCTGAAAAGAACTTCTAGATAGCCCTATTTTTGTCATACCTAAAGCATGGAATTGTAAACCATGAGGGAAAAGTCAATTGAGAATTCAAAAGATCCAATGTCATGATTAGATGTGAGGTCGACAACTATGGTAACCTTTGGCTCTGCAAGAACTCATCTCTGTTATCACCTGTGCCAAATTTTAAACAACTAAATCTTGACTTGTCATACAACACCTAAATGTGAGTTGTAGTGTGTTGACTGGTAATACTTGATATCTGAAATATAGTTGATCATAGGTAGAGCCTCCCTTTTAAGTTTATTTGATGTAATCAATACTAAATTCTAGTAAGTTGCTTCCTTTCTTCTAAGTAATGAGAATTGATCTAGAACTATACCCTTTGCCGATAAAACCTTTTGGCAACACCAAGGTGAATCAACTGTTATGGAAGTGAATGCCCTATTCTAAGGAATATAATTGCAAATATTTTCACTTGAAGAAGGTCATCCTAACATCTAAATCGCATCTAACTTTTGAATGTATTAAGAATGTACATATGGTGTAGTAAGCTTCTTATGATGTCTCTTAATCATCTCAACAATCCAAGTGTTTAGAAAGGCTTTATGTTCTAGAGTTCATAAGAGATGGAAGTAAACAAAGGACTTAAAGGGAAACAACTAGCTATATACTAAAAAATGTTAAATAGCAAGACCCTAGTAAAATCACCCTATTATTAAACTATGTACAAACCCCGTACAAAAATGGCAGGAACACCCACACAGGAAAACAAATGGAAGAAAGAGACACCAAAACTAGATAAAAAGAAACAAAGATAGACACAAAAAACCAAGAAAAAACCTATTCTATTATAATACAAATTGCTTACAGCACCTTAAGGACCAAAATAATGATTGAGGAAATAGGAAATAGGATAGGTTCTCTAATTAAAGAACTAATACTGAGAGTCTTTTCCCTGAGAATTTCATAGATTTGGTAGGGACCAAACAATAGTTTTTCAAATTTCTGATGGTAACCTTCTTTTCTTTGGCTTTGTCCCATCATAGAACTAAATCAGAAATTTTGAAAGCCTTTATTTTAACCCTTTTGTCAAACCATCTTTTGACAATTGTCTAATGCTTGACGAAGTGTTGTAAGGTAGCATTTCACTTTTATTCTAGACTCAGGAGCTTCATGAGCCTAGCATCTATCTTGTCCTCATCGATTAGTAATTCTTTCATAAATTTGAGGACTAGGATCTGAAGATTTACTAGAAAGACTAGGTTTATTCCATACACAAGATGGTATGGGGAAGTTCCTAAAGATGACTTAGTTCTAGTTTGATCTTCCCACAAGGAAAATTTAATCTAGGTATGCCAATCTCTAGGGTTCTTCTCAAGTAGTTTCTTAATGACATCAATCAAGTTCTTATTTGTGGATTCTACCACTCCATTAACTTGTGTGGGTAATAATTAGAAGAAAACTTCAAAACTAGCTTATGTTCAAAGGACCATTACATTAATTGAGATGATGAGAAAGCAGGGTCATTGTTGCATACCAGAGAAAAAGGTATCCCAAACTTTGTAATGATGTTATCTTCAAGAAACTTGATAACCACCTTGGTTGTCCAACTATTGCATGGTTGCACTTATATCTAGTGGGTACAATAATCCATCACAGTCAAGATGAATTTATGGCTTGCAAATGAATTTGGGTTAACTATGCAGCCTACAAAATCTAAGGCCCATTGGTGAATGGTCTTACCTCGTATACTAGTTGTAAAGACATAAAGGGGTTCTTTTCTCTAGAAGCAACTATTTGACATACATTGTAGGTTTTGGCATGTTGCTGCACATCTCTAAAGATATGTGGCCAATAATAACGTGATCTAATAATTTGATGTGTTGTTGAATCATCTGAACTATGTCTCATGCTATATTTGCTATGAAATTCCTCAAGAACCTGCCTTGATTCTTATTTAGTCAAACACCTTAAGTAGACTTCTTCAAAATTCTTTTGAAACAATGTTACATTCTTAATCATGAAATGAACACTTTTCAATATGAGAGCTCTTCTCTGAGTCAAATTTAATCTTTCGAGGCACTTGTTATTCATGAGGAATTATACTATATTCATACAGCATTCCTCTTGGGTGATAGCTTCAACAGTATACTATAGACAAATTATTTCAGGATCAAACTTAGCCATTGTTATGGACAATCCTTGTCCTCTTATGAGTTTCATTGGTTGAATTTCAAGGTCAAATATTTGTAAAATCACCATCCATTTGCGCCTCCTTTATCCTAACTCACTTTGCATCAAGAGAGACTTCACAACTGTGTGGTTTGGGACAATTGCAATATCTTTCTCCTAAGGATGTAATGCTTAAATTTCTTAACTACTCTTACCAAGGAAAAAACTTGCTTTTCTAAGTAAGTATGTCTTACTTCAAAATTCATAAAAGGAGAGCTCATAAAAGCAATGGGTATTTCATCCCCAATCTCCTTCCTCTGAGTAAGAACAACTGCACATGAATGTTTAGATGTGAATTAATAAATATAAAATGGTTGTAAATAATCTGACCTAATAAGGACTGGTGCCTCGGTGATGGATTGCTTCATCTAAGCAAACATTGATTTATCCTTTAGTGATCCACTCAATCTTGGCTTCTTTTTTCATCATGTCATTTAATGGCTTTATGATTTCAACAAATCTTGGTATGAACTTTCTCACAAAATTTATCTTTCCAACATAGTTGCTAGGCCATATCATATCTTGGAATTTCATATTTGAGAGAGGAATTTCTATCCTTGGATACAACTATGAGATCATCCATATAATTGATGATACACTTACCCACTAGATCACTGAATGTTGTGTCCATCGCTTGCTAAAAGGTAGCACCAATGTTTATCAATCCAAAGGGTGTCCTCCTATAGGTGAACATTCCCCATTTAGTGATGAAGGCAGTCTTCATTCTGTCTTCATAGCTTACAAGAACCTGGTTATATTTAGAATACCCATCCAATAAGGACATCATCTGAGACCCATTCACAGTTTGCAGTACTTCATCTAACGATGGAAGAGGATAGTTATATTTTTTTGATTCCTTGTTCAGGTTCCAAAAATATACACATAGTTTGATTTCTCCATTTTTCTTCCTAACGGGTATCAAATTTGCTACCCATGTAGAATGTATCACTAGAAATATGATCTTAGTAGCTAGCAACTTATAGACTTCTTTAAAGATTAGAGGTTCGATTAGAGAATTGACAGGTCTTTGCTTCTGTCAGAAAGTCTTTATATTTGGCTTCAGCAGAATTGTATGAGTGATAATTGAAGTATAGAACATTTTTCATATCCTCATATGACCAAGCAATGACATCCATGTAGTCCTTCAATGCCTAAATGATATCCTCCCTTTCCCTCTTGCAGTAGTTTTTCAAATGAAAATATTCTTCTCCATTTTTACTTCCCTAGGTTATGAGTCTCATACTTACCGCCTTCAGACTCAGAAGCCATTTTTTGTTTCGCTCTTAGATCTAAATCAAAAATCCTTTCTAAGGCTCCCATGCCTTTTTTTATTCTATTAGCATTCAACTTAATCACTCCTTCATCATCTTCTTCAAAATGTTTTCTATCAGATTCATCCATGATTTGTCCTTCAAGGATTCTTCAATTAGTGATGAATTCTATGACATATTGATCATCTTGAAAAACATGGAAGTTCTATAAGTTATCTAGTATTTCTAGTACTAGGACCAATTCCATAGAAACTATCCTCAACCTTGAATGTGACATAGGTTCAAGAGTGCTAGCAACTACTGCAAGTGCATCTAAAATGTGATTCTTCCTTCCTGGAATGACTTTTATGTCAAAAGCTTCAAAATCTTCAATGAGGTTCCATACTCTATTTCTATAAGCTACAAGTCTTTTGTGATGGCAGCATATTGACTCCTCACCTGCTTTTCCATAATTCTAAATCTCCTTGTCCTTTTAGGCATTATACTCCTTTCTTGTGTAGAAGAAACAATCTTGTGATTAGTGCCTCATGTTTAGTAACATTGTTGGTACAATTGAATTGTAATCAATAAGATGCCAAAAATGCTTTGACTTTTGGACTCACTAACTCCACTCCCACCCCAACTCCTTGTTTGGAATGGGAGCCATCAAATCTCAAGGTCCACATATGACCTTCTGATGATATTTGTCTCTTATGGACTAGTTCTATGTTATGAATCTGTTGAACATGTATCTATTCAACTATCGAGGCAGCCAAACTGGGTTCCTCTTTGTTTTCTTCTGAAGAATGAATTTCTTCTATCAAGATAGTCTAGTCTTCTTTAGGCTAAGTAAAGTCTATTTGACCTTACCCCAGGAAGTTTTCTCAAGTGTGTTTATCCCTTATTCATTCATGATAACAACATTAGGTTGTTTATATGTAGGTTCACTAGGATTGGCATTTGATTGTCCTCTCTGTTGGTCACTATTTATGCTTACCACCTTTACAATATTTTCTTGTATAACTAATAGTTATGTGTTACCTAAGGTGTTTCCCTTTATTAGTAAGGTTTTTGGATATAATTCCCTGGAATATATTTCTTCACAATAGCAATACACATTGTACATGTTATTTCTGAATGATCACAATGGTGAGTTCGACACCAGTCAGGAGTAGTAAATCATTGACACTGATATCATCCCCTAGAATAATCTAATATGTTTGTAGTTTCTATGCAAATTTCTCACACTTTGAGTGTAAATCCAAACCTCTAGTTTTCCTATCGCTTGTGGTGTCTTGAGAGAATACGATGATGGTCAAAATTTCATCCACCCTATAAACACCTAGTTCAACTTCAATATAGTCCACCTCATTGTGATGATTTTATTCTATTATCATATGTTTCAACCTGGGTTCACTTTCAATTCTAATTTGATTTTGATTTCCTCTCCAAGGGAGCCACGGATGGGAAAAATAAGTTGCAAAAAATCCATTCAAGATTTTAGACAAGTCTCTACTCAACAACATCATGTATGCTTCAGGAATATCAACTACTTGAATGTCAATATGTTGTTGGATCCTTGGGTCAGAGACTAATTGGATATGAACATCTTTAATCTCTCCTATTACATAGAAATCTATTTTGGCTAGTTGTATCACCTTTTTCTAGGTGGGGGTTAGTGTCATTCTAAGCTTCTTGCACATTGAATAAGGCATCGCGTTACCAGATGCTCTTGAATCCACTAGGCAATTATGCAAATTCTTCCCAAATATTCTTATGCTGAACAAAAATGGGGGAGAGTCTAGTTTTCATCTATACATCATTGTGTAGGCATCTGTAGTAGCCACTATCCTTGCTGTTTCTTTAGGCACATTTGGTTTGTCTAGAAATTTTATCACAACTTCTCTCTAATTAGGACAATTTTGAAGAACATAGAAAATTAACATGATAGACTTTGTCTTCTTGAGATCTTCCATTATATCATACTTCATAGTTGTAGTTGCATGAGATTTTGTAAGTATCATAGGATTTGACCTTGTCTATCCTACAGTTTCAGCTCTAGGTGGTGATGGATTGTTATTGTCTTCAGGATCAGGAAGTGTGGGTCCATTGCTGGGTCGTATGCCTATGGTAAAAGGACCTTTGGCCTTGATCCTTAGGTAGTATTTGTTCTTTCGTGGCTGTAAGGTCTGGACATCATAAGTTTCATCAGATGGTTCATTATCCTCTTCGAATGGGAAAACATAAATATCTAAGACCATGGCTATATTTATGTTGTTATTATTCACTTGGACTAAGTTGTAGGAACTGTATACGCCTAAAAATGACACGACTCTATCCAAATAAATATTCTTAATATTTATTTAAGTCAAATTCCCTTATCAATAAATAAACAAACAAATTTATTTATTTGGTTCACATTCTCCCAACAATTAAATAAAATCAATTTATTTAATTAAATTCTTAAAATTCTTCTAATTCTTCCAACAAATTAAATAATACTAATTATTTAATTAGTTCTCCCAAATTTGTTCTAAATTAAATAATACCAATTATTTAATTATTTCTTCCAATAATATCTTCTCTAAATTTAAATAAATCAATTATTTATTTAAGTTGTCCATTTCTTCTAAATTGAGTTATCTCTAAATATAATTCAATCCTTGTGCAATGCAATGGAATATTCTAAATATTTAATTGAGCTAAAATATCTTTTATCCTCATGCAATTTCCATTCTCTAGTTCTATTCAGTTAACTCTTCTATCTATTTTGTTAATTGATTTAATCTCTTCAGTTAACTCATTCTTCTATTTTATTAATCCCTCTCATGCAAAATAGAGGGAGACACTTGTCTTCTTCCTATTCGCGCAAGTTCTCTAAAGGTTTCTCAACCATTGATCTTCTCATTCTCTCTATACCATTGATCTTCTCTCTCCCAAGTCTATAAATTGAACCCTATTCTTTTATTTCATTTATCCAAGCTTTTAGTATTGTTACTCTACAGGAATTATAGCATGCCTTTGGCACCCACATCATTCCTTTTGTTTACGATCAACTTGTTACCATATCACTACCATTGTTGTGAAACTCATTTTCATTACAAAGCACTATCATAGCCATTCTCCATTAACAATCTTGGAATAGAAAGGAAGTACACTCTCTAAAGGCCTTATTCATACATGCAAGATTGATTGAGATAGGCAATCAACGAAAGTTATGAAGTATTAAGGTTTGCAAAGATTTTTCATCTTTGTTTGTTTGATCTTGATAATTTCCCTTTTCATTGAGTTTTGGGTATTAGTGATATTGATATATTGATTATTCATGTTTACTCCAATTTTTATTAACATTTTTGGTGCCCACCGTGGGGTCCTACCCCGATTTAATCCAAAAACTAAATTTTTTTGTGCTAAGGTTCCGTACACATGAGGATTCAGAGAATAGGCGTTAAGAACTCAAATGGTGTGACCTTGGCTCAAAAGGTTTCTGCGTTTTGTCGAAAGCATAGAAATCATATCTAGGTATCTCTTACTTTTTGTATAAAGTGTAAGGATTTCAAGAAAAATAGATCACAAATTTGTGTCCCTATTTTTAGCCTATATTTTTTTTAACTTTTTTTTTTGCCTATTTTTAGAAATTTCATGAAATCAGGCATATCTGTGTAACTTTAGCTCAAAATATTTTTGGGTTTTGTTGAAAACATCAAAATCCTATTTGCATATCTCTTACTTTTTGTAGAAAGTGCATAGATTTAAAGAAAAATAGATCACAAATTTGTGTCCCTATTTTTAGCCCATGCTTGCTTTTTTTTTTGCCTATTTTTAGCAATTTCATGAAATTGGGCATATCTTTTACATAAGGAGTCAAATTTTCATGAAACTAGCGGCGTTAGACAACTAGTTCTCCCAAATTTTCTATGGTAAAATAATTTTGAGGTAATTTTATTGGATTTGTCAGGTACACTCAGTCAAAGTCAACCCTTCTTTGCAAAACTTCAAATAGTCATAACTTGTGCAAAATTTATTCAATTTTCATGAATTGCTTTTTGAAATTGCATAGAATTTCATGTAAAATCTGATCATAATATCCAATCTGGTGTACCTAATCATTATTAACATTTTTTTTTCTAGATTGCTCATTTTTCACCTAACAAGTTAAGTGCTTTTGGTTCAAATTAATTTTATGCTAACTATTGAGTTTTTGGTGGAACTAATCAACTTTTTATAGCCTCTTATTACTCAAATAGAGAAAATAGATTTTCCTAACATGTTCATGTAGGATGAGCATTGAAGAATTAAAAACCTATCAGACTAAGTCTTAGGAACAAATTGTTTTCTTAAAGGACAATTAAACAAATCATATTTACAATCTAAGTCTTTGGAACATATTGCTTTCTTAAGGGAAAAAATATCTTTTTACAATCTAAGTCTTAGAAACATATTGCTTTCTTAAGGGACAATGGACATGAATGTCAAACACTTAAATTTCATAAGGGACAATTGACAACTACAATCACGTGTGTGCCCAAGTAGATAGCTTATTTAGTTTTTTTTATTTTAATTAGGGGAAAAGAACCATTGTCTTTCATGTTTTTGGGAATGATACCAGGCCTATGCTCTCCCCTATCTTAGGTGACCAAAATGCTAGACATATCATTTTCGCATGTGTTTAACCTTTAGAGAGGCCTGGCCTTGGATACCCATCTCTCCTTGGGGAACGAACTTAAGTGGTAACAAGCTAAAGCCAAGCTTTGCCAAGACACTATAAATAAATTGTGTTTGGAGTGAAAGCTTCAAACAATGAGTGAAGTTGTATTATACCAATAGCCAACCTCCCCCAAAACCCTCCAAGGTGCACCCCAATCCGACCCATGCATAACCTTTATCTTTTCGATGATCCTATACCTATACATGAGCAAGAGATCCAATTCCCAACGATGCATAACCTATATCTTTTCCATGATCAAGATACTATCTTTGATGAAGAAGCTATCCATGAGCAACTTGATCCTATACATGAGCAAGAGAGCCAATTTCAACCTCTCCATAACTTCTATCATTTCTATGATTAGGACATTATCGTTGATGATGAACCTATACAAGAGCACATTAATCCCATCATGCTTAATCCTATCTATGATCAAGATCCCATCTACGATCAAGAGCCTATCTATGATTAAGATCCCATCTACGATGGAGAGCCTATCTATGATCAAGCAGACCATGATGAGCCTCTTAGCCCACTTTATACATTCCATGGTCCTGATTTTATCAATGATCCAACAACTTCCACCTTCCTTGATGAGACACTTGCCTTCCAAGCAAGCATAGAAAATCAAACCAATAATAATCCTCAACTATCCATTATCGACCATGCTGCAAATCCCCCACCATATATCCTTGGTCTTACCACTTTCGTTCATGAATGTTCCTCCTTAAAGGACCAGCAACCATTATCCTCTATCTTGCCTTCTCCATCCAATAAGGAACTCATATCTAGTGTTCCACCTACACATAATCCTGTTGTCCACCGCATACTCCAACATATGAACTATCAAGGTAAAGGCTTAGGCCTTCATGAACAAGAAATTTTGGAGCCCGTCCATGTCAATGTTCATTCTCATTCATACGAACTTTGATACATACCCCAAGGTGAACAAAATCAAGATGCTAGTACTTCTTCCATGCCTTCTAAATCCACCACTTTCCATTGTACATCCTATCCTATCCCCAAAATGTATGTCACCATTCCACCTCCATCATCATACAATTGTCAAAAGCATGTGACCATACACCTTCCAGCATCTAATCTACCTCTGCTACTTCCAACTCCTAATATCCCTCCATGCATTTTACCACCACTTCTTCCAACACCTTATCCATCCATCTCTAAATCTTTTAACAATCCCAATCATGACCAACAAATGCACATGTTGTCTAAACAAAGAACCTTCTCAAACTCCACTTCCACCATCTCAAGAGAATTCAACCATAAAAAATCTGGATGCCTCTACCTATCAAGTCAAAAATCCTAAGAGTCCTCATGACCTAGGATACAAAGCCAAGAATCAAAGAAGCATCCTTCTCAAGAGCTGCATACACCCGCACACCTATATGCCAAACTGAAAAAGGCGTTGGTCCGCATCCAACAAATGATTACCTCCAAAGCTACACAAAAACTACATAAATCCAAGCCCATACCTTCACAGGTACTATCTAAAAGCAAAATGGCTTGTGTACCTAAGCAAAAAGCTATCAAGTCAAATGAGGCTTCCACCTCTAGAGAATCTCAACCATCCACTTTCTCCCATTCCATCCAAAAGTCTCAAATTCCTCCATTCCAAATGACAAGCAAAGATCAGAAAATAACCCAGTCTATGTGGATCCCTACATGCCTAAGTCATTCATCCACAAGCAAAAGTCTTTGTTGCTTCCTACACTACTTTCCCATCACTAGCTTCAACATTTATCACGGTATGTACAACTGTTGGTCATGATTCCCTTCATCCAACAAATATTTTCATTTACCTCCATCTCCCCTTCCT
Source organism: Cunninghamia lanceolata (assembly GCA_027924645.1). Taxonomy (NCBI): domain Eukaryota; kingdom Viridiplantae; phylum Streptophyta; class Pinopsida; order Cupressales; family Cupressaceae; genus Cunninghamia; species Cunninghamia lanceolata. Next base: position 3,162,411 of record BSBN01000925.1, on the reverse strand, counting down.
TCCACTATTATCCTACATATCTTCTCCATCCTACTCTCATGGTCCATGCTTTTGCATAAGCCTTCCCTCCATATTCTGCATCATCATCCACTATCACACCCTTCCATAAACTATTATCTACCATTCTCCATCTCACTTTCATGCAATCCCCTACCAACGTCTATGAGAACAATTAACCTTGTCCATGTGACAACATCCATCTAGCGGGACTATCACATCTCAGGGAACTAGATACTTGAGTCTCTCCCTTCCATATCCACCTTCTCCCATCCAACTGTTTCAAAAAAAAGAAAAAAAAAACCCTTCGTCCAAAGGTGAAAATTTGGCAAACAGGGACCTTGGATAAGTACCATGATGAAAACCTAGGAAACAGGTGTCGTGTGTAAGTTGATCTTCTATGTCACCTACACTTGGGGGCACCGTGTCTCATCAGCATATCACTTTCTCCTATTAGTTTCCTTATGTACCATTTCCTATCCTATCCTTCTAGCCATTACCTACCTATACTATCTAGTATGTCTATCTTCAATCTTCCATTCCTCTATTTTCTTTGGTCTTGATAAAGATTGGGGGCACAATGTTAACCAATGCTTTAGGTGTCTCTTGACATACCTTATCCCTCCAAGTCATGCAAATCCTTCATTATCCTCTTATCCTCCTATTGTCTTAAGCATTGCCATGAAAAATCCTAAGTATTCTACTTACAATGGGGCACGTTATTCCTATGCGACATGGCCCTTGGAGGTCACATCCTTTGTTTCTTCTATCTGTACATTTGTATCCACTATAACCCATCCCTCTGCCTATCCGTGGTGTTTCCTTATCATCAATGTCTAGCATTCAGGCTATCCATAATGTCTTGTCTAGTATCCTATCCACAATGTCAGCCTAGCATAGCACCTGTCATCAGTATCCATGTGATCCAAGTCCCCGAACTAGGTTGCCTCTGTGCATCATGTAGGCAAGGCCATTTTCAATGCGCCCCTGAGGCTCTAGTTCCCATCCAATCCATATCTTTTCATCGACCCTATAGTCCATCTGCATCCATGGTCCAGGTCCCAAACTATGTTGCCTCTGAGTTGTCACGTAGGCAAGGCCATTTATCAATGCACCCCCGAGGCACTAGGTCAGTCCCTTAGCGTCCATTTTACCAGGCATGTATGCAAGCACAAGAAAAGCCCACTCCCAAGGCAAAAATCTTGATGCAAAAACATCAACCTATCCAACGCAAAGCAAACATGAACCTAAAGCACTCTAAATGATTCTATCTAAATTATGTCAATAAAAACACATCTAAATGCAAGAATGTTTTGTGTTTGTGATCAAGTTAACTTACAAAGTCTTGATTTTTGTTATTATGTCTTCCTATGCTACTCAAGGATGTCAAAAACTAGAGATGCTATGATGGAGTCATAATCATTTTTTTTGTCTGTTGTTTGTGGATTAATCTTTAGTAATGTGACACCTTCTCTAATGACATGATCAACAAAAGATCATCGAGGACTTCAGAGGTCTAACATGAAAGGGGGCAATCCTTGTCTGTTGATACGCAAGAAATACTTAGGTCATCTCAGTTTAATTATATCTAGATGCTTGTCTTAACTTGATAAATCAAAATCCATGTAAGTAATACTCAGGTCATCTAGGTTCAATTATACCTAGATGCTTGTATTAACTTACAACATTTCAAAAAAGTACCCCCAAAAAGAAAATTACCCAATGATGAAATAAGCACTTCAAAACTTGTACAATCAAGATGTCAAAAAACCATTTCACATCCATATTGCATCCATTTCCATGCATATCCCCTACAATAATGATCCAAAATATAGAGTATCAATACAAATAAAACCTTGTAAGTCCTTCTATCGAGTCATTCTTCTATCAGTCACCTTTCTATCTATCATTGTATCTCTCTTCTCCATCAGAACCTCTAAGTAGTGATCCAAATGCAAGTCTATCCTTAATCTATACCGATCGAGTCAAGTCAATCTTGTCAAATTATCCAAGTGCCCTCAATGGTCTTGATCCTTATTTGGTCATAAACCAACTTGATTAGTTAATCAATCAATTGTCTTATATAGGATGTAACATTGTCGAAATCAAACCAACACACGCGTCTTACACGACATGTTTCATTTTCTGAAACCAAACACTACCCTATTGTGTTGCTCTAGGAATCTGTCGTTCCCTACCATGACAACACTATCATCAATCTATATTGATTAATCATTGGATTACCACTTGATAGGGGCATTACCTTATTTGTTCTTGTATCATTTGTGCATACTTGCTTTCTTGCTTGCTTGCATGTGTTATCTTTATATCTTTCATTGCGCTTCATTCGGCTCTTTCTTCAACAAATTTCTTCAACCCTAACCTAGTTCTCCCTTCTTCTTCATGAGATTGTCCATCTCTCATCCTTCTACCTTCTTCCCGTCCAATCTCTCGAGGGGGCATCCTATTGTCATAACCTATACCAGGGGCAAACTGGGGCATGTATCATTATCACAAATTTATTCTTTGAAGCAACACTGTAAACCGCATTGCATCAAAGAGGGGAAATATGTATATGCCTAAAAATGACATGACTCTATCCAAATAAATATTCTTAAATATTTATTTAAGTCAAATTCCTCTATCAATAAATAAACAAACAAATTTCTTTATTTGATTCACATTCTCCCAACAATTAAATAAAATCAATTTATTTAATTAAATTCTTAAAATTCTTCTAATTTTTCCAACAAATTAAATAATACTAATTATTTAATTAGTTCTCCCAAATTCATTCTAAATTAAATAATACCAATTAGTTAATTGTTTCTTCCAATAATATCTTCTCTAAATTTAAATAAATCAATTATTTATTTAAGTTGTCCATTTCTTCTAAATTGAGTTATCTCTAAATATAATTCAATCCTTGTGCACATGCAATGGAATATTCTAAATATTTAATTGAGCTAAAATATCTTTTATCCTCATGCAATTTCCATTCTCTAGTTCTATTTAGTTAACTCTTCTATCTGTTTTGTTAGTTGATTTAATCTCTTAAGTTAACTCATTCTTCTATTTGATTAATCCTTCTCATGAAAAATAGAGGGAGACACTTGTCTTCTTCCTATTCACACACATTCTCTCAAGGTTTCTCAGCCGTTGATCTTCTCATTCTCTCTATACCATTGATCTTCTCTCTCCCAAGTCTATAAATTGAACCCTATTCTTCCATTTCCTTCATCCAAGCTTTTAGTATTGTTACTCTGTAGGAATTATAGCATGCCTTTGGCACCCATATCATTCCTTTTGCTTGCGATCAACTTGTTACCATATCACTACCATTGTTGTGAAACTCATCTTCTTTACAAAGAACTATCATAGTCATTCTCCATTGACAATCTTGGAATAGCAAGGAAGTGCACTCTCTGAGGGCCTTATTCATACATGCAAGATCGATTGAGATAGGCAATCAATGGAAGTTATGAAGTATTGAGGTTTGCAAAGATTTTTCATCTTTGTTTGTTTGATCTTGATTATTTCCCTTTTCATTGAGTTTTGGGTATTATTGATATTGATATATTGATTATTCATGTTTACTCTAATTTCCCTTAATAGGAACATTGTGAGTCTACATGTGCAATTCTAGTGATCTTTTCCATTTGGGGGCAATCTAGTTTAGAATGGTCTATTGTGCCATGTATCCTACACTAATTATCCATATGGTTTAACTCAACCATTTTTATTGTATTAGATCTATTGGTAAGCCCTTGGTTTCCCTCATTTGGCCCATTACTTGTATTTGTCACTCCCTCATTGTTAGGTCTTGTATTTCATTTCCTATTGAATGATCTTTGATTGTAACTCTTGTTCTAGTTTTGGAAATTACCTTGATTCTAAAAGTTGTTCTAATTTTTTGCTTGTGGAGGATTTAACCTAAACTGAGTGAGCTCATGTGTGACTTGGGAAAATGTATTTTTCAATGCTTCTATTTCGGATGTTAGATGTATAGTCTGATTAGTAGCTGGTTAACTAACTTGTGCATTGGCTTGAACATTGTTTGGAGCTGCGTAAGTCATGGTAGGTTTCTCAAAAAATGAGTTCCCACTATTGGTAATAGGTATTTGATGATTATCTGGTTTAGATTAGGCCAGGTTATTGCAGGTGTTCCAAATGCTTGATTTGTTTTATGATGCATGGCTAGAGCTTGTATTGGGTTTAGCAAAGGCATGTAACTAGCCAAAGCATTGTTTATTGCAGGTAGCTGATTTGGTCCTCCTAAGTATCCCAAACAAGGCATAGAACCATTAATCCTACTTGGGGAAGGATCAATCTTGTGCTATAATTCAATAGCCAATTTGTATGTTTTAGCAAAGGTGTCTATGTCTGCTAGGGTTTGAGTCCTTCTCAGGAACAGATTGGTCAGAGGGTCAATTGGATTTAAATAGACCTAAATAGTCCTGCTACTATCTATGGTGCAGATAACCTCTTGTATAACCTATGGAATATTGTATTAAACATCATCAAGGGTTTGTTTGGTTCCTTTTTACATGTGGCTAAATGATGGTAAAGGATAACTAGATATTCATACATTCTGAATTGGTTAATGAAAGTTGTTTCCAATTCTTACCATGAAGATATCAAATTTGAGGGTTAGCTAAGATACCAGTTGTATGCAAAATCTCCTAATGAATATGGAAACAACCTACAAACCACATCATGATGGGCTATTTGTGATCAGATCATAGCATCTTTAAAGGCTTGTATGTTTTCTTCTATTGTCTTGCTTTCTCCATATATTTACTTTGCACAAAACTTTTCTAGGTTCATAGGTAACTCTTCAATCCATCTAGGCATAGTCTCTAAAGGGGAATTTTTAGTAGAAAAGAAAGCCATTGGTTGATCCAAGGTGGGTGGAATGATAGGGTTAGCTACAGGTTGTTGATTCGATGAAGAGGCAAATGGTTGATTGTTATGTCTTCCTCTTATACGTCTTTCTTTAGTGGGAAAGCCTAGCTCAAATAAATCTCCCTTGTCATGTGAAGATCTCAAAACTCTCCTAAATCTTTTAGGAGAAAAGGAATTTATGAGCTCCAGTTTGAAGTTCTAATGAAGTAAATTCAAATCCCTCCTTCTAGCGCTAGTTTTGTTGATGGTCCTTTTAACACACATGCAACAGAGGCAAGATAAGATTCAACCTACTTCTCTTGAAAGGAAAACTGATCTAGAAAAGTTTCAACTATCCCCAAGGTCTAGGGAGTTGGGTCACAACTATGCTACACAAGCATAGGGTAAATGTGGACAATTAACAAGGGGCCTTGGTATTTCTTTATTTGGTCAAACTAGATTAGACTTTGATTTGTACTTTACTACTATTTTTAAAGAAAGCTCAAAAGATAATAAGGAATGCAAGAGATGAATGGTGCTACACTTATATTTTCTTTGTTTACATCAACAAATCTATCTGAGAAATTCACTAACTGTAGTATTAAAATCAATTATAAACACGATTTTTCATTCTATAAGTGCAATATTCAAAGGATTTCAAAATGATAACATGGATTATATTTTTATTACTATATTTCACATGCAAATCAAAAATAAAATCTAGAATTTAAGCCTAGATTTAGAATTTTTCAAACAAATATGCAAGTAAAGATTGAAGTTTAAAGCACTACACCAGATGCATGAAGATGAACCAAGAGGAATTGATAGCCATATTGTATTAATTTATTCAAATTCAAGTACAAGATATAAATCCATCAAGAACACACTAGAATTATGGATGTGTTTCTAAAAGAACCATCTCCTCTAAAATAAAATGCTGTAAAAACTAACTAATTTGCTAAAAACTTTTAAAAAATGCTATGTATGGACCGTCAGCCTAATTCTTAAACTTGCATACCTTTTGAACAAAATAGGTACCTTCCCCCTATAGGCACCCAAAAAGCATAACACAATAGCTTTAAAACACATGTGGTACCTTTATCCCTCATTTCTATTCAACTGATAATCCAAGCAACTCAAAAATAAATTCTAATAGTAGAACTGATTCCACATGTTAATCTCCAAGTTTGACTTTCCAACTCAAAGACATGCAAAAAGAAACATTTTGTAGGGCCCACTTTATAAAATAATGTTCTCCATTTTACAAAATTTGGATATATAAGATTCCTTAACAAAAAATATTATCTAAATCTAGAAATAGACTCAATGAGAACTAGGCACTCCTGTAGAAGACTATGTCTTTTTATACTTAGCAAAATTTGATAAAAGTCGACTCACTCTATCCACATCCATCCCATCCAACCATTCAGTCTTGAATTTAAATTTGTCAAACAATTGATAGACATGTTCACATTTTCTTGCCATGTTACTTACATCCACCATTGCTAGTTTAAAATGAGCTTTAGAGTTTATAAATTTGTCAAGCACATCTTCATCAAAACCTAGAGAATTCAACTATCCATCCATTTTCCTCTTGAATACTTCTTTTATTTTATCAAGAGGTTCAAGTCTATGCTTTTCGTGTGAATATAATTTTGGGTCAACAGCGGCCTTAATAAAAGTTTCAAAAATAGCGATATAGTCATATATTTCCCTTTGCAAGGTCAATAATGCAAGAAGATATTTAGATGTTTGTGTTGCCACATAGAATTGTACCCTTCTTGGAGAGAGTCCAAGCATTCTAATGACACAATGGGAATGATGTCAAAGTGTGGGACCTTACGAACTGAGATCAGACCTCCAGAGAAGGTTTGTTCCTCATTCTAAGCCTAATGCTTAGAGAAAACTATCTAAACCTATTGCTAATACTGCAGGGGAAAAGGGTTAGAAGGAAACTGAAATGAAAGGGGTGATACACTAGATTTAAATGTGTTTGGCTACAACTGAATTGACACAGTAATAATCTCACAACTAGAAAGCCTTACACAAACTCATATTGATTCTAATAGAGGTTAGGACAGAATAATGGAGGAATGAAAGGGACCCTTTTGTCCACAATACACAACCTACACTAATCCAAAGAGTAGACATAGTGCTAAAATAATAAAAGAGTGGCAAAATACCAGTTTATATCGATTAAAGAGGCTAAGTAGCCATAATAAAAGAGAGAATAATGCAAAGAGATAGACACAAAATAACCAATTACATTCATTGGTAAACAAAACTAGAGACATGAGAGGCTCAACATAAGAGCACAATCCATCAAATCTAGTTGTTCCTGTAATTGCATTTCAGAGGTCTGGTTACAAAAATCCTCTATCTTATAGTAGCCTAGGAGAATAGCCAACAACAATACATCTATTTCACATGTATATATATCATTTGTACTTTGACCTAAGTCGGTTACAATGAATTCGCCCCATGGGCATTGTCAGAAAAATATCAGTTAGAAGGGACATCCACCTGCAAGAAGTTATGAGATAAAAATATCTGGAGCAAGGTAGATGGAAGATATTTTGGGCCTTGAATGTGAGAAGATGAATCATCTATCTACAACAATGAATACATAAAATATCTGAAGCATGGCAGTTGAGAAATCAGATTTGCATTGCTGACAGATGGAACAGATCACCCATGAGCAAAGCTTTTACAACACTTTAAATTCCCAAGCCCTTTGAATTTCTGAATTTCATTGATTCTGTGTTTGAGGGATCTCTGTAAAACTTAATTTGACCGTTGAGATGTCTTGTCACCAAAACTACACATTCATCCTTAGAGTTGGCGACCATCTATGACTGAATGCAGAACGGCCATCCATTTTGTTTTTGCTACAAGGAGAACCATCGTTTGTATGTATACAGACATACAAAACTGGATGCACTATGAAAAACATGGTGATGTCATCATCCTGAATAACTTGGTTGAAGAGGACACCTGGATGACATCACTTGCATATCGGGTCCTTCAAACTATTCAATTTTGCACTTATACAACCTCTTCATTTTTTTGAATTTTTGCATATTAAATCCCTTGCATATGTCTTTGTATCTCTCTTTGTATATGCTTTTGTATATGCAAATGTATATATAGTACAATTGCCAACATACAAAAGTGAACGTTAACTTTTATATTGCCTTTTGCATTTGTCTTTGAATCGGCCTTGACATATGTCATCATTCCATTGGATCCTTAAGTTGTGGCTCCATTGCTGCAAAATAGACCATTGACTTACTGGGACCCACCGCTGCAAAATAGACTAGCAAAAAACCCCAATTGGGCTTTGTATATACCTTTGCATATGTGATTGCATATACAAAACATACAAATAAACAAAAGTGGACTTCAACATTTTATGAAGCGGATTGGAATTGGAATTAGATCCATCTTTTCTATCTCACCTTTCTTTTGCATATCGCATATACATGCATCTTCAATATACAAATACGGACCCCATTATGTTTATGAAATAGATTTGAAACAAGTTCAGATCCATTTTGTATATCCCCTCATATATGGTTTTGCATCTAACTTTGTATGTGACTTTTCGTATATCGCATATACAATGCATCATTCATACAAAACCGCATACAACTGCCTTTGCCTTCTCAAACCGATTGCATATTTCTTTTAGGTCCGGACTTGCACCTCCACTTTTGTATCCCGCCTTGTATATTGCATATACATCGGACTATCAAGGAGACCTAAGACTTGTCATACCGATATGCCAAAGTCTCATCGATGACCCTTTGTATATTCTTTTGTATCTCACCTTGCATCTGACCTTGCATCTACATCGGCCTATCGGTGGGACCACAACCAAGTCCTGCCGATACACAAAAGTGTCGCCGATATGTCTTTTGTATCCTCCCTTTGTATCTGACCTTGCATATGGCTTTGCATCTTCCTTTGCATATACAATTGTATATATGATACAACAGATATACATACAACGATATATACAAAGATGCATACAAAAATGACTAAGTATAAGACCAAGAAAACTCTACAATGGAAGGCACTTGAAAACAAAGGGTTTCTTGGTTTTTTCTAGGTTTTCTGCAAGGATACTCTAGGCAATATTTTGGGAAATTTGTAAGGCAAAGCATAGGGAAATGCAGGATTTAAGCCTTTTCCTCCTTTTATTCAGGGTTTCTCTAATCGGATTTATTTGATAGAAGGAGGGAAACATGAATATTTTGGGGCCAGGAAAAAATATGACAACATATTTGGTAACCTCTTAGGGATGTTTTCATGCTAAACATTAGATTAGTGGCCTTGTACATCCATTGGGCAAAGAGTCAAGTCTAAAACATGCTAGAAAACTGGAACCTGCCTCCAAAACACAAAAAGGGGAAAGGGCCCACATTCTCCTAATGACAATGCAGCCTACGCAGAAACACTTAGGAGAAGGGAAACCTAAACAAGAAATGAAACCTACTCTAATCCTAAACTAACCAGTCAAAGATGACCTTAAACAAAGCCATTAACTAGTTCTTGAAAGTTACTACCCTTCCTTAATAATTTACAATGTTTCTCATGCATGTGGGTAGCTAAAAAGAGGTGAGGGAGGGATGGCATATGACAAATTGATAAAACACCTCCCCCAAAAAGGAGATAAACTCACCTATCCACCTGAACTGATTGATGATGTTGCTAGCTTGTGGTGAATAAATAGGTTGATCCCACTCATTTTGAAGTTCAACTTCATGCTTAGAGGTAAGCATGACAAGTGGTGACTCCTCTTGATGTGTCTCCAGTTGGGCTAGATGCCTGATTGGGCATCCCCTTGAATGACATGCAAATCATCACTACTGCATGTATATCTGTGCTCTTATCCTGCAACCTTCTATTGTTGATCTGAATATTCTGGTTCTTGGATCTCAAATGGAGGAATTACTTCCTCTTTTATCTGCTCAAACTGCTCATAGCTTACCTCATCTAGAGGCATTGATTTACTATCTAGGTTTGAGCAAAAATCATCAAGCTCATCCCAAAAATGAGCCTCCTCCAAGTCCTCTGTACTTTCTAGTACATGACTACTCATATACTCTTCTTTATGGGCTAGAATTTCATTGTCAAGCTGCGTCTCAACCTGCAAAAATTCGTCATTATTTTCATTATTCTCTTGTTGCTACATATCCACAACCAGTTGCTCATCTTCCTCATCTTCATCATAACCAGGTAACTCATGAAGCAAGGCAACATCATCCACCTCTGGAGTAACCTTAGAAACTTTTTCCCTTATGCCTCCATCCTTTGACTGCAGCTCCACTAGATTTTACTTAAGTTGCCTCTGCAGCTGAAGGTTTTTTCCATGCAATCTCTACATTTCAACCTTATTTGCTTGATCAGATGGATGAGAAAAGGCTTCAAAAGAACCAAAGTCTAGAGGACTCAGCCCCTTATTTGGGTTAGCAGTACTCATAGGTGCAATAGGTTCAAACAATTCTACCTCTGTGAGTGTAGGAACAAACTGTTCCTCATTAGTTTTATCTTCTTCCACCTCCTCTTTTGGCTCATCTTTCCAATTATCTTGGTAGACAACAGGTCCACCCTTGAGGATTGAAATAGCATCAGGGAAAGAGGCCTTAATATCTTCTTGAATTTCTTGGAGGGGAGAGGGTTCTGGATAAATTTGTTCCTGGGGAGTGATAATTTGAGTTTGCACAAGAATAGGGGCTTGTGGAGGGATATAGGCTTTGAATCCTAGAAACTTGTGGAGTCTAGGTTGCTCTTCTATAGGCCGAACATGTGCAGAAGAAAGGGACTGCTTGAATTTTGGGATTGTAAACACATGCTCTTTCAACTTAGCAATTTCATCATAACTATCCATGTTAGGTCCATCTGAAAAGGGGATTTGAAGGTGATGCAAATAGGAGATAGGGGGTTGAATTTGTGCTGGAACAGGCTCCTGTGAAGGCTAAGGGCCTCTGAAACTTGGGATTTTGAAATTAGGAAGCCATTTTGGAGGTGCAGATAGATTTTCTTGCCTAAAGGTTAGGATTTTAAATTTGGGGGCTACCTATGAAACAGGTTGAACATGTGCAGAAGAAAGGAGATGCTTGAAGTTGGGAAAGGATAGAACTGATTGGGCTACTTGCCTTATTTGTCCTTAAAAAACCCTTTCTTGTGCCTCTCGTTGTATTCTACATTTTAATATTTCTAAAAATTCATCAGCCTCCCTATTTAGATCTAGGGACAACTTCTCGAGACCATGCATGCTTATGATGCTGAGATCATAAAACCACTGATGCTGGCTATACCCCATTTTTCTTTTCTCATCATCTAGGCATCCATCAAGCTTCAGGAAACTGCTCATGAGATTATTGAATGCATCAATATTCACAGGGGCAACATCTTGGGATGGATTAGGAGGGTAGCTACACTGGCTAGGATCAAAGTAGTCTATCTGGGGTTGATAATAAGCATTATTAGGTTGCCAAGAAGACTGAGTAGGGGTGGGAGGGAGGTAAGCATCATGAGGATGTTGATATTCTGTAGCTGCAAGGCTGTGTGACATAAACTTAGAGGAATTTGGGGCCTGGTATTGCTGATATGGGGGCCAATAGCCTATATTTAGATTAGGAATAGAGGAATAGCCATGATTCCCATAATTTTTTGACATTTTATAGCATCTAAATGCTGGATAATTATAAAATTATCAGAATTAGAGAAAAATAGGTCTACAACCAGAGAGAAACTAGATACATACTAGAGAGGGAGTCGCCAGGTGATTGAGATGCTTTTGGAAGCTGAATAGACCAGGAAAACCACCAAAATGCTGATCTTTGATAAAATTTTAGGCGCTTGACCTACTTTTACCAGTAGGTTTGTGTAGTAGAGTCGCCATGGTGTTGAAGAGATTGCCCTAAATGTTGGGATACACTAAAGAGCACACTAGAACTCTTTGATGGATGATAAGGATCATCAAGTTGGTCCCACCAAGCGTGCCAGAAACTCTTGTCACATAGAATTGCACCTTGCTTGGAGAGAGTCCAAGTATTCTAATGACACAATGGGAATGATCTCAAAGTGTGGGACCTTGCAAACTAAGATCAGACCTCCAGAGAAGGCTGGTTCCTCATTCTAATCCTAATGCTTAGAGAAAACTATCTAAACCTAGTGCTAATACTACAAGGGAAAAGGGTTAGAAGGAAACTGAAATGAAAGGGGTGATACATCAGATTTAAATGTGTTTGGCTACAACTAAATCAACATAGTAATAATCTCATAGCTGGAAAGACTTACATAGACTCATATTGATTCTAATAGAGTTCAAGACAGAATAATGGAGGAATGAAAGGGACCCTTTTGTCCACAATACATAGCCTCCACTAATCCAAAGAGTAGACACAATGCTAAAATAATAAAAGAGAGGTGAAAGACCAGTTTATATCGATTATAGAGGCTAAGTAGCCATAACAAAAGAGAGAATAATGCAAAGAGATAGACACAGAACAACCAATTATATTCATTGGCCAAAAAAACTAGACATGAGAGGCTTAACATAAGAGCACAGTCCATCAATTTTAGTTGTTCCTATAATTGTAAATTACAGAGGTCTGGTTACAAAAATCCTCTATCTTATAGTAGCCCAGGAGAATAGCCAACAATAATACATATGTTTCACATGTATATATATCATTTGCACTTTGACTTAAGTCGGTTACAATGAATTCGCCCCATGGGCTCTGTCAGAAAAATATCAGTTAGAAGGGACATCCACTTGCAAGAAGTTATGAGATAAAAATATCAGGAGCAGGGCAGATGGAAGATATTTTGGGCCTTGAATGTGAGTAGCTGAATCATCTATCTACAACAATGAATATAGAAAATATCTGAAGCATGACAGTTGAGAGATTAGATTTGCATTGTTGACAGATGGGACAGATCACCCGTGAGCAAAGCTTTTACAACACTTTAAATTCCTCAGCCCTTTGAATTTCTGGATTTCATTGATTCTATGTTTGAGGGATCTCTGTAAAACTTAATTTGCCTGCTGAGATTTCTTGTCACCAAAACTGCACATTCATCCTTAGAGTTGGTGACCATTCTTGACTGAATGCAGACCAACCATCCATTTTGTTTTCGCTGCAAGGAGAACCATCATTTGTATGCATACAGACATACAAAACTGGATGTGCTGTGAAAAACATGGTGATGTCATCATCCTAAATAACCTGGTTGAAGAGGACACTTGGATGACATCACCTGCATATTGGGTCCTTCAAACTATTCGATTTTGCACTTATATGACCTTTTCATTTGTTTGAATTTTTGCATATTAAATCCCTTGCATATGCCTTTGTATCTCTCTTTGTATATGCTTTTGTATATGCAAATGTATATACAATACAATTGCCAACAGACAAAAATGAACCTTAACTTTTATATCACCTTTTGCATCTATCTATGAATCAGCCTTGACATGTGTCATCATTCCATTGGATCCTCAAGTTGTGGCTCCATCGCTGCAAAATAGACCGCTGAGTTATTGGGACCCACCACTACAAAATAGACCAACAAAAAACCCCAATCGAGCTTTGTATATACCTTTGCATATGCGATTGCATATACAAAACATACAAATATACAAAAGCGAACTTCAACATTTTATGAAGCAGATTGGAATTGGAATTGGATCTAACTTTTGTATCTCACCTTTCTTTTGCATATCACATATACATGCATCTTCAATATACAAATACGGACCCCATTATGTTTATGAAATAGATTTGAAACAAGTTTAGATACATTTTGTATATCCCCTCATATATGGATTTGCATCTAACTTTGTATGTGACTTTTCGTATATCGCATATACAATGCAACATTCATACAAAACCACATACAACTGCCTTTGCCTTCTTCAACCGATTGCATCTTTCCTTCGGGTCCGGAATTGCACCTCCACTTTTGTATCCCACCTTGTATATTATGTATACATCAGACTATTGGGGAGACCTAAGACTTTTCATACTGATAGGCCAAAGTCTTGCCGATGACCCTTTGTATATTCTTTTGTATATCGCCTTGCATCTGACCTTTTATATGCATCGGCCTATCGGGGGGACCACAACCAAGTCCTGTTGATACGCAAAAGTGTCGCCAATATGTCTTTTGTATCCTATTTGTATTTGACCTCCTTTGAATATACAATTTTATATGTGATTGTATATGCGATACAATAGATATACATACAACAATACATACAAAGATGCATTGAAAAATGACTAAGTATAAAACTGAGAAAACTCTGTAATGGAAGGCGCTTGAAAACAAAGGGTTTCTGGGTTTTTTTGGGTTTTTTGCAAGGATACTCCAAGGAAGATGTTGGGAAATTTGTAAGGCAGAGCATAGGGAAATGCAAGATTTAAGACTTTTCCTCCTTCTATTTAGGCTTTCTCTGATCAGATTTATTTGATAGAAGGAGAGAAACAAAAATATTTTGGGGCCAGGCAAAAATATGACAACAGTTTGATCTATCTTATATTGAATAACTTTTATACAAAGCTCGACAAAATGGGGAGCTTCATCCTGTAAAATGTTAGATTCTGACAATTCTTCTTGACTCGTACTTCTGATTTTGTTCAATGTCCTCAAAATATGTTCCATTTTTCCATCTTATTTCTTAGAATTTTCTATGAAGGAATCTATCTCTTGCTCCAACCTACAATCTTCATCATAATGCAGATAATTCTTGTCAAAAATACCAAAATCTTCTCTTAAGAACTTAAACACTCATCTATGAATTACATATTACTTTTCTTTCATAGCCTATAGAGCATCAACTTCTTGTTTGGTCATTAGCACTAGAATATCTGTCATAGTTGGTTGTTCTAAGATAGGTGCTAGGATCTACCTTTCACAAAAGATTTCATTTGACTTAATTGTAGCTTTAGACCATCTTTTTTCTACTTATCGTTTGTCCATCCAACACCAACAATGTCGATCAAGAAGTAATAGATTTTATGGGTATTTGCACAAAGTTGTGGGACCAAAAAGTCACTACTTTGGCTTTTTTGTCCCATGCAAGAGATAACATGAGCACATTATAATGTGCTCACATTATAGGTTCCATAAAGTTAAAGCAAAACTCAAACCCCCACAACTTTTTATGTAGTTTTAGAAGGAAAAACTAGTCACAAGAGTGTGAGCGTGGAGGAAGGAGAAATCAAGCAAGTTCTAAGAGTAATTGACATTTTCACCATGCTACCTTGCCAATCCCACTCTCAAAGATGTTTTGAAGGAAATGTAGAGGGTGTAGCAGTCAAAGAAGGTAGGGTTTGATTGATTTTTGTGAGTTTGAAAATAATTTTTTACATTTGCAATGTTTGATTAGTTTTTTATATTGAATTTACAGTCAATGAGGCAGCACAAAATACAAATCTAGCAGAGGAGGGTCAAAACAACCTCGAAAACCCTCAAAAAATCAAAACCCCCACCTTCACGTCCTCACCATGAAAGAGATACATAGGAAAACTATTTAGGGCAACTAGAATAAAATAAAAAAATATCTTCAAACCCTAATTGAAATGTTAAATAGTCCAAGTCCAAGCACCGATCGTATGAGAGTATTTGCCAAGTCATTAGAGGTGATTGTTTCTCACACTAAATCAATGATAGACCAAATCACCAAATTTCCTGACTATAGGGAGAGGTGTCAACAATACTATGCTGAAAAATTGTCTTACCAACAAGTGAAGGACCAAAGAATTATAAAACCTACATTATGCTCACAATTTATCAATCTTGAAACTGGCCATACATTATAAGGGACTTGCAAATGCTTCTCGATTCATTGGTGTCGGAATGAAGATATATCCCAAAACTTTTGGGATAGATGGTGCATGGTGTTTGACAAGCATCTATGCAACAACAATGAGGTGCCACAATATGTTTTGACGAAACTCTATTACATGAGTTTGTCCTAAAGAAGATTCCTAATTACTTTGACATTCAAGAGTTCTAGAGTAGAGGTGGTGGCTCTTCCCAAGATAGAGAGGGGGCACAATGAGACCAAAATTGCATACCTTGACCCTTGATGAGGCCAGTACATGTGTCACTCCCTTCAACTTTGAAGGATAGTGTTCAGGTGGAGACACTGCATTCATTGAGTGCTCTCACGTAGTCTCTAGCATAGCATGGTGATGATCTCACCCTGGCTGATGAGGATGAGAGAATTAGGCATCATTTGTCCCCACATGTTTGCAATTCATGTGGGAACTTGTGTGATTATGGGACACAAGACTCTCAACAGGATGCTGAGATGCATGGGCAAAAGCTAGTGATGGACACATCTGTATTGGATGATATCATTCTCATAGATGACCTCTTACAACATACATTTGGTACTGACTCTCAAGTAATTTTTTACAAGGTTCATATTGATTTAATATATTTTTATTTAAAATATGTAATTAATTTTATATTACTATCTATATTATAAGTCAAAATTAATGTATGTAATTGTCTGCGCAATGAAATTCCAAGGTTAGAGTCTTTATCCTGCCTCTGGTAGCCATCTAGTGGCGAGTTATGAGAGGAGGTAGATTCAACAGGTATGCAATTTATCACATGATCGTAAATATAGTACATATATCAATGGTAATATTATTTAGTGATAATTTGATAATTTTAACAAGGAGATTCATCATCACCGCCATGATTTCCATGATCCCCTGGATGCAAAACCACATTTACAGAGGGAAATTTAACCCTTTTTAATCATTATGCACTTAAATAATGTTATGTATCTATTTTTTCAAATAACCTTGAACTCTATTTTCATATGTTGAATATGGAGACTCCTTCTTGTTGGCAAGAGACACTATTCTGATGAAGGATTACATGTTGTCATTGATGGCAACAAGGCAAAGTGTTTTCATTAGCATGACAAAGAGACATTACTTCAGAAGACCAACTTGGTTTGGTAACAAGGCATAAAGGTATTTTGGTCTAGAAGGATAAAATGACTATGGATAGTATACAGAGTAAGTGATAGAGATTGGGTCAATAGGCCTCCGCAGTAGAAGATCACAATATATGGTTCAAGTATGTTGTTCATAGCTATTTGATGATGATATGTTCTAGTGCTCAAGACCTGACTTCCTCTGGAAGTCATACTATGAAATGTCTAAGTCTGGGTGAACAGAACTAAGATATGAACAGTGCACAGTGCTAGAGAAAAAAGGGTTCACATTCCTCTGCAGTTGCATAAATTGTCTTGTAGTTTTGAAGGTATGCTAAGGAGTCAAGAATGGATGTTGGTTATGAATCCTTGAGTCTCTTGTGGTCCGCAGTGAGAGTTTGGATGTGATAGATGAATTGGCCAAGCATGTTCTTAAGAGATAGGCCGATAGGCATGTATAATCCATATGTGAAGAAGATATATATTTTTGAATAATAAATCTAGGTGGTTGTATGATTGGTGCTGACCTGTATGAAGATCATTATATTTTTGGTTTGGTCCACATTACTGTTTGTACACATGATCAAACCAACAAGGTAAAATACATTGTATACATAATTCATGTCTGGCTTGCCAAGCTGATTATTAAATGAATCCTATTGCAGATATAAATACTTGATGGATTGCGATGTTAAGTGTGTGTGTGTGTGGTGAAATGTGCAAATTAGAAGTGTAAAGGATTATGAGCATAGTGCAGAGTAGAGAAATAAAAATAGAGTACATGTAGTTAAGTTGAGAAGCAAGGCAAAATAGATGAAGACCTTTGAATCTGTATATTGAGCCTTCAATGGAACTATGATCCAGCATATGGTAGATGCATTTACAGTAGCTCAACTTCTAGCAGTAAGAAAACCCTTCTTCTATCTTCTTTTCTCTTGGCAGTGAGCCTTTGTACAGTGAGCCTTCTTGTAATTCAGTATTGAGCTATCATAATATATTGTGAGATAACACTCATCATATTTTTTTCCTTGTTTGGGTTTTCCATGTAAAAATCTTGGTGTCCATGTGTTATGTCTTTATGGTTGTTGTTCTTATGCTTATTCTACTTTCATTTTATTGATTTTGGAAATTGGATTAATAAACTTGTTAAGAAGTGGTTTTGTAGAATACTTATTCACCCCCCCTCTCAGTATTCCTTATATTCAACAATTGGTATTAGAGCAAGGTTCCTTGGAAGAAGCCTAATAGCCTGAGGAAGATCTGGGAAAGTTACTCATGGCAGCCAGAAGATTTAGAAATCTCTCAAACAATGTTGAACTAGAAATAACTCTTATTGATCTTGAAAAATCTGAAGTAGATATCAGGGATCTAACGGATAACTTGAAGAAGTTGATGGATGCATCCTAAAGCTGAAAGAATAAGTCAAGAAATTCAAAGGAAAATATAGAGATGTTAGTGAACAATTGATATCAGCAAATGAGACCCTAGATGATTTGAAAGTGAAAGTTGTAGAAAGAGCTAAAGTAGAAGAAGATCTAAATCTAATGGTAAAAAGCAAGATAGAAGAATGTGTCAAACTGGAAAAAGAAGTGAGCCTAAAAATAGACTTGGAAAAAGCTAAGAGCTATGAAGAAAAGCTCAAGATAAGTTTTGTAAAACTTGATGAGATGATTGCTAGTCAAAAGAGTTCGGATGAGAAGCAAGGCTTAGGACTTGAGAAAGGAGAAAGTTCAAAATTAGGTCAAAAAACCTTTCAGACGAAGCAAAACAAAGGGAACCAATTCAAAAATCAAAGAAGAAGACCTAGAAGACCTCCGGTCAGATAGCCAAATGCTCGAAGGTACCCATCTTTCAATGGCCATTGTTTTAATTGCAATAAGTTTGGTCATAAAGATACTTAGTGTAGAAGTAGAATAAATCAGAATGTTCCATCACTCTAGTCAATGTTTCAATTGCAAGAAAATTGGTCGTAGATGAAATGAATGTAGAAGTCTGGCAAGAAACAGGTTTTACAATGCAAGAAATACTCAACCATTCAATGGAAAGTGTTTTTCTTGCAATAGATTTGGACACATGGATAATCAATGTAGATCAAGGATGAATTCATTCAGAAGAAGGAATCAAGCATAGGGAAGTATTGTGTGTTATAATTGCAACAAACTTGGTCATATGGAAAAATTTTACAGAAGCAAGAATGTGTAAAGAAACTACTATGTTGAAGAAAGGAAAATAGAGCAAAGGAATGATAAGGGAAAGGAAAAAGTTGATCCAGTGGAAACCAAGAAGGAAATGAGTGAGATCTGGATCAAGAAAGATGTGATTGAAGTCAAGGATGGATCCACACAAGCATCTGGTGCAGATACTTCCTCCAGGAAGTGAATTTGGGAACTCTGGATCAGGGGGAGCTACAATGAAAATCTTAATCCCCTAGCTAGATTGTCAGTACTGGAATCTGGCACAAGGATATATTGAAAAGATGCATATGATAGATCTTTTGAAAGAAATTCTAGAAGAAAAGGTTCAAGTGTGAAACATTGCGGAGCAATCCTAATAAACTACATTCTGCAGAGATGTGGTTGATAGATTTTTAATAAGGGCATCTATGACGACTAAGTCATCCTTGCAGATGATAAAAAGTGGCTCATTTGGCATACATTTCACTTTCTATTCCACCATTCAAGCGTCTAGGAGAATTAAAAGCAAGAATCCAAGTGCCTGCAAAGTTTTCCAAGGAAATTCAAATCAAGTCAATTTCAAGTGAAGAAAAACCCTAATTTGACGGAAAAGGTATTTACAACTTAAAAACCCTTATGTGTTGTTTAAATTATTCCAGAAAATGTTTACTCCCCAATTAATCGAGATAACAGAAAAATCCAACCCCAAGCTCAAGAGACATTTCTTTAAACCGCCGGAAAATAATTTTGTAAGGGCATTGTCAAGTACTCCTCATGGAATTATGCACATGGAAAATGTTAGGGCATATATTCATATCAACTTAGAGGAATATGATCACATGAATCTTGGCAAATTGTACCTAAATGAATTGACTACTATTGATGTTGAGTTGAAAGATGAATATAAAGTTCTAGGAGAAAAGAAATTGGACACCTAGTTGGATTTTCCTGCGATCCCAACAATACATGGGTTAAGTTCATTCTAAGCAGAATTCATGATGCATTTCTGTGGCTTGATGAACCATATATGATAACTAAAGAAGCTATCAAAGTTGTAACTGGCATGAATTCCTCTGGGAAGATTCCAAGTGAAAAGATAATTAAGAACAATTTAGTAATGCAGCTAACAGGAGCCAAATTTGATAAGAAAGCTCTCACAGTAAATGATATTAAGGATCCAACTGTTAGATTTGCATAAATGGTTATTGGATACAAAATATACTTCTCACACTCAGAAAATTTTGTCTGCACCAGCTATATACACATCTTATGGCATGGTCAAAACTAACACACATTATAACCTATATGAATTTCTCCAGAGTGAATTAATGGAGAGCCTGAAAAGAACAAAAGAGAAAAATTATCCCTTCAAATATGGAACTTTGATTACCTGTCTACTCTTCTACTTCCTTAGAGAGCTATCTGGCTTGGGAAGCATTGTCTGGCTTGATCACACACTAGTCGCAACTCAAATAAGAAATCACCTGCAGAGTTTGGGAAATGCAGACAAATAGAATGAAGTTTTATGGTGATACTAAATGAACTTTCAAAAGATAATGTTATGTAGGGTCCGGATACCTAAAAGGGTAGTGATGAAATATGAAAATGACATTATATTCATGGCGAACAAAGACAAATGCTTCATGGAAGCTATGGAAACAAGAACTGCATGGGTCCCTCCATTAGAGTATGAAGTTGCAGAAGATATTCTGACTGAATTTGCTAATGAACTACTAAATAAACCAAAAGATCTCAAACAAGACATGTTTGGAACTTTCACAGAATTATCTATGGAATATGAGCATTCAAAGAAAATTTCTAATGAACAAACAAGTGAGGCAAAAACCAAATCTGAAGAGTCAAGGCCCTTAAATGCTCTAGTGAAATGGAAGTCAAACACTCTAGAAAGAAAAGATAAGAAAGATGAAAAGGAAAAACATGTATCTAGCCCCAAGAAAAGATCAGGCACCTCATCCAGTATAGAAGCCACTACCAAAGTAGAGAAAGACAATCCAATAGAAGAAAATAAAAGAAGGAAAGTTACACTTTGTGATGAATATGTGGAAAGATACACTACTACAGACAAAATTTCAATTGACTATGCTAGAAAGTTTTTGGAAAAACAACAAAGTGTACAAATTCCAGATTCATCCAAGACTCTACAAGGACTAATAAATTTGGCTTCTATGTCTCTTGTGGAGAAATTCAAACTAGTATCAATCGTGCAAGCTAAGGCTCAGGAAGAAATGCTGAGAACATACATACAGGACAATGAACTCATTAACGAGACATCATGTATTCTGGAGAAGCTAATGCCCTCATACCAAAAAGATACATCAGTATCATCCACTGCTCATCTCAAAGGTTTAATAAATTCTATAAGTACTCACTTTGAATCCTTTGAAAAATCTGTTGATATTAAGGTTATAAAGGAATATGAAGACAAAAGATTAGCAGTATCAAAAACCAAGTTAGATAGTGACAAAATTCTGTTAGAAAGCAGCATCAAGAATATGAGAAATGCAATCAAGGAAGCCTATGATATATATAATTTTTTTCTATCTTGGCCTGAAACCACTAAGGAAATAGATGAAAAAGTCAAAAGCTTGGAGCTTCAACTCACAAATATTTCTGAGATCTTTGGTCCAGCAATTGACTTAATCAGCTGCATAGAAACACAAGTTGAAAATATTCAGAACAACATAAGTAGTCTGATCAGCAGACATGAAGAAATTAAAAACAAAATGTGTTTGCTAAGAAGGATATTAAGATTAAAAATTGAGATCATGGCAAATCTTGTAGCAGAAGCATGGCTAGCTTCACAAATTGACACACCCTCTAATGTGCAAAAGGCAGAAAAATCAGTCTTTTTGATAAATGGTCACATTCAAATTTTGGAAAGAGTCAAGAAAAGGTGGGATGAAGAGATTGCAAAATTACAGATTGTGTACAAGGACATCCTTTCTCCTACAACTAATTAAGTTGAATATTTTATGTACATATGCGGCAGAGTATGACAGATTTGCAGTTTTGACACAATTTTGACTTTTTTACATACAAAAATAGGCGAACATTTAAGAGAGAGAAGGAATATAGAGTAAGGGGGAGCAGACACAAGCATTTTTCACTAAATGTTGCCATCAATGCCAAAGGGGGAGATTGTTGGCAAGGGACACTGCTCTGATGAAGGATTGCATGTTGTCATTGATGGCAACAAGGCAAAGTGTTTTCACTAGCATGGCAAAGAGACATTACTTTAGAAGACCAACTTGGTTTGGCAACAAGGCACAAAAGTATTCTGGTCTGGAAGGCAAAAATGACTAAGTATGGACAATATATAGAGTAAGTGATAGAGATTGGGTCAGTATGCCTCTACAGTAGATCATTATATACGGTTCAGGTATATTGTTCATAGTTATTTGATGATGATATGTTCTAGTGCTCAAGACTTGACTTCCTTAGGAAATCATACTATGAAATGTCTAAGTCGGGGTGAATAGAACTAAGACAGGAAGAGTGCACAGTGCTAGAGAAAAATGGTCTGCATTCCTCCGTAGTTCCATAATTTGTCTTGCTATTTTGAAGGTATGCTAAGGGGTCAAGAATGGATGTTGGTTATGAATCCCTGAGTCTCTTGTGGTCTGCAGTGAGAGTTTTGATGTGAGAGATGAATTGGCCAAGCATGTTCTTAAGAGATAGGCTGACATGCACGTATAATCCATATGCGGAGAAGATATATTGTTTGAATAATAAATCTAGGTGGTTGTATAATTGGGGCTGACCTATATGAAGATCATTATATGTTTGGTTTGGTTTGCATTACTGTTTGTACGCATGATCAAGTCGATAAGGTAAAATACATTGTATACACACTTCATGTCTAGCTTGCCAACCTAATTAGTAAATGAATCCTGTTGCGGATAAAAATACTTGATGTATTGTGATGTTAAGTGTGTGTGTGTGTGTGGTGCAATGTGCGAATTAGAAGTGTGAAGGATTATGAGTAGAGTGCAAAGCAGAGAAAGAAAAATGGGGTACATGTAGTTAAGTTGAGAAGCAGGGGAGAATAGATGAAGACCTTTGAATCTATATATTGAGCCTTCAATGGAACTATGATCCAACATATGGTAGATGCATTTACAGTAGCTCATCTTCTAGTAGTGAGCCAATCCTTCTTCTATCTTCTTTTGTCTTGGCAGTGAGCCTTTGTGTAGTGAACACTTCTTCATAGGGCAATGAGCCCTAAGGCAGTGAGCCTTCTTGTAATTCAGTATTGAGATATCATAATATATTGGAGCTAACACTCACCGTGGTTTTTTCCTTTTTGGGTTTTCCACGTAAAAATCCTAGTGTCCATGTGTTATGTCATTATGGTTGCTGTTCTTATGCTTATTCTGCTTTCATGTTATTGATTTTAGAAATTGGGTTAATAAACTTGTTAAGAAGTGGTTTTTTGGAATACTAATTCACCCCCCCTCAGTACTCCTTATATTCAACTCTCCTCATCTTCATCAGTCAGTAGAGATAGGCATTGTTACCCCTGTGTTGTCTTCAAATCCTTTGACTGAGGTATGAGCCAGTAATATGTAAATGTCATTTTGTATTTCTTGTTTTATATCATGTCATTTGATGTACATAAATGATATTTATGTTTAGTCAATTTTGCTTCTTGGTGCTTCTCACAGGAGTCACAACTCCAACCTATCTAGCTATAGACAAAGAGAGAGAAAAGATGATCGAGAGGGATCATGAGCTAATGGTAAGTGATTGATTACATATGCGATATTATATATTTCATGTTTTCTATGTTAATTTGCATATTGTTTTATTGTATTAACAGGTGGAGCTGCAAAAATCTCTATCGAGGAGGTCTAGTTGACACGACAAAGAGGATGAGTCACTGATGGGCTCTCCATCTTCACAGCCAAGCAAGGGCCATCGATTATTTGATAGCAATTCATAGGAAACTAGATTTTGTAACATTTTTTGTATGACTAGATGGCTTTGTATACATACTTTTGTATGTTACCGATGTATATCTTTGTATATTCCTATATGGCTTTGTTTGTAAATGCCTATATGGCTTTATATGTAGATTAGATGTTATGTTCATGAAATTATGTATATGATACTTTAAATTAAATATTTAATATGATGATCAATTATCATTACAAGAATTTGGTTTTACACATGCCAATTGCATTTGCTTGAAAGTTTATAAATCATTTTCAAATAATCCATTTTCGCATATCTTGCAATCATTGCATTCCATGAGACTATTTATTTCTTTGAGGCATCATGTCAAATAGTTCACATGCCTTGTCTATGCTTCCACACTTCAAGCATACATGTCTACAAGAGTAGCTACAAATACAACATGTGACAAAATCTCTATATCCCTTATTCTTTGATGGTTGTCCACACCCTATTCCCCATATCCTGTTTTGGAAAAGGCATGGAGGATGTTGGATAAGGTTGTGCAATTTGGTTTGAGGTGTTTTGTCAAACAATTCATGTGCCTTGTCTATTCTTCCACACTTTGTATACATGTCTACTAGGGTAGTTGCAA
Organism: Cunninghamia lanceolata; assembly: GCA_027924645.1. NCBI lineage: Eukaryota > Viridiplantae > Streptophyta > Pinopsida > Cupressales > Cupressaceae > Cunninghamia > Cunninghamia lanceolata. Next base: position 3,137,816 of record BSBN01000925.1, on the reverse strand, counting down.
CTACAATAGATCTGACAAAATTCCCATATCCTTTATGCTTTGATGGATGTCCATACCCTGTTCCAAAGATCCCATTTTGGCATAGGTAGGGAGGATGTTGGCTAAGGTTGTGGAATTTGGCTTTACACCTGCCAATTGTATTTTCTTGAAAGTTTCTAAAGCCTTATGAACAAATAAATTTTGTGCATATCTTGCAATTATTGCATTCCATAAGATGGCATCTCTTTGAGGAGTTCTGTCAAATAGTTCATGTGCCTTGTCTATGCTTCCACACTTTGCATTTACACCCTCCATTTGCAAAGTGTGGAAGCATAGGGGCAAATCCATTGTAATGATATTGTCACCTTCTCAAAAATATGTCCAAACAGATATATTTTAGTTTCTGTAGCTTTTCTATGAAACACTTGAAAATGTAATCTCCATAAGGATCAAAAACACAACCAACATATGACTTCTTGTTATGAAAAAATGCCTATGTTGTAATACTTAACTCCCAACACTTAATTTTTTTTTTGTAAAAACTTGAAAATTTTAAGAAATGCAAATGAGTTGTATATGCATATAAAAAGTAAAAAAAAGTGCATTGTACCATACCAGGATAATTTCATTACTTTCAAAGCCAATAACTAATAATTGTAATAATAATTAGTTGTAATATAAGAAGGGAGTTTTAAAAAAAGTAGTTTACAGACATTAAAAGAAAAGAATGGATAGTCTACTTACATTAACTGTAAAACAATAGAGGAAGGTACACTTCACAAGTTTTACATGGATATGTACAAGCAAAGCGTCCAATACCTACACAACAATTTTTTTGCAATATTTTACAATGATACTTTTGTGCATCTTCTGTTGCGAGACATCCCAATTGCAATTAATTCTTTATTTCCCATTAATCAAATCTATATTACATATTGTTTAGGTACACCAGATTTTTTTTCCCTTTTTATTGGAAGGTGAGCGAGACATAATTGGAAGAAGAAACTATGTTGTGTTTAATTTGCATGTGTATAATTCATATTGTGTGCTTCTTTAAGTTACTATAATTATTCCAAATTGGAATTGGAGTTAAATTCATAAAATTCACCAACACATGTTCATGTGACATTATGAAATTACAACATAAATTCCAAAGTTTTTGAGAAGGTGATGATCTCGTTACAATGGATGGTGGATAAGGTTGTGGAATCTGGATCATTTACATAGACCAACTGCATTCCATGAGATAGCATTCCTTTGAGGCATCATGTCAAATAGTTCACGATCCTTGTTGATGTAGGAGCATAGGCTCAAAACCAATCAAGTGACTTTAGGAGATGACAAGGAGGTCATTTAGATAAGGGTTTCCCATTTTCCCTCCAAAATGGACTATTTGAAAACTATGATGATTCCACGAGGTGTAATATACATGAACAAACCTAATCCAATGAGTTAGACCCCTTGAAGCAACTTATTTTGCAATTTATAGCAAACTGAGTACTCTCAGCCATTGAGGGGGTAGTTTTAGTATATTTTAATTTTCTCCCAATTCCACCATGTGCAAGTATACATAGAGCTACAAGAAAGATTTCAAAGGTTGGTCACATGTGTAATTGCCATTTTGAATAAGCCCTACTCTATTTGGCCTAAAGAGACCTTATTTTAGTGTATTTTTGAGAATTCTTGTGTTGGGTGAGTGATTTTTACAAGTGAAGTGTTTAGACATGTTATATATGCCCATTTACACCTTCCCTATCAATCTTAGGGTTTAAATCCACATGCATGCAAGTCTTTTTTGTTACATTATAGTCCCCACAATAGGCCTAATTTGACTATAACAGACTAGTTTTTTCCTATTCTGTACAAAACAACCCTATCTCATTTTCACATATGTTTTACAATGACCAAAAGGATATCCAAATTAGGTCTCAGATCTCCATTATCAAGTGTGTGAAGGAAGTTATGACAATAAAGGTCTCTGAGAAGGGCTACAAACTCCTAGGCCACTTACAAGGCAAGCACATGTGGATTTGTCTTTCTCTTACAAAATGAGGAAGAGAGTAAGAGAGGGAGAGAGACACATTTGGTATGATTCACATATCCTCATTTCACCTTCTATATGGTGTGTATGCTTTTTATATCCTCATTTCACCTTTCTACATTTGCTTTACCGCTGCCACTTTGCATACATGTTTATAAGGGCAATTACAACTACAACATCTGATAAAATTCCCATATCCTTTATGCTTTGATGGATGTAATTAGAACACATTATGTACCTCATGGGGTTGAATTGGTTGTGCCAATGCGTCAGGATGGGAGGGTGAATGCTAGGGGAGGTGTCTTTTCAATGGCGAAGCCTCCTAGTCATTATTGGCTATATCGAATGCAAATAATCTATCAAGATCCCTAAGACAAAACAATGTACCAAACATTGGACCAGCTATTCCATCAAAACCTGACACCTACAAACATCTTCTTTGCATGTATAGGTGGATGTTAGGTCTACCTACAAATACCTACATCAATGTTTTTAAATCAATTTTGTTTGCCTATGGTTGTAAGGAATGCATTGTTCTAAAATGCTTCAACTTCATGCAATGGAAAGGTGCTAGGAGTGAGATTTTGTCCATCAAGTGTCGCAGTTATTCGAGGTAGTAGGCTACAGGCAAAGTCACTAAAGATCCCTAAGACCAAAAAACTACCAAACTTTGACGGAGTAGTTCTCAAAATTCATGGTAGCTAGGAATGTGTTGTTTAGACCTATAGGTGCATGTGGGGTCCATACATAATAACCTCTCTCAATTTTTGTTAACTCCAATCCATTTGACCATATCGAAATCAAATGCATTCTTGCAAAATACTTCAATTTCATGCAGTGGAAAGGTGTAAGGAGTGAAATTTTGCATTCCACAACTTGTGGGCCAAATAAAATAGGCCAACATGTTGGGATGGGTGGGTAAATGCTAGGGGAGGTCTCATTTTGTGTTCCAAGTATCTTAGTCTTTCAAGGTACTAGGCTACTGACAAAGTCACTTAAGATCCATAAGAGCAAAAAACTACCAAACTTTGATGGAGCAGTTCTCAAAATTTGTAGCAACTGGGAATGTTTTGTTTAGACCCACAGGTGTATGTTGGGTCCATCCACAATAACCTCTCTTGGTTTTGGTCAACTCCAATCTATTTGACCGTGCCAAAATCAAATGCATTCTTGCAAAATACTTTAGTTTCATGCAATGGAAAGGTGTTAGGAGTGACATTTTGTATTCCACATTTCGTGGGGCTGAACTGATAGTTCCAACATGTTGGGGTGGGTAGGTAAATGCTAGGGGAGGTCTCTTTTTGTGCACAAAGTGTTGCAGTCCTTTGGTGTAGCCCGCTATAGGCAAAGTCACTTAAGATTTCTAAGAGCAAAAAACTACCAAACTTTGAAAGAGCATTTCTCAAAATTCCTAGTAGCTAGGAATGTTTTGTTTGGACCTAGAGGTGCATATGGGTTCCATCCATAACAACATCTCTCAATTTTGCTCAACTCCAATTTGTTTGACCGTGTTGAAAAAATGCATTCTTGCAAAATGTTTCAGTTTCATGCAGTGGAAAGGTGCTAGAAGTGAAATTTTGCATTCCACATCTTGTGGGGCCAAACAAACTATACTACCATGTTGGGGTAGGTGGGTAAATGCTATTGGAGGTCTTGTTTCATGCACCAAGTGTCCCAGTCATTCAGGGTAGCAGGCAATTGGCAAAGTAACTTAAGATCCTAAGAGCAAAAGACTGCCAAACTTTGACAGAGCAGTTCTCAGAATTCGTGGTAGTTGGGAATATTTTTTTTTACCTATAGGTGCATGTGAGGTCCATCCACAATAACTTGTCTTAGTTTTGGTCAACTCCAATCTGTTTGACAATTCTGAAATTAAACGTATTCTTGCAAAATGCTTCAGTTTCTTATAGCACAACCTTGCCAAGAGCTATATTTTTATTTCTATTGATCATGGTACTGAACTAGCTATGCCAACATGTCAGGGTGGGCAAGTAAATACTAGGTGAGGTCTCGTTTTATGTGCCAAGTTTCTCAGTCATTCCACGCTACAAGCTATTGGCTAAGTCGAAAGGTGCTAGGAGTGAAATTTTGCATTTCACAGGTCGTGGGGTGGAACCAACTATGCCAACATTTTGGGTATCGCCAATTCCATCTCTCTCTTAGCTTGATTAGATGTAAATCCTCAAATTCCCCAAACATACTAGATCATTTTCTATTTATTAAAATAGGTAATTATATCCCATATTGACTATTCATTAGTATTAACACTTAATTATACCGTAAATGAAATAAAAGGTTTAAAACTAAACAATCAACAAGTATTTATCAAATTAGGACTATTAGAATGTACAGCAGAATATAATCTAAATTATAAAGAAATAATTAAATGATATTACAATTTATTAATTCAATTTCAACAATGCAATTGAATATATTAAACAATGTAATTAAATATATGAATTCAATCTCAAGAATTGGTATAACTGAGAAGACAATACTTATCTTTTGAATCCTAACAGTTGTCGAAATCTCACTCTAGAGAATAGATTATAGACTCAACCCCCTTTCAGTAAGTGAGCACTTCCAGGAGGAATCTGGTTCTTGTTTAGAAGCCACCAGTTCTTATGTAGAACTCACTATGCTTTGCAACACACCAGCCCTGGCCAGGACAATCCGAGGTGTACGTTGTACCCTAAGTTGGACACACAATATGTGCCCCTTCTCCAATGCTCACCACCGATCAAGGCTATAACCTTTCTCCTTCATGATCTCTGAATAATCTTATAATTTCCTATATATTTTCTTGTATATCTTTAGCATCATTTTTCATGAGTTTAAGTAATAACCCAAAGGGTGGTTCCAACTATCACACCATTACATAAATAATATTACCAATAATCTTTTAATTGTCACTTCCCATGAAACACACTGCAATGCAAGCGTATTTTATTAATAAGTTTTTTTAACCTTTATTTTAACTTGAAAAGTTAACTTCTTTTTCTTTTCTTTTACATTTCTTCTTTTTTTATTTTTCATCTATATATTTTCCCAAACCTTATTTATTTATTTCATTTCGGGGGAAAAGCCCCGTAACAATTCTCCCCCTATAGGTTAGTTGTTGTCCTCAGTAGCTCACTGAAAATCTATAACAAAACATGCAAAATCATTTAGTTAAATAAATGTGTATGTAGCACTAACAATATCGTGCTATGAATTCATTTCACTTAACTTCATCTATAATTGTATTTCACAATTTTTTTGTTATTTTCACTAATACTTTTTAATGTAATTTATTCACAAGGAGATTCAACATGAAATTTTTTTATATTCAATAACCTAATCATAACTATATATACTTTTACATGAAATAGATCATGAATTTACAATCAATGAGTTATCTCAATTGTATATACTAGATCCCTTAATAAATTTTCAATTTGGTCACTTATGTACTACTTAATAAATAACATACATATCTCATACTATGCATCTACCCACCATTCACTTACATACTCATATATTCCAAGATGATAATCATGCATTTCGAACTGCATGACTATCCTCTCTTTCAATATAATATTGCACAAGGAACATGTATAATGTTATTGGGTTGATCAAGTCCAATAACATACCACAATAAAATAGAAGGTAGTACACATAATCTTATAAGGTATTTAAAAAAAAACACAAGGCATTAACAAATCACTCACATAGATTGGTTGTTCAACTACCCAATTATGTCTACTCTTAAAATAAATGGATGATATTGTCTCAATTCAAAGCATTTGGATTGGCCTTTCAAATACAAATCTCAAATAATGATCTAAAAATTGATCTTAAAATGGTTTACAATTTGTCTACCCTCTTGGAGATTTCAAATTGCATGTCAGTTACAATCATGGATTAAAGCATACAATACATTACTCTTTTGTAACAATAATGATGGTTTTATTAGGACAAGTTCATCTTATGCCTTGGCCTTGAATATAGGTTTTGTTTTTTCTAATTAGACAACAAGAACTCCATTTAAATCTCCATGTGCCTAGGATGTGTAAGTTGTTTACATTGTAGTACAATAAAGAGCTCAAGTATGTTGTTCATTCAAGACCTTCGACTATGTTCGCGTGTTTTATTTGGTTTGAGTCAATGTTTTAGTTTGTTTTGTCAAAATACTAATAAGTATTTAACAACCTAGGCTTGGTCTGAATTTAAAATTTGTGGAAGATATAAACATTCTTAAAAGATATTCATCTTTGTACCATGAACTACTTTCTCTTTTCAAATCAATTTTGTATAATAATCATTATATAATTATAATCATAGACCATCTCTCCGCCTGTAAGATTTGACATGTCTCTAGTAGTGATCCTAAAAGAATCTTTTTGGTTTCATATTCTAAAAAAATATTATTTCATTCTATCAAACTCATTCCAATAGAAACATCATATTGTACGACATTTAAGAGGTGAAAACTGATCCTGGGGCCTAAAGGTTATGGCCCACAATGTAATCTAGATGTTGGTTTTTCTAACAATAAGCATAGTATCACTACCTCATTCCACTAATTAATCAACTCCATAGGGCACAAGGAAACACATGTAATCAATCATGCATCATTATATTTCATTCTTTATTTAAGAAGATTCTTTGTTTGTAGATTTCTCCAATCCACAATGTTCCATGTATTCCCAATAATTTTATTGGTTCTCATTTTAACAAAATATAATTTAACTATTATGTGTAGATTAATACATATTTAAAGGGTGATGTTTTAATTTTGATGGGGTTGGCATGAGGTAGAATTTCACATTTACACCTAGTTATCAAGTATTTGGAAGCTAATTTATGTATTCATTAGCAGTGCACCTTACTATTTTCACTCTGTAGGAAACTATTATATTGACATATTTACATTATAATATAAGTGTTTCCAATTTTACACTCTTCACTAATTGTCATATTTCCTTACTAAACATATGTGGCTAATATTTGTCATGCATGTACTCCACCCTACACTTATCAAATCTTATATTAGTTTTCTTACAACGAGTTTTATGGTGTTCAATTTCTCCATACGATCCTGTCACACTTATCTATAACAATCTTATACAAGGACAAACAATTTGCAAAAGATGGGAGCTAATTTAACTAAACACAAATGTCATAGTTTTACTATTAGCATTTGTTATGCTTTTCAACTTATTATAATGTACAACATGTATGCTTTTCACTAAAGTGGACAAGGTCTTGATATGCTTTAGATGACCATTCCCCTATAGTTTGAGTTGTTCAAGGTTGGGACAACAAACTTTAAGTATTGATATCATTAACACTTGTAACATACTTATATCTATCTTCCTTTGCATATTTAAATGCCACATGGAGTCCAATAAAGATTTCAAGAAGGGTGTTCCAATGTGCTACCTTTCCAATTTGATGAGTTGACCAATGTCAGTTGTAACCTTCCTCAAGCTTATAAATTGGACATTGAACACTCTCAAGTAGACTTGATATTTGACTTGGCAATTCTTTAATCTTAAGGTATCTTCAAAAGTTCAAATACTCGATAGGTATCTTCAAATATCTTCAAAAGTTCAAATACTCGATCCTTATAATCTATAAACCAATCTCATGAAGCTAGACAAAGCTTTTTGATAGTGTGGCAATTTCTTTTGGTAATCATTTTTAAGAGATATGAATAAATCTCATGCAATTCAGATAGATTCAATATGATATATGATCATCTAAGAACCATAAGGGATGTCATAATAGGTCATCAAATACCTTCAAAGAAGTGACATATAATTTTTTTCTACTTATTGGTAAGATTATAACTTCAATGCACTTTTACATTCAAACGTAGTAAAAACTACTTTATTACTGCTTGGTGCTATCCTGTTCCATTGATGCTTCAAAACATAACTTTAAGACGACAGAACCAAATTAAGTATGTGGGATTTAAATAAAAAACAAGCTAAAGGGATCTCAAATATTTCTAAGATGACCATCAGGCAGTCCCTAAAATGGGTATCACAGTCTAGTGAAGAATCTCAAAAAATACGACGCAATATTGATAATTATCATACTTAATGATCCTAGTGGTTAAAAGAAACCGGATTTTCTTAGAATTTGCGCTCTCTCAAGGTAGAAGCTCTTGAAGAGGCTTTATGAACAAGACATTGTTGATGTGTAAAAAATATGGGTTCTATTTCCATAATTTCTTTCAAACTCTGTTGTCCACTCTCCAAGTCTCTTACATTTTCTTTGCTACCAGTCAAATCCTGGTTCTACATTGGGACATTCTTCCAAGTTTTGGAGGAGAGTAAATTTTGTTTCTTTGAGATCCACATGGCATCTTTCTATCAAAAATCTCTACACCAATAGATAAATGTGGTTGTCTTTATTCATTTCAGATGTTCCAATATTGCCTTGTTGATGTGTTTTAGACGACTGGGGCTAAATAATGGATACCTTATTATAAATTCAGAGATGACATTTTTATTATTGTTCATAGTGGCTGTAGGAAGTATTGTCTTCCACATAATATCATGGTCGAGCTTTCCATTGGGTATTTTTCTTGATTGACTAGAGTCTTTTATCTGTCAAGTGCTTCATGTCTTATCTTTTAAAAGCAAGATGGTCAAAATAAATTATTTGTCCAAGTATTCCCCAAACAAATATGATCTCTATCAGTGGGAAGGTTTTGGTTCTTTCTAATTCGTTATTTCGTATTGGAAACTAGATGAGTATGAAGGGAGTTTGGTTCTAGCAGCGACTATTGCATGATATCATTCTCTCTTGTGGACTTTCAACAAAGCTATAAATGCAGTTACACTAACACCAGATCTGGTATCCTCTCAAATCAGAATATCTCCAAACATGTATCATTTGATAGTGATGAACAAGGGCAATACTCCAACAAGAAGGAACAAAATTCTATTGTACAAAAGACCTTAAACGTAACATAATTAAGGAGCGTTGGAGTCTAGAAAAGTGCTTAGCAAGGAAAATAATTCAAATGCATTTCAATTCTATCTCGATGTCATCCTTCCGCAATTTGCATTTGAGATTTTAGGAATGTTGCATGTTATCCGAGTTCCAAAAATGTGCCTCATATCAACAGGTGCATTGCATTTTGTCTCTTGAAGAATCACACACAACATCTGCTAACATTGTCTTTTTTAATCCACCAATTTGGTACAGAAGGTGTATCATTTTAATCAAAAAGATTTACCTTGTGCGCCTTTGTTTAAAATAGTTATATGGTTTTTCTTGAAGAAAAAGGTATAGTTATATGGTTTTTACGGTTATATATATATATATATATATATATATATATATATATATATATATTCACTTTAAGGTTGTTCACAATCGGTGTAGAGAAGAAACTTTTACGAGACATTTACAGATTGCAACCAAGTATTAAACCCTACAACAACGATATGTTACTAACAGTATTGAATGACATCATAAAAGATATTTTAAAACAATGACGATGACTCAGATCTGATTGATATTACCAATTACGCAACTACGATCAGCAAATTCAAAATTTAATCTAAACCAATTGTAAATCTAAATGTAACTATTCCTACACAAATGAAACTTGCTATTAAACCTAAAGTATCTAAGCATTTTTCTTTGTTGGAAACAATGCGTAAAAAGAGGAGTTAAAAAGTCTTGGGTAATTTTATGCAATAGTTGGGTTTTATATAAGAACATATATACATTAAAATCTTATATAAAATTGTAAATTAGTGAGTTGAGCAGATTTCCAACAACTGAAATCAAGTACAGAATATAAGGAGGATTTTCACGTTTCTCTAATGTTGTTTTACTGAAGACAAAATGCATTTGTGGTATATATTATATTTATTGTAAAAATGTGTGTAAAAATAAATAAAAAATAAAATAAAGACTATGAAATCTATGTTGGAGTCAGTTGAATAAATTTTAACTTTTTGCAAACTTGATCTTTACAAGACAAACATAGATGAGGACATTAATAATTTGTTGAGTTTATATGCACAAGACTTATAATAAAGAATGTAAACAAAAACTCACAATAAATGATTAATATGCACACACACATAGAGGAAATCAATGAGAAGCATGACACAAGCTTTTTACCAAGTGGAAAACCCTTTGGGGTAAAAAAAACCACTCATGAAGTGCCTCACTGACTTAACTTTCAAAACTTCTTTCAATGCCTCACTGGCTGAATATTATGTCTCACTGACAATTGACAGGTCTCACTGACCTACAAGCCTCACTGGCATACTGTGCCTCACTAGCAACAATGTTTAGAAGCACCAACTTCAAGGAGCACCCACCCCTAATACCACTTCTTCTTTGACATGTGTCTGTCATATCACCATACTTCTCTTCAACTCAAATCACATACAAAACTTATCATTTGTATTTTCTCTTAAAGAGGATATACAAAATATATTCAACCCTGTATGCTGATCCACTCAACAACAACTTCAATGTTCTTGCAAAACTATTATATACAAGATGACTTTTCATATTTTGTCTTCTCTCCACAATTATTTCAATCCTTGATATTCTTGCATCTGCAAAAATGGCCTCTTCAAATTCTTTGTCTTGCAAATCAATTTTAGTGTGCATAAAACTTTTTCATATTCTGCAAAAGAAATTCAATGATCTTTAATATCTTATTTTTGCCCTCATTCATAATGCATCTGTAAATGCCTCTTCATATTCTATGACATTTCAATGTAAACAAATTTGTCTTCAATAAAATTCCTGCATAAAAAATCTTCAATATTGCCCCTGTCAAAAACAATTTCTTTTTCATATATCTCTTTTCAATTCTTCAATTTTATCACCTCTGCAAATCAAATTCACTTCTAAATTCTCATCCAAATCCATTGTCTTTTCTTCATACAATGAATCTCACCTTAAAAATAATAATCTTCAAAACAATTTCTAGAAAAATGTCTTCTCAAAAAAATCTTCTTCCAAAAAAAATTTCCTTGTTTTCCCTTCTTAAAAAATATTTATAGAAAAATCTCTAAAAAAATATCTTCATATTTTTAACCTTTCATTTTCCATGACTTAGAAAGGTTTCTAAAAATTTAAAATTTTTAAAAGATTGTTTTAAAAAAAAAAAATCCACCAAATCCTTCTCCTTTATAAAAACCCCTTCAACTTCTTCATCTCTGCAAAACCCATCTCCAAATATAAATTAGATCATAAAAAAACAAGTCTTCAAAATCAAACCCCATTCAAATTCTCTTCATATTCTTTTTCATAAAAATTTCTTCAACAATCTCCAAATCTTTCATCTTCTGTGCACAAATAATTCATCTAATATTGTGAATGGAGAAAAAAAACTTCATAAAAAAACTCTCCAATTAAATCTTCACAAATCTAATAAAAAACAATCATATCTTGCCTCTCCAAACTCCATGGGAAAGATAATGAAGATTTAGAAATAAATCTTCTCACTAAAAATCCGTCTTTTTAAAAAAATCAAAAACCCTTTACAAATAGCTCAAGTCCTTCAAAATAGGATTTTGTAAATTTTTTTCTAAATTCAAATCATGCTCCACAAAAATCAATTAATAATGGATGTTTTTCATGCTTCATATAAATAAAACTCTCCATTTGAATGATTTTATAAATCATACTTTCCTTAAAATATGTGAACTCTCCAATAAATAAGGGTCTTCAAAAAGCTATAAATTTCCCACTTCAAAGTCATTGGATGCCTTTTTATTTTCTTAAATGGTTCCATGGTCTCCATTTTATTTCCTTAAAACATGCACTAAAAATAAGGCATAGATCATTCCCTTTTAAGTTTTAAAGAAGACCTTAGATTATAATGAATCATGCTCTCCTAAGGGTCTTTGAAGACTTTGACACCCAATTTAAATATAAAGAAATTCGAAGCCCACATTGACTCTTAAGCTTCTATAAACCGATGGCTCTCACTTTAATAAATCATTAAATAAAGATGGCTTTCTTTTTTTTTTAAGAATAAAGCTCTCCTTCATATAAATAGATGACCCCTATGAATATGATATTCAATGCTCCCATTTTTTAAAAAATATTTAATATACCATGCTCCTTAGTTTTTAAACTAAGCATTTAAAAACTTTGAGATAAAATTGTCTCAATGCCAATGATATCAAGACAATAAAAGGATATGAATACCTAAAGACCTTGTGACATGAAGACATGAAAATATGACTTGTAAAAGACTTGAAAGCCAATGTATATCGGATATCAACTACCATGTCTATCAACTACAATGTAACTGTATATCAAGAGTAACATTAATTTCATATATCACATGAAGAACACCAACCTATGTCTGAACCCTTTTCATGTGAAGCCTCTGTGAAACATGAAGCAAGATCATAATAACCGATATCACAGAACTTAACAGTAATAAGCATGAACCCAACAATGTCAAAGTATAAACTCTGAAATGTGACCATAAAACCATGTGCATCAACAATGCTTGAACTTCCTGAAAAGATTAACACAAACAAGTATGAACCAGTCATAAACATGGTAATCAAGAATGAACCAATATGAACACCAAACCATGAAGATATCCTGATGACATCTCTTATCAATCACAACACCTTTTTGACATCAATGACAATCTATTTTCATCAATCTCCCCCTTTGTCATTGATGGCAAAACTACCTGATACTCTTTTTCTTTCTCCCCTTTTTTGACATCTGATGACAAAGACTAAATTAACTAAATTAACTTTCCTTGAGAACAACTCCACTAAAAGATGTTATAGCTTGATCATAACAATTATATTGAAATGTGAAAACTTTGAAGATATAAACTCATGTTATCCTGTTATCTTCATATCAACCAAAAATTTAGATACCACTTACCCAAAAATCTTTGATACCACTTGTCTTTCAAAAAATTGAAGGCACTGAACACTTATGCAATTTGCTGTCCAAAACTTATCCTAAAAGCTTTTTCCTTACACATTTGCATCTTGAACAACATTCAACTTGAGAGAAATAAGACATCATGAAACACACATTTGAAAACTTACATCCTAAAGAACAATACCACTTCTTGCTATAATGAAGAATGACATATATCTACTAACAATCACATACTCCTATGACATCACAATCAACCCTTTTTGACACACATGACAAATCTCCAATAATTGCCACATAAAGCATCATGGCATAAAAATAGCACTTAGGATTTTGATAAATCAGCCTTTTGACATTACAAATATGAATTTGAATATCATGCAAGACTACTCATGTCACACTTTTTCACTCAAAAACACCAATCATGAAGACTACACATCTCAGGATGACATGATGATCACACCATATATGATCTTGTAAAGACTTCCATGACAACAGTCAATCTGTAACAACCTGTAATCAATTTACTCTTGCACACACTTCTTGGCATGATAAAGAATGGAGACCATCCTGAAAGGAATGAAGACTATTTGAAATAAAGGCCATCCTGCACATGACACTTTTTGCAACATAATGTCAAATACATCTGAAACTGTAATCAACAAACTAACTGCACCACCAAGTTTTTCTGCAACAACACTTCACAAAATCAAATGCGGAGATAAGAGCTATGAATTGACTTTTTCATTTTTAGCCTTCTTAGCCAACATTTGCTTATATCTAATAAGAGCTCCTTCAAAACAACTTAAGCTCTTTGCCATGACAATCAATACTCCACAATATCAAGATCCCATTGAACTATAACATCATAACAACTCAACCTTTGTAAGTACCAACATGATATGAACAATATACAAATAGGATCAATCAACATCATCAAATAATCTTTGTACAATGAGCCACTGATCGTCTAAATCACAGACATACACTGAAGAACACCATTATGAACTAGAGAAGCATCTTAACAAACATAATCAGAGATGAATCCAATAGTATAATAAACAAAACAAAGTATCAAATGATTTCTTTTTTGAAACTTCTTGGGGATAATTGATATAACATGAACAACTCCCCCTCACATCATGCTAACTATTATTGAACTGATGATGTAACTTGTGCAAGATGCACAAGTTTAGGATTTGTCTTCTTATGACTTTGTTTCTGCTTCCAAACTTTTACAGTATCTTTCTTCCTCCAAACTTTTTCAGCCTCTTTCTTTTGTTCAAGTTTCTTCTTCCAAACCTTTACAATCTTTTCCTTTTTCCATCCATTTAAACTAGGTGACTTGCTATTCTTGCATACAATCTACAACTATATGCTTTGTGACCAGGAGAGTGATCCACATTGAGACAAATTGACTTCTTTTGCAATTAATTGATTTGTGTCCAAAGTGATTACAAGTGTAAAAATAACCGTTAAATGAATAGTTATACCTGTAAATATAAGATTGCCTTATAGGAGCAATTCTTCTTCTTTGATTGTTCACTTTTCTTTCAGGAGTAGTAAGCTGATCAATTTTTCTTCTAGGAATCTCTCTAACATTAGAAGACTGACCCTTTTCATAACCAAGTCCAATAGTGTCCCCATGTAGTTTTTGTCTACCAAACAACTCATGTAACTTGACTACTTTCTAACATCCTTAGGTTCTTTACTTAAAGAAACTATTATTCCTTCAATCTTTTGACATTCAACCTTTTTAGCTTCCAAATCAAATTTTGTTTCATCAGCTATCCTCTTAGCTTTCTCAACCTATATCTTCAAACTAACAATCAATTTGACCTGCTTGATTCTTCAAGTCTACAATCAGGTTTCTAGCATCTTCAAGGTTTGTAAGAGCTTTGTTTTTCAAGATATTTTCTTGTTGTAACTGCACATCTAATCTTTGATTCTCCTTTTTATATTTCTTAATCTCATTCAATGCACAAATAAGTTCTCCTTCTATGTCAATCTCACATTCTTGTTCTTCATCACTCATAATCTAATTTTCTTCTTCTAAATCTGATTGAGTCTCATTTCCTTCATGTGAAAGTTTTTCATCATTGTCACTCTTCTCAGATAATAAGTTGTCTTCTTTTTTAGGTGCATTACCATGATAAATTTTTATCAACTTCTTCCACATATCCTATGCTGTTTCATAGTGCATAACTTCACAAGAAACATCACTAGGTAGAGTAGACAATATAGCTTTCTTTGCAATATAATTACATTCAAGAGCTTCTTTGTCATTTGCAATAACACAATACCCATTCTCAACTGACATCAAAACACCATATCCTAAGGAAGATAAATAAATATGCATTCTCATACACCAAATTGAGAAATTGGAACCATCAAACAAAGGAGCATCTAAAATATTTTCTTCTAATACTCAACTCGTGAGACATATCTATCAACATCTGAATTTGATAAAGATGGGGACTTTTGTGTCTTTTGACCAGAATGAATTTTGACATTTCTCATGATCTTATTTCTTCTACACTTACCCATTGAACTCCATACACATGACCTACCCAAGCTGATTAAGCTTCAAAAGGGAACCTAGGCTATGATACCACTTGTTGGAGTCCAGGACAACACTCACAAAAACTCATGATAAATGATTAATATGCACACACATAGAGGAAATCAATAAGAAGCATGACATAAGCTTTTTACCAAGTGGAAAAACCTCTAGGGTAGAAAAACCACTCATGAAGTGCCTCAATGGCTTAAATTTCAAAAATTCTTACAAATCCTCACTGGCTGAATATTATGTCTTACTGACAATTGTACTGTACCTCAAATTCGGAGGGTTTCTCTGTTTTAATACAAATCACTTCTTCTTTCACATGTGTCTGTCATATCACCATACGTCTCTTCAACTCAAATCACATACAAAACTTATCATCTGTATTTTCTCTTAAAGAGGTTATTCAAAATATATTCAACCCTGTATGTTGATCCACTCAACAACAACTTCAATTTTCCTGCAAAAACATTATATACAAGATGACTATTTTGTCTTCTCTCCACAATTATTTAAATCCTTGATATTCTTGCATCTGCAAAAATGGTCTCTTCAAATTCTCTGTCTTATAAATCAATTTCAGTGTGCATAATACCTTTCAATATTCTGCAAAAGAAATTCAACAATCTTCAATATCAATTTTTTTCCCTCATTCATAATGCATCTATAAATGCCTCTTCATATTCTATGACATTTCAATGTAAACAAATTTGTCTTCAATAAAATTCATGCATAAAAAATCTTCAATATTGCCCTTGTCAAAAATAATTTCTTTCCAAAACTTTTCATATATCTCTTTTTCAATTCTTCAATTTTATCACCTCTGCAAATCAAATTCACTTCTAAATTCTCATCCAAATCCATTGTCTTTTCTTCATACAATAAATCTCACCTTAAAAAAAATAATCTTCAAAACAATTTCCAGGAAAATGTCTTCTCAAAAAAATCTTCTTCCAAAAAAAATTTCCTTGTTTTCCCTTCTTAAAAAAATAATATAGAAAAATATCTAAAAAAATATTTTCATATTTTTTAACGTTTCATTTTCCATGACTTAAAAAGGTTTCTAAAAATTAAAAAATCTTAAAAAATTGCTTTTTTAAAAAAACATCCACCGAATCCTTCTCCTTTATAAAAACCCCTTCAACTTCATCATCTCTGCAAAAACCATCTCCAAAAAAAAATTAGATCATAAAAAAAATAAGTCTTCAAAATCAAACCCCATTCAAATTCTTTTCATATTCTTTTTCATAAAAACTTCTTCAACAATCTCCAAACCTTTCACCTTCTCTGCACAAACAATTCATATAATATTTTGAATGGAGAAAAAAAACTTTATAAATATACTCTCCAATTAAATCTTCACAAATCTAATTAAAAACAATCATATCTTGCCTCTCGAAAGTCCATGGGAAAGATAATGAAGATTTAGAAATAAATCTTCTCACTAAAAATCTGCCTTTTTAAAAAAATCAAAAAACCCTTACAAATAGCTCAGGTCCTTCAAAATAGAATTTTGTAAAAAAATTTCTAAATTCAAATCATGCTCCACAAAAATCAATTAATAATGGATGCTTTTCATGCTTTATATTAATAAAACTCTCCATTTGAATGATTTTATAAATCATACTTTCCTTAAAATATGTGAGCTCTCCAATAAATAAGGGACTTCAAAAAGCTATAAATTTCCCACTTCAAAGTCATTCGATGTCTTTTTGTTTCCATAAATTGTTCCATGGTCTCCATTTTATTTCCTTAAAACATGCACTAAAAATAAGGCATAAATCATGCCCTTTAAAGTTTTAAAGAAGACCTTAGATTATAATAAATCATGCTCTCCTAAGGGTCTTCGAAGACTTTGACACCTAATTTAAATATAAAGAAATTCGAAGCCCACATTGACTCTTAAGCTTCTATAAACCGATGGCTCTCACTTTAATAAATCATTAAATAAAGATGGTTTTTTTCTTTTTTTTTTAAAGAATAAAGCTCTCCTTCATATAAATAGATGACCCCTATGAATATGATATTCAATGCTCCCATTTTTTAAAAAATATTTAATATACCATGCTCCTTAGTTTTTAAACTAAGAATTTAAAAACTTTAAGATAAAATTGTCTCGATGCCAATGATATCAAGACACTAAAAGGATATGAATACCTGAAGACCTTGTACATGAAGACATGAAAATATGACTTGTAAAAGACTTGAAAGCCACTGTATACCTCTGCATATGTCACAACAATCAACATCAACAAATGAAGATAAAATGTAACTGAGATCAAATAAAGACCAAACCACCAAACCACTGTCATTATGAAGACCATGCCACTGTATATCAGATATCAACTACCATGTCTATCAACGGCAATGTAATAGTATATCAAGAGTAACATTAATATCTATATCACATGAAGACCACCATACTATCAACACTTGAAATCATTAGATGATCAACATCTCCCTTCTTTGCATCTGCAAGTCATCAACCTGTGTCTGAACCCTTTTCATGTGAAGCCTCTGTGAAACATGAAGCAAGATCATAATAACTGATAGCACAAAACTTAACAACAATAAGCATGAACCCAACAATGTTAAAGTATGAACTCTGAAATGTGACCATAAAACCATGTTCATCAACAATGCTTGAACTTCCTAAAAAATTAACACAAATAGGTATGAACTAGTCATAAACATGGTAATCAAGAATGAACCAATATGAATGCCAAACCATGAAGATATCTTGATGACATCTCTTATCAATCACAACACCTTTTTGACATCAATGACAATCTACTTTCATCAATCTAGGTTCCAAAGCATGTAGTAATAAGAGGGGCCCTCACAAGTGTATTAAACCTACTTTAGAAGTTTAGAAATCATGCCATTGAATATGAGAAGAAAGGCAGACAAAGAAAACTAGCAGTCTCTTCAGATATAAAGACACCAATGTTTTAAAGTAAAATGATTAAAAGAAGCTCATGGTAAAAACCAAGGAACCGAATATATCAAGAGAAGAGTAACGAGCAAGGAGATAACGAAATAAAAGGTGGGAAATATAATTATGTGTACTCTAATATCATATCAAAGCTATATCAAAGCTCATTTAAGCTTTTCATCTATTCCAACCTTCATGGTAACGGACACACTAAAGGTAGCCGCGCAATGTTACAGTGAAGAATTCGAGTAAATGGAGGATGGCCGGGACTTCTCGACATAATAATAAGTCATCTCACTTTAGAGTGCGAAGTATCTATTCTTCGTACAGTTGTTTTACCTAATTTAATTTAGGTGTTTCAAAAATCGGAAGGTTACAACAATTTTGGCAATTTTATTTAGGAGGGAATTCATAAAAGATCGAGCAACTGTTTTGTGAAATTAATTTATGAGTGGGGTAATCTAGAGGTAATAAAAGTTTAACTATTGAGTAAATGGAACCCTAACTTGGTTAAAATTTGTTTTACTCAAATGAATTACTCACATATAATTACCCTTTCTAAAAAAAAATTAAATGTAACTTTTATCAATAAATGCAACTAAATTTAAACTATTTTAAAAATTTAATATATCTTTTTTGAATGAATAAACGTAGCCCAATTAAAGGGATCGACAAGCCTCTGATACCAATTGTAAATCCTCAAATTCCCCTAACATAGCATATCATTTTCTATTTATTAAAATAGATAATTATATCCCATATTGACTATTCATTAATATTAACACTTAATTATGCCGTAAATGAAATAAAGGGTTTAAAACTAAACAATCAACAAGTATTTATCAAATTAGGACTATTAGAATGCACAGTAGAATATAATCTAAATTATAAAGAAATAATTAAATGATATTACAATTTATTAATTCAATTTCAACAATGCAATTGAATATATTAAACAATGTAATTAAATATATGAATTCAATCTCAAGAATTGGTATAACTGAGAAGACAATACTTATCTTTTGAACCCTGATAGTTGTCTGAATCTCACTCTGGAGAATAGATTGTAGCCTCAACCCCCTTTCAGCAAGTGAGCACTTCCAGGAGGAATCTGGATCTTGTTCAGAACCCACCAGTTCTTATGTAGAACTCACCATGCTTTACAACACACCAACCCAGTGTACGTTGTACCCTGAGTTGGACACACATTGTGTGCCCCTTCTCCAATGCTCAGTGCCTGTCAAGACTATAACCTTTCTCCTTCATGATCTATGAATGATCTTATAATCTCCTGTATATTTTCCCATTTTTCACGGGTTTGGGTTTAAGTAATAACCCAAAGGGTGGTTTGAACTATCACACCCTTACATAAATAATATTACCAATAATTTTTTAATTGTCACTTCCTGTGAAACACACTCCAATGCAAACGTCTTTTATTAATGTTTTTTAACCTTTATTTTAACTTGAAAACTTAACTTCTTTTTCTTTTCTTTTACATTTCTTCTTTTTTAATTTTTCATCTATATATTTTCACAAACTTTATTTATTTAATTCATTTTAGGGAAAAAGTCCCATAAAATTAGATGGGTCATGTTTCTCTTCAATTGAGAATGGTGGCATGTCATCTTGTATGATTAACAATTTCCTACTTTCATGAATTGGCCTCAGTCTTTCTCTTGTCCTCTCATTCTCAGCTTCATGCTCTTCTGGTGTTGGAGTCTTTTCTCATTTCCTCCTAGCATGATGATGGTTTCTATATGCATCATGAATAAGAGAATGATGATGTTAGAAGGATAATGAATAATCAGCATGATGATTGTTATGACAAACAAGCTAAGTATATTACTGTTATAAGGACTAAAAGTGTTGAATTATCACAATCAATGAATACAAATCAGTCAATTGGCAGTAAAGAAGACATTGAGTATGATGGAATACCTAGTCCCTATAATGAGCATGAGTTGAATGGTTTGTATTTCAATATTGAGAGTGGAAATGAAGAGGGCTTTTATGATTAGGTTTGTCTAATAAACTACTCCAAACTTGTTGATTTTGACATGATTAGATTAGAAGTGAAATGTGTGTGTAATGATAGTCTAGGCCTAGATATTCTTGATGATATAGATGAACACATGTTGATTGTTGATGTCATATTCTACCATGATCAAACTCTTAAAGTCTTACCTCTTTTGTGTAATCCTAACTATGGTGCAATCTTCAAAAGTTGGGAGAATATCCTCGGTTTAACTAGCAATGATGTGACAATTGGTCTAAGTGGTAAGACATTAATCAAGACTCCTTTCTTTCAATAGATATGTCCAAACAAATGTTAAGAGATAAAATACTAGAATTAGAAACTACCTTTATGATGCAAGACTTGAAGAAAATAATGGTAAACATAAAGAGCGTCAATTATAGTTTGAATTAGCTATTCAAGATAGCTAAGGGGTGAAATCATCAAGAAAGGATTAATTTTAAGGCTAATTATGATGGCAGAGTTGTTGGTGATCTTTTGACTGAGTTTTATGATGACAAAAAAGACTAAAATATAAAGTTTATTACAACCTAACCAGTCTAATTTCTTGGAGAAACCTAGAGATGGCAATCCAAAAAAATTTAGAGGGTACTCAAACAACAAAGTTCACATATCTAGTATAGGTCCAACAAACAAAACTCAAACTATTTTTTTAGTAGTAAATAGACAAGAGTATGATAGTGACAACTCATTACTAAATGAGGACCAATTATATCAGATTTTTTGCATCAATAACACTATATTATATGTTGATACAACTAGTTATATTAGAGAGAATGATGATAATACTTTGTTATAGGGAGTTATTGAGAGAGTAAAAAAGAGACTTGAATGTCATGATGTTGTTTATCAAGGTCATGGTTCACTTCCACATTTACAAGAAGAAGAATCAGGGATGTGTACTTACAATTTTGACAATGTTTAAAATTCTTTAGGGTTAACTAATCAAGATAAAACAAATTCATGTATATTTCATATTTTAATGATTCTAATTCTATTAATACACATAATGATGACTTTTTCAACTTAGATAGTTCCACTTTTAGTGATTGTGAGTGTTCTAAAGAACATAAAGTGAAGTAAACAAGTACATAAAGAACATACCTTATATTTTGAGATTTGAGTTGCCCAATCCTCCAAAATTTGGCTTCAAAATATTCAAAAAATTGATCTTTTCGGCAAGTTCCTTCGTGTTCAATATTGAATTCTATATAACTCTAATGGGATTAGTGAAATTTATGACAAATAGGCATATATCATCAAATTCAATTTAAATACATGAAAATTAGCATTGAAACAATATGAAACATGAAACTTTAAGTTCAAATAATCAAATTCTATCCAAAAACATTCAATTTGCCTCTTCTACATTGGAAAACCCAAAAAAGGTGATGGATTAATCAAACAATGATTCTTAAAATGTCAAACACCATGAAAAAGCATTTTCTTGTCCAATAGAACACATGAAAAGCAAGGAATAACTAGCATATGGGGTTTGAATCATGGATCCCACATGCTTTTTGTCCATTTTTTTGCTTTACCAAAACACGCTCGTGTTATAACGCAAGGCATTTTGAAAAGCATGGAAAGTTTATGTCCTTTCATGGATGGAAACTTATAAGTCTTTTAAGTGTTTTTAGTGTTTTACATGTTTAAAGAGGGGAGGGAGAGAGTTAAAGATAGAAATACTTATTTTACCATGTGACCCTAAACCCAACCAACCCTAAACCCTAAATAATGCCCCTAAACCCTAACCCCTAACACCTAAACCCTGAACCAAAGAAACCCTAATCCTCTATCTCTCTATCTCTATCATCCCTCTACCTCTCAATCTCTCTCCCTATGTATTTGGCCATGTCCCTCACTCTCTATCTCCCTATCTCTTCTCTCGATCTCCTTTATATCTTCCTATAGGTTCTCTCTCTAAACCCTAAACCCTATACCTCTAGACCTTAACTCCTAACCCCTAAACCATAAAGCCTAAACCCTAAATTATGCCCCTAAAACTTAACCCCTAACCCCAAACCCTAGACCTAGGAAACCCTAAACCCAAGAAACTCTAAAGCTTTATCTCTCTATTTCTCCCCTATCTCCTTGTCTCTATCATCCCTTTACCCCTCAATCTCTCTCCCTATGTCTTTGGCGATATCTCTCACTCTCTATCTCCCTATCTCTCCCCTTGGTCTCCTCAATATTTCTCTATCAGTCCTCTCTCTCTCCCTCTATACCCTAGACACTAAACCTCTAGAACCCCTAATCCCTAACCCCTAAACCCTAAACCCTAAACCCTAAATAATGTCCTTAAACCCTAACCTCTAAAGCCTAAATCCCAGCAACCCTAAACCATAAACCCAAGAAACCCTAAACCTCTATCTCCCTATTTCCATATCTCTATCATCCCTCTAGACCTCTCAATCTCTCTCCCTATGTCTTTGGCCATGTCTGTCAATCTCTATCTCCCCCATCTCTCCCTTTAGTCTCCTCTATATCACCCTTTCGGTCCTCTCTCTAAACACTAAACTCTATACCTCTAGACCTTAACCCCTAACCCCTAAACCCTAAACCCCAAACCACTAAACCCTAAACCTAAGCAGCCCTAAACCTCTATCTCCCTTTCTCTCCCATATCTACCCATCTCTATCATATGTCTACCTCTCAATCTCTCTCCCTATGTCTCTAGCCATGTCCCTCACTCTCTATCTCCCTATCTCTCACCTCGATCTCCTCTATATACCCCTATCAGTCCTCTCTCTCTAAACCCTAAACCCAAGAAACCCTAAACCTCTATCTCCCTATCTCTATCATCCCTCTACCTCTGAGTCTCTCTTCCTATGTTTATGGCTATGTCCCTCACTTTCTATATCCCTATCTCTCCCCTCGATCTCATATATATCTCCCTATCGGTCATGTCTCTCTAAACCCTAAACCCTATACCTCTAGATCTTAACTCCTAACTCCTAAACTATAAAGCCTAAACCCTAAATAATTCCCCTAAATCTTAACACCTAACCCTTAAACTCTAAACTTGAGAAACCCTAAACCCCTAAATCCTAACCCTAAACCCCTAAACCCTATACCCAAGCAACCCTAAACCTCTATCTCCTTATCGCTCTCCCATATCCCTGTCTCTATCATTCCTCTACCTCTCAATCTCTCTCCCTATGTCTCTGGCCATGTCCCTCACTCTCTATCTCCCTATCTTTCCTATCAGTCTCCTCTATATCTCCATATCAATCCTCTCTCTCTAAACCCTAAGTTACCCTAAACCTCTAAACCTTAACACCTAGCCCCTAAACCCTAAATTACAAACCCTAACCCCTAAATCTGAGCATCCCTAAACCCCTAAACCCTAAACCCAAGCAACCCTAAACCTCTATCTCCCTATCTCTCCCCTATCTCCCTATCTCTATCTGCCCTCTACCTCTCAATCTCTCTCCATATGGCTCTACACATGTCCCTCACTCTCTATTTCCCTATATGTCCCCTCTGTCTCCTCTATCTCTCCCAATAATTATCGGTCCCCTCTCTCTATCTCTCTCTAAACCCTAAACCCAAGCAACCATAACCCCTAAACCCTAAACCTAAGCAACTCTAAACTCCTAAATCCTAAATAATTCCCCTAACCCCTAACCCCTAAACCCCAAACCCTAAACTCATAAACCCTAAATAAGTCCCCTAAACCCTGACCCCTAAACCTTAAACCTGAGCAACCCTAAACCCCTAAACCCTAAATAATTCCCCTATACCCTAACACATAAACCCTAAATAATGCCCCTAAATCCTAACCCCTAAACCTAAGAAACTCTCTCTCTCTCTCTCTCTCTCTCTCTCTCTCTCTCTCTCTCTCTCTCTCTCTCTCTCTCTCTCTCACACACACACACACACACACACACACACACAACCCCAAAACCCTAAACTTGAGCAACCCTAAACCTCTATCTCCCTATATCACTATCGTCCCTCTATCTCCTTTATCTCTCCCTATCTATCTCCTCTCTCTACCTATCTCACTGTCTCTTACCTCTCTCTCCCCTATCATTCCTCTATTTCCCTGTCTCTCCCTCTCCCTTATTGATGAAGGAAATGAAAAAAAGAAAACTAGGACTCTCTTTCTATCTATCTCCCTATCTCTCTCTCTCTTCCTATCACCCTATCTCTCCCTCCTCTCTCCCTTCCGTCTCCACCATCTCTCCCTCTCCCTCTCCCTTATCGACAAAGAATACGGAAACAAGAAATATAGGACATGCAAAGAGGGATGAGGGTAGGAATTGGTAGGATGAAATGGAAACAAGATAAAATGAAAGTTTATTGGATGGGAAGAATGATGACATGAGTGGTGGAAAATAGTAAAATAGGGAAAAATTGGTGGGATCTAAATGGAAATTGGAAAGGAAAAGGAAAACTAGGAAAGTTAGGAAAAGGAAAACTAGGAGGTAGATAGGTCAGAGAGAGAGGGTAGGAGGTAGAGAGGGGAGGGAAGTAGAGAGATAGAGAGAGTAGGAGGTAGAGAGGAGGGAAGTAGAGAGTGAGAGAGAGGGTAGGAGGTAGAGAGGAGAGGGAACTAGAGAGTGAGAAAGGAGGGGAGGGGGAGAGAGAATGATAGAGAGGGGTAATAAGGGAGGGAGTGACATGTTTTATTTCACCATAACATAAGTGTGTTATAATGCGCTCATATTATGCTTTGCCTTGGTAATTTCCAAGCCTTTGGCTTGGATTTGCCTTCAGCTTCCAACCCAAAGGCTTGGACAGTGTTTAGGACATCCAAAGATGTGTTTTTCTAGATTGTAACAAAAATCACATAATCTAGAGCGTGCTCCCCATTAGGTTTGCACTTTTTGCAATGACACGTTTAAAAAATACCACCATAATCTTAAGATATCTGTTAGCTTTCTAACCATATAATTTTTTTCACATTTTGACTATGTTAAATATTTCATCTTTAATTTTTTTTGTTAGTGTATCTGTTTTTTGTCAAAAAGCAATGACTGGTATTTTTGAATTTTTTTAACCATTCATCAAAACTTCAAATAAATTACATTTTAGAAACTAGACTCTATTCTACACGTATTCAAAAATATAATTTTCTATTAGTTTTCAAAAAATTTAGGGGGGGAGCACGCTCAATTTTCTATTTTTTAGGATGTGTCACTTTGAAAATTAGTAATTTAAAATCAGTTATTCATGAAAAAATTATCAGAAAAATTAGGGATAAACTACATGGTGTTAGCAAATTTCTCACTGAAGCAATTTTTCAAATACTAAAAAAAGTTAACATTTTAGGGGGAGCACATCAAATGCTATGTTATTTTTTTCCAAAAAAAATAGGACCAATTTGTGTGCTCCCCCTTTTTGAACCCCTTAATCTCAAACATTTTTGAAAAAAATAATAGTTTAGAAACTAGATTCGGAGCACCACAATTCTTGTTTTTGTTGTATCTTCAAATTTTGAGTGTAACTATCTTCAATTTCTCATCCAACATCAGTCTTTCCTAATTTCAGAAAAAAAAAGTGGAATCTTAAGACCCCCTTTGTTAAACACCTAGAATACTAAGATGGGGAGTGAACCAGTCTTATGTGAGACCACTTATAAATCAAACTTTTAAACCATTCAACATATTTAATTGCAATAAGGGAAATTAAGCATAAAGCAAACAACCACAATTCATAACACATGAACACCAGATTTACGTGGAAAACCCAAGAAGGGAAACACCACAATGAGGATTAGCTCACAATATAAAGTAGTAACAACACCAAATTACAAGAGGCTCACTGCCTAGAAGAAAGGTTCACTGCCAGTGAGCTCACTACCCAAGAACTCACTATCCTAAAAGTAAGAGATAGAAGAGATGGCTCACTGCTAGAGTTGAACTGTAATAATTGCATCTAGCATATGCATGGAGTACAGTTCCAATGAAGCTCAATATTCACCAGAACAACAACATCATCTCTGCAGCAACACTAAAGAATAGTAGACACCTTCTTCTCATTACATCCAGTAGTCTAACACATGAAGGCTTGTATTGCACCACACATCTGCCCACATTGTTATTCACATTGCATCCATCACATGCACACATGATCACGATTCCTTTGACACTCTTTTATATTGTCTTCAACCTTGAGAACATCTTCCAAGGTCAACATCACAATCTTAACACATAAAATTTGAGTTAGGTTTGGAGCTCAACACTCCCACCGTGGAAAGGAATGAAGCAAGACCACAACACACCTTAGCTTGGACCTAAATTCATCCAAGCATGTCACTCCATGCTACTACAATCACCAAAGAAACTCTGTAATTAGTGTAAACACCCAAGGTCAACCAAACCTGTGTTAACATAATGAACTTTTAATTAAACACTTCCTCAATCCAAAAGATGACTTGCGGATCTCATGCAAGGCTTAAAAATAGTCTAGAGTGTTCCAAAAACATCTTAAAACATCTCAAATTCCAACAAATTGCTCTGTAACAACTTTCACCTGCCACACAACCTTATCATGTTCACTTAACAAACTCAAATGTCTTTGTCATACACTTCAACTTGATAAGTCCTCTTCCAGAGCACCAAATCATGACCAACCTCGACTAGAGAAATATAGGAACCTTATAAGTACACCTATCCAGAACCATAAGATCAAAAGCCAGTATGCAGAGAAATGCAGAGCAAGAACAGTTCTCCCAGACACCTTTGTAATACTCAAAAATAGATTCCACACAATAGCGAACACAAATTCCTTTGCACAACCAACCAAAGCACTAAACTTGGAATATAACATCTCTAAACATCTCTTAATAACATATCCAAACTGCAAAGCTAGATATTCAATATAGAGGAAACACGGAGCAAAACCAGAACACTACTCTATAAGCCAAAATGTCACCTTACCACATTGTTTTCTTTCTTAATCAAATTTTCTCAAAAGTACTTGGAAACCAACCATCATAAACATATTCCTAAAATATTCAACACTTTCTCAAGGCAACCAAATCATCTTCAACAAAGTAACTCACTCAAACAACAATAACCTCAACAGTAGACACAGTTGACACCAATGACAACATAAGCTTGTTGACATCAATGACAACAACAATAGCACATACTTGCAACACCCTTTTCATCCCCCATCTTTGTACACTTACCCTTATGCAAGATCCTGACTCCATGGACTTACTAGATTGAGTCCTCAAATCGGACCCTAACAAATATCCTGAATTCTTGGTCTAAAATGGTGCTCATATACCCAACCAACCTTCCACATCACAACCATCATCTTCAAACAATATCCCTAACACATCTCAACCTTTGTCCTCGAACACTACCACATCAACTACATCAACCCCTATCTCTACATCAATGTCGACCATAACCACATCTACTCCCCAAATCACTCTGAACATCCCTAACAACACCACATACAAAAGTGATTCCACAAGTCTACCTCAATTTGATGTCAAAACTATAGCCTTCATGACGTAATTATTTTCCCAACCACCTTACAACAGATTCAACCATAATCCATGCAACAACTTTTCATCTAATTTCACTTACATACAACCACCCATCTCTAAACCTCCCATTTCGCAACCACCCATTGTATCATCTTCTATCCAATCCTTACAAAATCAAAAACAACAACAAATCCCACCCCACATGGAGTTTCTAGTATATTTTCTACTCATAGGTGAGCCTTCCCTTCTTGGAATAGTTCCCATGTTTAATTGAGCCACTAGTTTTCCCATAACCTCTGTTAACTCTTTCTGAGCCGAGTTGATATATTCTAAGGTATTATGGAATTGCTCCACTCTTTGTTCATCTTTTAACTTTTGTTTTAACTTCTTTCTTTTAGCTACATGATTTCTTCCTCAAAGTTTGACTCTTCAACTTGCAACTTCCTCTATTCTTGTTTGAGATATCTAATTTCACTATCACTAGGAAACTTCCACTCTTAATACCCTACAAGCTAGAAAGATTGTGGATCTAATATCACTGTTATGTCCCCTTACTAGAATTAGTAGAAAATTATTAAATTTAAACATAGTTCTTAAAATGAAACAACTTTTTATATTTTTATATATTCCTGCAAAAGCTAGTTAAACATTTTTTTTGACATTTTTTCTAAAATATGTTTGGAAATCTACAAAGGAACAAATGGAAACTTATATTGCAATAAAATCACTCAATGACATTATAAAGTATTGAAATGGTCCAACTATATTAGATTTAGATCAATTACAAAATTGGGGCTAAAACCCTTACCGAAAACTACACAGATTTTGCTGGCCCAACATATAGCATAACTTCATGATAATAATATGCTAATTAAAAACACTCTAGTACACTCATATAACATGTCAAACTCCCACAAAACACCTACAAACTCATGCAACAAACCCACAAATCCTAAATCTTAAATCTCCACACTATCACACCTTGTTCTAAAAAGTAGACATATTTAACATTTTATTTCATGCAGACTGAGAGAGTAGATGCTGCAATTATTACGATTAATATAATATTGTGCTAGCTATTAAACTTCATGTGAATTATATTATTTTATATGAAATGAATATTGTATGTGATTATATTAGTATAAACATGGTTAAATGATGTAATGGACTAACTACTGTTGTACAATGAGATGGATGTAGGAACAATGTTTTTCCCATCCCATAAGAGGGAGAGCATCACCAGGGAGTGGGTGATAGGTCACATGAATTCAGTGATCATTTTTCCATCTAAGAACCACACACACTTAGTATTCATATTGCCTCGGTATGCATTTGATTTTTCATATTCTACTCTTTCATCGATTTGATCTCGATTGGAGTCGTGATCTTAGCTTGATGACTATTTCTCACCATATATGTTTTGTGAGAATTATGTAGTCATACATCAATGCTAATGTCTCATCATTTGGTATTTTGCATTTGAGCCCCAATTTTATGTTTTTCCCTCTTGATCAAGAGATCCTTGGACTTAATATTTATCTATTTAAAGTTATTACTTTATTAGTTGATATTAATGTCATTATTAATATGATGACTATTTATAATATTATTTTTACTCCCAAGCAGAGCAGAGAATAAATTATTGTTGGGTGAGTGAAGGATCATGACGGGCCAAACACTACCCCTAAGTGGCAATGTAAATGTGAAAAACATACTTAAGTAAATTCATGTCCAAAATTGAATGAGTTACCTACATAATCTAGAAAGAAGGTAGTAATAAAAGTTGTAATAAATTGAATGTAGTTTATAGGCTACTACCTTTTTTTTTTTAAATTTTAAAAATAGTTTGGTGAAAAATGGATATTTCAATGAAGCACTACTAAAATTTTTAGAAAAACGTAAAAAGTAGGTGTCATTCCGGCCAACCTAAGTATGGGAAAAAGATAATATTTTTCCTCCATGATTTGGATTCAAGTAAAGGACACATGAATGGATGTGGCACATATTTTTTTGAATTTTTTAAATAAATAAATAATTATTTATGAATTTTTTACTATGACTTTTTTAAAATATAAAAATTAACTTTCCAGCCAACCTAACTTGGTCAAAAATATATGAAACTCAAAAATTTTAAATTTTAATGTATACCCAATATACCCTAAAATGTGACACATCTTTTAGATTTAAAAAAGGATTAATATGTTGAAAGTTATGGATGTTTTTCAATATGTATATTATCAGGAAATTAGACATAGCGTATGTAGAAAATTAATAAAAATTACGTATTAAAAATATTATGAGTTGTATATTATATTTTTAGAATCTTAATAGATTCCTCTAAAAACCCTTTTCATTTGATTAAATTTAGTTACAAAAAAGTCTGTCAGCTTTAAGGATGAAAATGTGGAAAATTTCAGGATAACATAAATGAGTGGTTTTTCAAGTTCATTTTGCAAGTTTTGGGACTCACACTTGCCTAAATATGAGGTAATCCTAAGGCATTTTTGGAGGAAATCCATATTTGAGCTAGAAATATTAACATGCTTTCCATCCAAATCTAAATATTAGTCTAAATATTAGCACTTTTTCATCCAACAAGTATTTTCTCCATTGCGATTGTTTGGCCCATCATGATCTCTCACTCCCCTGTTTCTTCTATATTTCTTTCTCACCCAAATTTCTGAGTGGAGGGAATAGACCCTTCCCCCACTACCCAATGCTTCCTATATTCCTAAAGGGATAGGAGGGAACAATCACTCCCTCAATCCTAACATATAGGCATGGGCGTAGTGTGGGAAGAGAATTCAATTTTTAGTTCTTCAAAATGAGTCTTGATTGATAAGCATCAATGAGTCTAAAAATATAGGAAGGTTTTATGCTTCAACTGGCCATTTTGAGGAGTCAAAAACAACATGATAGAGGCATTGTTAAGCTCTCATACTGCATGGAGTAATGTTGTAGGAGTAAAGTTTAAATCTCAAGCCATTGCATTTGCATTCCCAGGTTCTTTATTGAATTCTAATTATTATAACGTATCTTCATTTCTCTTGAAGGATTAAGCAATGAATAGTAAATGTATAAGTTGGAATGATTATATTTAGACTATATACAATGTTGATACATGGTTGCACATCCTTGCAACTATGTAAATGGTTGAAAGATTTTGTAATCTTAACATTGTTACTCAAGACCATCTAGGATAGTTATTATCTCAAGCCAAGAGCCTTTCTCTCAAATTTGTTCTTATTAGAGTCAGGCCAAACTTTTATTTCAAAGACTAGATATGTATTAAACACTGAAACCATCCCTAAGTTGGCATGCATCACAAAAAGCGAACAAGAGATGTTTGTAGGAACAAACTACATATGTTTATTTCAGTGTTAAAGAATCCTTTTCTTGAGCCATAGAGACCATGGAGAAATGGTCAAAACCTTCTTTTCCAATATCTTGTATTGAGATGAGATACAAAATCATTGTTCCTTTTGTATAAGATCGAAGGATATGTAAATACCTCTGTGTTTAATAAAGGATGAAAGGCCATTATTTTTCCTAAACCTATAAAGGTTAACTGTTAAACATTTTGAGTGAGATCAACTATGGAATGGTCATCTAAGATAAGTATATCTCTAGTAAAAATTCATTGAATGACCATTTTCCTTCTTAAACCTATAAAGGTTAACTGTTAAACATTTTGAGTGAGACCAACCATGGAATGGTCATCTGAGAAAAAATTATCTTTGCTAAACTAAGGTCGATAGCCTAATGCTATTGAATCCATGGTTAAAGATTGAGATCCATGTATTTTGATTGCCACTGTATAAATATAATGTCATGGAGATAACTAATCAATATACGAGATCAAGAGCCGAGTGTTAATGTAACTTTGGTTAATTAAGAAATATTGACTTAGCAGGTAGTTTTATATAGCCGCAAGACTAGATAATATAATCTATATGTGTAGTAGAAATGAGAAGATATTCTATGTGAAACCAATGTTACTTCAATCTATAATAAACTTTTGTAACTAAGAATAGTCACAAGTTATATTGATAGTGGCTAAGTATAGCCAATGCCTTGCCGATGGAAATACTAAGGCAAATTGATATATATATATATATAAGTGTAATTTATCATTGACAAAAAATAATCTTTTACTTAAAATATCTTCTTGATATACAAATGTGAAAATAATAAATGTGATGGATTAGTTAAACTATATTGATGACCTCGACAAGTAGTAAGTAGATTGTAAATTTAGACTAAGGAGAATGCTCCTTGGGTGGAAAGGACATAGTGACCAAAGTCAACATATAGATCTTGCATATCTAAAAGATTGAATACTAAATATATCCACGAGCATGAAATCATGTTTGACTAGACATCAAGTAGAATGACAGGTAGTCATAGACTCGAGATTGCAAGGATGCAAAGAGGGGCTCGATGCAAGTACATTTAAGTCACCCAAGCTCTATCCCATACCTATTTAATATACCTATAGTAATTATGGGTTTTGCATAATGTCGAATAGAAAGATATAGGGTAAACATATCAAAGTATGTTAATTTATTAGTAACTGAAATATAGTAATTATTTTCTCCAAGTTGAGAAAAGAGTGTGTGAACATATGACTTATTTATATGATCAAATTTGGCTAAAGTAATGCAAAATCATTGCTTGCATTGTTGGTTCATTGTGTTTCTAGGTAGCTTGAACTGTTAGAGGGTTGTACATAGCTAGAGATAGACTAGGAGTTTTAAATCCAATAGTTCTTAAGCTAGGACAGTACACTAGTTCTCAAATGGCACATAGAATCAATTGATTCTCATTATCTATAAACTCATGAATGGAAGGGCCACTTCCCATAGGAGGGTATGCAAGAGACAATTGGTCTATAGTTGGAGGAAAAGCACCAGGGTGATGCTCTCTGTCTTTTATTTGACTGCCAAAGACCTGTGAGCAAAAGACATCATTTCTTTGTATATGTATTTATGTAAAAATTGTAAGTTGCATGTAAAGAGACCATCAGATGATATATTATTTCATGTATCTTGTAAATTCAAATGTATCTACTTTAGTTCATATGATTAAAAATAGAATTATGAGATTGTAGCATTTATTGCTTAAATTTTTTTTGAAAGTTTTTATTAGCATTTCATTTGGGGATATTACATATACTATTAGAGCTACCAGGTTCAACACTTGGACCTAGGTGATCATTGCATATTTTCACAAACCGGAAAAATTATGATCATGTTAAAATGATTGTTCTTGTGCTAGAATGGAAAGAAAGAGAAGAACATGAAAGAAATCCAAGAAAACAAAATCTAGAAACATGCCTAAGAAAGAGTCTTCTCCTAAGCCAAAAATAAAAGAACTAGTGAGCTACGTAAATTGGGCTTGGCTCACTTATTTTGAGACGTTGGGTAATGCAATCAAAGTTCTTTTAAGATCAGTAAACCATCCGTCCACCTAGATTTGCCTTTTGAGTGTGGTTGGGATGCACCTGTGATGGGAAAGGAGGTGCTGGTTGAGTACTCATGAGTACATCCACCCTCTAAATTTGTGTTTGTTGATTCTTATGGGGAAGAGGAACTCGAGGAAACTCCTCTGTCTAAAAGTGATATGTACATATTTTGTACTTTAAAACAGAAAAGTTTTGTATTTGAAAAAGATGTAAAATCTATTATAAGAATGAAACAAATTTTGTCTTTTTGAATAAAAGTGACATTTTGAAATGATTCTAAAATTTTTTGCATTTATGAACTTGCGGTGTTAAGCATTATAAAGTTCATTGTTTGATTAAAAATTTTATACAAATGTTAGGTGTGGAAAATACTACCATGGTACACACCATAAACCAACCAGAGAGGAGCCAAAAAGGTTCCAGTTTGGAAAGAAACCCAATGGAAAAACTTGACCAAATCTTGTTTGTGTTAAATGAAACAAAATTAAGGTTGCAAACTCTAGAACATGAAGTTAGAGGAGTAGAAAACAATAGTGAACATCATTTTGAGAAAGGGTAAGGAAACATTCATGAAGAACTTTTTTAGAGTGAACCAAGAGAGAGTAAACAAGATTCTCAAGTCCCTAGTGAAATAAAATCCCACCTCACTAATGAGTTAGAAAGGGATATGAAAAAGATCATACCCCTAAGTTTGATGGAACTATGACTAGTGATGCAGCTGAGGCTTGGCTAACAGAAATGGAAAAATATTTTGAGATTAGAAATCACTTTGAGATCACTAAGGTAGTTTGGGGAGCATATTACCTAGTCAGAGAAGCATCCACATGGTGGATGAATACCAAAATGGAATTGGGACTAAGTTCCCTAAGTTTGACCTAAAATCAGTCCATGGACCTTTTTAGAAAAAGATGGTTACCACAACTATATTTTGATCAAAAACTAACTTCCAAAACTTGCACCAGGGAGACATGATAGTTACAGAGTATTGGAAAAAATTCACTAGTTTGTTGATATATGCACCACAATATCAAAAGGAAGAGAGATTTAGGGTAAGGAAATTCATTATGGGCTTGAATTCTCAAATAGGAGGAGAGGTAGATGTCCATGAACTAACAACCATGGAATAGGTCTTTGAGAAGGCCATCAAACAAGAACAAAAACTTAAGTCTATCTCAACTTGCCAGGAAAAATCCCATAAGAAGTATAGTTGGAATCATTCATCCACCTTCAAAAAGAAAAATAGAAATCAAGGTTCTAAAGGGAAAAAACTATGGTAAAGATTCCATGCATCACGGAAATGAAATCAAGGAAGAAAACAAAGAAAATATTTCTAAAAAAAATGATGATAATCCCAACTAACCTTTAGTAAAGAAAGGTCCTCCTGGATGGTGTTTTACTTGTGGAGGAGACCACTATGGTAATCAGTGTCCTACCAAGACCCCAGGAAACCCATATTGTGGTAACTTTTTGCCATTGTAGAAAATGGGTTTCCAGCAAAGGATTCATGCCATCCTAGACAACCGATAGGCTTAATACCAAAGCACCCCAATTGAAACTACAGGTAATTTATTTAGCATTCCAATTACCATTCTCATAGATATTGGTGCAATAGAAAATTTTATCACTCCTAGTTTACTCAATAGAATACCTAGAAGAGTTGGGTTCATGGAAAACCCATGCATAGTAGAATATGTAAACAAGTCAAGAGCTTAGGTAGAGCAATGCCTGTTTGAAGCTAGATTGAGCCTACCCTCTTTTTCTATCAAAGTGAACTTGTATGTGGCCCCACTAGGGTCCTATGATATTATCCTAGGAATGAACTAGTTGTGCTAGCATAGAGAAAGAGTAGATTTCTTCTATAAGACATTGGAATGTCTTGATGATGTTGGTAACCACGTCTTGGTTCAAGGAGTGCAACAAGAAATGAAAATTAGACAAATTTCCACAATGCAATTGAAAAATGTTGGGATAAGGTGCCATTAACCTTGTAAATACCAATATTGTATTTATTCCATTTTATTATTAATTTGTAATTACCCATAAGGGAATGAGGTAGTTTTCATTGGTAGTGGTAATTTTAGAGTCACCAGAGGTAATTATGGAGTGACATTTACTGTTTGCAAATGTAAAAACTCAAAGTAAATGAGTGTAGGTGCCACCTTGGGAGAATATACTATTTTTAGCATGTATGATGCATGCCTTAATGTTTGGTGGGTGTATGTAAAGAATCTCTGACAGCTACAAGTTGTCATAAGATTCTATGACACTATGACGCATATGATAGATATTAATGAGTTCTAAGTTGCGATGTTTATCCCAAGGTTCCTATCTTGGAAAGATACTCTTTGGTGGAATCTATGGTGGTTATGATGCATCATAAGATGTTGTAAGAGGCCATCCAACCTTGCATGGTTGTTTTTGGACAAGTGTAAGGTGCTTGTAAGATGGCAATTAATATTTACAAGTTGGAGATTCTCATGAGAGAGAAAGTGAACACCTAGGGAGGTGTGAGAGCACTTCTATAAATATTTTTCCATGTATTTGTTTTTGCAATACAAGTTTTAGATACTCATATGTTGCCAGAATGTTGTTGGATTGAAGCCTAAAGGAGAGATTGGTGGTGGTGTTGTATTGTATAATCATTTTCAGATTAATACAAATATTGGGCCTCTTTCCTATGTGGAATTTTTTACCCAAAAGGGTTTTCTCCATGTTAAAAATCGTGTTATGTGTTTAGATGTCTGATTTTGCATTTCTATGAATCATAGTTTCTTTTTCATGTTATAATCTCCATAGATAATACACAGTAAAAGACTGCAGAAATTTATTTTGAATAAGATTTCCATTGAGTACTAGTATTTCTTTCATTCCTAACATTTGGTATCAGAGCCTGGCCAGGTATGAATCTTGGGTGGTGGTGTGGAAGTTGTAGTTGCAATGGGAGATTTGGTTGCATTTGTTTTGTAGACCTTGTGTTGATATTATGGTTGCATCCACTATTGCATCAACCTCTCAATTGGACATTGATCATTTCAATGCAACAGGATATGAGTTGTGGAAGATGAAAATGGTGGATTTGTTGGAAGAAAGAAACCAGTTGTTAGTGAGTCAAAAAGAGAAGAAACCTGATGATGTCTCTCTCAATGAGTGGGATAGACAAGATAAGAAGGCAGGAGGAACCATATGTTGTGTCTTTCAAACTCTGTCCTGTCGAATGTCACAAAGGAAGAGACCGCACATAAATTATGGATTCGGTTGGGTGAGATCTAACAAGCCAGGAGTATGGTAAATAAACTTTATTTAAAAATATTTTTTTTTTCCATGAAAATGCAAGAAGGTGAATCAGTTGTGGAGCATTTAAATTTTTTTAATTTGTTGTTGAGTCAACTTGCATTAGTAGATGTTGATGTTAGTGAGAAAGATAAATGTATCTTACTTCTTTGTTCTTTACCTAAGTCTTGGGAGAATGTTATCCTAGCTATCACTGCTAACCTCACAGATCCCAAGTTGGATACCCTTGTTTTAGTTCTATTGTCATAGGAATTGAGGAAGAAGAGTTTAGATAGTTTAGGGGATGCTCTCAGTGTCAGGGGGAGATCTATGGAAAGACAACTGAAAGGAGATCATAAAGGGGCTAAGGACAAGTCCAAGGGTTGTTATAAGACTCATGGGAAGAAGAACAGAGTTAAGTGTTAGAACTGTGGTAAAAGGGGACATGTGAAGAAGGACAGAGACCCAAAGAAATAGTTGGGGGTCATCCCACAATAATGGGTTACACTTTTTGGCCAAACTTGACATTGAAATCAACATTTTGAACTAAATCTTCACATTCTAACACCTATAGCTGCTAAATCGTTAGGAATTTGAAGATGATGCGAACTAGTGATTTATGAGTTTTTATTTGTAGATTCTAAATATATTTTTTTAAAAAAAATTGGAGCTAAATTATAAAATTTTTTGTGTCTCCTTTGATAACTAGTTTTTAATAGTAAACAACATTTTTTTAAAGTGATGTGTATTCTGTAGCACATAACTTTTTTTCTACAAAGGATAAAATTCTGATTCTTTTGAATTCTGATTGGTAACACTGATATATAGGGCATGTATTTGGTTTCATAATGTTTTGTTGAATATTTTTTTAAAATTAAGTTTTGAAGTCAAACCAATTATAATTTAGACATAGGTGTATTCCGTAAAACATAACTTTTTCTGTATGTATCAAAATTCAATTTTTCTTTTTCTGTTGAAACAAAGACATCAATACCTAGGGCATAGATATTTTTCAAAATTTTTTTTACTAATTTACTAATTTTCCATGTGTGTAGAACAGAGAACTTGATGTTGGGTGAAAAACCTACATTCACAAGAAATAATAAATAAATATAATAATCAAATTAAATATATTTTAATTTATACTTTTTGTGAAGCTTATCATAAGGACTACATACTTACAAAACATAAATTTTAAATGAATTCATTTGGTCCCCCAAAAGGTAAATCAAAAGTGGTTTTTTATCAGCATTTTGATAGGTGTAGAGGAGACTCCATTATAGGTATGGTTTAAAACTAGTGGGGTTCTATCCAAGGGGGTTTGAATCTAACGGGGTTTGATCAAACCCTCTTCAATGAAAATCTTTTAAATGGAACCTTTCAAGGCTTAAATCATTATATTTTCTAAAAATATGTGATTTTAACAAAAATCAGGATGTCCCAGAAAGTGTAACCCATTATTGTGGCAGCACCCTGGGAGAATGCTTCTGATAAGTCCTTGAATGCAAGTGAAGATGTGTTAATTTTTGCATGTAATGTTGTTTCTAATGATCAATTGTTGGTTGACTTAGGATGCTTGTTTCATATGACCATGCATAAGGAATGGTTCTCCACATATGAGAAATATGATGGAGGTAATATCTACCTTGGAGACAACTCTACTTATCCGATAGTTGGGAAAGGCAAGGTATTGTTGTGTTTCAGTGATGGGAGGATTAAAACCCTCCCTGATGTTTATCATGTTCCTGGATTAGGTAGAAATTTGATTCTTATTTCAAAGTTGAATGATTTGGGAATGCATGTGACTTTTGACAAGCATGGTTGTAGATTGGTGAGAGGGAACTTGGTGGTAGTGAAGGGGAAGAGATTGGGAAACATGTTCAAGCTTGAAGCCACTACAGTTTGTAATGCCTCCTATGTATCTGAGGCCAGTACTAAAAATACATGTATGATGTGGCATCGTAGATTGGGTCACACAAGCAATAATGTATTGAAAACTATTAAGAATAAAAATTTGTTGGATGGTTTCTCCTATTCTGATAAGTACTTTGATTTTTGTGACCATTGTGTGTTTGGTAAACAAAATAGAAAATTATTTCCTTCAGGAAGTAATAGAGCAAAAGAGTAGTTAAAAATTATTCATATGGATGTGTTTGGGCCTGTGGATAATGAATCTATCAAAAAATCTCATTATTTTGTTACCTTCATTGATGATGTGTCCATATTTACTTGGATTTATTTTATGAAACACAAATCTTAAGTCTTCACTAAGTTTAAAGAATTCAAAGTCTTAGTAGAGAACAAAATAGGTTTGAAGATAAAAATATTAAGATCTGACAATGGAGGGGAATATTACTCTAAGAAATTTGATGAGTTTTGCAAGAATGCAAGTATTATCAGACAACAGACAACTTAGTATACACAACAACATAATGGTGTTGTAGAAAGGATGAACCGAACAATCATGGAAAGGGCCAGAAGTATGCTGAGTGATACACAATTGGATAAATGCTTTTGGGTAGAGGCTGTGTGTACTGCTTGCTACTTGATAAATAGATCTCCTTGTAAGGCTCTTGATTCAACACCTTATGAAGTGTGGATAGGTAAGAAACCTTCTATTTCACATTTAAGGGTTTTTGGTTGTGAGGCTTTTGTTCATGTGCCTAAGGAAAAGTGATCTAAGTTGGATCCAAAATATGAAAAGTGTACATTCATTTGATATGGTGATAATGTTGAGGTTATAATCTTTGGAATCCACTAACCCGCAAGATTATCTTTTCTAGAGATGTTATTTTTCAAGGAACATAGATCTATTTCTGAACCTAAGCAGCCAAAAGAAAAAGATGAAGAGATAAAGAGAGTACACTTTGAGTTAGATCAACAAGATGAACCTCAGGAAGAAGAAGATGATAGATTGGGGGGTGAAGAAGAAGAAGAAGAAGAAGATTCAAGTACTTCTGATGAAGATGAATCTATTGTTATAGAAGAATTTGGAACATATGATCATGCAGAAGAAAGAGTTGAGACTCTTACTCCACCCTTGAGGAGATCCCCAAGACAACAAAATCCAATTGACAGGTATAGACCACCAGATTTATGTTGTGTATTTTCTTTATTGAGTACTAACGATGAGCCTAGATCCTACAGGGAAGCTATTATTTTAGATGATAGTGAGTCTTGGCGGTTAGCCATGTAGGAGGAGATGATGACATTAGACTCTTGTAGCACCTAGGATGTTGTTCGTTTTCCAAAAGGAAGAAAGGCCATAGGCTGTAAGTGGGTCTTCAAGAAGAAGTTTGGAGTAGATGGGTCATTGGAGAAGTATAAGGCTAGACTCGTAGCCAAGGGCTACTCCTAGAGAGAGGGAGTTGATTTTGGTGAGATTTTCTCTCCTGTTGCTAAGTTGACTTCTATTAGATTTCTTTTATCCATTGCTGCAGCATATGATTGGGAGATTGAGCAAATGGATGTTAACACTGTGTTCTTACATGGAGATCTTGAAGAAGAAATTTATATGCAACAGCTTAAAGTTTTTGAGGTAAAAGGAAAAGAACATTGGGTTTATAGGTTGAAGAGGTCTCTCTATGGTTTGAAACAGTCCCCTAGAATGTGGTATCAAAAGTTTGGTTCATTGGTTTTGAAATTGGGTTTTGTTAGAGGCGAGGAGGATCATTGTGTTTACATTTATTATATTGATGATTCTATATTGGTTATTGCATTGTATGTTGATGACATGTTATTTTTTAGCAATACTAAGGGTATGATCAATGAGCTTAATGCCCAACTTTCAGGTGCATTTGATATGAAGGATCTTGGTACTGCTAGGTATATTTTGGGAATGGAGATTAGAAGAGACAGAGGTAATAGAAAGCTTTGGTTGTCACAAAGTAAGTATGTGAACACTATTTTGCAGAGATTTAGTATGCAGGACTGTAACCTAGTTAGAGTTCCTTTACCCATTGGTACTAAGCTTTCATTAGAAATGTGTCCAAAGATTGGGGATGATCTTGAGGATATGTCTAATGTGTCATATGCTAGTGTTTAGGGAGTTTGATGTATGCAATGGTTTGCACTAGGCCAGATATTGCCCAAGCAGTGGGAGTTTTGAGCAGATTTATGTCTAACCTAGGTAGACAACATTGGAATTATACAAAGAAGGTGCTTAAATATCTTGCAGGTACTCCTGATTATTATTTGGTTTATTTTGGTACTAATAGTGCTGATAAATTTTTGGACATATAGGGTTTTGTTGATGCAGATTGAGTAGGTGACTTGGATAGTCGAAGGTCCACTAGTGGCTGTGTTTACTCTATTTGGAGGAGCAGTGAGTTGGACGAGTAAGAGGCATCCCATAGTTTCTTTGTCCAACACAAAAGTAGAGTATATGGCTGCTACACATGTCTCTAAGGAGGTAGTTTGGTTGAGGAGATTGTGTACAGGTATTGGTTTTGATTGCATGATCATTTAGAGTGGTTATGATAGCCAGAGTGTTATTTGTTTGTCCAAGAATCCTATGTATCATGCTCGGACTAAGCATGTTGATGTTCAGTATCACTTTGTTCGAGAGTTGGTTGCAAATGGATAGATTGAGCTAGAAAAGATACACTTAGGA
Organism: Cunninghamia lanceolata; assembly: GCA_027924645.1. Classification (NCBI taxonomy): domain Eukaryota; kingdom Viridiplantae; phylum Streptophyta; class Pinopsida; order Cupressales; family Cupressaceae; genus Cunninghamia; species Cunninghamia lanceolata. Next base: position 3,096,568 of record BSBN01000925.1, on the reverse strand, counting down.
TAATGTTGCAGATTCATTGACCAAACCTGTGAGCACAGAGAAGTCTATGTGGTGTAGAGATGCCATGGGCCTTGTTTCTAGTGCTTGATTATTTTCATTTGATTTCCTATGGGTTGATTTACAATGTATAATGTCAAGTGGGAGAATGTTGGGATAAGGTACCATTAACCTTGTAAATCCCAATATTGTATTTATTCCATTTTATTATTTGTAATTTGTAATTACCCATAAGGGAATGAGGTAGTTTTCACTGGCAGTGGTAATTTCAAAGTCACCGGAGGTAATTACGTAAGGACATTTGTTGTTTGTAAATGTAAAAACTCAAAGTAAATGAGTGTAGGTGCCACCTTGGGAGAATATGTACTATTTTAGCATGTATGACACATGTTATAATGTTTGGTGGGTGCATGTAAAGAATCTATGACAATTGCAAGTTATCATAAGATTCTGTGACACTATGATACATATGATAGATATTAATGAGTTGTAAGTTGCTACGTTTAGCCCAAGGTTCCTATCTTGGAAATATGCTCTTTGACGGAATCTATAATGGTTATGACATGTCATAAGATGCTGTAAGAGGCAAGATTTAGTCTTGGGAACCCAACCTTGCATATTTTGTTTGGACAAGTGTAAGGTGCTTGAAAAATGGCAATTAATGTTTACAGGTTGGAGATCCTCATTAGAGAGAAAGTGAATACCTAGGGAGGTGTGAGAGCACTTCCATAAATATTTTCCCATGTATTTGTTGTTGTAATATAGGTTTTAGATAATCAGGTGATGTCGTAATGCTGTCAGATTGAAGACTGAAGGAGAGATTGGTGGTGTTGTTGTATTGTACAATCATTTTTAGATTAATACAAACATTAGGCCTCTTTCTTGTGTGGATATTTTGACCTGAAAGGGTTTTCTCAATGTTAAACATTGTGTTATGTGTTCAGATTTCTGATTTTGCATTTCTATGAAGCATAGTTTCTTTTTCATGTTACAATCTCCATTGATAATACATAGTAAAAGATTGCAAAAGTTTATTTTGAATCAAATTTCTGTTGAGTAGTATTGCTATCATTTCTATCAAAAAAAGCCAAGTGGAAGGCTTGTAAGCTGTTCACAGTCAAGATGGAAGAATTGAATGAGAAAGGTGAGGATCTAGGAAAAACAAATAGACCCTCAATGGAAGATTATCCTTTTTTTTTAAGAGTCTTAGGATGTACTTCCTAAAGACCTTCCAGGATTGCCCCAAAAATGGAATTTGATTTTTTGATTGACATCATTTTTGGTTACGGACCTATGTCGAAGGCACCATACCAAATGACCACAACTGATTTAATGGAGCTAAATCCCAACTTCATGAATTGCTATCAAAGAGTTTGATTTGATCTAGTGTATCACCATGGGGAGTACCATTGATCTTTGTCAAAAATAAGGATGGTACCCTATGTTTGTGTATTGATTATGGTATACTTAATAAGGCAACGATAAAGACCAAATATCCTTTTTTGCACATAGATGATCTTTTTGATCAAATGCGAGGAGCAATTATATTTTCAAAGATTGATTTGAGATCTAGCTACCATCAACTAGGGATAAAGGATGAAGATATCTATAAAACAACCTTTAGAACAAGGTATGGGCATTATGAATTCATAATTTTACCTTTTGGGTTGACCAATGCCCTAGTAGACTTTATGAATCTAATGAACAGTGTCTTCCAAGATTGTTTGGATAAGTTTATGTAAGTCTTTCTTGATGATATCCTAATTTACTCCCGTAATGAGGAAGAGCATTTCAAACATTTGCAAACAGTCTTACAATGCCTTAGAGAGCATAACATGTATGGTAAGCTATCCAAATGTGCCTTCTTTAAAAAGGAAGTTCAATATCTAAGCCATATACTTTTTACAAATAGAATTGCATCAGATCCTTCTAAGACAAAGGTGGTGCAGGAGCACCCTAGCAAGTACATGCCTCCATGAGGCCATATTGGTCTTGTATTCAATTTTGATGTTGTAATAAGGCCCAAAAGGCCACATTGATGATGTCATTAGGTTATTTGAGTCATTTTTGGGAGGTCATTTATGTCAAATTTGCAAAAAATGTAAAGTTCCACAAATGCAACAAATGGAAGTTGAAGAGTTGTAAGGTAGTTGGTTGGTTAAGGAAGTTAGAAAGGTTATATTAAGCATAAATATGCATTCTAAGAGTCATTTTGTACAGTGGAGGATGAGTAGAGATGAAAAACATGAAGTTTTATTAATAAAGAATATAGTTTGCATGCTTATGTCTTTGTTTTCTGAAGTTTCAATTGTTTACTTGTTGTTCCCTTGAACAATACGGCCCTGCACAAACATGTCAGGGCATGAGAGTTGTTAGAAGTGAAAGAAGGTTGAATCTATTTTCCATTGCATCTTGTTTAATTCAATTTCATGTAAGAATGAGTGAGTTATGATCATTTTTTGTGAAAACTATTTTTAAACTGTCAAACCCTCATCCAGGGTAATAGTGAGCATTCAAAATTATGTTTCTCCTAGTTTATCAATGGAAAGTGCTAAAAACTGGTGAAATAGTAGTTCTATATGTGTTCTCTTAGATTCTAAGGATTCCAGAGTTTATGGATAAGGTTTGTTCCTATTTCTAACATGCCCTAGTGTTGTTCTACTCTATTTCAGACTAGTAAAAGGCAGAAAAACTTGAAATCTTGATGTTTTATTATGGATTTAACATCGTCCATGGTGGTTTTAGGTTGTGAAAGGTAACCATTGAATTTTTTACACATTATTTAAGTTAAACTTGGCAAAATAATGAAGGCTTACACCCTCAACCAACTCTCTCCTGCCAATACTGAGTATGGCAGTCACAGTCATGACTGAGAATGAGTCCATTTTATGTTCTAACAATGCTTGTAAACCCTAGAAGGGTGTGGAATAAGATGTTTTAAGTGTTTTCAATCCATAGTAAAGGTTCCAAGATCCTTGTAATGGGAGAATACCAAGAAGATACCAAGATGACAGTTTGAGATGCCTAAATCAGGCTTAAGGGTAGATTACCAGTCATTATTTGGGGTTTTTGTTATAAAACAACACATGCTAGTTTTCAAATATATTTTCAAGGGTCCCAAAAGGTATCATATCATGTATTTAATTCATGGTTTTAGTGCTTAGATTCAATGGTATGGACTGACTGTCCCAAGTGAAGGACTAGTAGTTTGTGAAGGCACTAAACCAAAGTAGCTAAGTCTATGTTCTTGATGATCATGTGTGGTCTTGTCATATCGTATACATCATTTCAAAGCCATTCTATGTGTTTGTTGGCATAGATTGAGGAGTTGAAGCAAGTTTTGAGTTTGTAATCCTTGAAGAGTTCATTTCAAGTTGAAAAAGAGATAGACATCTTAGCCCATTATTATGAAATATGTTTCCAATGTTTTGATTGCCTCCTAGTTTTGCATCAAAAGGCTACCCTAGAATGACCTACAACAAAAAATATGCATGAAGTTCATAGTTTTAAGGGCTTGACTAGATATTACAAAAAGTTTGTTTTGAACTTTTCAAGGATTGCTCACCCCATTACTTCTTTGTAGAGAAAGGGTAAACATTTTGAATGGTTAGAAAAGTGTGAAGAGGACTTCAATATCCTTAAGAGGAAGTTAACTTAAGCACCAATCCTTCGAGTTCTAGATCCAAAAGGTCTCTTTGTAGTTGTAATGGATGCTTTTAGAGAAGGATTAGGAGGAGTATTAATGCAAGAAAGGCCTAGTAGGGGCCTATGAGTCTAGGAAGCTTAGGTTGATGAATATTTCTTACCACGTATGTTTTGTGAGAATTATGGAGTCATACATCAATGCTAATATCTCATTGTATGGTATTCATCTTTTCAGCAAAGATTTTATGTTTTCACCTCTCGATTAGATCCTTGGACCTAATATTTAGCTATTTAAAGTTATTACTTTATTAGTTCATATTAATGTCATTATTAATATGATGACTATTTATAATTTCATTTTTACTCCCAAGCATAGGGGAGAATAAATTATTGTTTCTTATATATTTCTCTCACCCAAATTTATGAGTGGAGGGAATAGAACCTTCCCCCACTAGCCAACACCTCCAATATTCCTAGAGGGATAGGAGGGAATAATCACTCCCTCAATCCTAGAATATAGGCATGGGCATGATGTGGGAAGAGCATTCAGGTTTTAGTTCTTCAAACTGAGTCTTGATTGATAAGCATCAACACGTTTAAAAATATAGGATTTTTTATGCTTCAACTAGGCATTTTGACGAGTGAAAAACAATAGGATAGATGAATTTTTAATTTCTCATACTGCATGGAGTAACGCTATAGGAGCAGAGTTTAAATATCAAGCCACTGCATTTGCATTCACAGGTTCTTTATTGAATTCCAATTATTATAATGTATCATTATTGCTCTTGAAGGATTCAACAATGGATAGTAAATGTATAAGTGGGAATGTTTATATTTAGACTATACAATGTTGATACTTGGTTGCACATCACCACACCTGAGTAAATGGTTAAAAGCTTTTGTAATCTTATCATTGTTATTCAAGGCCATTTGGGCCAACTGTTATCTCAAGTCAAGAGTCTTGCTCTCAAACTTGTTCTTATTAGAACCAGACCAAACATTTATTTTAAAGACTAGAAATGTATTAAACATTAAAACCATCCCTAAGCAACCATACACCATAGAAAGGAAACAAGAGATGTTTGTAGTAGTGAACTACATATGCTCATTTCAATGTTGAAGAATCCTTTTCTTAAGCCATAGAGACCATTGAGAAATGGTCAAAACTCTATTTGTCAATATCTTGTATTGAGATGAGCTACAAGATCATTGTTCCTTTTGTATAAGATCGAAGGATGTGTAAATACTTCTATGTTTAATAAATGCCAAAATGCCATTCTTTTTCATAAACCTATAAAGGTTAACTATTGAACATTTTGAGTGTGACCGACTGTAGAATGGTCGTCTAAGATAAATATATCTCTAGTGAGTATAGGTTAAATGGCCACTTTCCTTCTTAAACCTCTAGAGGTTAACTATTAAACATTTTGAGTGAGACCTATTATGGAATGGTCATCTGAGATAAATGTATCTCTGCTAAACTAAGGTCGATAGTCTAATTATATCAAATCCTTAGTTAAATACTAAGATCCATGTGTTTTGATTGCCACTGTATATATAATGTCATGGAGGTAACTAATCACTATAATGTCATTGAGATAACTAATCACTATTAGTGTAACTTTGGTTAATTAAGAAATATTAACTTAGCAACTAGTCTTATATGGCCGCAAGACCAAATAATATACACTATATGTGTAGCAGAAATGAGAAGATATTATGTGTGAAATCAATGTTACTTCAGTCTATAATAAGCTACGACAAAGAATAGTCATAAGTTATTGTGATAGTGGCTAAGTATAGCCAATGCCTTGCCGATGGAAATACCAAGCTAAATTGATATATATGTGTGTAATTTATCACTGACAAGAAACCATATTTTACTTGAAATATCTTCTTGATATAAAAATGTGGAAATAATAAATATGATGGATTAGTTAAACTATATTAATGACCTTGACAAGTAGTAAGTCAAGTGTAAATTTAGACTAAGGCGAATGCTCCTTAGGTGGAAAGGATGTATATCGACCAAAGTTGACATATAGATCTTGCATATCTAAAAGATTGATCAATTACTAAATATATACATGAGCATGAAATCAGGTTTAAGTAGACATTGAATAGAATGATAGATAGTCATAGACTTGAGATTTCAAGGATGCAAAGAGGGGCTTGATGCAAGTACATAAGTCACCCAGGCTTTATCCCATACAGGTTTAGTTGACCTATAGTAATGGGTTTTATTTAATGTCGAATAGATAGATATACAGTAACCATATCAAAGTATATTAATTTATTAATAAATGAAATATAAGAATGATTGTCTCCAAGTCAAGAAAAGAGTGTGTGAACATACAACTTATTTTTATGAAACTTTGGCTAAAGTAATGCAAAATCACTGCTTGCATTGTTGGTTCACTATGTTTCCAAATAGCTTGAATGGTCAAAGGGTTGTACATAGCTAGAGCTAGACTAGGAGTTGTAAACTTGATTGTTCTTAAGCTAGGACACTACACTAGTTCTCAAATGACACATAGAATCAATTGATTCTCATTATCTATACCCTCACAAAGGGAATGGCTACTTCTAATATGAAGGTTTGCAGGGGACCACCAGTCTGTGGTTGGAAGAAAAGTACTAGGGTGATGCTCTCCCTCTTGTAGTTGACTGTTGAAGACTTGTGTTTAAAAGACATCATATCTTTATATATGTATTATGTAAAATATTGTAAGTCACATGTAAAGAGACCATTAGATCATGTATTATTTCATGTATCTTGTAAATGCAAATGTATCTTCTTTACTTCATATGAATAAAAAAATGAATTATGAGATTGTGACATTTATTGCTTGAATTTTTGAAAGTTTTTGTTAGCATTTTAGTTGGGGATGTTACACACACCCTACTCACACTAAATACTACATAAAAACTCTATTAATGGTTCAATCTGCACTCCTTGAAGCTTTGTCATAATTCCTGTATGAAATTGCTCTTCTGGATCACAGGGGTTTCATTCTACAATCCTTGAAATCATTGAATTTTCATCCAATGATCTCCCACATCCAAGAGTTTTAATTATAGGATGATTCTATGAACATTGTTCAATAAGAGAAATTAATTAAATTGACAAAAATATTCCATTGAAGGAAATATGGCATATAAATACATAAAGTGGGTCCAAAAATCCAAATGTCTTTCTTTGGGAAGGATAAACATCAATAATAAAAAATAGTCTTCATCATATCACAATTGCCAAACAATTTATTTTATTGATTCCCATTTTTTTCATTCATTCCCATCCTGCAATTTCCCAAGTTTAGCCAACCTATTATGAGGATAAGAATGCAAGATAATGTATTAATTTTTCTTTAAAACTCATATTTATCCTCTCTAGAAATCCACACCCCAAAATAGTCTTGAAAAGTAATAAATTGATATTTGTATTGATTCTCCATTGTCTTTTCCACCTTACAAAATTTCAATTAAATAATAATTTAAAATACTTATTCTAATTTTCTTCCCTTTATTCCATTGCAAATGAGAATTGGATTAATTAATCACTTATTGGAAAACTAATTAGAAAGAGGACATACCATTATTTGCATTATGTATGATGTATTATGTGACAAAGGTTAGTGGCAATATGATAAAATACCCATAGTCTTTAATAAATATATGGGTTGATGGGAAGTAATCCAATCACATTGGAAAGTGTTTATAGTCTAAAAAATGAAACTAACCTTCAGGATTGGTAAACAAAATGTTTTTTCTTGTTAGAACTACAAAGAGTATAATAAATTTCATTGAGACCACTACCACCATGACATTTCACTGATGAAAGTATGGTGGGTTCATGTTATACTTAAGATTAGCCCTTCTTATGTGGTTTAGAAGTCATTTTATCAATGTTTTTATTCTTCTTTTTTTAAATAGATGTTGAAGATACCTTCTACATAAAGAAGAAAGGCAACAAGTATGTCATTGGATTCATCAACTATGTATTGCATCTTGTGGCATAGTTTCCCCATTTGAATGTTGTCTAGCCCATGTAAATTCTCTTACGATGTGCTTACTCATATATCTATTCAATTTGAAAAAAGTTAGGCATGAGAATTCTTGGTCTATATGATCTTTATCACAAACATAAAAGGTCTTTATAATCAAAATTTTTAAGATACTTTTTGGGCAAGATCGTGATGAGATGATGTATAAAGATAAAGGTTAAACTGTGTGGCTTTTCCAACACAACTTCCTCGAAATGGTTCCATCAAGTTTTCTAAGAAGAAGAATGTCAAGGAAAATATTTTTTGGGTCATGTTTTAGTTTCTTAGTGAGCTTAGTACTATCCAGAATGTTATATAAATGGATTGTAACTCCTCCAACTTGTTAAGACCATGTGGGAAAATTAGATCAGTACCATTTAAAATAAATGTTTCTACCAATTTAGCTTAAAATGGAAGGAGTTGAGAGATTTAAAATATTTTAAAGAAGAAAATTATTAGGACATTCCCTTGAAAGATCATAAGGAACCACTCCTTGATAATAGAGTCTATGAAATTACGTGTGCTCTTGTGAAATGTCATATATTGTTGAAATAGGTTGTTCCATCTGTAATATAATAAAGGGGTGTATTGCATCATTAGACTTGAACATGGTAAGAAATATGTAAACTTGTTGAGCACTTGTTTAATGCTACCAAGCTATATATATAAAAGTAAATATATATATTTGAAAATTATTATTATTTTTTTAGGTAAAATGTTCTATTTTGGCCAAAACATTATTAAAATCAGCTTAAAGAGAAAAGGATGGAGGAAAGAAAAAATTTGGGACTTTTAAGTCCATTATGTAAAAAAAATCCTATAACAGGATTTAAGAGTGGCTTTATAGGCCTTTATTTTTGCAATAAACGAAAGATTTATTTGAAAAAAATGTGAAGGATTTTTCATAATTTTCAATTGATTATCAAGATTGGGGGTGTATTTTGGCATGAATCAGGTGTAACCAATAGGCCAACAAGCAAAGAATCCTATCCCAATTGGATCATAAATGGGACATCTCATCCCAACTTAACATACCCAATTTTAACCTACAAGCACAACAAACCAACTTAGATATAAAACCTACAAACTAAACAACTCAATTGAAATTATAAACTAAATCTAAATAACAACCAAAATAACATCATAGTTTAACCAACATGCTAACATTTAACAACTACATAATTTAGATTTAAAAATTTATAAAAGAAAACCTCCTTTACTAAATTCCTTAATTCTCTTATCCCTTAACTCTTTTTTTTTATTTTAAGTATTTTATCAATAATTTTAGTTTACTTCTTAATATTCAATTTCAAATTTATTAATCTATTTACTTTGTAATATTCCTCTCTTAGTTTATCTTACTTTGGCTTCCATCTTGACAATTTTGGCATTTTCTAATGGTAAACTGCATTCTTTTTATCCTTACTTTCATCATATTAGTTAATCCTAAGGCCAGATCTAAAATCATGATAAAACTCTTCATCTATGTCATAGATATTGAAAACCTCGTGTATGTAATTAGATAGCAAACAAAAGTAATTCCATCTCAATAGAAGATCAGTAACTCTGTCTTTTTTTATCGACACCATTCTCACTAGCTTAATGAGCTTCTCAGTAGTTTCTTGATTATTGGATATCCAAAATAAACTTAAGTTTTGCAATAACCATAACTTTAATTAGATTAAAATTTTATCATAACCCTACTTTTAACTATAATCCTAGTTCTGACCTTAACCCTAATTCTAACCATGATCTAAACTCTATTTATAATCATAATTATAACCTTAATTCTAACTTATATTTAAAAATTATATCTAAAGTAAGTGCCCATTTTTTAATCACCAATTATAACATTAGGCACCTCAACAAAAATATCTCTCAACGTACTATTGATATATTTTTTAAATATAGGTATGCTAATTAGATAATAGACAAAAGTAATTTCATCTCAATCGAGTAACTCTGTCTTTTTTTATCAATGCCATTCTCACTAGCTTAACGAGCTTCTAAGAGTTTCTTGATTATTGGGTATCCAAAACAAACTTAAGTTTTGCAATGAGATTCCAAAGTAGTAGAGAAATATGTTAGAAATAAGTCAACCCTGACTAAACTGGTCATAAGGAAATAACAATTCAATTGGTAGAGCATTCCAACACTGAATAGAGGGCCCTAACCCCATGTCCCCATGCTGCTGCTTAAGTCAATTTTCTGCTTAAATTTAAGCAGTTTCAAGCAGCCTGAGTGGCCCCATGCAAATTTATAATTGTGAGAAAAGGATAATATAGAATCTTTCCTATTTTTGTGGAGCAGTTATTGCTTAGGAATTTCAAATAAGCCTGCAAAAAATGGGGGGGCTAGAACTAAGCAGCCACTGCATAATAAAAATATGCCATGTGGCCGCATATAATTCCTTCCCTCTTTTTTTTTAGTTTTTTTCTATTATTTTTTATTTTTTATATAATAAAAAACTCCAAATTAAGATAACTACTTAAAATAAGTAGAAAAACAAAGTTTCATGGGGTCACTGGGTCCACAAATATCTGCTAAAAAAATTAAGCAGTAGCTACTAGCCAAAATAAGCTAAGCAACAGCATGGGGACATACCCTAAGTTCAATGTAACTAGTCCATGTGAACTTTAACTCAACAAAATAATCACTTTAATAAAAGGCACGGTATTCAAGCACTATATGACATTTCAAATTACAAGTGATCTGTTCAGGATTTCACGTCCATCACATTAGTTTATTAATGGCTATCTTACAGAAAGAACATGGCAATATTTACTAACTGATTTAGAAGAATTTTTTACATGTGATATGGGAACATTTTGTTATCAATAAGCTATGAAAGAGTGAACACCATGGATGGACACGAAGGTGAAATTGGCGTCTAAGTAGCTTGCAAAAAATAAGCTACTATAAACCATGACTACAGAAGGCATTTTTTTGGTCATATATGCTGAGGATACGTTAGGTTTTCCATTTTCTCTTGTTTACGCTTCCCTAAAATCCCTTACACTAGCTGGCCCCAGTGTTAGGTCCAGGTTAAGCTCTTGATAAGACAGATGATGTATATTCTCAACTTTTCTAGCCATTGCATATCCTTGGTCGCCGTCCTTTGAATTTCACGACCTGTTCTCACCACTTACAGTAGAGGCATTATTATTTTCTAGATTAGAGCACTAGGCACCAGAAGTTTCCTAGGCTGGCAGACAAAATCCTTCCTCGGAAGAGAAAAAGGACAACCATTGTACACTAACGGTTGTGCACAGATCAAGAAACCCGCGATTATCTGAAACCACCACCTTACCATCCCCACAATGGTAATCATTAAGTTTAACACCTGAAGTCTGAGTAGGAAACAATGGTTCACAGTAGGACGAGCTAAGATTAGAGTTGAGTAGAAATGTGTCCTACTGAGCTATTTCTAGAAGAAATAAATTGTGGTTTTTAAGGATTCTATGTCAGACGTGTGTTAGATTGTGTAAGCTAAAAATTACAGTCAAGGGTTTTGGCAAAGAAAGATATAGAGGAGCATGCCATCTCCCACACTTGTCTATCTGTCTCACAATGGCGAAATTGGAGGAAACATTCTAATGCCGTGGCATCATGTTCCCTTAAATTTTGGTTTGCATTTTTGTTAGTTTCTATAGTTTTTGGTGTGTTTGAAGCTCCTGTCACTTTATTCTTGAACCTCCTCTCGCCTATAGGACAACAACTTGATTGGCTATTATTTAAGGTTTCTTTGGCATTTAAATTTTTGCTAATTCTATGGAGGCCATGGCTGGCAGTTTAGGATAGCTGGAGAAAGTTTGTAAAGATCTGCGGTTTTATTGAGGATCTGGAAACACCTCTAATCGTGCAACCTAAAAATAGAAACAGCTAGTAATATCTGGGAGTGGGCCGCTCATTTAAGACTTTGTCTTAATTTCCTTCCTTATTATTACCTGGCATCAACCATTTTCATATTAACTATTATTTACATCTCTACTAATCGTGGGTAGTCGTGCTAAAAGAAGTGACAGCTTTATTGAATCATAAATGCAAAAAAGATTGAGGGCAAACTCCATGATAGTTAGTGGCGCGACTATTTATATGGAGGAGCGACGGTTTTGATTTCTGGAGGAGCATAGCTGAAGACCGAGTATCATATATGAGAGAGACATATTTTGCGCAGCAAGCGAGAGAGATTAGAGGTTGAAAAAGATAGAAAGAAGAAGTTAGTTTGAAGAGGAGGTCGTGGTGAAAGAGAAGAGAAGGTGATAGTTCATACAGAGCCATTTTGACAAAAGTTAAGGTTAAATCATTTCTTTCAAGAAATTCTGCAATGTGAGGCCGAATATATGGGCTAAATATTTTGAATATGTAATATTGATTTCAGATAGAAATATAAATGAATGAAGTATATCTCTTTCTGTCTATTTTGCTGATATAAGGTCAATTTCTTTTTTTATTGAAATTGCTAAGTCAAGACAGACGTTGGCCTAACCTCCTATCATTATTCGATATTTCTTATTGTGTTTGGTTTCTATAAAACTTGTTTTTGACATGAATCCAAAAATGTTCCCATCAAGTGGTATCAGAGCACATAAGGTTATGTGTGAATGTGGGTGTGGGAAAAAGTGTCAAGTTGTTGTGTCTCAATTAAACCCCAGAAAATTTGTTGCAGAGGGTATAGGAGGAGGCACGGAAGATTGGTTGCAGAGTGCAAGTTGGCAAAGTATAGCAGCAGTAAAGGAGATGAAGATTGCAGTTAGAAGACCCCTTGTGATACCATCTTGGGATAGATATTGGGATGGTGTGGAGAAGAGAAATTTCAATGAGGAATTGCAAAAGATTTCAAGTCAAATGAATGCATTGGAAAAGTATTATTTTTCTAATGATGTTGTGATTGTAGGAGAGAAGGAAGCAGAAGATAGGAAGCCAACAATAAACATAGAAGATGTTGACAATAAGAATGTAGAGGATGCTAATGAGGACTGCGAACATTTTGGTAAGGAAGAAGATTATCAAGTGACAGAAATTAGTTCTCAGAATTTAGCAAGTTCATATTTTGGTTGTTTTGATAATCTGAGGAAAGATGATTCTCAAAATAATTTTGAGTCAGATAGTGGAAAAGATTTTGTTCCTGTTTTCCTTTCTAACAATGACAACTGTAGTGAAGATGAGGAGAAATCCGTGGTTACAAAGGAGAATTTGGGTGTAGAGGAAATGTCCAGTTTGAAAGAGTATTTTGAAGGAGAGAATATATACCTAGTGAAGGAGGTTGCAGAAAAGAAAGAAAGTGCAAAAGGTTCAATTGAGATTACAATAAAAGAACCAAAGGATGTAGAAGAGGCAGAAGACTTACTGTTACCAGATAACATTGTAGTCATAAAGATTCTAGAGGTAATTTCTTTTACACATAGCAAAGATGAAGTTTTGTTTGAGATACGAGTGGAAGACCGTGATGAGGAATCAGAATGGTGGGGATTTGGAATAAATAAAGAGAATCGATAGAGGAAGTATGCACAAAGAGAAAGAAGCTGACAAATGCAAACAACAAAATTTCAAAGTCAATAATGCAAGTATGGAAGTGCAGAATTAAGAAACTGGAAAGCGAGGAAAAAGAAAGTGGAATCGTGGACCTCATGAGTAGGAGCTCATGATTTTTTCTGCCTGGAGAGTCTGATGCAGTGGCATCACGTTCCCTCAAATTTTGGTTTGCATTTTTGTTAGTTTCTACAGTTTTTGGTGTGTTCGAAGCTCCTGTCATTTTATTCTTGAACCTCCAGTCACCTATAGGAAAGAAACTTGATTGGCTATTATCAACCATTTCTTTGGCATTTAAATTTTTGCTAATTTTGTGGAGGTCGTGGCTGGTAGTTTACAATAGTTGGAGAAAGTTTGTAAAGATCTATGGTTTTATTAAGGATCTGGAAATGCCTCTAATCGTGCAACCCAACAATAGAAATAGCTAGTGATATCTGGGAGTGGGCCACTCATTTAAGACTTTCTCATAATTTCCTTCCTTATTATTACCTGGCATCGACCATTTTCATATTAACTATTATTTGCATCTCTACTAATTGTGGGCAGTCGTGCTGAAAGAAGTGATGGCTTCATTGAATCATAAATGTAGAAGAGATCAAGGGAAAACTCCATGATAGTTAGTGGCACGACTGTTTATATGGAGGAGTGACAATTTTGATTTCCTGGGGAGCATAGTTGAAGACCGAGTATCATATATGTGAGAGACATATTTTGCATAGCAGGTGAGAGAGATCGGAGGTTGAAAAAGATAGAAAGAAGAAGTTAGTTTGAAGAGGAGGTCATGGTGAAAGAGAAGAGAAGGTGACGGTTCATACAGAGCTATTTTGACAGAAGCTAGATAGGTTAAATCATTTCTTTTGAAATTCTGCAATGTGAGGCCAAATATATGGGCCAAATATTTTGAACATGTAATATTGATTTCAGACAGAAATATAAATGAATGAAGTATATCTCTTTCTGTCAATTATGCTAATATAAGGTCGATTTCTTTTTGTATTGAAATTGCTAAGTCAAGGCAGAAGCTGGCCTAACCTCCTGTCATTGTTTGGCATTTCTTATTGTGTTTGCTTTCTGTAAAATGGGTTTTTGACCTGAATCCAAAAATGCTCCCATCACATTCTGGCAATATTGTTTAGTGGTATGTGAGTTCTTGATTTGAGCTACACAAATATCTCCACATTGACTATTTGCATTGGAAAGATAAAACTTCTTATAGTGTTGAACTTGAGGGGGACAAAGATTGAGAGGCTACCAAACTGTGTGAGACATCTTTAAGAGTCATTGTTTTCTTGATGTCTCTGAATGCAGTGAATTAGAGCTTAAGGCACCCAAATGGATAAGTGAACTTAAGTGTCTTCAGCATTTGGAAGATTTGATTTGGCGAATGGCTTTAGCAAAATTTTATAATAAAAAGAAAACAAACCTTCCAAATGTTGAAGACACTTAAGTTCACTTATCCATTTGGGTGCCTTAAGCTCTAATTCATTGCATTTAGAGACATCAAGAAAATAGAGACTCTTAAGATGTCTCACACTTTGGTAGCCTATCAATATTTGTCCCCCTCAAATTCAACATTTTAACCCCATGTCTCCATGAGGCTACTTAAGTTATTTTTTCTGCTTAAATTTAAGCAGCTAGAGTGGCCCCATGAAAATTTACAATTATAGGAAAAGGATAATATAGAATCTTTCCCTATTTTGTGGAGTAGCTACTATTTAGGAATTGCAAATAAGTTGTGGAAAAAATAAGGGGCTAAAAATAAGTAGCCACATAATGAAAAATACGCATGTGGCTAATATTTTTTTAAAAATAAAAAGGGGTAAAAACTTTATTGAATCAAAAAATCATTACAAAGTAGAAAGAAACACCCATAAGGGGCACTACCAAAATCAAGAATTAAGTAACACCCAAAAAGCTTCTCATATCCTCCATAACCCAATCTTCAAGAACAAGGGCCAAATCACTAGGAAGGTTGCCCCAATCATCTACATTCCAAGTCTCCATCTACTCAGACACCCACCTCTCCAAACCATCCGCCACCTTATTCCACTCCTGTGGCACATGAAAAAAGTAATAGAATCTAAAGCCTTTCTCAAAAAAACAATTTTTTTTGCCACCACTGCAAGTTGTCAGTTCACCTCCTCAAAATGTCTCTTATTCAACATATCAATGACCACTTGAGAATCTAATTCACAAATAATCCGCTTCTAGCCAAGGGCACAAGTACGCTCTAATGCCAGAAGAATAGCAAGAACCTCCATGAGATTATTTGTATGTTGACCTCTATATATAGAGAAGAAAAAAATTACCACCCCCGAACTATCCCTGCCAATGCCACCAACTCCAGCATGGCCAGGATTACCTCTAGAAGATCCATCAGTATTGATTTTCAGCTCCCCCACAATGGGAGGACACCAGCGACCAATGCGACAAACCCTCGCTCTCCCACGCCCATGCTGAACAGTCCTCAAATTTTTTTGTCCACCCCCAGAGAGACCTAGGGCTTCAACAACATCACAGTCACCAGAAACAACAAGGATAGACAGATCACACTTAGCAGTCAAAGTTTCCTACACACCCCCCAAAATTGTCAACCAAAGCTAACCAAAAAGTAGCTTCTTGTCTAGAAAAATTCTATGGTTGTGCTCCAACCAAATATGTCAAATTATCAAACTGAGGCCAATGATCCAAGCAGTGAGGAGAAAAGAGGTCTTTATAGGGGGAGGCCCTAGACTCCTCCAAAAGTCCTCTAAAGAAGAAGCATGTCTACACGGTATACGCCAAAGATTCCACTAGAAATGCCAAATAACTTTCGCAAAAGAACACTAAAAGAAGAGATGGGGGATGCACTCTTCATGCCCACCACATAGAACACACATAGAGGGCCCTTGAAACCCACATTTCCAGAGCTTCTCCTAGGTAAGGCACCTCCCTTGAACAACTAACCAGGAGAAGAAGTTACATTTAGGCCAAGAAAAATTATTTCAAACTTGTTTCCACCATGAGACCTCCGAGCTCCCAAACATTTGCTTATCAAGAACTTGATAACCTAAGGCAATAGAAAATTTACCTTTTGGATCAGGACCCCAAGCCAACACATCTCTCCTAAGAAGAGAAGTACAGACACGCAACAACAGAATCCCAACAAGCTCCTGGTAATCCCTAGCTGCCCCATTAGGAGGCCACTCTTGTAGAACCTTCCATCTATATAACTGACTTGTCCCAAATTCTGAAGAATTTTAAAATCAACAACATGGCACCACCCAACATCAATAAAATGCCTACTCAAATTCTATAGGTGGGGGTGAGTAGACAAAATGAGAGGATAACCATTCCAAGAATCATGCCAGAAGAGAGCATCCTGCCCACCATTGCAAATCTAAAACAACCCCTGCTTGACCAACTTAGCACCCCTTTTGAGGGTACTCCAAATCATAGAACCCTTCCCCTCCAAACTGAAGCAGGCAATATCCACACTCTCAACTGCACCCAAATACTTTGAGGTAAGAATTTTTGCCCACGATTGATGTTGCAAACACCACCGCCAATACAACTTAGCTGCTAAAGCTTGTCCATTCAAATTAGTTCTATGAAGACCCAGGCCACCAGCTTGCTTCGGCCTACAAATAGCTTCCCACTTGACCAAACTCCACTTCATGTGAAGGAGGTTGCCAGACCAAAGGAATTGCCAAGATAAACTCTCAAAGTCTTTGATAAAGCTGGAAGGTGTAGAGAGAACAAAACATCTATATAGAGGAAGAGCTTGCACCACTGACTTTAAATGAGTCACCCTACTCGCAGAAGAGAGCCACCTATTAGTCCAATGACTAACTAGATTTTTGAAGTTATCCATAATCTCCTGCTAGAACAATTTAGGAAGCGAATGAATAGCAAGCGAAAACCAAGATACACAAAAGGGAGAGTGCCAATCTATAAATGAAGGATACATGCAATTCTCCTCTGAATAGCCCATGGAGTATGAAAGAAGTAGATAAAAGACTTCCCCTCATTAATTTTCTAACCTAACATAGCCAAATAACAGTCTAGAATCCTGCTCAAACTGGAAGCCTCCTCAACCTTGGCTCTGCCCATCAGAGTCGTGTCATCAACAAACTGCAAATGTAACTGAGGGGGGATATTGTTTCCAAAACTCCAGCCCTTAATCAAACTAGTCTCCACCTGGGATCTAATAAACCTCCCCAAACCCTCTACCAATAAGATGAATAGATAGGGGGATAAAGGGTCCCCTTGTCTGAGGCCCCTAGAAGCACCAAACAACTCTGTCAGCTCACCATTAATCAACACCAAAAAGGAAGGAGAAGTAACACAGCATTTGACCCCCTCAATCCATTCATCAGCAAAACCAAATGCTCCCAGAATCTTAAATAAGAAGGCCCATTTAACCCGATGATAAGCTTTAGTCATATCCAACTTAATAAACATAGATTTCTCTTTAGAATGATCCATAGAATGAATTGTCTTAGCTGCAATGATGACACCATCCATAATCTTCCTACCAGCCACAAAACCCCCTTCCTCTTCAGAAATTAACCTGCTTAGCCAGGGTTTCATCTGCTCAGTAATTAACTTTGTAATAATCTTGTAAACCACATTACATAAGGCAATGGGCCTAAAAGGATCTAGAGAAATAGCTTCATCCTTCTTTGGAATGAGAGAAAGGAAGGTAGCATTCATGGATTTCAGCATTTGTTTATTCATGAAAGATTCCTGAATGACCTCCAACAAATCCAACTTAATCACTTCCCAGAACTCCTGGTAGAACTCAACCGTGAAACCATCAGGCCCTGTAGCTTTTCTCTTTTTCATCTGGAACACAATAGTTTCAAGCTTTGACAAAGAAATAGGATTAAGCAAAGAAGCATTCATTTCACTGGTGACTAAGGGTGGAATACTATTCAAAATATCAGCTTCATTCTCCTCTGCAAGAAGGGAATCCTCAAATAGTAGAATATAAAAGAAATGAATAGCCTCAGTAGAAATAGAAGCAGAGGCGGGGACAATCTCCCCATTCGAA
The DNA here is from genome assembly GCA_027924645.1 of Cunninghamia lanceolata. Taxonomy (NCBI): domain Eukaryota; kingdom Viridiplantae; phylum Streptophyta; class Pinopsida; order Cupressales; family Cupressaceae; genus Cunninghamia; species Cunninghamia lanceolata. The sequence goes on along the minus strand of BSBN01000925.1, from coordinate 3,078,313 downwards.
GACTTGAGAGAATAAATGACATTACCTTGTCTCCTATCTTTAACTAAATTGTGGAAGAAAGAAGTATTCCTGTCTCTTGCCTAAAACCACTCGATTCGGTACTTTTGTTTCCAAAAAAATTTCTCATATAATTCCCATTCCTCAACTTCCTTCACAACAGCAGCTTCTAGCAAACCTAGATCCTCAGTGAGGCCTCGATCATGAATCTACCTGGTGATTGAGTCCAAATGAGCTTGAGCAGACTGCTTTGCATGGAAAACATTACCAAAGTGTTGCCTATTCCAGCATTTCAACCTATATTTCACATATTGGAGCCTCTTGGAGAAGGAGTACATAGTAGTCCCATGTGATGGCTTCCCTAAATTCCACCAACTAGGAAGAAGATCATGGAGGGAGACATTTCTTAACCACATGAGCTGAAACTTAAAAGGCTTCTTTACACAATGCTGAGGTAGCTCAGCAGTAAGTTTGATTGGCCAATGATCAGAACCCCGCCCATTCAAAATCTCAGAGCTAGTCAACCACCTATCCCCCAACCAAAAATTGGACACCAATAATCTATCCAGGTGTTCCGAAATAGCAGCGTCCCCACATCTCTTATTATTCCAAGTAAAGACCCCATTAATAGGCTTGATGTCAACCAAATTTAAGAGAGCCACATTAACCTTCAAGAAATCAAAAGAAGGCTCGAAGCGAGCAATGCCTCCCCTCTTCTCATCCAGAGAAACAATGGCAATAAAATCCCCTGCTAGAATCCACGGGAGATAAGGATCCAAAGTCCTCAAATATCTGACAAAACCCCACAACTTTACCTTGCCATGAAGGTCAGCCAGAGCATAGATGTTAGAAAAGAGTAATCTCTCTCTAGACTCAATATGAGAAGCAACAAAAGAAATCAAACCTCTACAAGAGTACCACCAGATTGGCTTGCCTCTATGTGGGTCCCATAAGCATGCAACCCCACCAGAGCTACCAAGTGCACCAACACATTGACACTGACCGTGACTCAAAATCTTTGAAGCCACACTCATCATACTATCAACTGATAACTTAGTTTCCTAAAGGAAAACCACATCAAGTGAATGAATATGAACCAAATCCCAAATACCCTTTTGTCTAGGGATGCTATTCATACCCCTCACATTCCAAGAGAGCACAATCATTGTTGGGGTTGGGAGAAGTGAGCATCAATAATCCTCACTGAACCTGACCCAACCAATGTCTCACCAGCTAGCTTTACCTTTTCCAGGTCATTTTTTCTACCAACCTTAAGAGGTTTCTTAGGAGCCCCCTTTTTGAGGGTTTTTGGATGAAACCCAAGGCTGGGGAAAGAGCCTTACTTTTTCCTGAGTCTGGAATACCCCACACTTCAGATAGAACACAACCAACACTAGGAGATCCACCAGAAGCTTCTAGTACCAAATCCAAGGCTCCCTGAATAGGAGCTGAAGGAGCCAATTCAGTGTCCATCTGAGTACCCTGCTCACCAAGATGATCTGAACTAGGAATCACATTAGGCTAATCCCAAGGAACAACCTCAATAAAAGATCCAACTGTTGCCTACAAGTCCGCCTGAAAACCTTCCTCCTAGACCAAATCTTCCAATGTCTCAAAATGGTTGAAGGTTTCCTCCTCCTACCTATCCTTGGGGGATCTCTTCAGGCCTCGACCCTGATTATGAGACTTAACTGGAATAAAACCTTCTTTATCAGCCCCACCTCCCTGCATGGGGGCTTTACCCTTATCTGCTTTCAAATTAGGCTGAGTAGGAGCATTACTTGAACCAGTTGCACCAGAAGCTCGGGGACACCTCCGCTAAAGATGACCATATTCATGACATAGACGACACCTGAAAGGTAACGTCTCATAATCTAACAGTTGAGTCCAAGAGCAAGACCCAATAGTCATATCAATAGAATCTGGAAGTGGCTAGCTCAAATTAGTTTCAACACAAACCCTAGCATAAGAAAAAATTCTCTTATTCAAAGTTTGCTGAGGACCAATAGGTTTTCCCAACAACAACGCAATCGACTACACTATATCACTTCTCCAGCATTCAGGCGACAACCGAGGAAGACAAACCCAAACTAGGATTCTAGAAGGTAACTTCTCCACTGAGTTAAATCCAGCATGCCATGGTTTGAGGACCCCCTTCGAAGGCCCTATTCTGATTCAAGACACACAAAATATCCACCATAAAGAAGTTATTTGTAGCCATCAAAATATCAAAATCTCCTTCCAGGTTCCATGTCCTATGAATCCATGTATCAAAAAATGGGGGAGAAACCCTCATCCCCATGAACTTACAAATCAGAACATGATTGTAGTAGTAATTAATATCCTTGGCTACGGACTCTGATTGTATTACTAAAACCAATCACTCCTGGGCCATCTCCAAGCATCCATTCACCTTTGGCAATTTAAGGGAACCATTTTGGACCACATATGATGTAGAAGAAGACTAAATGGGTATTCCGCCATCCTCCCTAGCCATAGAAGAAGCATGACCCACCATATCCAAAGGCACATTCAAAGCCATTTATACCAAACGAGTGAGGGCCCAAAATGCCCCCCACACCACGCCGAATTAAGAGCAATAGCTCCAAACAGGCACACCCCCACCAAAGACAACACCTCAAAGGAAGAAAACCCCCCCAACATGCAACAAACACGAACCAGAGGGCACACAATGAAAGAAAACCCAAAGCTGGAAATCCTTATACCTTACACACCACTACCCGTACCAAAGGTGATGAAGGGGGTAAATCATAAAACACACAACAACAAAAATTGCACACAGAAAATAAAACTTTCTTTATTGATTTGGGCAACTTATTACATTACAGAAGCTCAAATACAATTAGAGGAATCAACCCTCCACAGGCTGCAACACATTATAGCTTCCTCTCCCAAGACTCTGGAATCATTAGCGTTCTGTAACCCCAAATCAGCTAGGGTTTATGATTTTCCGCTTATTCCTGACTCTACACTTGCCCCCTTAACTCTACTACTGCCCAGGGTTCCCAAAAATGGTTATTAATAGCCTTTTTGGCGAGCAACAACCTAATTTCAAAATTTGCATCTCCCTTTAAAAATAGGTCAACTTTTGGGAGCCATAACTTTTGATCCGTGCGTCTGATTGACGAACCATTTTATGCGTCGGAAAGATCACAAAGTGCTCTACATGCTAAGAACCTACTCTACTAGTTTTGGCTATTTTCAGGCCTGTATAGGACCGTTTAGTGCCTCAAACCTAAGTTTGAATAATTTTCAGGCATTTTTTGAGAAACGAAAACTTTAATATCTTTCAGCTCACAAATGATCTTTGTGTGATTCCTTCACCAAAGGTCTTATATTTTTGTTATGTAACTTCTTATAAATTTTCACTTCAATCCGTGCCCAAATGCAAACTTTCTAAAAATAGTAGGTTACTATTTTTAGCAGTTTAGAAAAACTGAAAGTTCTACATCATTATTCAAGTGATTATGGAACCAGAACCACAAATTTTGAAAATAAATGGAAAGAACATCAACAATTTTAAAACACATCTTTTTTTGGGTGATGTAAAATTGCCCTTACACCACTGGATGCTCCCGCATCGGACACCCAGGGTAATTTGAGAAGTGATCCTATCACGTCTCAGGTGTTTGTGTGAGGAAAACCTAAACGGTCAACCTCTGCCTTAGACAACCAAGAAGAATCTTAAATAGGTATTCCTTTCTATTTCACTAGATATTCTTCATATTGCCTGTCCTGAGTACTTCTTCCCACACGGCTATCCAAGATCTCCTCTATCTCCTCCGTTGAAGAAGATGCCGGAATACTCCATTGTTCTTTTGTTGTTCCATCCTCTGTGCCACCCTCATGATATTCTGTTAAATCAGCAATGTTGAACACAGGAGAAATATTAATCCCACTCAGCAACTCTACCTCATATGCATTTCCTGAATCATGCTTCTTCAGGATTCTGTATGGTCCAAATTTCTTCATTTTCAACTTATTGTATGGTCTAATTGGGAACCTTTATTTTCTCAAGTGAACCATGACTTCATCTCCTTCCTGAAATTCCTTATATCTCCTCTTCTGATCCACCTTAGCCTTGTACTAAATATTCATCTTATTAATGTGCTTTTTCACCTCTTCATGCAAATTCTTCATGTGTTCTACAAAGTCTTCAGCCTCGGCACTTGTCTTTTCTCGTTTGTCCAGATTTCTTAACTCTGAAGCATTTCTTGGACTATACCCATATACAATCTGGAATGGTGATTTACCAGTACTCCTATTGACAGAATTGTTGTAAGCAAATTCTGCCTATGGTAAAATCAAATCCCATCCCTTGGGCTTATCTCCTACTAAGCATCATAGCAGGTTACCCAAACTCCTATTCACCACTTCTGTCTGTCCATCAGTCTGTGGATGGTGTGCAAAACTAAACTTCAAATTTGTCTTTAACTTCTTCCACAATGTCCTCCAGAAATAAGTAACAAACTTGGTATCAAGATCTGAAACTATGCTCTTTGGTAGACCGTGTAATCTCACCACCTCTCTGAAAAATAATTCAGCAATATGAACAACATCATTAGTCTTCTTGCAAGGAATGAAATGTGCCATCTTCGAGAATCTGTCCACCACCACAAAAATGGAATCATGTCCTCTCTGTGTCCTTGGTAAACCAAGAACAAAATCCATACTAATATCATCCCATGGCTTCTCTGGTACAGGTAATGGCTGATATAGCCCTGTATTTTGACTGGTCCCTTTTGCCATTTGACACACTCTACAACTCCACAAATTTCCTCACATCCTGTTGCAACTGTGGCCAATAATATTTTTCACCAACAATAGCAATGGTCTTATTTTGACCAAAGTGTCCAGCCAATCCCCCACTATGCTTCTCCTTAATCAAATTCTCTCTCATAGAACTCCTTGGAATGCACAACCAGCTTCCTCTAAACAACATGCCATCTTGGATAATGAAATCCAACCGTTTTGTCCTGTCCAAAGTAATAGGTTCCAAACAAGCTTTCCAAGCCTCTGTAAAATCTGGATCTTTTGGATACAAACTCTTGAGCTTATCAAACCCAACAACCTCTATCTTCATTTCTGTCAACAAATTTTGCCTTCTGCTCAAGGCATCTGCAACTCTGTTGGACTTCCCACTCCTATGCTTCAAAACAAAAGTATAGCTCTGCAAAAACTCAACCCATTTTAAGTGTCTTTGATTCATCTTTCCTTGACTATTAAGATACTGCAAAGCCTGATGATCAGTATATAAAACAAACTCCTTTGGCAACAAAATGTCTCCATTTCTTCAAAGCCTGAACTATTGCATAAAACTCCTGATCATAAACATAATACTTTTTCTTGGCATCATTAAGCTTCTCACTAAAATAGGCAATGGGCTTACCTTCTTGACTCAAAATAACACCTATACCACTACCACTAGCATCACAATCTACCTGAAATACCTTATTGAAATCTGGAAGTGCCAAAACAGGTTGTTCTACAACTTTCTGCTTCAATGTATCAAAGCTCTTGTCTATTCCTTTAGTCCATCTAAACTCTTTTCTATCCCCTCTCATTGTCTTAGTTAGGGGTGCACAAATGCTACTAAAATTCCTGATAAACTTTCTATAAAAACTTGCCAAACCATGAAAAGATCTTACCTCTGTTGCACTCCTTGGCATAGGCCATTCAATGATAGCCCTTTCTTTTTCTGGGTCCATCTTAAGACCTTCCTCTAAGACAACAAATCCCAGGTATACCAACTCCTTTGCAAAACTACATTTCTTCAGATTAATCAACAACTTCTCCTCCCTCAGCTTCTCTAGAACTCTTCTAATATGTATTAGATGCTCATCCCAAGTCTTACTGAAAATCAAAATATCATCCAAATAAAAAATAACAAAACTTCCTAAAAATTCTTTCAGTATCTCGTTCATGAGCCACATGAATGTGCTCGGTGCATTGGTTAGCCCAAATGGCATGACTAACCACTCGTACAAACCTTCCTTTGTCTTGAAGGCTATCTTCCACTCATCTCCTTCTCTGATATGGATCTGGTGATACCCACTCTTCAGGTCAATCTTCGTGAAGTACTGGGCTCCACTCAAACAATCCATTATGTCATCCATTCTGGGCAATGGAAATCTATACTTGATTGTGATCTTATCGATGGATCGAGAGTCTGTACACATTCTCTACTCTCCATCTTTCTTTGGTACTAGTACTGCAGGTACCACACATGGACTTAGGCTCTCCCTTATCAGTCCCTTCCTCAACAACTCCTGAACTTGTCTGTTCAGCTCTTCATTCTCTGCAAGGGTCATTCTGTGGGCTACCTTATTTGACAAACTAGCTCCTGGTATCAAATCCATTTGATGACTTATCTTCCTTATTGGTGGTAAACCTTCTAGTACATTATCAGAGCTAATGTTTTGAAATTCTTCCAACATATCTGAGACTTCTGCTGGTACATCTTCACATTTCTCTTGACTGATCTTAGGAATCAATGCAAAGCAATGACACTCATGCTTCATACCTTCCAAAAATTTCCTACCATCTACCAGGCAAATTCTGGTAGTACTACATACCTTTTCTTCCACCTCCTTCAAGGGCTTCAACTTATGATGAACTCCATCCTTTGTTAGGGAATATGTGTTTGCATGACTATCATGGACAACTTTCCTATCATACTGCCACAGCCTCCCCAACAACATATGACATGCATCAATCGGTATGATATCACACAACACCTCATCATGGTAGTCACCAATCTTGAACTTCACTAAACACTGCTCATTGACCAAAGCTCTATGGTCCTTCTACAACCATGCAATTCGATATGGATGCGGATGCTTTCTTCTTGTCAACTTCAACTTGTCAACCATCTCCTCTGAAATAAGATTATCAGTGCTTCCACTGTCAATAATAATATCACAACACTTACCTTCACATTTGCACCTTGTGCGGAATAAACTCTTCCTTTGATTTGGTTCTTTGTCCTCATTTAGCAAGGGTCTTCTGACAACTAGGGTTTCTCCCCTTTCAGCATCTTCAAAATGCTCAAAATGTGCATCTTCAGCTACATGTGCAAATCGTGCATTACCTTCAGGTCTTCTATTTGTCCTTCCTTTATGTTGTGGACAGTCGTATGCTTGATGCCCTTCTTCTCCACATTGGAAACAGGTTCCTATGAAACCTCCTCTTCTAGGTCCTTGCCCAGGTCTGCCTCTTCCTCTTCCTCTTTGCTCACCATTGTTCTGGTCACAAGGGAGGTAGGTATTATCTCCTCTCTGATTTTGACTGGTGCCATTTTCTTCACTCTTATTTGGATCTTCATTTCAGCCTCCATAGGGTCTTCCACAAGTCCTTCCACCTTGACCTCTTCCCCTTTGCTTGCTATCAAATCTTTTATTCATCTTCTCTTTCACCTTCAGGGAAAACTGGTATGCATCTTCTATGGTGGTCATTCTAACCAGGCTCAACTCCTCTTGAATACTTGGCCTTAACCCATTAATATAATAGGCTACCTTCTCCTTGTTGGGCTCTACATGGCCTGTCCTGATAGTAATTTTATAAAACTCTTCTGTATACTCCTTAACAGACTTGTTACCTTGCTTTAGTCCTTGCAGCTTCTTTAGCAACTCCATCTCATAGTCCATAGGAATGAACTACTTCTTTAGTTTCTCCACCATCTGATCCCATCTGGTGATCTTTCCTTTTCCTCTTATGTTCCTCTCTAATTGGACCTCCTTCCACCAAATATTGGCATGGCCTTTCAATTTTGTTTTTGCAAACTTGACCCGATCTGGGTCTTCTACATCTTCATACTCAAAATATTCCTCCATGTCATTGATCTAATCAATAAGCTGTTCCGGATTCAAATCTCTAGAATATGTAGAAACTTTGATCCTGGGCCTCTTTCCGATCTTTGAAATGGCCCTCAACAACCTAACTTCTGCAGGATCTCCTACAGCTTCTTGTTCATCTTCAAATAGCTCTTCTTCAACTTCATCTTCACTTTCTTCTCTTGTTCTCAGCTCAAACCCTCTTCGCAGTTCCTCTTGCAATGCATCAATTTGCCTTTGCAGGAATCTAAAACCCTCTTCCGTCAAAGCATTCCTCCCAATATAGTTTCTTCATGGAGGCATCTTGATCTCCACAGCAAACCCACAACCTCAAGTCCTGGTGCAAACTGCCTCACGGTCGACAATCTGTCTACATACTCAGGAACCCTTGCTCTGATACCACTTGATGAAGGGGTAAATCATAAAACACACAACAACAGAAATTGTACACAGAAAATAGAACTTTCTTTATTGATTTGGGAAACTTATTACATTACAGAAGCTCAAATACAATTAGAGGAATCAACCCTCCACAGACTGCAACACATTACAGCATCCTCTCCCAAGACTCTGGAATCATTAGCATTTTGTAACCCCAAATGAGCTAGGGTTTCTATTTTCTTGACTCTACACTTTCCCCATAAACTCTACTACTATCCAGGGTTCCCAAAAATGGTTATTAATAGCCATTTTGGTAGCCAACAACCTAATTTCAAAATTTACATCTCCCTCCAAAAATAGGTCAACTTTTAGGGGCCATAACTTTTGATCCGGGTGTCTGATTGACAAACTGTTTTATCCATTGAAAAGATCGCGAAGTGCTCTACGCACTAAGAACCTGTTTTGCCAGTTCTGACCATTTTCAGGCCCGTACAGGACCATTTAGTGCCTCAAACCTGAGTTTGAATAATTTTCAGATGTTTTTCAGGAAATGAAAACTTTAATATCTTTCAGCTCACAAACGATCTTTGTGTGATTCCTTCACCAAAGGTCTTATATTTCTGTTATGTAACTTCTTGTAAATCATAGCAATCCGTGACCAAATGCAAACTTTCTAAAAATAGCAGGTTACTATTTTTATCAGTTTGAAAAAATTGAAAATTCTACATCATTATTCAAGCGATTATGGAACCAGAACCACAAATTTTGAAAAGAAATGGAAAGAACAACAACAATTTTGAAACACATCTTTTTTTGGGTGATGCAAGATTGCCCTTACACCATTGGATGCTCCTGCATCAAAAGGACGCCTCACAGCCAGCTAAAACTAGAAAAAAGAAGAAACAGTGAAGTAGACTCGGTCCCCTTGACCTCCCGTTGACATGCAAAAACCCATGTGCACAGAGAAAGCTCAAACCTGCAAGCTAGGGCTCGAGTGACCTAGCCTGCTCTCCCATGCATGTTGTCGCCATCAATCTATTGCATGTGGCAAATATATTTCCTTGCTTTTTTTATTTTCTTCTAAATTGAAATAATTACAATAATTTATTTTTATTTTTTTATATAATAAAAACTATAAATTAAGATAACTGCTTAAGACAAGCAAAAAAAAAATATTCAGGATCACTATAGCTCCACGAATATCTCCTAAAAAAATTGAGCAGTTGCTGCTAGCTAAAATAAGCTATGTGGAGATATTTGTGTAACTCAAATCGAGATCTCTCACACCACTAAACAATATTGCCAAAATGTTTCCTCCAATTTTGGTATCGTCGGACAGCAACAATGTGCGAACAAGTGTGGAAACAATAGGATGCCTGTGTGAGATGGCATGCTCATCTATATCTTTCTTTGCCAAAAATAGTTGATGCCGCGTGTATTCATAGAATGCGATTTGGAGAATGTTAACGTGTTAATCCTTAGGGTTACACATTTGTATTATATTTAATCTATTTTCTAATTATTTTTTTGTTTAAATAGTTATGGGCAGTTAAACTATTCTTCTGCCTATATAAACATATGTAATTTGCTATTTTATGAATCAATACAATTTATCATTTTTCCCTTCGAAAGAATTTATCATTGCATAATGTATCTAAAGAAGATTTTATAAAAATATGTTGATGTCATTTGCCTAAGGATCATGGAAAGGAATGGCACATATCCATTGTTGTGGGGAAATTTTGAACTGAGCGACAATTTTGAAGTTAGAACCGTCTGAATTGAATCATAGGTTAACCAGAATGTTTCCACTTATTTTAGAGCGTTGATTTTGGGATAAATTCATTAAATCCCTTCTAGCCCATATCCAAGTCAAAAAAATAAAAAATAAAAATAAAAGGAAGCAGCTGGCATAATTTGGATGCTACAGTGGATGATTTTGTTGAGTGAAGAAAAAAAAGATAAAGACTAAATGAAAATTATTAAATCGAAAACACACACACACATAACAGATGCAAGAAAGAAGAACCAAGTTTTTTAACGTGGTTCACCAGCTCTATTTCTATTGAATCCAGAATAATCCTAGACAGCAATATACACTCCACTTCTCTCAATGTCTAACAATAGCCAAATAATAATAACTTTTGAAAGACTCACTATTTTTAACCCCTCAATGAGGGAATATCTAGGAATAACAATATCAGAGAATAGCAGAGAATCTCAGAGACATTGCAATGAGGAAGAGGTGTTAGTCACATCTGATTGGGCTTCATTAGGCATTACACCAACAATCTCCCACTTGAAGTCCAATCATGGCTACAAGAGAGTTACGAAGGGTTACCCCACACTCCAAACTTATTCTCACAACTTGACAATGCCAAGAGAAGTCCTACAGAACTTGAACTTCTCCCTTCATACAATCTTCATCAAATCATCTCCCAGATTCACTTTCATGTCAATCTTCTTTACCTGCAACTTACCCTCTTCAAGTACATGCCGAATAAAATGATAACACAACTCTATATGTTTGGTTTGATTATGAAAAGCAAAGTTCTTTGCCAAGTGAATAGCATTGTTGCTATCAAAAAATAAAGTAAAAATAGATTGCTTACACTGCAATTCTCCCAATAACCGTTGTAACCATATCAACTCCTTTGCTCCTTCAGTGAGAGCAATATATTCAGCCTTAGTTGAAGAGAGTGCAACCACCTATTGCAAATGTGAAACCCAACTAATTGCAGCCCCGACAAATGTAAACACATAACCTATTGTAGACCTTCATTTGTTCAAGTCTCTGGCCATATCGGAGTCAACATACCCTCGCAGCTGAGTATCCTATCCTCCAAAACATAAAGCATGATCTGAAGTACCTCTAAAATACCATAATATCCATTGTACTACTTGCCAATGAGGCTTACTCGGATTGCTCATAAATCTGCTCACAACTCCCACTGTATGGGCAATATCTGGATGAGTACAAACCATGGCATACATGAAATTGCCAATGGGAGATGAATAAGGAACACCCTTCATGTGTTCTTGATCTTCTTGAGTTGGAGGACACATGGCTAATGACAAATGAAAATGATTAGCCAATGGAGTACTAACAGGGTTGGCATTCATTATGTTGAACCTGTCCAAAATTTTAGCAATATACTTCTCTTGAGACAATCTAATTTCTCTCTTCTATCTATCCCTGATTATTGTCATGCCAAGAATCCTCTTGTCTATCCCTAAATCTTTCATAGAAAACTAATGAGCTAAATGTTACTTCAATTCCTAAATAACTCTCATGCTATTACTGGTGACCAACATATCATCAACATAAAGTAAAAGTATGACAAACTCACCATTTGCAAGCTGTTTTAAGACATGGATCAGATTCACAGTGAATGAATTGATGCTTAACCATGAAGCTATCAAACTTGCAATACCATTGCCTTGGAGCTTGCTTGAGCCCATATAAACTGTGCTTAAAATTACAATATAACTTCTCTTGCCCATGTTTTGTAAAACCTTCAGGCTACTCCATATACAAATCTTCTTCAACATCTCCATGTAGAAAGTTAGTCTTGACATCGAGTTGTTCAAGCTCAAGAGCCCACATAGCTGTCATACCCAAGACTGTGAATTCTGGTCATTTTGATGACAGGTAAGAAGATTTCATTGAAGTCAATCCCCTTTTTCTGATCAAAGACTTTCACTACCAATCTAGCCCGGTAGCGATGTTTGCTTCCATCTTCCTCTTTCAACCAATATACCACTTATTCTTTAATACTTTCCGATTAAGCAGGAGCTTCACCAAATCCCAAGTATCATTGGCCTACAAAGAGACCATTTCTTCTTGTATAACATGCATCCACTTGTCACATTTGCTGTCATTGCAAGCATCTCAAAAACTAGTTGGCTCTTCCTGGTCAGAGAGCAATAACTCATAATCATCAAAGTTTGTTGGAAGCTTTTTCTACCTGGTATACCTCCTTAATTGAGGTGCTTGCTCCCTCAAGTTACCCTGTTCTAGTATGGTGCTCTGTTGAGGTAAACTACCCTGTTGCTTATCGCCATGTTCCAAACTCCTTACATTTTTAGGTGCATATATGGCACATTCTTGTGATCCAAAGGAGGCAGCAAATAACTTTCAATTGGCTATGTGGGAGTTTCCAGAGGCTGCATTTGACTTCATGGAGTATATATAGACGGTGTTGAGATACTCCCTGAGATCATAGATGGAGAGGCATCTTTAGAAATATTAAAGAATTTAGGGGCAGATAAAGGATGTGAATAAATCTGTAATGGAATAGATGAAGATGAAGGCTACGTTGCAACTTGAGAAGGTAGCGGTGAACAATGTACAACAGGTTGTGTTGAAGTTGGATAAGGCAGCATGGAAAATTGAATAGGCAGCGATGAAGATAATGAAGGCTGCATTGGAGGCATTTCCAAAGGAAGTGGTTGCATATGACTTTGATCTAGAAAAGTATATGACTTAATAAAGGCTATGTATGATCAGTAAATGCCTACGTTGGAAACAATAAAGTCTCTTTATTATTTGAAGATTGTGTAGAGTTTTGGTAACCTGGCAGCGTGGGATTTTTAAATAGCTGCTGACTATCCTCAATAGGCAATGTTGGAATATTTGAATGATGCGTGTCCTATGGAGGGTACATTGGCACCAATAGGTGTGTAGACTTTTTGACAAGCTGCATTGTAGGCTATGAATTATTCAATCTCCCCTATGTTAGGCTTGGTGCATTTTCAAACATATGAACCTATATGTATTCATTTGATGATGTCCTCTATTTTTGTAGAGCTAGGAAAACTTTATCATTAAACACCACATCGCTACTGTGAAAAAGCTACTTCTCAATAGGATCCCACAAGTAAAAACCATATTGCTCTTCACCATAACCAACAAATATGCATCACTTAGACTTAAAATCTAACTTTGTTTGCTTTTCTTTGGGGACATGAGCGAATGCTTCACAACCAAAAAATTGTAGATGAGAGTACGAAATGCATTTGCCCAGCCATACTTCTTCCAGAATATCAAAATCCAATTTGGATGTGGGGTTTCTGTTAATTAGATATATAGTCGTGTTAACCACCTCTACCCGAAATTCCTTGCTTAGACCTATATTAGACAACATACATTGAGCCCTCTCAAGAATGGTTCTATTCATCCTCTTGGTTGTACCATTTTCTTGAGGAGTGAATGGGACTATTTTAATCCGTCTAATGCCATTATCTACACAAAAAACATCAAACTCCATGGAACAAAACTCTACCCCATTATTGGTTTGCAAACATCTGATTTTATGCCCAGTTTGATTCTCAACCATTACTTTGAAAAATTTTGAATTTAAAAAAAAAAAAATTCTATTCATCATGTATACCCCCACTTTATGAGTAAAATCATCAATAAAAGAGACAAAATAATTTGCACCTCCAAAAGATGTTACCTCCGTAGGTCCGAACACATCGAAATGGATGAGCTCTAAAGGTGTTGTCCACTTGTCATGACCAGTCTTCAAGAAGCTGAATCACCTTTGTTTTCCATGGAGACAATGCTCACAAAACTCTAAATCAATGGACTTCAAACTAGGAAATTGATCCCTCCTTAACATAACTTCAAGTCATCTTTTGCTCATGTGTCCAAGCCTTTTATGCCAAAGTTTAGAACAATTGTCCACAACTGGCATTGCAACTCCCACTTCAGCCATATTCTCTAGCATATATAGATTGCCAGATTTGTTTCCTTTTGCAATCACCAAGGCTCCCTTGGTAACTTTCGAAGAATCTAATGAGAAATTGATATTACACCCTTGAGCATAAAGCTGACTTATAGATATGAGATTTCATTTCAGCATGGGAACATGTCTTACATCCTTTAAAAGCCATTTGTTTTCACTTTTCTATTGTAGCATTATATCACCTTGCCTATTATTTCACATGCTTTGTTATCACCAAGAAAAACTCTACCAAACGGACCTTCTTGATAGTTTGTGAAAATCTCCCGACATGGAGTAGCATGGAAAGAGGCGCCGGAATCCAACACCCATGAATCCACAGAAGTGTTGCTTGCTGTTAAAACCAGAATAGCTAGATCTTTGTCGTATGCAGTGTTGGCTTTGCTATCATTTACCTTTTCTTGTGTCTTTTTGTAATGCCAACAATTCTTTTTTGTGTGACCCACTTTGCCACAAAACCAACATTCCCCATTTCTGCCCCTGCACTTCGATCTTCTAGCAGATTTGGACCTTCTTCTATTATGATTTCTGCCTCTATCTTAACCGCTTCCTCTATTGCCAGTACTTACATAAGTCAAGGCATCACTGGATGAGGGTTCTTGATTTTTTCTCCTCATGTCTTCACTGAGAAGAGTGGCTGCAACATCATCAAATTTTAATTTACACTTGGAAGCCTCGGAAGTGCTAACTGCCATCACCATTCCTTCCCAGTTGTTAGGTAGAGAGCATAATAACATAATTGCTTTAATTTCATCATCCAAGTTTATACCCACTGAAATCAATTGAGTGACCAAAGTATTAAATTCATTTAGGTGATTGGACATGATCCCACCTTCTTTCATTTTCAAATTGTATAACTTCTTCATGATAAAAACCTTGTTTGATGCCGACGCCATCTTGTACATGTCTAAAAGTTTGTCCCATAGTTCATTTGAAGTCTTCTCAGCAAAAACATTGAAGAGAACATTGCTTGACACTGAAAGAAAAATAGTGTTCCTTGATTTCTTATCCAATTTATCCCACTCTTCATCAGACATCAAACCTTTTCCTTTGGTTTTCCCTACTAGTGCAAGTGAGAGATCCTACTTAATTAGCAGTGATTCCATCTATACTTTCCACAATTTGAAGTTCTACCCTACGAACTTTTCTATCTTGCATTTATCTGCTTCATCCATAATTTCAAAAATTCATCACAGATTTCCAAGTAGCTCTTCACTGAGCTCTGATACCAATTGTTGAGTGAAGAAAAAATAGATAAAGACTAAATGCAAATTATTAAATCAAAAACACACACACAGAGAATAGATGCAAGAAAGAAGAACCTGGTTTTTTTAACATGGTTCACCAACTGGCTACATCCACATAGAGTAGGGGATAGCTCTATTTCTATTGAATCCAGAATAATACTCTATTATGTAGCATATCACGACTATATACTCATCCTACAACATTATACACTTCACTTCTCTCAATGTCCAACAATAGCCAAATAATAATAACCTTTGAAAGACTCACTATTTTTAAGCCCAATGAGGGAATATTTAAGAATAACAATATCAGAGAATAGCAGAGAATCTCAGAGATGTTGCAATGAGAAAGAGGTGTCATTCACATCTTATTGGGCTTCATTAGGCGTTACACCAATAGATTTAACCCTAGTCAAGTTTAGATCAAGTACATTAGAAGTCAAAAGGAGCCTCTCACAGTTTGTTGGTGTAATCAACATTTTATTTGAAAGGAAAGACTGGCCGATATGCGGAGGACTGACTAATCTTGAAAGCAGACAAGAAGATCATCCATACATTGTCTCAATCATAAAACACTTGTTCAAAGACACCAAATGCAATGAAAGATGGGTAGAGATATTTATGTACAATTATTTTGAAGGGTGCTGATCCTTCGTTCATAGATGCATCAATGAAAGAAACCATTGTGGATGGAAGTGCCATTGTTTTGAGCATTTCTGTTGTATGGCAATGCATTAGTGTGATTTTTAAGTGGTAGGCACCTGTTATTTATTTGACAGTTGAGCATTTACAATTATTTTTGTGTCATTGCAATGAAAGAGATTTTTTTGCATTAAGGTAGTTATGTGAAAGTTATGGGCTGCAGTGAATGAGAATGCAAAAAGGGTTTTCATTTTTTTGGGGAGGATGTGTGATAAATAATTTTAAAAACAAGGGTTGCATTAAAAAGAAAAGAGCCAGTTTGATTGTGAATATTTATAACGATTGTTTTTCTTCTGGTATGATAAGTCTTCATGGAGATATAAAAGTTTAATTACATTTATTGGAGTTATAAGGTGATTATTGATTGAACACAATTATTATTGGTTTTTCTTTGAGTTGTTGCAAACTTAAAAGAAGCTACTCAAATATCTAAGTGTTGGAGGCAATTTCAGCCTACCTTTATGTAGTTTTGTGCTCAATATACTTTACTGCGACAAGAGATAGATAAGTTACAAAATTAGACACCCAATGCTAAAAAAAAGAAAAAAAAATTCAAAGAAAAAAAAATTAAGAAAAAAAATGTAATGGAGGATGTACCTTCTTCTAGCACTTCAACACAACACCAATCTAAGGCACAAAAGAAAAAACCCCTTGAGTCAAAATTTGTTTCTTCCTCAAAACAAATTGTGAGTTTGGGAATGTCAGAAAATAAATATGGGTAAATGTGGTCTTGGTTATCAAGGTTTTATTGGGTCTTATGTTCCAAAGTATTCAAAACCCATCAAATTTGTATATGGAAGGCTTATCGATACATGTCAAGTTGACTCCTCTGCCAGTGTCAAGTTGGTTCAACAAAAAATATGTTCCTATTGTGGTCATCATGGTCATACATCAGTTTCTTGTTTTGATCTACACCCTTGTACATCATGTGTTCTACATACTCATTCTACTAAACATTGTTATCTTAAAGATGCACCTCCACAGTCTATGAGGTGTATGCATTTTGGTTGGATGGATCATTCTAGATGGAGATCCAAGGTTGATTTGTTAACCAAATCTTATAAGAGAGTTCAGTGTATTGTTGATCTTGAAAATGTGCTTACTCATAAAGGTGATGATGTGGATCTTATTGAGCCTACACTCACTAGCGTTAATATTGATATTTCTGAAATGTCACTTGGTGTATTTGATAAGAAACCAATTGTTGAGAAGATTGAAGCACTAAATGTAGTTTATGATGATGTTGGTGATGATAATGAAGATTATATTTATTGGTTATAATTGGTTTTAAATTCAAAGATTGTTGACACCTTGTGATCCTTGTGACTGATATTATTTTTAGTGATAATGGAATTGTCCCAGATTGATAGTTGGTGACTACTGATATTGGCCACTAAGGTCATTTCAATCAAAATTTGAGACCTGTCAAAGCAACAAGCTCAATATTCTTGTTTGAACACTATCAAGGTAACAATGTTAGTTCAAACAAATTTAAACCCTGTCACAGTAGCAAGATTTTTTCAAGCAACTTCATATCGGCAAGCTATTATTCTCACCAAAGTGCATGGCCAAGAGAAGTTTGAGCAGTTCAATATACTACTTGGTTTTATGATAACCCCTTCAGATTAAAGGAGGGATGTTAACATGTTAATCCTCAGGGTTACACATTTGTATTTTATGTAATCTATTTTATAGTTATTTTCTGATTTAGATAGTTATGGGCAGTTAAACTGTTCTCTTGCCTATATAAACATATGTAATTTTCTATTTTATGAATCAATACAATTTATCATTTTGCCCTCCTTTCCAATTTGGGCCTAACAAAGAATGCATCATCATCAACATGAAATGTCATGTCTGATGGTATCGTCCATCAGCTACAATTCAACCAGCGGATATCCAACATAAACTGGATATCCCTGCCCCCTTGTATGTAATTTTTAACATACACAATCTAACATGCGTCCACATGGAATCCTTAAAAATCACAATTTATTTCTTCTACTACACGTGGCCCACAAGAAAAATAAAAATAGGCACCTCTTGTCTTTCTATTAGCTGGTCAAAACTTGGTTTGGACTGCTTCCTTCATAAAAGGTGACCATGTCGACCTAGTCCATAATTGAGCTATGAATTGTAATGTCAATAATTGAGTTGTGAAGCATTTGGAAGGCTAGTTTTTGCGAATGCCAAAGGGAATATCAAAGCTTGAGCTTTTGCAAACAATAAATATCTAGATGATGGTTGCCCTTGTCCATAGAAGAGGATAGTGTGTTAAGGTTGCAACATGGTATAGAAAAGGCTACAATGACATGTTTACTATGGAATTCAACCCATTTGTGGATTCAAAGGGAGCACTCCTCAGAGAAAAAAATGTCTTGAATCCATGGGGAGAAAACTAGTAAAGAGGGCTAAAATGGCTTTAGCAAAATAAAAAAGAAAGAAAACCTTAGTAAGGTTTTGGATAGTCTCCATATGGATCCCATGAGGGACTGAATTAGAGTTGACCCGCCTCTTTAGGATGCTTTTAGAGGGAATTCTACAACAACATATCCAACTAGGGTATATTTTTCAAGCCATTTGTATGTATTGTCAAAATACCTACTTGTTAGTAGGAAAGTTACCTTGTGAACCACTTTTAGTGTGAAATTGTGAGGCCATTTTAGAGTCATTTTCATATGCTTCCAATCTAGTGACCTTGGCAACAAATAGTGGGCCACTATGGTTAGAAGCCATTAAATAGGAAAAAATCACCTAAAGATGCGGGAAACTTAAAACCCATAATAAATGCAGAGAACTCTTGCCCTAGAAAGTAGTATGGAACAAGGGTAATAAGGACAAGAGTGACATGAGTAGGATCATGTAAACCAAGCCAAGCCAAAACCCTAGGAGAGCCAAGAATGCAAATCTCAAAAATTAGCTTCAATGAAAATAGATTTGAAAGTAAGGATAACTGCAAGATAGTAAAATATGAAACATATATTTTTACAAGAACATATTTTTATTTTATTAAGTAGTAAGGGTTCTATTCAGACCCCCACCATTGAAATATTTTTCCACCTATATATTCATAAAAGTTTGTTATCAATAGAAATAAAACACATCTTGAGATATAAATAACACACATCTTGAGATTTGAACATTTAGTTTGAAGGTTGAAATAAACAACCAAAAATAAAATAAAAATAGATAAAAGTCAACATTTATGTTTTTCTAATATTCTCCATCATGGAAACCCACCACTATAAAATTCACCCCACGTTTATAGTTGATGAAAATCCACATCCTCCTCCCCTTTTTATCCTATCCTAAGGCCAAATAAAAACAAATATCTCCCAATACTGGGAAGTTAATGCCATGAAAAACCTCTAGACATTTTTTAGCAAGCACCATTTTAACATAGGCAAGCAGAGGCATTGTGAATACACTGAAGACTTCTAGGAAACCATGGTCATGGGTTCCCATTAAATTTTGTACTACTTTCCCTAGGTCATGACAATAAACCTTAACCTCTTGAAGCACACAACAAATTATCACCACCTTCTTTCATGTTAGACTCAAGTTTGCCATGGAAGCACTCTCAATTGTCTTAGGCTTTCCATCCTTTGTTTCCCCTCTAGTAACACCAATTCACAACTATATGTTGATGGTAAAAAGAGGTATAAATCCATACCATGTAGCCTTTCATCTAGGAATGCATCTACCAAATTACTAATAAAATCCTCATGTGCCATTGAGATAGGTAAACAAACCATTCATAGTGCAAAAAATCATATCACACTAGATGCCACTTGCAACCTTTAATAAACCAAGCTAAAATTCATATGACAAACCACCCAATGCAACCATACTATAATCCCATTCTCACGCACAAAATGTTAATATTATGCTTTGATACCAAAATGTAATGTTATATAAATCTCGCAAAGTTATTTAATTATTTGTACTTAATTTATAATAGTTATTACCAGAGTTAAAATATTTAGAATATGTAACAATATCAAAATAGATGTAAATAACTAGTGTAAATTACATGTGATAATTTAGTGAAATGCTAAATTAAATAGTTAACATAGTAAATTAGATAACACAATCACATAATTCAATCACATCAACATTACACACACACACAACTCAAATAGATTTTAACATCAACAATTTTTAATACTTATGTAAATTAGATAGCTTGGATTAGCCACACTCACTCAAGTAGGATCTCAGTAGTCTTGGCCCTCATAGTTACGGAACACTCTAAGAGGAAATAATTATTATTCAAAACACATGTAAAACATGGACAACATAAAAACCATTCAACACAAAGCCTGATTCAAGATAACCCTAGGTGTACTCTATATTTGTAAGCACTAAAAACATGCATGAGCCTACACGATGATCTGATGATGAGCTATAATCCTAAACACATACATGTAATTATGTCCTTTCAATTGAAGTTCCCCATTTTACTTGTGTTTCACCAGTCCCTTAGCTAACCCTACTAAGGCCTTGTTTCTTCACTCTTCACTCCTTGTCAACATTCCACTTTTGTCTCTTTCAAACCTTGTCAATTTAAGCCCCTAATGTCGCAAGATGGGAAATACACTTTCCTTGAGCTCCTTGCATCAATTTCATAATTTTAGAGATCTCTAATTGGACTCCCAGGTCATCCCCCTTCATCACTTTTGGCACATATTTCTTCCTTTCTAGGTCACCCCCTTTTGTTTCCCGATCTGCCTAGGCAACCCTTGGTCACCAAGGGTGACCTTCCCTGCTACAAGGGGCAACCCTCTTTCCATCTATCTTCCATTCAATCTCCATATTCATATGTCTTCCTGAACCCCTTTTGCCAATTTCTATCCCTTAGAACCACCTACAGAACCCTAATCTAGTGGGACACCCCTTATAACTTGTCGATCCCCCTAGGCAACCCAACTTCATATTTTGAACATGAATTCCTCTTTAGTTTAGGCCCAAGTTAGCTCCATTTTAACTATAGTTTGCATGTGAATTGGACCCTAACTAAGCCTAGTCTATTTAGCCCATTCTTCACTCCAAATCATGCATAATTATCTCCCATTGATCTATCCTTATCTTACCTTCTTCTCATGCTAACTCTCCTTCCTCCATGAGTGATGAGCTATCAAGATTAGTTCACTATCTAATCAACTTAGTTCTTTGATCAATTAACCATGTTAACTCTTTAATCAAAGGAGTTAACTTCTCAATGATCAATCCCACCTTTCATGATCTCTTCAACACTCTAAATAACCCCTTCCGATATGGATTATGGGAGTTAAATTCATTGTTGTAACCATTTGAGAATTTTTTCTTTTACTCTCCACTAGCATATTAATTCTCATGTAGGACTTGTGTTCCCTTTTTTTACTGTTTAGGATAGTTTTCCAAGATTTCTAAAGTTTCCATAGCATTGATATGCTCTCAATTTTCTCCCAAGCCATAGGCATTGTGCTCAAATAGTGATTTCATAGCACTCTTAGCTCTCCGCAAGCTTATTCATTTTCAATTTCAGCTTTCAAAGCTTGAGCCATTTTGAATCAATTAATCACTTCATCCTTGTCACCAAGAGCAAGGCCCGACTGCTGGAGAGGTGAGAAAGGTTGCCAAATACAAGGATTTCTGAGGATAGTACAAATTTCATGTGCCAACAGATCTAGGCTCTTTTCATGTTCTTCATAGATAATTAAATCACATTTTTCTCTTGGAGAAAGAAATCATGTTGTATTGCAATTTTCTTGATATGATTATTTCAAGTTGATAATATTAGCATTGCTTAAGTTAGTTTCACTGCAATTCATAGATTAGATTTCATTCAAGTACTTTCAATACCTAGTTTAGATTCAAAATCATCTAGAAAAACACGAAAAGATAGCTTAGAATGAATTTGGGAGAATAATGTTAATTGCATTCATATTTCAATTCTTAGTTAATTAAACAATTTTATCATTCATTTGGAAAAAGAACAAATAAATTTCTTTGCATTCATTTACTTTGCATACATCAAAATACAAAAACTTTAGGAAAAGAGAAAATCAAAACCCTCGATTTCATCATAAGGTCAATTTTTAAATATAGTTGAAAACTCCTTGATATCATCAGAAGGTTGAGTCATACAAAACCTTTGGTCACATTGCAAAGTCAAAGTTAAACAAAAGTTCAACTCTTGGTCAACTTTAGTCAGCTCTTTCTTATCCAAGCATATGAATGTGCCTAGGAGTTAGAGGTGAGTGGGTTAAATCTATCCTTGAGGAAATAGAGTTAATACACCAAGACCACAATACACTCAATAGATGCTAGAAGAAAAGGAACACACCCTTAGGGTCATACTAGAAGAAAATAAAATACAAGTCAATAAAGTTAATAAAGAAAGGTTACAATGTTCTATACTCATGAATGAACAAAATTGACATCCATATAGGTGTTAGAACCTTAAGAATCCAAATAAGACATTGACAACTAATGACCATTTAAGTTTTAGGGTTATCTCCATTATAGATCAAACATTAACACAGACCAGGCCCTATGACTGGCCAACTACTCTCTGTGACATTCTACTTCCACACGAATAGAATTTCTCCTAAGTTACGCCTCAACTCAATTGGCTTTTGCCACGAGAGTGAGAGTGACTTGGAGGTCACCATCAGCAAGGAGAGGTTTTATGTGTTGTATCAAAGCTGACTCATCTGCATTTGTTCTTGAGTCACAATTTGAGGAGTACATATTTGGTGAACCCAATGTGAAGGGTAAAAGCCTTTTTGGTTGAACTTTCTCACTTTTTCATCAATCTCACCTCCCACGATTTTTATTTTCATCTTCATCCTCGCTCTCACCATGTCCATCATTCATTCCATTTATGCTTTGGTGTCTACAACACCCCCGAATATGACATAATCAAGATAAAATCAAGAAAATGTTCCTTCAAAGGAACTATAAATGCCATCTTTTGATAGGTACATGCCATCTAATTCTCTGGAACCTATAACAAATTACTTTGACTATGAAGACTCTAACGATGAAAATGATAGGAGAGAATATTGTCATTCTCTAACATTCAACAATCTCGCATGGGAACAAGGAATGATCATCTAACCAACTTACTATAGAACACCTAGAATGATTGTGTGATTAGAAATTCATCGGGTAGATCAACCATCAACAAGTAACACTGCAACACACTTAGATAATGAGGTAACATGCTTATAAAAGCATTTGAAAGAGGCTAGGGAGGCTCAAGAATCCTTACATGTCACTTGTCAAGAAGAACAAACAGGAAACACTTCAAGATAACAAGTGGTTAGAACAAATCTTAGAAACCCACAAAGTAGTGAAGCACAAAGAACATGGACAACTACTAAGCCTGTAGATTTCATAGTGATATTGGTCCAACAAATCAAGACCATCGAGGCAAAGAAACATCCACAAGATAAGAGAATCAAGTTGAATAAAAATTTACACAACATGAGAATCTAACAAAACTAGGGGTATCTCAAAATTCCCTTATCTAAGCTTCTATTCATGCAATGGAAGCAATGATATGTTTCTAATTGGAGTCATTCCAACACAAAACTATTAGGCCACTTACTCCACTATACCGGAATATCAAGCACAAATCCAACAAACTCTGCCAATAGGGTTGATACTCTCAACCCTGTAATCTGAGAATGCATTCTTAGGGACTTACTTAAAATAATGAAAAGAACATCTAAACTAGACAATCCATAATGTGATACTACCAAGACCTCTCCAGGACCTACCAAAGTTCAAAGGCGAAGATCCCAATCTGCACATCAAGGTGTATACCACAACTATAAAGGAACTCCTCTCATGGGACGGAGTTGTGGAGAGAATCTTCCTAAAAACGCTTAAAGGGATTGCATTAGATTGGTACTATAATTTTCCTAAACTTTCAATCCACTCCTTCCACCAACTCATAGGTGAGTTTGTCATAGATCTTGACATGAAAAAACTCATTAACACTAGAATACATGAATTCCTAATGATAAAACAAGACGTGAACGAGTCGGTGGCACATTTCATCACATGATGGAGACAAGTTCTCTATTCGTTGATAAGTGGGCCCCAAATATGGACCATAGAGAACTATGTGACCTCTTCGTGCATGCCCTTAATAGGGACACCTAAGAGGAAGTACAAAAACTACCTTACAAGTGTAGACACATGAAAATGACCATGTATTCACCTTCATTTTTGAAACATTCCTAACATCACCTTGCATCCTAACATGTCTTCTAAATTAATTAAATAATTCCATTATTTAATTAATTTATCCCACTCTCATTAATCCATTCTTCCCATATTAAATAAATAAATTTTGTTTATTTATTTAATTTACCATGTCCTCTTGAATTAGTTAATAAAGTCCACTTATTTAATTAATTTATCACTCCTAACAACTTCCTCTCCATAAATTAATTAAATAATTTCATTATTTTATTAATTTACCCACTCACATCCTTATCTTCAACCACTCACCATAATTATTAAATAATTAGTCACAAATATTAAATAATTGATCCGAAATTAAATTTACTTTTAATCTCCACTATTCATTATCACCTCATATCTTTTAATCTCAACCATTCACATAAAAGAATGCTCTAGAAGATCCTTATCCATGACCTACAATCCTCTCATCTAATCTTAGCCATCTATTTTATCTTTTAATCCTAGCCCAAGTCATCCATAATATTTGACCTCTATAAATTTATCCACTCAAATAATTATCATAACACATATTTCATATGCAAGTATATGCTATCTAATTCCATATCATTATTAAATTATCATTTGCCTTCATTATAGCTATTTCCATACATAGGTTATGTTGGTTTTGTGAGCAGTCCACAATGCATAATATATCCAAAGAACAAAGATAGTAGGGCTAGGATGAACTCTATTCCGTTATATCTAGTGTGAATGTGTGATTGAGGTGAAGGCATCGATTTATATTGCATTTATCTTCATTATTTACCTTTGAATCATATTTTTGCAAACATTTTTTGCACGCTTGGTGGGGCCCACATCCCATTAATCATTTTTTTTCAAAATAAATTCTTTCATTTTTAGTTACAGGTTGTAGATCTACACCCCTAACTATTAAAACATGCTTGTGCTTCCATTCAGTGCACCTATGCACTCTATCGCCATGCCTATGTGCTTTGTCTCAACAGCTATTGCTTGTTTTTTACCTAGTTTTGTTTGTTAATCTCTAACACCACTTTTATTCATATTTTCTATTATATTTCAGATTATTCGTATTCCTAACCCTCATATTTGACTTTTTGATAAGATAACATTTAGTTTTGTAGGGTTTTATCATGTTTTTATTGCAGTTTTTGGTCCTCCTTTCTAGATTCATGCCTACACCTACAAAAGCACGCCCTTTCTTTGTGCCATTTTGTGTAGCTAGGATTTATCATCTATGTCAGCCTAGGATCTGTTGATCTACCTCTATTAGTCATTTTCTATTTTTTGTCAGACCTAACTATCTATTTTTGGCAGGTTTCAATACATAGTTCTGGTTTAACAGCTATGTTTCACAAACCCGCACCTACAATCTAGATCTCTGCACCTTTACTATGTAGGTCCATGCTTGTGTCTCTGCAGATTTGTACATGTTCCAGATACTTGAGTGCCTACACCTTTTATTGCCATGCATGTTCCTTCTATTGGCATGCCTATGCTAGAAAGGTAAATCTGGTATAACAATCTAGTTTTCTTATTTGGTTTATCTTTATGTTCCACGCTTTTGGCTATATTTTTGTGCTTTTGACTGATTAGAATTTTTTAGCTAACATTTTGGCTTGATATTGGAACTAACACATTTGTGCAGCTTGTTCACGCTTGTCAAAGATAAAATCTGAAACTACTAATCTATTTTCTTGCAGCACCACTTGTCAAAGACATTATTTTTCCACTAAATTAGGCACTAAAGTAGATTAGTGGGTTATTGAATAATTGTTTTCCATGTCTTTGAAGTTGTATGTTGGTGTTTACTCCCTCCCAAGTGCAGTTTGTGTGATCTTGGAGGTCAAAAACCACACATTTCTTCTTTGTTATCCCAATATTTTCTTGTTTGTGTGTATGCTCTCTCCTCGTGCTTCATGCGATCTTGGAGATTAAAAACACCAAGTATAGTCTTTCCCATAGGAGGCCTACATTTAGAGACAGACCCAATCTAAAGGGGTGACCTCAACCACATGTTTTGGTAGGGTATATTAGAGGGAGAATGAAAGTTGTACCTCAATCTAGTCGCATAGTCATTGGGATATCCTTGGGGTGCTGGGTGATTCCAAACAAAAGGTGAAGTGGTGTTTACTTAATCACTTATGCCACATCCCTTCAATGGACTAGTGTTCATAGATTTGGGCCTCATTATACCTTATGTATTTAGAGGACTCCCTAGAAGCTTGTAAAGCCTAGTTAAGACCATCGACCATTTTCTAGTGTGGTGCAAGGTGACAGAATCTTACCTAAAGTTACTCACCACGTTCATCATAGTGGTGGATGTAGAATTCTTCCTTGGGTCAGGTGGAAAAACCTCCAAAGGAAAAGGGCTACTTGGTGCAACACCTTTATCACTAGCTACTCCCCCTAAAAGGTGTTCCTAGTAGTAGGAGAAATAAGAGTAATTGAGTATGGGCCCATATTAAGAAAACACCCCCACTTGAATAATTATAGACTTGTTAATGTTTTTTACATGTTTTCCTTGTGTAATACTAGTATAAGCCATTTTCAACCACAAATCAATTCACACCAATCACCTTAATATATCACAAGTTAGCCATTGTGTTTTTATGTTTGCAAATCTGTTGCCAATTTCCAAAAGCTTGTCACAAAATGCCAAAATAAAATAGTTTCGCACTTGTGACTATAGTTCAACACCTCTACTCTATGTCATCATGCCTATGTTTCTAATTTTCACGCCTATGCCTTTTGTCAATGCACTAATGACTGTAATTCAACATCTGTGTTGGAACTTAGTCCTAGTCTTCAAAATCTAGAATTTTGGCTTGTAGATCCGATTGTAGGGTTAAACAATGACCTAAAACAGACCTATTTTTCACCCCAACTAGTCCATATTACCATCCTACCATCCAATATCACCTTTTTCATCCATAATCACACATCATTGCCTTGCCCATTACCTTGATTTTGGACTTGTGAGTTCTCATCCATCTTTGGGCCAACTATCTATCTTTTGGACTTGGATTTCGTCAACCCAACCAATCATCCACTTTTCCATATATCTCTAAAATCATTTGTCAACCAAGTTCATTTTTTCATTTATCCATCTTGTCAACCAATTCACCTGTCCTCTAAATTCATTGATCCACCAAATCTATTTTCTTATCCACTCTTTTTTCAACCAAGTCATCTATCAATCAATCAATCAATCCTTTGATCTATCAATCAAACCATCAAATCAAATCCAAAATTTTCAAAATCCTAGCCTAGATCATTTATCTTTGAGGTCTATTGACTTGGGAGCTTTGACTACTCTTAAGTTAGTGGGCCTTTACCATATCTTACTTTTTTCTTGGGACCTTCTCTACCCCAAGTAGAAAAGTCATCCTTATTCCTCTTCTTTCTCAGGCATTTGTCAACCCTAAGTATTGAAAGGAATCTCATCCTTATCCATAACAAAAAGATCTATGTGAATCTTGAGCTATTTTAGTTTATCCTATCATATCCTTGTCACATCATATATTTGTCATATCATATCCCCATCTTCATCCTATCATCATATCATCACCCAATCATTTCAATTTATCATTATCCTTGTCATCTATCACCATTATCCTAGTCATTATCTTGATTGTCACAACATATCCTTATCATTAGCTTGGTTGTTATCAAATCCTTGTCATCATGTCATTGTCATATCATATCTTGATGCAGATCAAAGTCTAGGGGCTTTAACAAGCTACTAAACTAAGTAGTAAAATAAATAATGTACAACAATAAAATAGAAGTTTCCTTTATTATTAACAATCAAAATATTACAAAAGGAATCTAATGGTCCTCATACATGCCTTGGCCTAAGCCTTACAATCATTCTAATGGTCAAATTAGACTATCTTAGCCTTCCTGTGAAAACCCAAAACAATCTACCTTCAAATATAAAATCTATAGAAGAAGCTACAATGGAAGCCAAAAACTTACTATGGAGAAGTCAACCTCTTTTCTAGTATGAAATTCCCTTACTTATAGGCATTTTAGGTAGCTACCACACTCATCACATGAATGGGACACATGTTAGTCATTAATTGGCTCTTTGATCAACTGTACATGGAGTCAAAAACTATTTTTGTCACTTTCTAGGTGCTTTTAGGTGGTGCAACAGGAGAAAGTAACCCATCGAGATATTGTGGAAGAAATTGGTTCATCTACATATTGTTGGAAAAACTGGGTCATCTACATATTGCGGGAAAAACTGGGTCAACTACATATTGTGGGAAAAACATGGCCAACTGCATATTGCGGTGAAAACTTGGTCAATTGCATATTGCAGGAAAAACTAGGTCAATTGATTGTGGGAAAAACTGGATCAACTGGATATTGTTCTAATTTCCTTCTACATATCTTTGTCATTTCCTTCTTTTGTTGAATCAGGTTTTCCTCTATCTTCTTGTACTAAATAGGTGGTTCCACATAACCACTTTTGCAGAATCTTGCTTTATGCCCAAAGTTGTTGCAGTTGTAGTAGACAAAATTATATTCTAGAGCCAAACCATTTCTCCTTACTTTAGTTCTACAATAAACAACCCTATGACTGAACTTATTGCATGCATAACAATAACCATTAAAGGAATGAGTGATTCTAGCATCATGCTTTGGAGAGAAAAAAAATTCTTGCTCATGTCATCATTTCTTCTTGCCTTAGTTCTACAATCAATAGCCTTATGACCAAACTTATTAAAAGTGTAACAATAACCAGAAAAGGATTGAGAGAACCTAGGAGTAGTAGCCTATCTAGGAGGAGATCTCTTGAGATCTTTTTTTTTATTACTAGCCTTTGTGAAGTTATTATCCAACTCTTGCTCCTCATCTTCAATCTTCTCAGAGTCTTTAGTGTAAGGCTCTTCCTTTTTTTATTTCAAACATGCCTTCAGTTATATCTATTTTTGAATTTTGACCTTTTTTAAATCCAATACCACCCTTATTCTTAAGTCATCTTTGACTACTAATTATCTCATCAAGGATGTTGGTTCTTTTCTTAAGTTTTAGACTCTTGTCTATCTGATCCTTTACTTTCTCCAGTTCTTTCCTTAGAGAGATAATTTCTTCTTCAAGTTTGGAGCATTCAACTGATTTGGCCTTGAGCTTAGCATTTAGGCAATCTACAGCTTTTTTACCTTCTTTAACTTGAACTTTCATGTTGTCAATTGCTTCTTTTGATTCTTTAAGTTTGACCTTATATTTTTCATTTTCTCTCCTTGTTGCATGTAGATCTTCTAGAGAAAAAATGAGTTCTCCTTCAAAATCAACTTCACATTCTTCTTCATTAAAGCTTGTCATGTCTTTATCATCTTCCGAAGCATTCTTGTCATTAACCAATACTTCATTTCCCATGTTGTCCAATCCAAGATCTACCTTAGCTGTTAGGTTTTATCAAGGAATTTATCTCTAATACCAATTGTTGAACACATAGAAGTACTAAGGGGGGGGTGAATCAGTACTTAATTAAATTCTTTCCATCCAAAAGCATTCAATCAAATGTAAGCATTTAAACCATGAGAAATAGAAGAGCACACAAGCACACAACTATAACACCAGATTTACATGGAAAACCCTAGAAAGGAAAACCCATGGTGAGCAAGATGCTTGGATCTACTACCCAAATCTAGCCTCACAAATAAAAACAATTTTACAATAATCTTTATGGGATACAACCCAACTGAAGTTGTAACTCCCTGAAGTGCTACAACACTTACAACTCTTACAAATGAGGCTTCAACCTCTGTATCAAAATACTTATCTGATTCATATATTTCTTTCATAAAAACTGACTTCTTCAACTTTTTGCTGACCTTTCCAAACTCTACACACCTATCTGTTGAAATTAAGGAACACTGAGAGGGGGGCATGAAACAGTGTTCTACAAAACTTATTACTTTGTTCCTTTATTAATTTACCACATACATCCAAAAGAAAGAAGCATGAACATAAGAACAGGAACAACAAGATCACAACACATGAACACCAGGATTTTTACGTGGAAACCTGGTTAAGGGAAAAACCATGGTGGAGGTTAACGCATAAGAAATTTATACTTTGTTAAAAGTATTACAAATGGGGAAGGCACATGCCTTCGAGAACACTGCCCAGAGCTCACTGCTCAAAGAGGCTCGCTGCCTATAAATAAATTACAAAAGTTCACTGGAATGTTTGAACTAGGGGATAGCATCTAACAATGCAAGATTATAGTTCCGGTTGAGCTCAATATACTGACTTTGCACACTTCATCTCTCTCTGCCCTGCTTCACTGATCTGCCATGATCTGGAGCTTAGATCTCTTCACTTTGCACTTGATTCTTCTATACTTCACACTTATTCCTTCATATTCGCAACTAATCACCTCAAAATGCTCAAATTCATCAATTATATATATCCGCTACTTGAAATTACATCAACTGCAGTCAGCCTTAAGAAAAACTTAGAGACCTTTTAAGAACACTATTCTATCAACTGAATCCATGCACAAACACCAAGGTGGACCAAAACCTCAGTATCCAAGTCACCTTATATGTAGGCTAATACCATTGGATCTCACAAATTAATTAACCAATAACTTTTCCTAATCCTCACAAGGATCAAACACCAAGTCAACTTGTTTTTGATTGGACTGAACTGCTTAACCAGAACCCGATACTCAGATGCATGTAACTTTCAATCCCTTCATCACCAGAGGCTAAAATATTGGATTTAGGTAGCCTTGACATCCCTAAACATTCCCTCAGATCCACAACACAATATGATTACCTGTGGAGAAATACGGACCAAAATGCTAAACCCTGTCATATGCCCTATTCCTGTCTATCTGGACTTAGACAAATCTACAATCTGACTTCCGATATGATCCACTAATGAAATGTGGATGTATAAGATAGATTTAGTTGCCATCAATGAAAACACTTGATATGCCTAGCAGTGTCTCTTGCCAACAATCTCCCCCTTTGGCATTGATGATAACACTTAGTGAAAAATGACTAAGTGTTAGAACAGCTCCCCCTTACTATATATACTTGTGATTTCCAATGCTCCCCCTTAGATTAATTCTTCATTTTTCCCTACTTTTCCTCTCCCCCTTTGACATCAATGGAAAAGGCTGGGATCCGCATATCAAAATTCATGCAAAAATCTTCTGTACATGGGTCAAAACTTTAAGTATATACTTTTGCATATGAACACACAGTCCTTAAGCCTTGTTCATGAGCAAAAAGATATCACCAAAAAAAATTTTCAACTGTGATAATTAATTATCCCAGTTCTTCTTTATGCTGTCCAAAATAGATATATGCTCACTGAACAAAAATGCCTGTGATTCTACCTTTTGAAGATTAGTAGGATCACTAGTAGCAGCAACAACTTGGGATTCTACCAATAGATCATACATAGTTTCTAATTTGGGGGAAATCAGTTCCCGGAGCTCATCCAATCTGCCCAAAACTTTAACCTTTTCTTTTTCTAGGTCACTCAATTCATTTCGTAAGCTCACTACTTGGCATTCATTGGTAGATACAGACTCAGTTAAAAGACTATATGACTGAGAAATATTAGACAATTTGAACTCTAAGTCCTTAATCTTCTTCTTAATATCTTTAACAACTTTAGATCAGTTTAAAAAAAACTTATAAATCTCTGCTCCTTTAGATAGGGGATTTTCAATACTCTTTACACTAGTATCAAGCCCTGATCTATCATAACTAATTATTTTCTTTATTTTAGCAAACCTCTTCTTATTAAATTCATTTCTGACTTTAACTTCTGCTGACTTCTCTAATGTTTCAAAATGAGAACTTACAGAGTTTATAAGATTTTTCAACTGGCCAGAGAAAGATGTGGATGAGTCCTTCTGAAATGTGAGCATGATTTTCTCCAAAATCTTAGATGCAAGACCAAGCAACTCGCTATCTTCTATATGAGACTTTAGGATTTCTTCTCTAGCCTTATCTTGTGCAATAGAGGCCAACTTTATCTTCTGCACCAATGACAAAGTATCAAAATTGATTGGTCCTTGTATTATATCCTAATCTTCTTCAATTTGTTTATCTCTTTCCAAAATCTCTTTCATTGCTTCTGTAGTATCTCTTGGCCAATATGATGTTACAGATTTAAGTTCTTCAGGGCCTCCATCTTCTCCCTTTTTGGAGTCAATCTCATTGTCTTTCTTATCATTTTCATTCTTTTTCTCTGCTTCTGCCTTCTCTGCATCATCATTAGAAGCATCCTTTCTTTTATCTATCTCAGAAATATCTTCTACATTCTCTTCCAGAGGATTTGGTGTATCCTTAGTGGCAGTTTTGTCAAATTCCTCAACATCCGGAGTGGAGGAATCAATTCCATCATCAGTTTCTTTTTCTTGTTCTTCCTTCATCATTTCTTCATCTTCTTTATTCAATGTTTCTTCTTTCAGAATGGAGACATCATCTACTCCAGTTTGTTGCTCATTTTTCTGTAGCTCTTCATCATTTAAAATTGATTCATCCTTAGTATCAACTCGTTCTTCTGTAACCACATAAAACTTATTCTTATCCAATGCTTTCTTTATAATTTGTTCTATTTCTTTAATAAATTCATCTATATCTCCAATCATCAGCTTATTCATCCTTTTCTTGCTTCTAAATTCATTCTTGACTTCTTTGAGAATCCTATCTACTTCTTTTCTGGAGATCACCAAACACATACTGGACATTACATGTTCCCTTAGCTCTAGATATTTTTCTTTAGCAGCTTCTTTTCTTATTTCTAGAATGTCTCTTAAACTCTTACAGATTTCTGCCAAAATTTCCACTAGAGCACTATTGAATACATTCAAATATTTTACAGTAGCATCCTTCAAAATTCTTTTGTCAGCATCACTGTAATGATCATAGAATTTAGTCATTGGTTTTAGGTTTCCATCAATAGTGATTGTCTTAATGATGTCCTCCACAAAAGGAGTTGGCTTCTCAACATCAGCCTCTGACTTATACCTCTTAGTTGGCTTTTTGCTTCCGGAGGGCTTCTCCTTAGACACTTTAATAACTTTAGTGCCTGAGGCCTTCAACTCTTTAACCTCATCATCTGAATTAGTCTTTTCTTCATCCTCCTTTTCCATACTACCATATGAGCTCTTGGCCATTACTTTTGTTCTTTTTCCTTCCTTACGGGTAGGTTTTTCTTTGGATTTCTCTACAACAAGAGAAGGTGATGCACCGGAGGTTGAACTAGCACTCCTATTAGACCTTGACTTGGAAGGAGGTTCTTCTGAAACACTTTCCTATTCCATGTCCTGCTTCTCCTTCTCAGCCTTTTCTATTCTTTCCCTAAATTGCCTCACAACTTCCTTAGTAAGGCCTAGATTCTCGGCCAACTGCTCAACTTCTTTCCTTACTTTCCTTTTGGTTTCAGGAGCCCTAAATTCAAGATGCAATTTTTGTGAAATTTCTTCATAAGTTCCAAAGCTCTCTTCAACCGGATCCCTAGGCTGACTTATCAAATGTTGTGCATACAGTTCCAACACATGTCCATCCACTTCATACCCCATGGGCATGATCCACACAGCTCTAGGCTCTACTGCTTCCATTTTGTATTGATCAATAGTAACCATAAAATAGATGGTGTCCTTGTGTTTCTCAACCACACCTCTAGGTATTCTCTCCCTAGCCTGCATTATACTCTGGAAAGTTTTGAAGAATCCCCAAAGTGCAGTCTTTTGTGCATCATAACTACCCAAACAACTCAAATGATTTCTAATCTGGACTGCTACTAGTTGGTTGTTGGACCAATATATATTCTTATTCCTAGGGAGCTCACTCTAGAAATAAAAGAAAAGACACATGATTAGTGTACCATATTTGAATGAGTACTTCATGTCCTTTATCTTGCTTAGGTTCTCCATAAGCTTGTTCAGTAACAGTTCACAAAGATCATAGTCTACACCTTTTACCATCTTATATGCAACATAGATGGTTGTTCAGAAAACTAAATTTTCTCTGCTAGAGTAATATATCATGTATCCTATCACCATTGATGCAAATCTAACCCCATGATCCTCTATGTCATTTATAGTCATGTCTCTCTTGTCAAATTTCAATCTGGTTGCCTCGGTGGCTTCTTGATTTTTCACAGCCTTCAACTGAGGCAAGGTACCAGTTGAATTCAGTCCTATAACTACCCTTATTACATCCTTTGTGATTTTGAATGGATGATTCAACCATAGAAACTCATCATGGATAGGGCTCAAGACATACCAGACCCACTTGTCCTTTGTAAAACACAGAAACTCAACAAATTGTATGAACTTCTTGTCTTTCAGGGCTTTGTATTCTATTTTGAGGTCAAAATCATCACCTTTGAAGTGATTCATGAATAGATCAACATACCTTGAGTTGCCATGCTCCTCTAGAGGCGCGTGAATATAAGCCCTAATGTCTTTTGTGTGAAGAACTCCATATGGAACTCCAGAAAATGCTCCCATCAGATCGACTTCAGTGAACTTGAAAGGGTGCTTCTTAAACTTTGGCCTAAGCCACTCAGTGATGTTCACAACTAGAGGAGTAGCCATTTCAAAATATTACAAGTTCAAAGCTTCGCAAAGAAATACCTTTTTCTTCATGGAATTAGGGTTAGCTTTTGAATTCATTTTTCGCACTTCAAATCTTTGAAATTTTAGCTTAGGCGCTCTTCTCCTTGTTCTCTTTGAATGCAAAGTGATTCAGGTATTTGAATAAATGACCTTTTATCCTCCACAAAACCTAATTCTTCATTATAATAAATGTTCTACCCTAATACATCCAGTTACACTGTTTCTGCATATAGTCAATCTTCAATTGCTCCACAATCAATCGCATTAGCTTCTTTTCATCTAGAATTTGCTTCAACAGATCTGCAATAGGCTTCTTTATCTTCATTCATCATGCTATATTTAGGCACCCACTTACTGGCAGGGGGAATTAGATTTTCAATGCAGCTCCCCTGAGCCAGAGCTCCCATTTCAATTCCTAGAGGAATTATCAGCACCAGATTCTGGTGCAGACCCATCATCTTCATTCTTTACATCTTTCTTCACCCATGTTTTATTCATTTCTTTTTGAATCTCATTCACATCTATTTTGCCTTTGCCTTTGTCCATCTTCTGCTCTATTCTTCCTGCCTGTGAGTTCACCTTTTTGCTTCTGCAAAATTTAGCAATATGTCCAGATTTGTTGCAATTGAAACATATAATCTTATTTTTCTAACAATTACATGTTGGAGCAGGTTTAGATCTGCATTGCATTACCATATGCCAAAACTTGTTGCAAGTAAAACATCTTCCAATGAAAACTTGTTTGTTCTTAGGAGGATTCCTTGATCCACTTCTACATTCCTCAGCCTTATGACCTATCCTTTTGCAATTAAAGCATTGACTAGAGAAAGATGATGTATTTTGATTCACTTGACTTCTGTATTGATTAGCTCTATGACCATACTTATTGCATTTAAAACTATTGCCATTGAAAGATGGATACCTTTGAGCATTAGGTTGTCTTATCAGAGGTCTTCTAGGATTCCCTCTTTGATTTCTTGATTCAAGATTTCTTTGACCAGATCTAGAGCTTTCACCTTTCTCAAATTCCAGACCATGCTTATCATCTTCTTCTTCTGACTATCAATTAGCACCTCAAGTTTAGCTGAGCTTATCTTGAATTTCTCTTTATATTCATTTGTAACTTCTAGGTCATGTTTGAGAATGATAGTTTATCTTTCAAGTTCTTCCTCATTGTCCTTGTAGATCAGACTCTAGATGGCCAATTATCCTATTCAATCTATAACATCTTCTATTCTTTCTTTTAGAGATTGATTCAGTTTTTCCTCAGTCTTCTTCCTTTCCTTAATTTCCTTGGTTAGTCTCATCACCCCGGATTCCATCTCATGTTTTAGGACAACTTCTTTTGCTATCTTCTCACATTCTTTTGTCTTCTCCTTCAGGGCCTCATCCATGTCATTATCTTCATTCTGATTTGCTAGCTGATGGAGTAGCTCCCTCCTCTTTTCATTAGATTTGCTCAGTTGTCCTTTTAAGGTCTCAATGAAATCTTTCGCATCTTTAAGGTTCTCTTGCAGATCTCTGATTTCTGCTCTGGATAGGTCAAGATCATCTAAGGCTACTTGAAGTTGTTAATGGATACCATCATAATGTTTGAATGAAGCCATTGAAAACACCTTCCGAGATCTTCCTCAAGCTATTAAACTTCTTCTAAGGAACCAAGCTCTAATACCAACTATTGAAATTAAGGAACACTGAGAGGGGGGTGAATCAGTGTTCTAAAAAACTTATTACTTTGTTCCTTTATTAATTTACCACATACATCCAAAAGAAAGAAGCATGAACACAAGAATAGAAACAACAAGATCACAACACATGAACACCAAGATTTTTACATGGAAACCTAGTTAAGGGAAAAACCATGGTCGGGGTTAACCCACAAGAAATTTATACTTTGTTAAAAGTATTACAAATGGGGAAGGTACATGCCTTCGGGCACACTACACAAAGCTCACTTCTCAAAGAGGCTCACTGCCTACAAATCAATTACAAAATTTCACTAGAATGTTTGAACTAAGGAATAACATCTAACAATGTAAGATTACAGTTCCAGTTGAGCTCAATATACTGACTTTGCACACTTCATCTCTCTCTACCCTGCTTAATTGCTTTGCCATGATCTGGAGCTTAGATCTCTTTACTTTGCACTTGATTCTGCTATATTTCGCACTTATTCCTTCATATTCGCAACTACTCACCTTGAAATGCTCGAACTCATCAATTATATATATCCGCTACTTGAAATTACATCAATTGCAATCGGCCTTGAGACAAACTTAGAGACTTATTAAGAACACTATTTTGTCGGTTGAATCCATGCACAAACACCAAGGTAGACCAAAACCTCAGTATCCAAGTCACCTTATATGTTGGCCAATACCACTAGATCTCACAAATTACTTAACCAATAACTTTTCCTAATCCGCACAAGGATCAAACACCAAGTCGGCATGTTCTTCACTGGACTGAACTGCTTAACCAGAACCTGATACTGAGATGCATGTAACTTTCAATCCCTTCATCACCGGAGGCTAAAATATTGGATTTAGGTAGCCTTGACATCCCTAAACATTCCCTCAGATATGCAGCACAATATGATTACCTGTGGAGAAATGCAAACAAAAATGCTCAGAACCCTGTCATATGCCCTATTCCTATCTATCTAGACTTGGACAAATCTGCAATCTGACTTCTGGTATGATGCACTAATAAAATGTGGATGTGTAAGATAGATTTAGTTGCCATCAATGACAACACCTAATATGCCTAGCAGTGTCTCTTTCCAACTCTTACCACTTCACAATTAGTAAACCAAGCTTCACAATATCAGAATTCCTTCAAATACTTCTTTTCTATCATCACAACTCCCTCAATTACCTCCATAAAAATATCACTTTACATAAACTGATCCTTTCCACATTTCATCATCAAACTACTTCTACAGTTATTTTATTCATACATTATCTTTGCTAACACACATCACATATCACCTACATCCTTTGAACAACCTTGATATTACATTTATATCCTCTGCAACTCTTCAAAAACTTTCTCCTTTGTTAGCCAAGATGAAACTTGTAACATGAAACATGCAATGGCTTTGTTTGTCAGCTTCCAAGACATCTACGGTGATGTAGGGATCCCATTCCATTATGCAGTTCACACCAAGTGATAACTAGGACCTATTTTACCTTAGCACAAGTCTCCATGCTGGTGCACACTTTCAAACACATGATGCAATCACCCAAACACACCAAGTCAACTCAGTAAACACTTATCCTTCCATGCATTGGCTCTAGACCTAAAGTGGTACTAGAGAAACAAAATAACATTATGTGGACCACACAATAAGTATTATATGACTTGCAAAACCTTCTCATACATTCATTTCTTTGATTTATGCATCTTCTTTTTGGCGCAAACCAATAGATACTGAAGACAATATCCCTTACCTACTCTGATTACACAGTCTTGATATAGAACGTTGAAAAATAGACTTGCAGTACTCCTCAACACCTAAAACTTGAAATGGGAAACATACAAACAATTTGAACTTATCCTTCAAACAACAAATCCAAATATTGTAGTATAGTGAAATGTGGTGGCTTTTACTTTCTTCCTCTAATGGTCTCAACTAGCAACAAGACTTGTCTTCACACAACTGACTGTAGAGACCATTGTGGTACATCTTATCAATTGAAACTTGAATCATGCATACCTTTCACCTATATCCACTTGTCCTCCAAATTGCAATGTCATACCTTCAACAATGGAGCGATGCATTGCAATCTCCTGAACCTTTGTGACTAGAACAACCCTATTTCACCACTACCTTCACTCTGCCAACCCTAAAACACTTTGTTGTAGGTTTCATGATCTCAAATTTGAACCACACATACCTTAGAGCAGTTACAAGCTATCTTTTCAATCTATAGTCTCATATCATCATTTGTAGAGATATGTAGTACAATTTCATGAGCTTGTGATACCTTTCCTGACTGGAACATTACTTAGACAAAATTCTTCAAACATTTTGCAACTTTCTTTATTAAGTACCAACCACCATGAGTCTAAGTCATAAAAATACTATTGATATATATTGTCATTGATGTCAAAGTTGATGTCTAAGGCATTAGTTTTGTGTATAAGGTAGAGGAGAAGTGCATAAAAGCAAAATGTTCTAAGGTAGAAGGAAAGAAAAAGACTCTAAGACATTAGTTTTGTCCTTGGTTAGCAAAAAGGTTTAGTTTGAAAACAAGCAAGTTCATTGATTCTAAAATTCACTGATTCACTGATAGAAGAGAGAGGAAGTGCCCACATTGAAAACATTGAAGAAAGAAAAGACTAAAGTCTCAGCCACAAATATTTAGTTTGAAAGTTCTTTTTTAGAACTAGTTCTTAAGTTTAGCATTTCACTGATTTGCCGACTGGGTGACACATGGCAAAGAAAAGTGCAGTGTGGAAAGTGTTTTAAGAGAAACAAGTGTTTTACTTGTTGTCGAGAAAGTTTGTGAATGACTAACTTGTTCTCAAGTTAGCTTTTTTCCCGATTCGCCAACTAGGCGACAAAAGGAAAAGAAAGGGCAAAGTTCATGATCTAGAACTTTTTCTGATAGAAGGGATAGAGACAAAAGGAGATGAAAGGATAGTTCAAGATATTCCAAAATCACTAACAAAGAAGAATCAAAGGTGATAGTTTGAAAAAGTTAGAAAGCACCGATAAAAGGTGAAGAGACCAAACTAAAAAGAAATGAACTTTTGCCAATAGAGGCAAAAGGTGATAAAGGCAAAGTTTGAAGAAATGAACTTTTTTGGATAGAGGAAAAGGAAGAGTATTTCAAGATTTTGAGGAATCACTGATAAAGAAGAGACAAAGACAATATTCACCAATAAAGGAATAAAAGGTTGAAGTTTAAAGAATTTGAAAATTGTCGATAAAGGGCTGAAAGCCAAAGTTTTTGAAATGGTAAAATCACCGATAAGAGAGGATAACTAAAAAATAATAAAAGGTGTTAACAACTATGTTTTTGGTGCAAAATCAGGATGTATTTTTAGCAGTTAAAGACTGGTAGTGTTTGCATGCCGATTACAATAAAAGTACTGCAGAAAAGCTTGGTTTTTTTATGCGCTAATGTATTAATAGAACTATGACTAAATAGAAGAAAAACATGATTTATTGCATGCACACAACTACATACAGATTTGCTTTTTTTTGGACGTGCAAAAAGTGGAAGTGCATAAAAAACTAGAGTTTTAAGATGCATAAAAGATAGAGTCAAGTGCGGACATGCAAAAAGTAGAAGTGCAGAAGGACTGGAGTGCAAGCATGTAAATGGGTGAATTTGAAGAGATGGTTATATATATATATGGTTGATGTATGGTTAATAGTTGAATCCAATGGTTGATGATTATAATGCTGACCTTGATGTACATTCTAAGGTTGATGAATTGTATAAATACATGTAATGAATTAGTGTTTGGTGAGAGAGTGTGAAGTGTAAAAGAAGAGCAGAGTAGAGGAGTTTATTGCACTTCAATGGAACTAAAATTAGGCATGGTGTAGATGCTACTTAATCTGTTCAACCCTTGGCAGTGAGCCATCCTTTTGGGTAGTGAGCCCTTTGGTAGTGAGCCACCATTTGATATTTGGTATTGTTACTACATTTATATTGTGAGCTAACACTCACTGTGGTTTTTCCATATTTAGGGTTTTCCACGTAAAAATCTGGTATTCATGTGTATGTGGTGTTGATGTGTTTTGTGTTTAATGCTCATAACAAATTAAAGAAATAGGTAAAGTGATTGTGAAATTGATTATGGTTTAAAGAAGTTAATGTATTGATACAACTGATTCACCCACCCCCTCTCAATTGTCTTGTGTCATTCAACAATTGGTATTAGAGAGAGGTTCCTTTGAAAAAATCCTAACAACTTAAGGTAGATCTGAGATGGCACATAGGAAAGACATTCCTCAGTTCGATGGATTTGATTATGCATACTAGAAGGTATGAATGCAAATTTATCTCATTTCTCTTGGTTATAATGTTTGGGTAGTGGTTAAGAATAAATACGTAGTTCCTAAAGATCTGGATTTTGAAGAAGAGATTAAAATGTTTGAGGATAATCACAAAGCTAAAAATGCTCTATTAAATGCCCTATCTAACATTGAAATGGTAAAAGTTGTGAATATGGAAACTGCTTATGAGATTTGAGACAAATTAAATAAAATCTATGTAGGTGATGCATCTGTTAAGAAAGCCAAGTTGTAGAAATTGAAGGCCACATAAGAAACCATGTGAATGGGTGAAGATGCGAACATAACAATTTACTTACAAAATATTGATGAAGTTGTCAACAATATCAAGGGCCTTGGTGGAGAATAAAAGGATGAGGATGTCGTAGATAAGATACTCAAAACATTTCCCAAATCTTATAGTCACAAGGTATCTGCCATTGAAGAGTTGTTCGAATTGGGAAAGCTTACAAAAGATCAATTACTTGGCAAACTAACTACCTTTGAAATAAGAGAGTTTGGTACTATTGATGGCCCTGTGAAAACTAAGACTACTTTCAAGGCCAAGGAAACAACCAAGACTACTAGATTAGATAAATATGCTGTGGAATCAGATGATGAAGACTTTCTAGAGCTAGAAGCCAAATTTGCAAGCAGAATCAAGAGGGGTAGCAAAGGAAAATTCAAAGGTAAGTTGCCTTTCAAATGCTTTAGTTGTGGTAAAATTGGTCATAATGCTTCAAGATGTCCTGATAGAGCCTTGAAGATCAATGAAAGCAAAGGAAAGATGGTAAGAAAGAGTTATTATGTTAGAGATGATGAAGGTGTAACTGATGATGAGTCTAATTCTAATGATGGAAATAGTAGTGAATGTTTTTTATTGCACTTAGAGAAGAACCGACTTCTGCTAATCTTGCAAGCTATGTGAAGGAAGAAAGTCTAGGGGTGTTATGTACATTCCATGCTAAAAAGTAAGATGAACGAATCATTGACAGCAGATGCTCAAACCACATGATAGGAGACAAAAGTAAGTGTGTTAAGTTTGAAAAGTATGATGGAGGACTTGTGAGGTTTGGTGATGATGCAACTGGTAAGATTTATGGAAAAGGATCTATTACTTTTGATGGAAAGAATAATACAAATGGTGTTCTTTATGTCAAGGGCCTGAAGCATAATCTACTAAGTGCTGGACAAATGTGTGAAAAAGGTTATAATCTTGTGTTCAAAGACAATGGGTGTATGATACAGAATAGCTCTGGAACCTCAATTGATGCTAGTAAGACACATGGTAATTTCTATCACTTGAAAGGTGCTAAAAATTATTGTTTGTTGGCTAAGTCAAATGAAAGTTTGATATGGTATAGGAGAATGTGTCACATAAATTTTAATAATCTGGTAAGAATAAGCACTATTCAAGTTGTAAGAGATCTGCCCAAGATTGTGAAACCTGCCAATGTGATATGCAAAGAGTGCCAGTTTGGGAAGATGACAAAGACCACTTTCAAAAGAAAAGAACAATC
Organism: Cunninghamia lanceolata; assembly: GCA_027924645.1. Classification (NCBI taxonomy): domain Eukaryota; kingdom Viridiplantae; phylum Streptophyta; class Pinopsida; order Cupressales; family Cupressaceae; genus Cunninghamia; species Cunninghamia lanceolata. The sequence goes on along the minus strand of BSBN01000925.1, from coordinate 3,036,024 downwards.
CTCTACCAATTTGCTAGATTTGGTGCATATAGACCTGTGTGGTCCCACAAGAACAAGAAGTCTGCAAGGTGAAAGGTATTTTATGCTCCATATTGATGATTTTTCAAGAATGACTTGAGTTACTTTTCTTAGAGAAAAGATAGAAGCTTTAGATAAGTTCAAGGCATTCAAAGCTATGGTTGAAAATGAATTGGATTTAAGAATCAAATGCTTAAGATCTGACAGAGGTGGTGAGTTCACCTCAAATGAGTTTAATTCTTTTTGTGAAGAACATGGAATAAAAAGACATTTGTCTGCTCTCTATACTCCTCAACAAAATGGATTAGTTGAAAGGAAGAATAGAACTATTCAAGAAGCTACCAGAACAATGATCAAGGAAGCAGACCTACCAAAAGTGTACTAGAAAGAAGCAATACATACTAATGTATACATTCAGGATAAAGTGCAAGTCAGAGCAAATGAAACAAAGACACATTATGAACTATGGTATGGTAGAGCTCCCACTATCAAATACTTCAAAGTTTTTGGAAGCAGATGCTACATCAGAAGAGATGAAGAATTAGGGAAGTTTGACTCCAGATGTGATGAAGGCATATTCCTTAGATACTCCACTAAGAGCAAGGTTTACTGGTGCTATAATAAAAGATTGAGAAAGATCATTGAAAGTGCAAGTGTGAAGGTAGATGAAGACCTCCAACTAGATGGATATGAGTTAGATGAACCTGCTGATATAGAAAAGGTTAGAAAAGGGAAAGAAAAGGAAGTAGGAACTAAAGAACGAGCTCTAGAAGAAGAAGAAGAAACTCAATCTTTAAGGCTCTGGTAAGAACTCCTAAAACCCCAAGGTATGTGCAAAGAGATCATTCTGAAGATCATATTATTGGAGACAAAAGGAAAGGTGTGATGATAAGAAATAGGATTCCAGAAGAACAAGTAAATCTCTGTCTACTACCAAAAGTGAAACCTAAAATAGTTCATGAAGCATGCAATGATGAGCATTGGGTCAAGGTAATGAATGAAGAATTACAATAGATTGAGAACAACAAGACTTGGGAACTTCTCCCCAGACCAGCAAACAAGAATGTGATTGGAACAAAATGGGTTTTCTAGAACAAACTAAATGAAGTTGGAGAAGTTTAGAGAAACAAGGCAAGACTTGTGTTTAAAGGCTACTCCCAAGTTGAAGGAATTGATTATGAAGAGACATATGCTCTAGTGGCAAGAATGGAGGCTATCAGACTATTTTTAGCATTTGCAGCACACAAAGACTTCATAGTATATCAGATGGATGTGAAATCTGCTTTCGTAAATGGTGAGCTGGAAGAAGAGGTATACATAGAGCAATTGGATGGGTTCCAATTATATGATAAACCAGATATGGTGTGAAAATTGAAGAAGGCCTTGTATTGATTGAAGAAAAATCCTAGAGCTTGGTATGCAAGACTGGATAAGTATCTGTTGTAGCAAGGTTTCAGTAAAGGGTCTGCAGATAGCAATTTGTATATCAAGGTAAGTAATGATCAAATCTTGATTATTGAAGTTTATGTAGATGATATCATATTTGGAGGAAATGAAGAGATGTACAAGAATTTTGCAAATGAGATGCAACAAGAGTTTGAGATGTTTATGTGTGGTGAGATGAATTTCTTCCTTGGACTGCAAATCAATTAGACATACAAAGGTATTTGTATTTCTCAATTGAAATATGTCAATGAATTGTTGAAGAAGTTTGGAATGGAGGAATCCAAGCCGGTATGCACTCTTATGGTTACCAGTTGTAAACCGAGTAGGAATGATGAATCTCCCAAGGCTGATCAAAGAAATTATAGATCAATGATTGGAGGATTGCTTTACCTAACTGCTACCAAACTAGATATTATGTATGCGGTCTGCCTTGTGGTCAGATTTCAATAAGATCCTAGGGAATCACATGTGATAGAAGTTAAAAGGATATTTAGGTACTTGAAAGGCACTCCTGATCATGGATTGTGGTATCCTAAGAACAATGATTTTTCTTTGAGTGCCTACACAGATGTAGATTGGGCTAGATGTGTTGATGACAGGAAAAGCACTATTGGATGTACATTCTTCCTAGGAGACAGAGCAGTGTCCTACCATAGCAAGAAACAAGAATCAATTTCCTTGTCTACTGCAGAAGCAGAATATATTGATGTAGTATCATGTTGCACTCAGGTGCTCTGGATGAACCAGACATTGAAGGATATCAAAGTTGAGTTTGATGGACCAATTCCTATTCTTTGTGATAACACAAGTTCCATAAACATTTCAAAGAATATAGTGATGCACTCAAAGAAAAAGCACATTTCAATCAAGTATCACTTCTTAAGGGAGAAAGTTGTAGAGAATGAGGTAAAGCTTGAGTATGTGCCTACAAAAGATCAAGTTGCTGATATATTCACTACTTGGCTCTTCCAATAGACATATTTAAGTATCTCTGAGAGAAATTAGGGGTTATTGCCCCTCCCTCCTTGAATTAGATGCATAAGAAGATGTATCAATCTAATGTGCTTCAAAGCAAATTTTCTCTTTTGGACTGATGTTGGAGGCTACCTCTCAGGGGGAACAAGTAGTGGTTTGAGAAGATTGTAACATTCAGGGGGGTAAAGAATGGTTTCAAACTAATCATAGCAACATTGTGCAAGTATGTGCAGTAGAAGAGATGTGAAGTCCTTTTCCATTGATGTCAAAGGGGGAGAGAAATCATGTGAAAAATGTAGGGGGAGTAAGAGTGCAAAAGTATGAAAAGAAAGGAGGAGTGCTGAAGCAGAATTGTGTCTTGATGGTGGAACATGTTTTTCACATCATATGTTTCCATCCATGACAAAGGGGGAGATTGTTGCAAGTATGTGCTAATTGGTGTTGTCATTGATGTCAACATATTTGTGTTGTCATTTGTGTCAACTATATCTTCTGGTATTGCTATTTGTTGATTGATTGAAGAACATTGTCTAAGTATTTTGTTCCACATATTTCTTGTGTTGAAGACTGGAGTATGAGATTTGGATATGTTTTAGAGAAGTGTTTGAAGATTCTAAATCTAGAATTTGGTGGTCTGGATCGCTGTACAGAAAAATTTCTACTCACCAGTATGAAAATTGTGCCTGGCAAGGTTTTTAGAGTGACAGGGAGAAAGTGCTTTGCTCCAGATTTCTCCTTAGATTGGAGTTTGGATTTGTGGTTCTGGACTTAATCTTAGAAGATCCTTAGTCATCTTCATTCCAAAGGACATGTGATTTGAAGCTTTGGAAAGCAAGTTTCTAATTGGCAGAGTTTGACAATGTCTGATTGAGAATAGTTTGTGATCCATCCTCAAGTGAAATAGGTTAAGATATGTTGAAGTTGACTCTGCTAGTTTCCAAATGATTTTCTGATGTTCGTGGACATCCCCTAAATGCATTGAAGGCATGTGTTTGATCCGCAAGCTGTAATGAAGATCTTGGAAGCGTACATGTTCAAGTGTTCTTGATGATTGCACCTGTATGGCCAACTTGGATGATTAACACTCTTTGCGGATGAATTTCCTAAATTGTAGAAGCATGTGGTAGCATGTGAAGATCTAAATGAGTTTGTGCTAAGGTACATTTGAAGTATTCCTCCTTTATTCATTTAGTTTGCAAGTTTGTTTAGGTCTAGTCTTAATTTGATGTATGAATGTATGCCAACCTTGGAGATTGTTCCAATGGTTGATGATTGTAATGCTGACCTTGATGTACATTCCAAGGTTGATGAATTGTATAAATACATGTAATGAATTAGTGTTTGGTGAGAGAGTACGAAGTATAAAAGTAGAGCAAAACAGAGGATTTTATTGCGCTTCAATGGAACTGAACTTAGGCATGGTGTAGATGCTACTTAATCAGTTCAACCCTTGGCAGTGAGCCACCATCGACAGTGAGCCATCCTTTTGGGTAGTGAGCCCTTTGGCAGTGAGCCACCATTTGATATTCGATATTGTTACTACATTTATATTGTGAGATAACACTCACTGTGGTTTTCCCTATTTAGGGTTTTCCACATAAAAATCTGGTGTTCATGTGTATGTGGTGTTGATGTGTTTCATGTTTAATGCTCATAATAGAATAAGGAAATAAGTTAAGTGATTATGAAATTGATTGTGGTTTAAAGATGTTAAAGTTTTGATACAACTGATTCACCATCCCCCCTCTCAGTTGTCTTGTACCATTCAACAAAAGGAATACTTAGTATTAATGGAAAAGCTAAGATTCACAGTGTCTACTATGTGGAAGGAATGAAGCACAATTTGATGAGTGTAAGTCAAAAGTGTGATAATGGATATAATCTAACCTTTAATGCAAAAAGTTGTGAAATCAGAAAGGTAAGTTCTGGTAAGTTAGTTATTGAAGCAAGTAGAACAGAAAATAATCTTTACAATCTCAAGGAGATTCAAGGTAGAAGTTGCTTGATGGGAGAGAATGATGAAAGTTGGTTGTGGCACAGAAGATTGGGACACATCAATTTTGACAACCTTGTGAAGGTAAGTTCAAAAAATGTAGTTAGGCACATGCCTAAAATCACCAAGCCAGCAAATACAATTTGTAAGGAATGTCAGCATGGGAAGCAGACAAGGTCAAGCTACAAAACAAAAGAATACTCTACTTCAAGACTCTTGGAGTTCATTCATACTGACCTATGTGGTCCAACCAAGACACAAGGACTAAAAGGTGAGAGATATTTCATGTTATTGGTTGATGATTTCTCATGAATGACATGGGTAACCTTTCTAAAGGATAAATTAAAAGCCTTTGAGAGATTTAAGGCTTTTAGGTCTTTGGTTAAGAAGGAGAGTGGTCTGAAAATCAAATATTTAATATCAAATAGAGGTGGATAATTCACCTCCAATGAATTTGTAGAATACTATAAAAGTCACGCCATAAAAAGAGAATATTCTACCCCTAGAACACAATAGCAAAATGGCATTGTGGAAAGGAAAAATAGAAGGTAAAAGAAATGGAAAGAAAAATGCTAAATGAGGAAAAATTAATTGATGTTTACTAGAGAGAGGAAGTACACACAGCAATGTATACTTTGAATAGATTATAGCTAAGGGTAAATGTTGACAAGACACCATAGAAATTATTGCATGGCAAATCTGTAACAATCAAATAGTTTATGGTGTTTGGTAGAAAGTGCTACATTAGAAGAGATGAGGACAACCTTGGAAGCTTTGATTCAATGTGTGATGAAGGCATTTTTCTAGGACACTCTAGCAGATCCAAAAGCATACAAATGTTACAATAAGTGATTGCATAGAATCGTGGAAAGCACTAGTGTTAGGGTAGATGAGGACCAGCCACATCTAACTCAGAATAAAGACAAATACTCAGATGGATCAGCAATACCCAAAGAAAAAGAAGATGCTACCGATGAAGAAGAACCTAAAGAATCAACTGGTAAGGCACTCACAAGATATGTACAAAAAGATCATCCAGAATAGCAAATAATCGGCAATAAAAATGAAGGCGTGCAAACAAGAAGAAACTTGCTAGGGCAAAACAAGTAAATTTATTTTTACTCTCTAAGATTGAACCTAAAACATTTAATGATGCTAGTGAGGATGAAGGATGGATCAATGCAATAGAAGAGGAACTCAATCAAATTCAAAAAAATCAAATTTGGAAATTAGTTCTGGATGGCCTGTAGAAAATAACGTGATAGGAACAAAATGGGTGTTTAAAAACAAGCTGAATGGGATGGAGAAGTCACAAGGAACAAAGTAAAATTGGTGTGTAAATGATATGCCTAGGTTGAAGGAATGGATTTTGAAGAAACATTTGCACCTGTAGCAAGATTGGAAGCCATTAGGATGTTTTTGGCATTCTCTATTTATAAGAACTTCAAGGTTTACCAAATGGATGTTAAATTTGCATTCTTGAATGGGAATCTTAATGAAGAGGTTTATATTGATCAACCTAAAGGATTTCAGCTGTCAGATAAAGAAGATTATGTTTGCAGATAGAAAAAAGGCTTTCTATGGTCTGAAACAAGCCCCTAGGGCTTGGTATTCTAAACTAGATAATTACCTCTAGCAGGAAGGATTTAAAAAATGATGTGCAAATAGTAACTTATACTTCAAATCAAAAGGTGAGCACATGTTGATTGTTGTTGTATATGTTGATGACATTATTTTTGGTGGTAGTGATGACAGAATGTGCAAGGAGTTTGTTGATCTGATGCAGAAAGATTTTGAAATGCCCATGCTTGGAGAACTTTCTTTCTTTCTTGGTTTACAAATATCACAATTAGACCAAGCTATATTTATATCTCAAACCAAGTATGCAAAGGAAATGCTCAAGAAGTTCAATATGGAAGACTATAAGCCTATAAGTACCCCCATGATAACAGGATGCAAGTTGAGCAAGAATGACGAATTAGTTGATACAAATTAGACTGTATATAGGTCTATGATAGGTAGCTTGTTGTACCTAACTGCATCCAGACCTGATATCATGCAAGTAGTATGCATGGTGGGTAGATTATAAGATGCTCCTAAGGAATCTCATGTTCAAGCAGTGAAGAGAATCTTTAGATACATGAAAGGGATTGTGGAATATGGATTATGCTACCCTCAAAATAATGATTTTACTTTGACAACATATACAGATGCTGATTGGGCAAGAAGTACAAGTGATAGGAGAAGCACCAATGGTGGAGCTTTCTTCCTTGGTAATAGGTTGGTATCATGGCTAAAAAAGAAGCAAGATTTGGTCACATTATCCACTACTGAGGCAAAATATGTTGTTGTTTCATGTTGTACACAAGTTTTATGGATGAAGCAGACTCTTAAGGATATAAAGGTAGAGTTTGATGATCTTATTTCCATTCTTTGTGATAATATAAGTACAATCAATATCTCAAAGAATCCTGTGATGCACTCAAGAACAAAGCACATTTCTATTAAATATCATTTATTGAGGGAAAAGGTTGCAGATTAGGAAGTAAAGTTGGAGTATGTCCCCACAAAAGATCAAATTGTGGATATTTTCATGAAGCCAATTGCCAAGGATACTTTTGAATATCTCAGATAGAAGCTAGGAGTTATTTCTCCTTCTTCTCACAAGTAGAAGTGTAGCTATGACAACTCTACAGGGAGAGCATCTCAAGGCATATTTTTTCATCCTTGTTTTGGATAGTGACTACCTCTCAAGGGAGCAAGTAGATAGATGGTAGTTTGGATGTCACATGTTCATGTGACATGGTTAGTAGAAGTATTTCAGACAGTAGAAGTTAGCTATCATAAAGGAGGTTGATTACCTCCCTTTGCCATTGATGACAAAGGGAGGGAGTAAGAGTAAGGAGGAGCAGATGCAAAAAACCTTAGAGCATGCTACTAAGAATACATTATGCATAGGTGTTCCCATCAATGACACAGGGGGAGATTGTTGATATATATTGTCATTGATGTCAAAGTTGATGTCTAAGGCATTATTTTTGTGTCCAAGGCAGAGGAGAAGTGCATAGAAGAAAAATATTCTAAGGTAGAAGGAAAGAAAAATACTCTAAGGTATTAGTTTTTTCCTTAGTCGGCAAAAAGGTTTAGTTCAAAAACTAGTAAGTTTGCTAGTTTTGAAATTTTCTGATTCACCAAAACAAGAGAGAGGAAGCACCCAATTTGAAAACTTTGAAGAAAAAAAGACTAAAGTCTCAGCCACAAATGTTTAGTTCGAAAGTTCTTATTTTTTAGAACTAGTTCGTAAGTTCAACATTTTGCCAATTTGCTGAATGGGTGATATGTGGCAAACAAAAACGTAGTGTGGAAAATGCTTAAAGAGAAACAAGTGTCTTACTTGTTGGGAAAGTTTGTGAATGACTAACTTGTTCTCAAGTTAGCTTTTTTCCTGATTCGCTGACTAGGTGACAAAAGGCAAAGAAAGGGCAAAGTTTGTGATCTAGAACTTTTGTTGATAGAGTGGATATAGACAAAAGGAGATGAAAGGATAGTTCAAGATCTTCTAAAATTGCTAACAAAGAAGAATCAAAGGCAATAGTTTGAAAAAATCAGAAAGCATCGATAAAAGGCAAAGAGATCAAAGTTTAAAGATATGAACTTTTGCCAATAGAGGCAAAGGAAGAGTAGTTTGAGATTTTGAGGAATCACCAATATAGAAGAGACAAAGCCAAGGTTCTTAAAAGACAAGATTCACCGATAAAGGAGTAAAAGGCTAAAGTTCAAAGAATGTGAAAATCATCGATAAAGGGCTCAAAGCCAAAGTTTGTGAAATGGTAAAATTGCCGATAAGAGAGGATAATTAAAAAATAATAAAAGGTGTTAATAGCTATATTTCTGGTGTGAAATTAGGATGTTTTCTTAGTGGTTAAAGACTGATAGTGCTTACATGGCGATCACGATAAAAGCAATGTAGAAAAGCTTGATTTTTTGCATGCGCTAATGTATTAATAGAACTATGACTAAATAGTAGAAAAGAAGGATTTATTGCATGCACAAAGCTACATACAAAGTTGTTTTTTTGACATACAAAAAGTGGAAATGCAGAAAAAATTGGAGCTTTAAGATGCAGAAAAGCCAGAGTGGAAAGCGCAAATACATACAAAAAGCAGAAGTGTAGAAGGACTAGAGTGCAAGCATGCAGATCGGCCAATGTGAAGAGACAATTATATATATATATATATATATATATATATATATATATATATATATATATATATATATATATATAAGTGATTGTTACAATAAAGGATCTGTAGAGTGTATGTGCGTGTGTAGAGTTCTGTGCGTAGAGATTATGTGTGAGAGGAATTCAGTGCAGAGAGAGTCTACATGAGTAGAATGAGAGAAGAAGACTGTAAATGATTTGAAATGGTGCATTTGAGTTTTATGAAGAACCAAATGACTGCATACTTGAATATGTAAAGATTCAGTGAGGTTTGTACCACCTGTGGACGGGGTTGGTGCTTATATTAGGGGATTGTAGTCTCCTTAGAGTTGGTGCTCTTAAATATTGTAATCAAGGTTTCATTTGTGAGGCTAGATTAGGACTGTAGATCCTAGCAGCATTTTCTCATCATAGTTTTTCCCCATATTGGGTTTTCCATGTATATCTAGTGTTCATGTGTGCATTTCTTGTTATTGATGTTATTGCATTGAAATTTAATTTGATCTTCATTCTAGAGGCTTGAAGTTTTAAGTTTTATTGATCTACTGATTCACCCCCCTCTTAGTAGATTGCTTGTGTTCTAACAAATACAACAAAGTGCAACCAACACAACACATCAAACACTTCAAACACTTTCACAACCTACATCTATCATGAACTTCAAAAGATAAGGTACAACTGTGTATAGATGATACCAGGATCCCTTATCTTACATTATCACTTCTTTGATCTGCTCCTTCGACATCACATGCACAATAGTATGCCTTCCACACCACAACTATGTTGACATCAATGACAACATATGCAACAAAAATGAGTATTTTTAAATTTTTGTACCCTATCCATCAATTACTTATTCAAAAGGTCATAAAGTATTATAGGAAATTGATCATAATTGGCAATTCTTGTCTATGTTTGGGTTTTGTCTTGGTTTTGGTCTTCTTAATGTCATACTACTTTAGCTTCATTATGAAGTATGATTTGGTCTTTATTTTCTACATTTATTAGCCTACCTTTGAGGTTTGCATGCCTACAGGCATTTCCACCCCTTTTAGTGGCATCAACCTTCCATAACATTACAATTACTTTGTGTTGAAGGTTTTATAGTGCATAACAATAGAACCTCTACTCAAGTGACCTAGGAATTTGTTCCCAAGGTGTTGCATTTGGTATGTCCCATGAAACACCCTTAGATGTTGTTCTTCCCATTCTAGAATTTGACAATACTTTCCACTGTTTAGAAAACTTTAGCTTAATAGGGTATTTTACAAGAAGAGTCCCCCTAAAATAATTCTCAAAGACTAGGTCAACAAGGCTTAGGTCCTGCATGGGTTTGATCTTGAAGTGTGTAGAACCTTACCAAAGGTTTTTTCCTTTTTCATTTTGCTGGAGCCAACCACATTGAGGCTATTCTTTGTGATGACCCCTAGCTTGCTTGCTCTTCCTTTCTTGTTTTCAAAACCTAGACTTGAGCTTTCATCAACTCTAATGAGAAAGTTCTTCAAGTCCCTATTTGGGTTGAGTTCCTTTGGTTACCCTTGCCATGCTATTCTTTTTAGAAAAATAGCCTCTACTTTACGTACTATGGTATGTGTCAAACTAGAATAGTTCTACTCAACTCATGCCCAGAAGTGAGTCTATGTAGAAGTGGATCTTTCTAAAGATCTAAAGGAGAGTGTGGATATCCAGATTCAATAAATGAGATAGGTTCAATATGTTCTTTATTTGAATCTACCTAATGCTTGTTGGGGTAGTTGGAAGAGGGAGAATATGTGCCAAAATAGCGGTGGCCTATCCAAATTTCATTTTAGATAGGTATCTTTCATTTTGAGGAATCTTTTTTTAGAACATTTATTTAACTCTTGATAAGATAGACAACAAGGAGATAAATCTTGATACTCAATTAAATAAATTACATTTATTAGAATGTTCAAGTTCTAATGGACCTCCCATAGAAGTATTCCATTTGAGACACTTGTGTTCAATTTCTAGGTCTAGACATTCTCTATTTACAAGAAGCTTTTTTTTAGTTTTTTTCTTTCTATATCATACTATGTCACTTATCATACTATGTCACTTGTTCTTCTATTCATTTTTTGTGTATCAACCATGAATTATGTTGAGGTGGTGTTGTCACGTTTCTCTCTCCTATGTGGAATCAACACTTAGTTAACCAAGGATGTGACCTCACCAACTAAGCTTTATGGGATTTCTTCAACATTAATAAGCATTCCTATGGAGTTATTAATGTTTATGCTTCAAATGATGTTGTTAAGAGATCTACTCTCTAGAGATGGATTATAAATTCAATTCCTACCACCACTTGAGTTTTGTGCATGGATTTTAATATGATTGAAATGGCTTATGATAAATGTGGGGAATTACCTATGCACTGGACAAGTAGAAAAAGAGAGGCTTGGTTTCTTATGTGCAATAAATTAGGGCTCTTTGATCCCAATATTGGCCACTACGAAGATCATATGACATAGTACACATGGAGTAATCTTTGATCAAGGTCTAACATGGTACTCAAGAATCTAGATCAAGCCATGTTGATATCTCAATCCTTTTTTCCTTGCTAGTGGAGCCTTTATTAGACATTTTCCTTTCATACCCATTTCCATTAGGGTTTCATATTAGGTGGACAATTTCCAAACCCAAGGCTATGAAGACTCTTTTTTTCTAAACACATAATATTGATTAATTAGAAGGCCATGCTAGTCTATATTCAATGTATTTGGAATTAAAAACCCCATCCTATGACTGAGATAGGATGGATAGCTTAGTGGAATGATGACATAAATTGTACCTCATTTCTTCCCCATTTATGGGCACTAACTAGCCCATTTATACCTCTTATCATAAGGGTCCACCAGCTTGGAGTTCTGCCAAGCCATTGCTACCTTGGAGGTTTAGCCTTTTAACTTATCCACTCATCTTCATGTGGCTTAGCTCCACCACCAAAAGGAGGTTACAAATGCTCATTCTACATGAGGAGCCCAAATCAAAGCCCAACTTCATTGGCTCAAGATTATAGACAAGGTCTCTAAGGAATTTTTCAAGACATATGTTCTTGTCACACTATTTTTGTATAAGAAGGAATGGAAAGGGTCACCACTCTCAACAACCTACAATTTTTATCAAAATTGACTTTTCCAAGGCTTATGACAACATTGATTGTCCTTTCATTTTTTCCATGCTTCAAAAACTTAGGTTTGGGCCTCATTTCCTCCAATCTATGTATATGTTGTTTGTCAATTCCTTGACTCGCATTACCATTAATGGTCATACTATAAGCTATTTGGTCTTTTTCAATCCATTTGACAAGGTTGTCCTTTATCTCTAGTAGTTTATTTTCTTGTCCAGCCAAAGGTTTTGGCTATTCATTGGCCAATGTAGCTTGTCAAAAGTTTGTTAAGGGCATTTATTTACCCAATTCTTCTAGCCAACTGGTTACTATTCATTTTTTTGATGATTCATTCCTCACTTTCATTGAGGAGGAAGCTAATGTTAGATAGGCTCTTCATTGTCTTCATATGTTTTTCTAGGTCTATTACTCAAGCATTCGATGGCAAAATACTAGTGTTATAGGTAGTAATTTCTTCCCAAACCTAGATGGTTAGATAATTATGCCTAGAAATGGATTGGTCATGGGAAGTCTTTTATTTTCTAGGAATTTTCTTTTATTTTCAAGGCTCCCTTGCTACATTTTGGTAAGCTATTATTGCTAGGATTGAGAAGAAATTAGGCCATTAGATAACCAAACCTTTTTCTTTGGTTGGTAAAATCTAGCCTATCATGTTTATTATTATTCTTGTTGGGTACCTTTGAAGGCTTCTTATCTAAAAATTAAAAAGTCACTTAGAGATTTTCTTTGGGCCTCTAGTGATGGACATCAAGGATTTCATCATGTTTCTTAGGAGAATTATGTTGTCTTCCCCATAATCCTAATGGTTTTAGATTACTTTCAATTTATCACCTAGATATTTCCTTATGTGCTAAATGGATCAGAGCTCTAGAAGGGAATGAAAACTAGAAAGTTCTCATCAGGCATTGTATTCATTATGGTGTGCCTTTTCAACAACTAGCTTGGAAATGTCTTGACCTATGTACTCCTCTCACTATGACAGAGCCTATTCAGATTCAAGGCACATTTGTCATCATAATCATTTCGAAAGCTTGAGAGTCTATTAAGCCATGGATTTTCTAGGTAAAAAATGATTTTGACAATGGTCTTTCAATCAATCAATTGTCTATTTGGTATCTCCTATTCTCTCTTCTTAAGACTACCCTCTACCTAAAGCTCTATGGGCTCATCCTTTAAATTTTTCAAATGAGGACTTAGTTTCTTTCCTGATCTTATTAATACAACTACTAAGGAATTTTTTCTTTGCCAAAAGTCAAGGTGAAATTTATGCTTTCCAATCATGTTCAAGAGATATTCTAGGTTGCGATTGATGTTGTTCCTCCCCAAATGATTCACAAATTTGGGGTTAGGTCTTTCAAGGCTTGATGGAAAGATAAAAAATGGTATCATGACACACTATTTTGTAATTACAAACCTTGTAAACAATACTAATGGCTTTCACCTTATTTTCCCATTGTGGATCAATTAAACCACTACTGACAGCTTTAATCTTTTGTTGGCACTTGGCACCATTATTTCCAATATATTTCGTTAGGCATTCTTGAGCCTAAATAAACTCATTTTTCTTGGTGCATTTTTTTACCAAGGCCTTTCTCTTAGATCTCATTTGACTCCTCTAGGGGTTCTCAACACTCATTGTCCATTATATGGACAAATAGAGGCTCTCAAGCATATCCTTTGGTTTTTCACAAAATCTCAAGAAGCATGGAATTGGCTTCATGATTTCTTTAAGCCCTTTCAACTTGATCCGTTCTCATGGAATATAGTTTTGTTATAGAACTATCCTTTTCTCCCATTCAAATATACCTAGATTTGACATGCTTTCAGAATGGAAATCCTCTTCAGTCTTTGGAAAGATAAAAATTCAACTCTCTTTTTATATGGTTTCGTTGATGTTTATTTCTCATTGTATACTAAAGCTATGATTTTCTCTAATGTTCTTATATAGATTTAGGTGCAAGCTAGCAAGGTTGCATTTGAAGTGATGCATTTGTAGGAGCTTCTTGATCACTACGGTAGTGCTCCATGCACTTCTTCTAGGATTCAACCTCCTTCCTCCTCCCCTCCTAAAGGGTGTCAACATGGTCATAGAAAATCTACCAGATGAGATTGTGGATCTTAGTCTTGTGGCTCTCAACCCTTGGGAAATAGGGATAATGTAACCTACAATTGGTCTCAACCTTCTAGGCCATCATCTACCTCTTCTCATAGGTGTGGTGCTCCTAGTTGATTAGATTATACCAAGTTCCCTTGCCTGGGGCTAATACTTTCTCCTACTCATACTCAATAACCTATAGATGGCTCTCCTAAAGAGGAGGGTGCTCTCATTGAATGGGAGCACATTGATGATAGTTCAGTTCCTAGTGATGTTTGGTGAAAACTAGATGATAAAGAATCCCCTTCAACTAGTGTTGTTTTAGCTTCATAGTATTTTTTTTTTTTTGTGGGATTGACCTTTTGATACTTGTCGTCTTTGTATTGGACTATGTCCTACATAGAATTTGTGAGTGTGCATCTCTACCACCTATCTCTTCTTTTTCAATATTGTACTATTATCTATTTAGTATTTTAAAAATAATAAAGACAATATTCATAAAAATAAATAAAATTATACCATTTTATTCATATATCTTTTTAATTTAGAGTTTCATCAACAATTATCATAATAAATCTTTTTTATTTAGAATTTCATCAAAAATTATCATAATAAATTGCATTGCAAATTTTAAATATCACAAAACTCTTCTTATACAAATTTATTTCTTTAATTTTTATTGAAAAAGCAAGGGGGCTAAAATTAAAACCTCTTTTACCATGCTCTATGAATTAGGGAAGAAATAAATAAAATTTGACACTTGTCTCCAACATTTTCTTTGCTAAATTTCTAGATTTGTGTCTATATGAGTAGCTATTGTAGATCCGTTGAAGTAGAGCAGACATGAGTCTTCTAGGAATGTCACTAATTACCAAACAAGTAGTTCTCTTCGCTACAAATTTCAAATTTTATTTATAGTTATGCGTGTGCTCTTATATCAAGTTAGGATTGAAAATTTAGAACAAAATGGTAATATATATCATTATTAGAAATGAAGATTTACAATTTTATTTATAGGACAGTGAAAAATTAAACTACTACAAATAAAACAATCTAGCAAAATATTGAATGTCTAAATCCATAGAATTAACATGTAAATATTACTATTTACAAATTGATCTATTGAATTAATTAATTAATCATATTGATAACACTTGTTTTGAATTTAAATGAGAAAAGCTAGCATAATATGTATATAGGATCTTTATGAAGGGCTGTTTATAAATAATTAGTTTTTAGTATTTAAATATTTTTTTTCTTTAGTATTGTGTTATTATATTTAATGTAAGAGTTAGGATAATTAATGTTAATAGTTGTAGGATTAAAAAATAAATAAAAGTAGTTGTGCACCTACTATTGTAAATTTTACAACTACTAACATTAAAACAAACCACCAAAAAATACTAAAAATTTGAATGTAGAATTAAGTCTATTTATTAACATATTTAATGTAAAAGAATAAATAATATTAGTAATTGTGATATTAGAAAATAATAAAAGTAGTTGTGTACCAATCATATGTAAAAATAATTGGCTTATAACTAGCATATTTATATTGGGTAACAAATTAGACTACCTTATACTACAAATATGCAAGATTTGAACTTGTGACCTCTCTTTCAAGAGAACAAGTTTTTTACTAACAGACCAACTCAACCTATACATTAGATAGGTGTTGCTCTGTTAGATATCTACTCTAGTCCTTAATTTTGGATCTTTGAATTGATGAGATTTCATTTTGATTGTTTGATGGAGAAAACATTCTGACGAGAGAATATTAATGTTGCTGATGCTCAGCATTTTATTTCCTCATTCACCATGGCCAGCTGCTTGGAGTGCATTCTATTTTTATGTAATAAGAAATCTAGGCTCTGAGGCATCACTGATCAGGTTGGAGGAGGTGAAGACCCACTTACAAGCTGTAGACATTGACGACATCGGCATTTTAATCAACACCATCAATATCCTCTTGGAAAAACCAACGGCTCAAAAGGTGTGTATAAATGTTCTAGACAAATAGTAATACTATGATATTTCTATGATATTAGGTTCGCCTATTTTTGGTATTTAAAAGTTTACTTCAATTATCTTTGTTTTTTATATGTTTACATTTATTTTACTGTTTTTATGCGTTTCTACAATGGTAGGAAGAGGTGAAAGATTCAGATTCTCGTAAATAAGATTCTCTAAAAAAAATCATAAAATTCAAAAACAACAAATAAGATTCCAATCTTTAAAAACTAAATAAAAACTAGCAAATAAATATGGTCTATAAAAAGGAATGCACGTTTTTTTTTTTTTTTCTAATGCGCCTGGTAAACTTTTTAACGTGACCGGCGACGCTGGTGCGACACGCCCTCTGGCTCCACGCGAATGCTTTTGCCCGGAGCAATGAACCGGTGAGGCCACAACTGGGGGACCTCATCCCCTAGGAAGAACACTTCAAACCCGCGAGCTCATTGGCCCAGCGAAGGCGTAAAGCCTTGCGAGCTCGTTGGCCCAGCGGGGGTTTGAACTCTGGTGGCTGCCACTACATCCTGAGCGACTTAACCACCGAACCATGCCATCATCGGCAAAAAGGAATGCACGTTAATCTCTTAATAAATAAGACATTTCACAAAACTATTCAAAACATGCGTTTCAAAAAACCATTCTTGACATTTACAGGTGACATTTAAAACTATTCAAAACATGCGTTTCAAAACACCATTCTTGCCACTAGCATTTGCAAGTGGCATTTTCCAATATTGACAGGTGTTTGAAGAAACTTCTTGACCATGGCTAATTTTTTTAATTTATAGAAGGTATTTGCATCAGTTTTTTATTTCTCTAGCACAAATTTTATTCTAAATTCTCTTTGCTGCAATATAATATGTTTTGTGCATCATAACTTTTACCTGGAGTTATCTTCTAGCCCCTTTTGGTATGCGCTCTTTTTGTATTACTCTCTTTGAATGCCACCAAGGCCATCGCTAATTTTTTTTTATGCAATCAATTCATTGTTTTTATAGGACAAAAATTAAATTCTATTTTCTGCAATTTCATTAAAGTTTTTTTCTATTTTCTGTGTGAATGGCCAGAAATTAGAGTCAGTGGTGTGCTCCCAAAGAAATATAGCACATTTAGCCTGGGAAATTCTCTATGTGTTGAACTGCAATTTTTACTTTGTTGCCTCCCTTTGATGTTTTTTTCATCAAAAACGCTTTTAACCATCCATTGACAAATCAAAATCCATAAACATTGAAACACCATTGCAGATGAAATTGCAAATTTGTTAACAAAAGGCAGTCATATGCCGCATTTACTTCATATACGATGTTGTTGACGGCTTCTTCTCTCTTCTCCTCTGGAACATTCTGCAACAGAAAAGATTTCAGTCCTTAGTAATTGGCCTAGGTTAAACTGTACTTAACTATTCGATTAGTTGAGGAGAATTAAAAAAATTGCTATTTTACCTGAAGAGTTCTGCACAGGTTCCCTGTTCCAAAAACACTGCATGCAATTAAGAAGCGCTGAGGATTGTCTGATGGAAAATATGGAGCAAGCACACATTTATCTCCGCATTTTTTTCTGTGGATTCTATAGGCAGCGCATGGATATGCCACTATTTCTGTTTTTTCTTCCTCCTCTGTAGTTGAAAACCTAAAAATAAAAATCCCTTTTTTTGAGCTCAAAAAGCCTTTTGTTTCAATCCAGAAAGAATTCTTTCTACAACATCAAGAAAGCTTTTTTCCTCAACTTAAATAGACCTAAGAATTAGTTTTACCATCCTGTTGCATCTTCATAGTACATGTACCCCCTTCCTTCATCTTATTTTCTCTTCTATCAAGATTGTTAATCACATCTCTCTCTTGTTGTTGTTGTTCTACTTGTGATTTTTGTTGCTTTGCATTTGCTTTTTTCCCATTTTTCCAACCTTGCTTCAACATTTTTAAAAACTAGTAAAAGCACCAAAGGTGCTATCAAATCGCCGATAGGCACAAATATTTATAGGCATATCTTTAAATAGTATACATTTATATTTTATTGGAAAGTCATTATATGTAGTTGTTGGTGGACAAAGCTATTAGCAATAGCATATAAAAAGATAAATAATTAGAGATGTCTAATTCAGCCTACCAAGTTCTCTAAATGGTAAAATTAAATTTCCCTTCCTAAATTCCATTCAAGCATCCAATTTCTTCTTCTTTTATTAGTTGGATTCTTAGATTGTGAAAAAGTTTGGCTACAACACCATATTCTAGTATTACCTTGTTTGAAACAAATTTGTGTCAAATCATGTAATAATTGTAGCTTTGAAAGTTACTTCTTTAGGCCTTTTTTTCAAAATGTGTTGGCTCACTTGAGAAAGGGATTTCATTATTATTAGTAAAACCAAATAAGTATCCATGTTAACGGGGTAATAAATAGAATGAAGAAAGATCAAGAGAAAAGATGGACTCCTCCATAGTTGGGTTGGGAGAAACTAAATTTTGATGGAGCCTCAAGGGGAAATTCAGGTCAAGCCAATGCAAATTTTATCATTTGCAGTGCAAAGGGATAAATGATAAAAGGTGGCTCCCTATTGTTGTGTTGGAGAATTAACAATGAAGTAGAGTGGGAGGTTGTTATTGGAGGACTTTCTTTGGTTGACTTGGAAGGTGGTAAGATGATGGTAATCAAGGGAGATTCCCAAATTGTCATAAATGGTTTGAGGAAAGGGAAGTGTCCTAATTGGAAGCTTGGTAGTTTGCTAGAAGACACATCCTAGTTATGTCAAAAGTTAGATTTTGGTTCATTTTAGGCATTGTTACCAAGGACAGAATAAGTTGGTCAATTTGTTAACTAATCATGGTATTGTTCTCTCTCCTTTTACTTTGTTCATAAGTTGTATGGTTGATGATTGAATTGGCCTTGGTGACCTCCTATTTGATGATATGCCATCATGAAATGTTGGGTACATTTGTGGTATTTGAGGACTTATAAGGTCTCATTTTGTCATTAGTATGGTGTGAGGTGTCTTATCTTTTTGCCAACTTGTAATTATGGTGAAGAATGGTGAGAGGTGTTGTGTGTGAGAGATTGATTTTTAAAAAGGATTTATTCAGCTATTTCGTTGCTTTCTTGGAAGGTCACTATGTGATATCCTTTATTTGTTTTGGTGTGGTGCTCTATTCTAAGTGTTGAGTTTGGTTGGTATGTTGTATTGTTGGGAGTTGGGTTTTATTGGTTCAAGCTTGGATGGCTCAATGGATCATAGATTGGGGCCATGACCACCTACATTGTGGTTTGATCTCCAACCTTTGGCTTTTCAAAGTATTCAACTACTCAACCATAATTTTCTCAATTTGGTCAAGAGTATTTTGGATGACAATGGTTTATGTGATAATGGGGAATTAATGTCTTAGGCTATGATTTTGTCAAGTTTTCATGCTAAATTAGGAGTGACAATTCCAATGGTTGAGGTGAGGAGTTGGTAGCCCCTGATCCACTTGATGTTATGGTGGAGGCAAAGGTAGTTGAGGTGTCTGGAGGAGTGGAGTTAGCTACTTTAGAAAGAGACATGGCAACCTTGAAAGATAAGGTTCGTAATCTTATCTAGGATTTGGAAGCCCTCAGGACTTGAAGCCTATATATCAATATGATGGTGAGGAATTTTATGGTAGACCATCGACATGGCTCATTGGAAGTGATTAGCACTCACTCTCTCTTGCATTAGAACACGGGTTAGGTGATTAGGGCCAAGAAAAGGGCCAATGTTATTCATGGCATTCAGTTTGTGGGGTTAGGTGACCTAGCCTACAAGGTTTTGTCTACCTAAAATCAATCATGTTAGTGGCCAATGGGTGGCATGTGAATCCCATGTATAAGTTGGAAGAGGATGATCTAGTGTAAGGTGGTGGAGTTGGTGATTTGGGGGTGACAACTCTTCCTTGATGTGTCAGTTATAATGGTTCAAGTGGTTGGTTGATTGTCATTTTTGCTCTAGTTTGATTGGTGGGTTTAGACCTAGAAACCTTGTTTTGGTATTTGATTGTTTAGTTTAGTTTGCAAGTCTAATTTTTTAATTCATTGTTGAAGCATGCTTTAACTTGTCTTTTATTTGTTGTCTCTTATTATTAACTTCCTAATCTAAAGCCCCATAATAAAACCTCAAATATTATTAAAAAAACAAACAAACAATAAATGGCTTTTCTAAGTGTCTATTGTCCCATTTACTATGTTACTTTAGTAAAACATTATGAACATTTGTCATTTTAGCACTTGTGAAAGAAATATTCTTTGCTCATATTTTAGATACAAACCTTATCCTAAACATAAGAACTTATCACTCATGAATAGAAGGGACATAATCCCTCTTCAGACTTTCCAACAGAAGAAAGAGACCAAAGAGATGCATTAATGCCAGGATTAAGTGAAATAGGTGGAACAAAAAAGTGTAATACCTAAATTGTTGATCTGTAAATCAATTCCTCTGAATCAGGAGGCTAATTGATTGTTTCTTGTTGTTTGCATGTGCTTTGGGGGGAAGAAGAAAATAACTATTTGTAGTCCTATTTGGATACTTAGTTTTTGGTGATTTTTCGGCAGTGAATATATAGGGGATTCAAGACTGTAGAAGCTGTAATGAGATAGGAAAAATAAACTCTGAAGGAGTGGTGAGCTCTAACTCAGGAGTATCTATCTATTTATGAATTGTTCTTTTAATATAGAAGTTATAGATTGTATTTCCTTTGGACTAGATGGTAAACTGTGTTCTTTCCATTATGTGTTCTGTTGTTTTTGTAGAGTTTCTAGTTTTGAGTAATTAACTGTAAGAATAAGTTAGAATGTATAGTAGTATTTAGAGATCTTTCCTGCAGGTGCTTGAATGTGACTACATCAATTACATAGTTACATTATTTTGGATAAAAAGGATTGACGACTATGATACAGCAAGATGAATCTATAACTTTGATGTGAGCCAGAAATGCAACCAATTTTGTCTTCATATTTTATAATGTGTAAAAGCCATATTACTATAATCAAAATCCAATACCTATACTACTATGATGTAAATCAGATCACAACCAAATAATAATTGTAAAAGGTAACATGAAATAACAAATGTAATCATAACAAATGTTTTCAATGTCTTTACCTCACACAAAATGATAATAAACAAGCCATATCGTAATAATACAAATTTAAATGTGAATTTAACATCTTTTACTACAAAGGAACAATCATCAATGTGGGGATGCTCAAAAAAGTCATTGAATGAAAATGACGGGGCATTAGCATTCAGTCAAGAGGGAGCCACGTATTTGAAGTTTAAGCATCCATGTACTACAAAGCTGACCAATCAGAAGCTAGAAGAGTTGAAAAGACCAAAGAAAAAACCCACAAGCACACTACCCAATTAACCTAATACAAAAACAACCCAAATGGAAAGAACCCAGAATTAGTGAAAACACAGATACTAGACCAGTAAACAACATAAAAATAATAAAAAATATAGCACGAAACCTTAAAAACAAGCGACTCCCCAGCCTCCTATCCCACCTAGCGATTAGGTGATACTTCAAGAACTCCTGATATTACATTCCAACTTTGTTGCAACCACAACCTACTTTAGAGCAAAGTTGCTAGTACTACCAGAATGCACCAGAGATTCAAAAGACACCTTGTGGGTGATCTCTTGATGCTTCTTGATATGCACTAGAACCTCCACTGCTAGAGTAGGAAGTGTAAAAGTGCTACACCTTTTAAGCACTATTCTTGTGAGAAACAAGCATGGTCTTCACAACCATATGAAGATCAAGGCAGAACAACGTCATGGTTTGAAAATCATCCTGCAGAGCTTGAACCTGCAACTACATAACCCTCAAGTCATTTTCCAAGGAAGGGACTGAAGGCTTCATGAAGGCATTTGAGTTCTTGCCGCAACCACCATAGGTATATCCATGTCCTTGGAATGGAGGACAATACCGGCAAGCCATCCCCTCAAATCCTTAGAAACCATTGGCACATTTAATTTTGATTTGAAATCTGCCAAGATCGAAGCCCTAGAATCCTCTAGACCCTCTTGTTCTAGCATGGCATGAAAAATCGTGCACAGTTGTTCCATTTCTTTTTTGTCCATTCAAAATGTTTTGGCAGATAATAAATTTATAGAATCAACATGGTTTTTTTAAGTAGTTTATAGAAATTAATTTTGGATGACAAATAATGATGATTTTTGGATGACCAATTTTTTAAAAAAATTTGGATGATGAACTACCAAATTTTTGGCAATTACAAGATGTGTGCACATATAAAATGGCCTATGGCCAAAATATATATTTAAATATATCTAAAGTATTAAAATATATCTATATATATATTTAAAGTACGCCAAGAGATATCCTTCTTGAGGCGCCTATTCCACCTATGTGTGGTAAATTGATAAAAAAATAGGCATACTTTAGATATATTTTTTAAATATAGATATGCTAGTTAGTTATTAATCCATAGAATTAATCTCTTAACTCATTTTTAACTAGCATACTTAAATTTAAAAAATATATCTAAAATAGGCCGAGAGATATACTTCTCCGTGCGTTTATTAAAAAAGAACATAAACAAAAA
The DNA here is from genome assembly GCA_027924645.1 of Cunninghamia lanceolata. Classification (NCBI taxonomy): domain Eukaryota; kingdom Viridiplantae; phylum Streptophyta; class Pinopsida; order Cupressales; family Cupressaceae; genus Cunninghamia; species Cunninghamia lanceolata. Next base: position 3,013,538 of record BSBN01000925.1, on the reverse strand, counting down.
TATGATATACAAAATTCAAAAAATTCAAAAATCTAAAAAAATTGTTTTTTTGAATTTTATGATTTTTATTTACAGAAATTTGTTTACCGTCTTTCCTATCACTGTAAACACCTCTCGACGTAATATACCTGTTTATTTCACTGTCTTTAGTTGTTAACCCATAGAACTAACCTGTTTATTTCACTGTCTTTAGTTGTTCACTCATATAATTTACCCTGTTATTTCACTGTGTTAACCCATAGAATTAACCTGTTAACTCATATTTAATATGGCGATATCTTATCTAATCTAATAGGTGTGAGCGAGCGCCGTATACCCATATAGATTTCTAGGGTAGGGCCTTGGGCCCACCCGTAGTCTCTAGGAGAAAGCCTATTAATCTAAAGTGCCAACATCAACTACATTAAAAGTGATATTAATGGAATGAATTGTTTTCAGCAGGTGCCTACACCATTGAAAATAGCATTTCCCTTCCTGATTTAGAAAATTAGAGGTAACAAAGTCAAAGACCAAAATAGAAACAACAGTAGCCGGATAAGTGTTGCGCTGTTAGCGTTGTAAGATATCCACTCTATTCCTTAATTTTGGCTCTGTGAATTGGTGAGATTTTATTTTGTTTGTTTGATGGAGAAAACATTGTGACGAGAGAATATTGCTGTTGCTGATGCTCAGCATTTTATTTCCTCATTCGCCATGGATAAGTGCTTGGAGTGCATTCTACTTTTATGTTGTTGTAAATCCAGTGGCTCTGACGCATCACCCACGCTGGAGGAGATGAACGATTCACTTACTCTGGAGGAGGTGAACTATTCACCCACGCTGGAGGAAGTCAAGGATTCACCCAAGCTAGAGGAGGTCAAGGATTCACCCAAGTTGGAGGAGGTGAAGCATTCACCCACTCTGGAGGAGGTCAAGGATTCACCCAAGCCGGAGGAGGTGAAGGATTCATCCACACTGGAGGAGGTCAAGGATTCACCCAAGTTGGAGGAGGTGAAGGATTCACTCACCCTACAGGAGGACAAGGATTCGCCCACACTGGACGAGGTCAAGGATTCACCCACGCTGGAGGAGGTGAAGGATTCACTCACGTTGGAGAAGGTCAAGGATTCATCTACTCTGGAGGAGGTCAAGGAATCACTCACACTCGAGAAGGTGAAGGATTCACCCAAGCTGGAGGAGGTGAAAGATTCATCCACGCTGGAGGAGGTGAAGGATTCATCTACTCTGGAGGAGGTCAAGGAATCAATCACACTTGAGAAGGTGAAGGATTCACCCAAGCTAGAGGAGGTGAAGGATTCATCTACTCTGGAGGAGGTCAAGGAATCAATCACACTCGAGAAGGTGAAGGATTCACCCAAGCTAGAGGAGGTGAAGGATTCATCCACGCTGGAGGAGGTGAAGGATTCACCCAAGGTGGAGGAGGTTAAAGATTCAACCCACGCTGGAGGAGTTCAAGGATTCAGCCACGCTGGATGAAGTGAAGACCCACTTAAAAGATGTAGTGTTAGCCCTGATAATCAAAACTTATCGGGCAATTTGATTATTTTCAAAAACATCCTATAACACTGATAAAAAAAATGGTTTCAAATCCTTTTGTCGGTCCTCAGCAGAGATTTTGAAAATTGTCTACATCACCAATCACTAAGGGAAAAAGTGGTTATGATAACTACAAGTAGTTATTTTAACTACTTCAAGGAATGGAGGCTATCTACAAATGTGGAAACATTGCCATTATAAAATGAACGCAACTGGCAGTTATAAACCCAAATTTGATGGCTCGCTGACATTTCTGCAAATTCCAAGGCGTTGAAATAGTTTCATAAAAAATCTCGAAGAAATGTAGTTTCATGGAATGCACGAACAACATACACACAAAATGGGTGCGTTGAAACAGGCCTCAGAAACCTTCAAGCAAATGTGATTGTAGTTGCATCTGCCATGGTAATATTATATGCAAAATGTGGAAGCACAGACAAGGCGTGTAAGACGTTTGACAAAGAACCTCATAGAAACGTCATCTCATGGAGCGCAATGATTGAATGGAAGGTCGATTTTTATCAAATATTATTGTTTGAAATGCTCTGGCAGGCATGCTTGCAATATGTGGAAGCACACACATTGCATAAATTATTTGACATCCTCTTGGTATGTGCCTGAATGGGAGCTTACAAGGCAATTTATGGACATCCATCATAGCATGATTGAAAGCAGGTTTTGAGTATTTGCTGTAGATACAACCACCCTAGCAAACGTGTACTCAAATGTATTTTTGGAAGCATAGACAAGGTCCATGAACTGTTTGACAAATTGCCTCAAAGAAATGTCATCTCATGGACAACATTGACTTCAGATATATGCATTCGGCTATTGAAAATTCGTTCCACAACCTTTGCAAGTATCTTCCAAGACCTACGCCGGTATCATCTCCAATAACACCAAAATTGGGAGCTTTGGAATTAGCATTCGAAAGATTGGTAGTAAGGATCTAGACCTCTATTTATTATACAAGGAAATAACTACTCGTGGAGGACTGCAAATGGTCATAAATAATAGAAAATGGAAGGAGATCACAGTTGTGCTTAACATTCCTCGCACTACCACAAGTACTTCATTTGTTCTCCGCAAGTACTACATTAATTTGCTCCACCATTTTGAGCAGGTTCACTTCTTTAAAGTCCAAAGGCCCTTGGTTCATCCTAACTCTTTCTTACAAAGTAGTTATTTCAAGTGCCTAAGCAAGGTAGTTACTCTAAGCAACTAGCTTTGTGAAAGAAAGTTAGTTATTCAAAATTAGGGCATTTATGAAGGTAGTTAAGTTAAGTAGTTTTAAAAAAAAGTGGTTGAGGTAGTTACCTTAGGTGGTTACTAACCTCACCTATATATACTTCATTGTATTTCAATCAAAGGGGGTTCCACTTTTTCACATGACAGTGTATGAAAGACTCGAATAGTGTTATTCAAGTTTGAAAGCAATAAAGAAACATTTTGAATGTGTGTTCAACTCGATTTCATGTGTTGTTATTGGTATTCATATGTTTCATCAATAATGATAATGTGCTTTCCTTTCAAAGTTGCCTTGTGAGAAAGATATTTTGCATCAAGTTTTGGTATCTCTACTTGGATGCATGGAACTTAAATTCATAAGTTTAACTCTTATTTCATCATTAGTGTTTGTTGTTTCTTTGTTTTTATTCTTTTAATTCTAAAAATCTAAATGCCCCTATCATAAAATGAACGCAACTGGCAGTTATAAACCCAAATTTGATGGCTCGCTGACATTTCTGCAAATTCCAAGGCGTTGAAATAGTTTCATAAAAAATCTCGAAGAAATGTAGTTTCATGGAATGCATGAACAACATACACAAAAAATGGGTGCATTGAAACAGGCCTCAGAAACCTTCAAGCAAATGTGATTGTAGTTGCATCTGCCATGGTAATATTATATGCAAAATGTGGAAGCACAGACAAGGCGTGTAAGACGTTTGACAAAGAACCTCATAGAAACGTCATCTCATGGAGCGCAATGATTAAATGGAAGGTCAATTTTTATCAGATATTATTGTTTGAAATGCTCTGGCAGGCATGCCTGCAATATGTGGAAGCACACACATTGCATAAATTATTTGACATCCTCTTGGTATGTGCCTGAATGGGAGCTTACAAGGCAATTTATGGACATCCATCATAGCATGATTGAAAGCAGGTTTTGAGTATTTACTGTAGATACAACCACCCTGGCAAACGTGTACTCAAAATGTATTTTTGGAAGCATAGACAAGGTCCATGAACTGTTTGACAAATTGCCTCAAAGAAATGTCATCTCATGGACAACATTGTTAGAGTTAGCTGGCAGAAGATATCAATTAAATGCAAATAAATATTAAACAGAGAAATGGAAATACACAGAAATAATAATAGCAAGAGACAAGTTTTAACGTGGTTCACCCAAACTCGGGCTACATCCACCAAACAGAGAGTCCAATATTATTATCCAGTAAATCAAACTGATTACAATTAGCAATCCCTGCAACTCAATACCGCTGCAAAATGCTACAATACAATATCAAAACCCTAACCCTTAGCCGCTTTTTATCAAGCTTTTTGTCAGTTACAAAATAGGGTTTTCTTATGTCGGTCAATGAAAAAATTAACTCCCGGTGCATTATAAAATAATAAAAAACCGTGTGAGGTTTCGGGGGCGTTGCCCCCGAGCCCCCACGGGGGCGCTGCCCCTTGACTCCGTCTTGGGGGTGCTGCCCTTTGACCCCGTAGGAATTTGGGGGGAAACCGCGTCGATAAAAGTGGGGTAAATATAACCTCCGAGTCTGATTAGGCTCCATATAACAACAAACATTGACTTCAGATATATGCATTCGGCTATTGAAAATTCATTCCACAACCTTTGCAAGTATCTTCCAAGACCTACGCCGGCATCATCTCCAATAACACCAAAATTGGGAGCTTTGGAATTACCATTCAAAAGATTGGTAGTAAGGATCTAGACCTCTATTTATTATACAAGGAAATAACTGCTCGTGGAGGACTGCAAATGGTCATAAATGATAGAAAATGGAAGGAGATCACAGTTGTGCTTAACATTCCTTGCACTACCACAAGTACTTCATTTGTTCTTCACAAGTACTACATTAATTTGCTCCACCATTTTGAGCAGGTTCACTTCTTTCAAGTCCAAGGGCCCTTGGTTCATCCTAACTCTTTCTTACAAAGTAGTTATTTCAAGTGCCTAAGCAAGGTAGTTACTCTAAGCAACTAGCTTTGTGAAAGAAAGTTAGTTATTCAAAATTAGGGCATTTATGAAGGTAGTTAAGTTAGCAGTTTTAAAAAAAAGTGGTTGAGGTAGTTACCCTAGGTGGTTACTAACCTCACCTATATATACTTCATTGTATTTCAATCAAAGGGGGTTCCACTTTTTCACATGACAGTGTATGAAAGACTCGAATAGTGTTATTCAAGTTTGAAAGCAATAAAGAAACATTTTGAATGTGTGTTCAACTCAATTTCATGTGTTGTTATTGGTATTCATATGTTTCATCAATAATGATCATGTGCTTTCCTTTCAAAGTTACATTGTGAGAAAGATATTTTGCATCAAGTTTTGGTATCTCTACTTGGATGCATGGAACTTAAATTCATAAGTTTAAATCTTATTTCATCATTAGTGTTTGTTGTTTCTTTGTTTTTATTCTTTTAATTCTAAAAATCTAAATACCCCTATCATACAAGGGAGCTACCTCTCTTAAACGCAGAGAGCAATCGACATAGACCTGCGATTGTTCAACTGTTGTGAGTAGGTTGTTGCAAATCCAAGGGCAAACGGAGTTACTCAAGAAGATTATTTTAAAGCAACAAATCTGTTTACCAATAGATTTTTGGCGACTTTGCTGGGGAACGAGTTGAAGCATTGGTGCCTTTTTATTCCTCAAGAATATACAAGTGTCTCCCCAGAAAGGAAGATTGGCGACTCTATCTGAAAGAAGAATCCTAGAAGATGGTTTGGTATCGAAGAACCCAGATTCATAACATGCAACTTCCTGAATTGGACAGTGATAGTGATGATGAAGATTATCCTTCTCCTACGTCCTCTGCTCAACAAAATCAAGTTCTTGATGACCCTAAGCAAGTAGAGTTTTTGAAGAATTTCTATGGTGGCATGCAACTTGATTCTAACCAGATTCATCCTTCTTTGCTTCAAATATTGCAAAAGATTGAAGAAAAAGATGGGAAAGAGACTCATTTTCTTGCTCATGATCAAAACTCCGTATCAGAAGTGATTCATGCACCAGAAGATAAAAGAAATTATGCTGAAATACATCATTTGCGTGATGAGGACAGCAATGAAGAGGCAAAGACTTTTCCTACAAATGAACCTGTATTGAAGGAAGTCTTTGAAAGAGACTCATCGGAACACGCATGTCCACTTAAGGAAGACCAAGAAGAAGAAGTGATGGAGACAGAAGAAGAAGATTGTATGGAAACATGCAATAAAGAAGAAGAAATCTTTCCAGATGATGACATGTTCTCAGTTTCTTTGAAGAATGTCACTCCTCTTGTGACAACTTGCTCCGGTTCGACAACTATATCTTCCATGGAAGGTTCCCATGACATGGTTAATGTTCAAGGGAATGCAGAATAAATTTTGGACCAAAGTGTAAATAAAGAAGATGAAGATGAGTTGCAAAGTGTTTTTATGACATTCATGCAACCTGAGAAAGAGGAGGATGATGATGAAATAATACCGCAAGATCATCTCAAGACTCCTGAAGATGATTTTCTTTATGAAGAAGATGTCATCCTCTCTCCTTTATCACATGTTAAAGAAGAAGTCTTCCATGAACCTGAAAACAAAGATCTTAAAGGAGAAGTAAATAATTTCAAGACTTCCATGCAGCCCAAGCTCCAAGAAAATGATGAAGAGGAGAAGAATAAAGATGAATCTCATATAGTTTTTGTCCCAAACTGGTGTCTTAATACTTTTGATGATGACTTTCTATATGGACAAGCTATTCCTACATCACCAATTGCTGAGGTAGAAAGACCAGTTGATGAAATTAAAGATATAATGTCTATTGGACAACTTGGTACTATTATAATCAATGAAGAGGAAACCATAAGTGAGCCCTTGCAAATATCTTCCTTAGCTTCAGAAATGGAGACCTATACCTTTGAAGATATTGATAGAGCCTTAATTAGTGGTGCAGCTGATACAAAAGTTAAAGATCAACTTCAAAATGAAGATGAATCATCAAGCATTCACTCTTTATCATACATGCAATTGCAATATGACATTTTTAGATTTCATGAAGAGTTCCATGGAGAAGAACCACCGAGTCCAGAGAATATTCAGCAGGTTAAAATTGAAAGCTATGTAGATACATTAACAAATGTCCATGTCATGTTGGAAGCGCAATCTTTGTCTTATGGAGCATTTAAAGTTCAAAGCAATCCTCTTTCTAAATCTTTAGATCAAGAAGACACCCCTATTTCAAAGGATAGTTGTGGGAATTGTGCCAATAATGAAGCAAGGAATGAGGTAATGGATGATCTAATGGAGGAATTCAATAAAGTTAACTCTCATGATGTTTGTCTCCTAAGTTGGTGCTTGAAAGATTTAGACAATGATTCCCTCTATAGCCAAGGTGTCTACCTTAATCCTTTATTTGTGAATGAGTGCATTCCCACAAATGTTTCTCAAGTTGATATTCAAAAGCATGATTCAATGGGTGTGTCTACACAGATTTCTTCACATTACAAATTGTATGAAGGTTGTCCAATTTGTGGGATAATTTATTGCAAACCAGATTATCAAAAAGATCTTCAGATAGAAGACATTGGTGTGCTCAACATGATGCTGGAAGATATGTCTGAAGTTCCACAGAGCAAAACTAGTTCAATTTGGAAGGATTCAGATGCTTATGACAAGAAATGGTTGTTTGGTATACGATTCAAAGAGTCCTCACATTTCGTGTATTTTATTTTTCTCATCATCCTAAAATGTCTACTGAGTAAACAGGTGCTTCATCCATATAAATCTCTTTTTCATACAAGTGCCTATTTTTCTCAACCTGTCAATGGCTTTACTCGATCATCCTAAAGCAGTTTTGAGGTAGGAGTCACCTACCATGTACATAGCTTAATTAGGAGTTTTTGTTATGTCTATCTTGTTTCAGTTGTTGTTTAGTTTTTGTCATTTGTCTGGTCTTTGTTGTTTCTCTTGTTTTTGTCTCGCTTGAATCTCCTTGCTCTCCTTGCAAAATGCGTTATCTCCTGACTCTATTTGCCCAATGGATTTAGGACACTATTCATTTACAGAGATTCTGCGTTCATCCTGCATCCTTTATAGTCCTTGTCCCTAGTTAGAGCGAGCTGTTAGCCCTGATAATCAAAACTTATCGGGCAATTTGATTATTTTCAAAAACATCCTATAACACTGATAAAAAAATGGTTTCAAATCCTTTTGTCGGTCCTCAGCAAAGATTTTGAAAATTGTCTACATCACCGATCACTAAGGGAAAAAGTGGTTATTATAACTACAAGTAGTTATTTTAACTATTTCAAGGAACGGAGGCTATCTACAAATGTGGAAACATTGCCATTATAAAATGAACGCAACTGGCAGTTATAAACCCAAATTTGATGGCTCGCTGACATTTCTACAAATTCCAAGGCATTGAAATAGTTTCATAAAAAATCTCAAAGAAATGTAGTTTCATGGAATGCACGAACAACATACACACAAAATGGGTGCGTTGAAACAGGCCTCAGAAACCTTCAAGCAAATGTGATTGTAGTTGCATCTGCCATGGTAATATTATATGCAAAATGTGGAAGCATAGACAAGGCGTGTAAGACGTTTGACAAAGAACCTCGTAGAAACGTCATCTCATGGAGCGCAATGATTGAATGGAAGGTTGATTTTTATCAGATATTATTGTTTGAAATGCTCTGGCAGGCATGCCTGCAATATGTGGAAGCACACACATTACATAAATTATTTGACATCCTCTTGGTATGTGCCTGAATGGGAGCTTACAAGGCAATTTATGGACATCCATCATAGCATGATTGAAAGCAAGTTTTGAGTATTTGCTGTAGATACAACCACCCTGGCAAACGTGTACTCAAAATGTAGTTTTGGAAGCATAGACAAGGTCCATGAACTGTTTGACAAATTGCCTCAAAGAAATGTCATCTCATGGACAACATTGACTTCAGATATATGCATTCGGCTATTGAAAATTCATTCCACAACCTTTGCAAGTATCTTCCAAGACCTATGCCGGAATCATCTCCAATAACACCAAATTTGGGAGCTTTGGAATTAGCATTCGAAAGATTGGTAGTAAGGATCTAGACCTCTATTTATTATACAGGTAAATAACTGCTCGTGGAGGACTGCAAATGGTCATAAATGATAGAAAATGGAAGGAGATCATAGTTGTGCTTAACATTCCTCACACTACCACAAGTACTTCATTTGTCCTTCACAAGTACTACAATAATTTGCTCCACCATTTTGAGTAGGTTCACTTCTTTCAAGTCTAAGGGCCCTTGGTTCATCCTAACTCTTTCTTACAAAGTAGTTATTTCAAGTGCCTAAGCAAGGTAGTTACTCTAAGCAACTAGCTTTGTGAAAGAAAGTTAGTTATTCAAAATTAGGGCATTTATGAAGGTAGTTAAATTAAGTAGTTTTAAAAAAAAGTGGTTGAGGTAGTTACCCTAGGTGGTTACTAACCTCACCTATATATACTTCATTGTATTTCAATCAAAGGGGGTTCCACTTTTTCACATGACAGTGTATGAAAGACTCGAATAGTGTTATTCAAATTTGAAAGCAATAAAGAAACATTTTGAATGTGTGTTCAACTCGATTTTATGTGTTGTTATTGGTATTCATATGTTTCATCAATAATGATCATGTGCTTTCCTTTCAAAGTTGCATTGTGAGAAAGATATTTTGCATCAAGTTTTGGTATCTCTACTTGGATGCATGGAACTTAAATTCATAAGGTTAACTCTTATTTCATCATTAGTGTTTGTTGTTTCTTTGTTTTTATTCTTTTAATTCTAAAAATCTAAATACCCCTATCATACGAGGGAGCTACCTCTCTTAAACGCAGAGAGCAATCGACATAGACCTACGATTGTTCAACTGCTGTGAGTAGGTTGTTGCAAATCCAAGGGCAAACGGAGTTACTCAAGAAGATTATTTTAAAGCAACAAATCTGTTTACCAACAGATTTTTGGCGACTTTGCTGGGGAACGAGTTGAAGCATTGGTGCCTTTTTATTCCTCAAGAATATACAAGTGTCTCCCCAGAAAGGAAGTTTGGTGACTCTATCTGAAAGAAGAATCCTAGAAGATGGTTTGTTATTGAAGAACCCAGATTCATAACATACAACTTCCTGAATCGGACAGTGATAGTGATGATGAAGATTATCCTTCTCCTACGTCCTCTCCTCAACAAAATCAAGTTCTTGAAGACCCTAAGCAAGTAGTGTTTTTGAAGAATTTCTATGGTGGCATGCAACTTGATTCTAACCAGGTTCATCCTTCTTTGCTTCAAACATTGCAAAAGATTGAAGAAAAAGATGGGAAAGAGACTCATTTTCTTGCTCATGATCAAAACTCCGTATCAGAAGTGATTCATGCACCAGAAGATAAAAGAAATTATGCTGAAATACATCATTTACGTGATGAGGACAGCAATGAAGAGGCAAAGACTTTTCCTACAAATGAACCTGTATTGAAGGAAGTCTTTGAAAGAGACTCATCGGAACACGCATGTCCACTTAAGGAAGACCAAGAAGAAGAAGTGATGGAGACAGAAGAAGAAGATTGTATGGAAACATGCAATAAAGAAGAATAAATCTTTCCAGATGATGACATGTTCTCAGTTTCTTTGAAGAATGTCACTCCTCTTGTGACAACTTGCTCCAGTTCGACAACTATATCTTCCATGGAAGGTTCCCATGACATGGTTAATGTTCAAGGGAATGCAGAAGAAATTTTGGACCAAAGTGTAAACAAAGAAGATGAAGATGAGTTGCAAAGTGTTTTTATGACATTCATGCAACCTGAGAAAGAGGAGGATGATGATGAAACAATACCGCAAGATCATCTCAAGACTCCTGAAGATGATTTTCTTTATGAAGAAGATGTCATCCTCTCTCCTTTATCACATGTTAAAGAAGAAGTCTTCCATGAACCTGAAAACAAAGATCTTAAAGGAGAAGTAAATAATTTCAAGACTTCCATGCAGCCCAAGCTCCAAGAAAATGATGAAGAGGAGAAGAATAAAGATGAATCTCATATAGTTTTTGTCCCAAACTAGTGTCTTAATACTTTTGATGATGACTTTCTATATGGACAAGATATTCCTACATCACCAATTGCTGAGGTAGAAAGACCAGTTGATGAAATTAAAGATATAATGTCTATTGGACAACTTGGTACTATTATAATCAATGAAGAGGAAACCATAAGTGAGCCCTTGCAAATATCTTCCTTAGCTTCAGAAATGGAGACCTATACCTTTGAAGATATTGATAGAGCCTTAATTAGTGGTGCAGCTGATACAAAAGTTAAAGATCAACTTCAAAATGAAGATGAATCATCAAGCATTCACTCTTTATCATACATGCAATTGCAGTATGAAATTTTTGAATTTCATGAAGAGTTCCATGGAGAAGAACCACCGAGTCCAGAGAATATTCAGCAGGTTAAAATTGAAAGCTATGTAGATACATTAACAAATGTCCATGTCATGTTGGAAACGCAATCTTTGTCTTATGGAGCATTTAAAGTTCAAAGCAATCCTCTTTCTAAATCTTTAGATCAAGAAGACACCCCTATTGCAAAGGATAGTTGTGGGAATTGTGCCAATAATGAAGCAAGGAATGAGGTAATGGATGATCTAATGGAGGAATTCAATAAAGTTAACTCTCATGATGTTTGTCTCCTAAGTTGGTGCTTGAAAGATTTAGACAATGATTCCCTCTATAGCCAAGGTGTCTACCTTAATCCTTTATTTGTGAATGAGTGCATTCCCACAAATGTTTCTCAAGTTGATATTCAAAAGCATGATTCAATGGGTGTGTCTACACAGATTTCTTCACATTACAAATTGTATGAAGGTTGTCCAATTTGTGGGATAATTTATTGCAAACCAGATTATCAAAAAGATCTTCAGATAGAAGACATTGGTGTGCTCAACATGATGCTAGAAGATATGTCTGAAGCTCCACAGAGCAACACTAGTTCAATTTGGAAGGATTCAGATGCTTATGACAAGAAACGGTTGTTTGGTATACGATTCAAAGAGTCCTCACATTTCGTGTATTTTATTTTTCTCATCATCCTAAAATGTCTACTAAGTCAGCAGGTGCTTCATCCATATAAATCTCTTTTTCATACAGGTGCCTATTTTTCTCAACCTGTCAATGGCTTTACTTGATCATCCTAAAGCAGTTTTGAGGTAAGAGTCACCTACCACGTACATAGGTTAATTAGGAGTTTTTTTTATGTCTATCTTGTTTCAGTTGTTGTTTAGTTTTTGTCATTTGTCTGGTCTTTGTTGTTTCTCTTGTTTTTGACTCACTTGAATCTCCTTGCTCTCCTTGCAAAATGCGTTATCTCCTGACTCTCTTTGCCCAATGGATTTAAGACACTGTTCATTTACAGAGATTCTGCGTTCATCCTGCATCCTTTATAGTCCTTGTCCCCAGTTAGAGCCAGCTGTTAGCCCTGATAATCAAAACTTATCGAGCAATTTGATTATTTTCAAAAACATCCTATAACACTGATAAAAAAAATGGTTTCAAATCCTTTTGTCCGTCCTCAGCAGAGATTTTGAAAATTGTCTACATCACCGATCACTAAGGGAAAAAGTGGTTATTATAACTACAAGTAGTTATTTTAACTACTTCAAGGAACGGAGGCTATCTACAAATGTGGAAACATTGCCATTATAAAATGAACGCAACTGGCAGTTATAAACCCAAATTTGATGGCTCGCTGACATTTCTGCAAATTCCAAGGCGTTGAAATAGTTTCATAAAAAATCTCGAAGAAATGTAGTTTCATGGAATGCACGAACAACATACACACAAAATGGGCACATTGAAACAGGCCTCAGAAACCTTCAAGCAAATGTGATTGTAGTTGCATCTGCCATGGTAATATTAGATGCAAAATGTGGAAGCACAGACAAGGCGTGTAAGACGTTTGACAAAGAACCTCGTTGAAACGTCATCTCATGGAGCGCCATGATTGAATGGAAGGTCGATTTTTATCAGATATTATTGTTTGAAATGCTCTGGCAGGCATGCCTGCAATATGTGGAAGCACACACATTGCATAAATTATTTGACATCCTCTTGGTATGTGCCTGAATGGAAGCTTACAATGCAATTTATGGACATCCATCATAGCATGATTGAAAGCAGGTTTTGAGTATTTGTTGTAGATACAATGACCCTGGCAAACATGTACTCAAAATGTAGTTTTGGAAGCATAGACAAGGTCCATGAACTGTTTGAGAAATTGCCTCAAAGAAATGTCATCTCATGGACAACATTGACTTCAGATATATGCATTCGGCTATTGAAAATTTGTTCCACAAACTTTGCAAGTATCTTCCAAGACCTACGCCGGCATCATCTCCAATAATGTACCAAAATTGGGAGCTTTGGAATTAGCATTCGAAAGATTGGTAGTAAGGATCTAGACCTCTATTTATTATACAGGGGAATAACTGCTCGTGGAGGACTACAAATGGTCATAAATGATAGAAAATGGAAGGAGATCACAGTTGTGCTTAACATTCCTCGCACTACCATAAGTACTTCATTTGTTCTTCGCAAGTACTACATTAATTTGCTCCACCATTTTGAGCAGGTTCACTTCTTTCAAGTCCAAGGGCCCTTGGTTCATCCTAACTCTTTCTTACAAAGTAGTTATTTCAAGTGCCTAAGCAAGGTAGTTACTCTAAGCAACTAGCTTTGTGAAAGAAAGTTAGTTATTCAAAATTAGGGCATTTATGAAGGTAGTTAAGTTAAGTAGTTTTAAAAAAAAGTGGTTGAGGTAGTTACCCTAGGTGGTTACTAACCTCACCTATATATACTTCATTGTATTTCAATCAAAGGGGGTTCCAGTTTTTCACATGATAGTGTATGAAAGACTTGAATAGTGTTATTCAAGTTTGAAAGCAATAAAGACACATTTTGAATGTGTGTTCAACTCGATTTCATGTGTTGTTATTGGTATTCATATATTTCATCAATAATGATAATGTGCTTTCCTTTCAAAGTTGCATTGTGAGAAAGATATTTTGCATCAAGTTTTGGTATCTCTACTTGGATGCATGGAACTTAAATTCATAAGTTTAACTCTTATTTCATCATTAGTATTTGTTGTTTTTTTGTTTTTATTCTTTTAATTCTAAAAATCTAAATACCCCTATCATACGAGGGAGCTACCTCTCTTAAACGCAAAGAGGAATCGACATAGACCTGCGATTGTTCAACTGTTGTGAGTAGGTTGTTGCAAATCCAAGGGCAAACGGAGTTACTCAAGAAGATTATTTTAAAGCAACAAATCTGTTTACCAATAGATTTTTGGCGACTCTACTGGGGAACGAGGTGAAGCATTGGTGCCTTTTTATTCCTCAAGAATATACAAGTGTCTCCCCAGAAAGGAAGATTTGCGACTTTATCTGAAAGAAGAATCCTAGAAGATGGTTTGGTATCGAAGAACCTAGATTCATAACATGCAACTTCCTGAATCGGACAGTGATAGTGATGATGAAGATTATCCTTCTTCTACATCCTTTGCTTAACAAAATCAAGTTCTTGATGACCCTAAGCAAGTAGAGTTTTTGAAGAATTTCTATGGTGGCATGCAACTTGATTCTAACCAGGTTCATCCTTCTTTGCTTCAAACATTGCAAAAGATTGAAGAAAAAGATGGGAAAGAGACTCATTTTCTTGCTCATGATCAAAACTCCGTATCAGAAGTGATTCATGCACTAGAATATAAAAGAAATTATGCTGAAATACATCATTTGCGTGATGAGGACAGCAATGAAGAGGCAAAGACTTTTCCTACAAATGAACCTGTATTAAAGGAAGTCTTTGAAAGAGACTCATCGGAACACACATGTCCACTTAAGGAAGACCAAGAAGAAGAAGTGATGGAGACAGAAGAAGAAGATTGTATGGAAACATGCAATAAAGAAGAAGAAATCTTTCCAGACGATGACATGTTCTCAGTTTCTTTGAAGAATGTCACTCCTCTTGTGACAACTTGCTCCGATTCGACAACTATATCTTCCATGGAAGGTTCCCATGACATGGTTAATGTTCAAGGGAATGCAGAAGAAATTTTGGACCAAAGTGTAAACAAAGAAGATGAAGATGAGTTGAAAAGTGTTTTTATGACATTCATGCAACCTGAGAAAGAGGAGGATGATGATGAAATAATACCGCAAGATCATCTCAAGACTCCTGAAGATGATTTTCTTTATGAAGAAGATGTCATCCTCTCTCCTTTATCACATGTTAAAGAAGAAGTCTTCCATGAACCTGAAAACAAAGATCTTAAAGGAGAAGTAAATAATTTCAAGACTTCCATGCAGCCCAAGCTCCAAGAAAATGATGAAGAGGAGAAGAATAAAGATGAATCTCATATAGTTTTTGTCCCAAACTGGTGTCTTAATACTTTTGATGATGACTTTCTATATGGACAAGATATTCCTACATCACCAATTGCTGAGGTAGAAAGACCAATTGATGAAATTAAAGATATAATGTCTATTGGACAACTTGGTACTATTATAATCAATGAAGAGGAAACCATAAGTGAGCCCTTGCAAATATCTTCCTTAGCTTCAGAAATGGAGACCTATACCTTTGAAGATATTGATAGAGCCTTAATTAGTGGTGCAGCTGATACAAAAGTTAAAGATCAACTTCAAAATGAAGATGAATCATCAAGCATTAACTCTTTATCATACATGCAATTGCAATATGAAATTTTTAGATTTCATGAAGAGTTCCATGGAGAAGAACCACCGAGTCCAGAGAATATTCAGCAGGTTAAAATTGAAAGCTATGTAGATACATTAACAAATGTCCATGTCATGTTAGAAGCGCAATCTTTGTCTTATGGAGCATTTAAAGTTCAAAGCAATCCTCTTTCTAAATCTTTAGATCAAGAAGACACCCCTATTTCAAAGGATAGTTGTGGGAATTGTGCCAATAATGAAGCAAGGAATGAGGTAATGGATGATCTAATGGAGGAATTCAATAAAGTTAACTCTCATGATGTTTGTCTCCTAAGTTGGTGCTTGAAAGATTTAGACAATGATTCCCTCTATAGCCAAGGTGTCTACCTTAATCCTTTATTTGTGAATGAGTGCATTCCCACAAATGTTTCTCAAGTTGATATTCAAAAGCATGATTCAATGGGTGTGTCTACACAGATTTCTTCACATTACAAATTGTATGAAGGTTGTCCAATTTGTGGGATAATTTATTGCAAACCAGATTATCAAAAAGATCTTCAGATAGAAGACATTGGTGTGCTCAACATGATGCTGGAAGATATGTCTGAAGCTCCACAGAGCAACACTAGTTCAATTTGGAAGGATTCAGATGCTTATGACAAGAAATGGTTGTTTTGTATACGATTCAAAGAGTCCTCACATTTCGTGTATTTTTTTTTCTCATCATCCTAAAATGTCTACTGAGTCAGTAGGTGCTTCATCCATATAAATCTCTTTTTCATACAGGTGCCTATTTTTCTCAACCTATCAATGGCTTTACTTGATCACCCTGAAGCAGTTTTGAGGTAGGAGTCACCTACCACGTACATAGGTTAATTAGGAGTTTTTGTTATGTCTATCTTGTTTCAGTTGTTGTTTAGTTTTTGTCATTTGTCTGGTCTTTGTCGTTTCTCTTGTTTTTGTCTCGCTTGAATCTCCTTGCTCTCCTTGCAAAATGCATTATCTCCTGACTCTATTTTCCCAATGGATTTAAGACACTGTTCATTTACAGAGATTCTGCGTTCATCCTGCATCCTTTATAGTCCTTGTCCCTAGTTAGAGCCAGCTGTTAGCCCTGATAATCAAAACTTATTGGGCAATTTGATTATTTTCAAAAACATCCTATAACACTGATAAAAAAAATGGTTTCAAATCCTTTTGTCGGTCCTCAGCAGAGATTTTGAAAATTGTCTACATCACCGATCACTAAGGGAAAAAGTGGTTATTATAACTACAAATAGTTATTTTAACTACTTCAAGGAACGGAGGCTATCTACAAATATGGAAACATTGCCATTATAAAATGAACGCAACTGGCAGTTATAAACCCAAATTTGATGGCTCGCTGACATTTCTGCAAATTCCAAGGCGTTGAAATAGTTTCATAAAAAATCTCAAAGAAATGTAGTTTCATGGAATGCACGAACAACATACACACAAAATGGGTGCATTGAAATAGGCCTCAGAAACCTTCAAGCAAATGTGATTGTAGTTGCATCTGCCATGGTAATATTATATGCAAAATGTGGAAGCACAGACAAGGCATGTAAGATGTTTGACAAAGAACCTCATAGAAACGTCATCTCATGGAGCGCAATGATTGAATGGAAGGTCAATTTTTATCAGATATTATTGTTTGAAATGCTCTGGCAGGCATGCCTGCAATATGTGGAAGCACACACATTGCATAAATTATTTGACATCCTCTTGGTATGTCCCTGAATGGGAGCTTACAAGGCAATTTATGGACATCCATCATAGCATGATTGAAAGCAGGTTTTGAGTATTTGCTGTAGATACAACCACCCTGGCAAACGTGTACTCAAAATGTATTTTTGGAAGCATAGACAAGGTCCATGAACTGTTTGACAAATTGCCTCAAAGAAATGTCATCTCATGGACAACATTGACTTCAGATATATGCATTCGGCTATTGAAAATTCGTTCCACAACCTTTGCAAGTATCTTCCAAGACCTACGCCGGCATCATCTCCAATAACACCAAAATTGCGAGCTTTGGAATTAGCATTCGAAAGATTGGTAGTAAGGATCTAGACCTCTATTTATTATACAGGGAAGTAACTGTTCGTGGAGGACTACAAATGGTCATAAATGATAGAAAATGGAAGGAGATCATAGTTGTGCTTAACATTCCTCGCACTACCACAAGTACTTCATTTGTTCTTTGCAAGTACTACATTAATTTGCTCCACCATTTTGAGCAGGTTCACTTCTTTCAAGTCCAAAGGCCCTTGGTTCATCCTAACTCTTTCTTACAAAGTAGTTATTTCAAGTGCCTAAGCAAGGTAGTTACTCTAAGCAACTAGCTTTGTGAAAGAAAGTTAGTTATTCAAAATTAGGGCATTTATGAAGGTAGTTAAGTTAAGTAGTTTTAAAAAAAAGTGGTTGAGGTAGTTACCCTAGGTGGTTACTAACCACACCTATATATACTTCATTGTATTTCAATCAAAGGGGGTTCCACTTTTTCACATGACAGTGTATGAAAGACTCGAATAGTGTTATTCAAGTTTGAAAGCAATAAAGAAACATTTTGAATGTGTGTTCAACTCGATTTAATGTGTTGTTATTGATATTCGTATGTTTCATCAATAATGATCATGTGCTTTCCTTTCAAAGTTGCATTGTGAGAAAGATATTTTGCATCAAGTTTTGGTATCTCTACTTGGATGCATGGAACTTAAATTCATAAGTTTAACTCTTATTTCATCATTAGTGTTTGTTGTTTCTTTGTTTTTATTCTTTTAATTCTAAAAATCTAAATACCACTATCATACGAGGGAGCTGCCTCTCTTAAACGTAGAGAGCAATCGACATAGACCTGCGATTGTTCAACTGTTGTGAGCAGGTTGTTGCAAATCCAAGGACAAACGAAGTTACTCAAGAAGATTATTTTAAAGCAACAAATCTGTTTACCAACATGTAGACATTGAAAATATTGACGTTTTAGTGAACACAATCAATATGCTCTTGAAAAAAGAGACGGCTCAAAAGGTGTGTAAAAATGCTTCAGGCAAATAGTAACACCACTATTTTGGCTTCTAAAAGTTTACTGGAAACTTTGTTTTTTAATATGATCGCATCTATTTCGCCTTCTACTGTCTAACGTTATAGATATATTATGTTTTCTGGTCTTACCAACCTTGTTTTGTAGTTTATGAGCGCTAATACAATTCCATTTTATATATCTGCATGTTTTTATTGTTTTGCAGACAAACCCAGATAATCCAAGCACAAGTTCTGAATCGACATCCACCGTAGAGAAGCCACCCAATTGGGCTGCATTTATCGAGAGTGGTGCCGAAATTTTGAATTTTGTAATCAAATGTATGGACAAAATTGGTGAAGAGGTATATTAAACGTTAAAACTTATATCTTTTCAAGAGCATTCTCAGATCACTGTCATTAGTACTGTTTTTCATTTGGTCTTTTTGGCTTCGGGTTTACAGGTAGATCTGTTCCAATCTGATGACGAAGTATTAAAAGTGGTATCAGAAATACTTAAACAAGTTGGAGAAATTCATCCGGTTGTAACAGGGCTGTCCATGGTAGGGCATTTGCTAACAAAAATCGGCAAAATGTCAGACAATAGGGACGAATGTTTGCAACTGTTGCGATATATGGTTGACCTTGCTAATTAGCATATTAAAAAATTAAGATCCCTAGTCCCAGAGCAAACGGAGAAGCTAAGAAATGCACTTGTATTGATTGTTAAAGGATCCATGCTCTGCGCTTCACAGCTATATTCTCATGAAAACATTTCCAGGTTAAAATTGCAATTGCACAGTTCTCCAGTTGTTTCATGTTTTTCTAGTTGTCAATTTTAAATTCCATACGTTTGTAGGACATGTGGCTTTTATAGTTGTAAATCGTTCACAGCTATCTAGTCTTATCATGGAGTTTTATATTGCAGCTTTTTAAAATGTTCCCTAGACTAGCAAAGTTTGAGCAGCCTTCGCTCAGAAATAAATCATCTCTATTCAGACCTTGAGTTGACAGCTGTAATAGCAAAGCCCGAAAGAGTAGCTACCAGGCAGTCAGATTATCAAACTCAACTAGGTATGTATAAAGAAAAGGTTTTGTACTGCATATTTGTTTTTCAACGTTTCCATTTCCACCAATGGATTAGATATCATCTGGTATTGATTGTTGGTTCATTATTTTACCTTTCATCAATGTTAATTAATGTGCTTTTGGGGGAGCATCATTTCTATGATGATCTATGATAACAATGGGAAGTACCATCAAATTATCGTTCATTATTGTTACTAATGGGATGGAAAGGAAACATATTAAATTGAATTAAAAGGGGCTTTGTTTTAGGATATTCTATTTAAATATTATTTAGTTTAGTGGTTAAATAGAGAATAGTAGTTTTATATTTTATTTGTATTAAAAAGTCGTAAATATTTATCTTATTTTTATTGACCAAAATTAAACTGTTAAATAAGATTATATTTTTAAATAGATAAATATTTTTTCCTAATATTACATATCTTGATACACAAAAGTGATTAAAAAAAAATACTAACACAATTAACAAATATAAAAGGTAAAATATTCAAAACTATATATAGGTTGGACCTTCATACATTATTTAGATGATGAATAGAAAGTAGAGTAACAACATATAATATGTACTTTATAAAGATTATACAATTACACTTGTTCTAAAGGTTAGAATGCTTCAATAATGAATAGTTAAAAGGCAACTAGAAAATGAAGTTAAAGTAGACCTTAAAAATATTTAGTAATCTTTTAAGTCTTCAATATCTATCACACCTCAATTTATTCTATAGTTTGCTTGTTAACACCATCTCTTTCTTTGTCTTGTTTTGGCTCCCTTTTGCATTTTTATGCTTTTGCATATGTTGTTGATTCAAGTTGATTCTGATTTCAAATTAATGCTCACATGTTTTTCTATGGCCACTTGTGTAGTTTTCTTTGTGTCTCAACTAAGCTCTCAATGTACAATCATGGCATCCCTAATATTCATCTAGTCCCTTTTCTTTAACTCTTGTGATTTATGTTTGAATTTGTAGTTTATTGCCTATTGCACACAACATTTAAACATAAGCATGTTCTATTGCATACATAATGATCAACAACCAACCTAATGGATAGTAACCTATTTAGTAAATAATGGGTTGAGTTAGTAAGCATTGCTCTCCCTTCTCCATGCTAAGTCTTGTTTAAATTCTTAGTTAATCCTTTGTTAAATGCCTTAAGTATTTTATTGTTGATCAACTAGTGCTAGTTGTGGTTCCTTTGGTCCTTTGGGTTACTAGTTATAGACCCAACATATAGTTCCCTTTGCAATGGGGAGTTGGTTAATCTAGTCCCCCTTCACTCTTCATTGCTCATTAAGGATTTTTTATTACTAGCCACATGTTTTCAAAGTGGCATGGATGTAGTGTTCATGGAGGTTGTTTATTGATTCTTGAGTTCACTCTGTAGGTGGGTCCTATTGCACATGGGTTTGTTATATGGGGTGACATGTCCATGCGTAGGTGCGGGGCCATTTGGGCCTCACTTGCTCTATTTGTATGTGTACTATGTCATTACTTTGTTCTCAATGGTTGTTCAAGGAAATTTTAAAAATGTGAAGAAAAACTCAAGACTATCATGTGAATAAAGCAAATTGGCTGGAAGAAAGCTTATTATGTCAAAGAATTTAACCCCACATGGGAACATGATGAAAAATATATTTGGGAGTTGCAATTAAGGGGAAAGAGAAGTTGTTAACTGGAACACATCATCTTAGGTGCAACACTGTAGATGGACTATACCTAAGGAAGATTGAGAAATGAAAACATGCCTATTCTGCAACAAATGGCATGGTGCAAATAGAATATATTTCATCATGGAGTGCACAACCTATGAAGATATCCATATCAAGAATGGAAACAACCTAAAAGTAGACAACCTATCCACCTTATTTAAGGAAGCAAGGCTTAAAAAGCTATAATTTTTTTAATCCAGATCCATAATCAAAAATTTGACATCAAAAAGAGTCTGAAAATGCCTTAGGGTTGTGGTTGTTGGTCTCTTAGACTTCTTGGTCTCATGGACATCATTAAAAAATTTCATTTCATTTTGCATGAATCCAATCAATTTGCATTGGTCAAAGGAACTAATAGGTGATTATTCAAGTGTGTCCATGGGTCTCCACTAAATAAAAGTATGCCATGTGTATCTAGGTTGGTGATGGTGGTGTGGACAATATCATTATGTGGTAGGTGTCTATTCTTAATGCCACATAGGTGAAATGTAAAGCAAGTGACCTAGAATTATTTCCTTGGATTTAACTTATTCAACATGTTCTTGCTGCATGTGAAGATCTTTTTCTTTAGTACTAATCAATTACCAAAATAGTAAATAGTTCTCTTCATAGTGGGGATTGGGTTAACATAGTCATGCCCTCATGCCCTACTACCTACTAAACCATCAATCTTGTGGAGCCTATTGGCAATAATTTTAGACCATCAATTAGGGATAGATATTCAAAGGTTTTAACTAGGGTATACACACATGATTATTTTAAAAATAAAAAGTTTCATTTGCTAAGGTTTTTCTAAAGAGAGGAAATGAATTAAAAAGCAACTCTACAAGTAGTTCTTGAAATCTTAATGGTGATCCTGTAGCTTGAAATGGTAATTGGACGACTTGGCTAGCATGCTAATGAGATGGCAGCCATTTATAGAGTAGTCTCAAATCTTTTTGGGTTATGTTTTATGTGTAGAGAGGGAGTGGCTGAATGGAGATAGTAAATGTGTGTAAATCCCCTACCATTTCAAGTTTTTGTTTGCATTTTTCCAAATCCCTAGAACTATAAATATTTGATTGAAGAGCCTTGTAGAGTTATAGGCCAATTGAAAATTATTTTTTATCTATAAGGGGATAATTTGTATATGTAATAAGAGCCAATTGAATTCTATTGTGAAAGAACTTCTCATTGTCCCCTATTCTTAGTATATTCTAGGATGTCAAGTCTTGTAATTTAAGTTTTAATGTTGAATACATTTGTATGTTGTATCTCTTTGATAAGGTGATTTCACTATATGACCTCTCATTGACTTGAGTGTCTTCAAGAACTCCTTGTTCATTTAAGGAGATCTATATTCATATTTTATAATACATTTGATAGTATGGGTGTTGTTAGAAATGAAATTAAACAACTATCAATGGAAAACTAGTTACAACTGTAATATAGATATTTAACTATATAGAACCAAAATGGAGATGGTATGAAATCAACACAAAGAAATAACAAAATAGAAGATCAAACACATAACACGGTATTTACATGGAGAAACCCTTTCAGGAAAAACTCCACACAAGAAGAGATGCACCAGTCTATATTAACTTCAAAAGCATTTACAATATAACAATAACAATCTCCTCCTAGGTCTTCAATCCTTAGCACCTATAATACTCATTCACAGGCATAATACAATGCCCTTATTAAAACAGTGCTGCCTCCTAGGGTAAAAAAACCCTAACATAACCTCTACTGTGAAATGTGTGACCTAATGATGAAAGGTCTAAATTGACTATGAAATTATAATATTTTCCAAGGCAATTTTCTAAAAAATTCTCTTTGGGAGTGACCCCCATGAGGGGGGTGCTCCTAAACACCCTGGTGACAGTAGTGGGGAGGGCAAGCCTCCCACACCCCCCGTAGGGTACAAGGATCCAAAGTGTGGCTGAAACAAGATCGCTACTAGGTGAATACTTCATCCCTTATGAATGATTTACAAACAATATTAGGAGTAATTAAACACATAGGATTTACAAGGTTGATGGCACCTTAATCCTAACAAGTGTTATGTTTGATTAATTGGTATTATAGAGATTGTAAATCCTTTTAAGGTTTTATTAAGGAGTTTTTTCATCATAATATATGTAATGATGCATATCTTGTTCAAGGATTTTCAACTACGTTAATGCTTATGATATGTTTAGGTTGCATCTGAATTAATATGCATCCATTCTTAATAGGAAATTTAGATGCAAACATAGTTCTCAAGTATTGCTCGTCATTCATATCATTTTGAGACACATAAGATTTACTTGTATGTTTATGTTTTTTATGAGAAACTTGGCTTTGCCACCTGAAGCTATTGCTCAGCCTCTAGCAAATAGTTTTTCAGCCTTATAAAAATTTTAATTCATAGAACAATTTATTTTACATCTTGGTAGTTTTAGTTGTCTTTCCAATATTGTATAACTAATTTATTTATCAATATAATATCTAATGAGAGACCAGTTAAGTAACACATTTAAAAAAAGAGTATACGTGATGTTTTCTTTGTCATAGTCATGTATGCCATAGGATCCTAAAATGCATAAAAAATTGGGGAATGTAATTTTTTTTGAAACAATTGGTTATATGTGCATGGTCTATTGAATCTACGGCATGGAGGTTCATGAGTCTCCCATCACTAAACCAATGTAATGTTGCTTAGTGACAAATCTTTGGGGTAGTCTTGCACATAGAGTATAGTTTTCTAATAAATCACTCATGTTTTTTTATTTATATTTAATTCTCTTGTTTAGATCTCCAAGAACACTCTCCTAGGTCTTCTAAAGTCTAAAGTGAAGAAGAGCCACCCCCTTGTGTCAATTGACCATTAACTACCTACATTTTGACCATAAGTTAGCTTTATCATTTTTGATAGACTTTATCCCTAGGTCTAGGTCTTTAGGTTTATGGAGTAGGTAGTTTTGAATGACATGATGACTTTTGAGAACTATCACAAACCCATGAATCTGTTGGCAAGAGACACTGTGTGGCTTCATGATTGTTGTCATTGATGGTAACAAAGTCTATACCACACATCTGCAGAGATTAGTATGCCTATATCGAAAGTCAGATTGAAGAAGTTCTGGTCTGGTGAACAAGAACAGAGCATGCAGCAAAGTCCGACAATCAGGTCTGGATCTCTCAGAGGGTGTAGCTTAGCAAAGTACGGACTTGGGCAAGTTGAGAGGAGTATCATGTCTACTGTATTCTGGAGATTGAGCCTCCAGTGATGAATGAGTGAAAAGATATGAGCATCTAAGTGTTGGGTTCCTGACAGGTAGAGTAGACTAAGGAAGAACTGACCGGCAGAGCATCAGACTTTAATCCGGATGAGAAATTGGTGGTGATCAAGCTATTTGAGGGATCACACATGGTTGGCCGACATGATTGAAGACTTCTATGTCTATGTTTTTGATACGCATCACATTTTAAGCATGGATTCAACTGACAGATCAGTATTTAGTAAATATCTTGAGTATTCTGGTTGCTGACTAGAAATGTTGAAATCCTTGGTGCGGATATATATACCAAATTGATTTTGGTATGAAGGTGTGTGTGTGATGAAATAATGTGCGATAAAAGGTAGAGAGAAGTGTGGAAGCAGCAATACAAATCTGGTATGTGACAGAATAGCAACACTAAAGCAAATGAAGAATGAAGTGCAGTAGATCAGTATATTGAGCCTAACCGAAACTAAACCTCAACATATGTGGATGTCTCTCTTCAGTTCAAACATCTGGTTACCTTCTATAACCTTGTAGACAGTGAGTCTCTTGTAGGCAGTGTGCCTCTTGTGAGCAGTGTGCTCGAGTAGTGAGCCCTAATTGGCAAGTGCCATTTTGTACTTATTCTTTTAATAGAGAATACAATCTTGGGTTAGTCACCCTGTGGTTTTTCCCTTAACAAGGTTTTCCACATAAAAATCCTTGTGTTATGTGTGTTGATTTCTTTTCTGCTCTCATGATTATGTATGCTTATATGTTTTGATGCTGCACTAATTGTTAAAGAAGAAAAGAAAGTTAAATATTTAAGATAACTGATTCACCCCCCTCTCAGTTATCTACCTTGTTGCCAATAATTGGTATCAGAGCTAAGTTCCTCTAAACAGAGCCTAACAGCATGAGGAAGATCTGGGAATCTCAATGGATATGTATGGTATGAAGGAACAACTTCAGTCTGCCCTAGATGATCTTGAGCAATCTCACTCTAAAATCAATAACTTGAGAGAAAGACTCAAACAAGATGATGATTTCATAAATGAGCTAAAAAAAAATTTGTCTATCTCTGTGTAAAAAAGAAAGGAACTAATTCAACAATTAGCAAGTCAAAGTGAAGCCAATGATACTAATGAAGACCTAAATGAGAAAAACAAGCTATGTGAAAAGCTATCAAAAGAGGTCATTATGGCAAGACATGAAATGGAATTAGGGGTTATGAGATTCACCCAAGAAATTGAAGAGAAAAGAAAAATTGAAGATAATCTAAAACAATCTCTCAAGGAGAAGTCAGAAGACTGCCACAAAATGGATAGAATAATTAGGGATCTCGAATCTGATCTTGAAGAAGCTAGAGATAATGAAGAACAACTTGAAAATAATATAGACACTCTTAAAAGGGATCTTCAAACAACAAATGAATACAAAGAGAAATTCAAGATAAGCTCTGCTCAACTTGAAGTTCTTCTTGAAAGCTAAAAGAGGGTAGATGACAAGCAAGGCTTGGGATATGAGAAAGGTGAAAGCTCTAGATCAAGTCAAAAGAACTCTAGATCAGGAAATCCAAGGAACAGGCCTAGAAGACCTCCGGTAAGGCAACCAAATGCTCAAAGATATCCATCCTTCAATGGTTACTGCTACAATTGCAACAACTTCGGTCATAAAGCAACTCAGTGCAGAAGAAGAATGAATCAGACTAATTCATCCTTCTCTAGATAGTGTTTCAACTGCAAAAGGTATGGTCACAAATCTCATGAATGCATAAATATACAAATAAACAATTCATTCAATGGTAGATGCTTTGCTTGCAATAGAATGGGGCATATGGCTAATCAATGAAGATCAAGAGGATATTAGTCAAATATGCAAAGAAATGTTGTTTGTTACAACTCCAATAGATCCATTCATATTGCCAAATTCTACAGAAGTAAGAATTTGGATAAAAGGGGTCTGGTGCATCATAATCAATATCAAGAAAAAAGAAAAAGAAAAGTGAATGCGGATGAAATTCAAAGGGAGATGAACAAGATTTGGGTGAAGAGAAGTATAGAAAAATGTTGGGGATGGATCTGCACCAGAATCTAGTGCTGATATTCCTTCTGAAAACTATATAGATGAGCTCTGGCTTAGGGGGAGTCACAAAGGAAAATAAATTCCCCCAGCCAGTCAATTGGTGCCTAAATTTGGCACATGGAATGTTGCGGATTAAAGGGTTCTCAGAGAAATATCCAAATAAATCTCAGTAAAAATATGAGAGATCCGCAAGGAATTTTGAAGAGTTTGATCATCCAAGATTGATCTAGTTTGACAGCTATCTAGTAAAAGTAGGATTTTCACAGTTAGATCCGGTATGATTCAAAATTAAAATATCTTGATCTGTAGATAAATGACACGATTGGAGGAAAGGAGATACATTGTCAAGTTTCACTAAAATTAATTCTAAGTGCATCTCAGTGATTCGGAAAGATCTCTCTCAGAACAAGGAAGAACAAGGCTACCAGAATGACTTAAGGTGTGCATTTATTGCAATATGAAATTAGGGTTTGTGCAAAAATAAAAGGGCTTTCGTATTCATCATTTGCACATTTGCATTCGAGAAGAAGAAAGGAAGAGCTTTGCAACAAGATTATTTCAACCCTCTCAAAGATCAACCGCAGAATCTGATTCAACCAACAATTTTTTCAGCTCATATTGAGAACCCTAGAAGCGTAAAAAGGTATTTCCATTCTTGAATATCTCTCTCTAAATCTTTTGCAAGATGGCTACTCCAAATGTTGTTAAGATCACTAATAGGCCACGCCCAGAGTTCAAGAAACATCCCTACAAATCCTTAGAAGTTGATCCCTTAGACGCCTTCTCTAGCATTTTGCATGGGGTTCTACATGTAGAAGATGTTAGGGTATACATACATGCAAACATTGAAGAATTTTGGGAATCCAAGCTGATGGATATGTATCATAAACAATTAATAGATGAAATGTTTGAACTTAAACCTTAATACAAGGCCCTCCGGGATAATCATTTTGGTCATTGCATCTACTTTCCCTATTTTGCAGAAGATGAATGGGTCCAGTATGTTCTTAGCAGAATACATGACAACTTCATGTGGTTGATGAGGCCATTCAAGATAACAAAAGATGCCATTAGGGCAGTAACCAGATTGTACTCATCCGGTGGGTTGCCTGCTCTCGAATCTGTCAAGAATCAGATAGTAAGTGAGGCTACTGGATTAAAGTTTGACAAGAGAGCAATGACAATAGAAGACATCACAGATCCGGATATCAAATTTGCCTTTATGATAATTGGTTATAAAATCTATCACTCCAGCAGGGAGAATTCAGTGTCTGGAACTGCAATATATACTGCATATTAGATGCTGAGGGAAAATACTGACTATGACCTATGTGATCTTCTGAACCAACTATTGGAAAACTTGCAGAAATAAAGAAGGATAAGAAGAACTCATTTAAGTATGGTGGGCTAATACTGTGTTTATTCTTTTACTATATGAATGAGCTACCTGGATCAAGTGGTTGGGTATGGCAAAATGATAGACCAATTGCCATACAAATCAAAGACTACATGTATGGGCTTGGTGATGCCAAGGCTCAAAGTATAGCACTCTGGGGATACTTCAAGAACTTCCAAAGTATGATGCAAGCTAGAGAAAGAATTCCCCAATCTATAGTTGAAAAATATAAGGATACAGTGTGTTTGATGGTAGACATTGATCAATGCCTAATGGAGGCACTGGAGCCCAGAACAGTCTGAATTATGCCAATGGGATATAAGGTTGACGAGAAAATCTTGGAGCTGCATATTCAACATTTACTGAGTTAGCCTAAGGACCCTGAGGTAGAAAGGTTTGGAACCTTTAAAGAATTGAGTGTAAAGATTCATGTTGAACTAAGGCAACCTGAAATAAAAAGAAAAGTCAAAAAGGAAGTAGAGGAAATCGCCAAGAGATATGGGATATCAAAGGAGGTAGTTGATGCAAACAAAGAGAAAGTAGAAAGAGCTGAGAAAGAGAGATAATAAGTAGAAAAAGAAAGTGTTCCGGTGCAAGCCCCCTCTCGGACTAGATCCTCAAAGAGCTCTGCACCTGCCACCTCTAAGAGCCCAAAAACCTCAAAACCGGAAGCCAAGACATCTGGAAAGGGAGAGAAGAGAACAAAGACAAAGGCCACAAGGTCATACACAAGCCAAAAGGAAGATGAAGAAATAGGGTCAGATGAGGAAGTTAAGAAAATGAGGAAGAAGAAAACATCCAGGGAATCCTCTACTAGTACAAACAAAGAAGAAGAGGTAGAAGAATCTGTTGAAAGACCTAGTCTCTCTATTGATGATATCATCAAAGTAGTCACTGTGGATGGGAACCTACAACTAGTCACAGAATTTTATGATGATTACAGTGATACTGACAAAAGAATTTTGGAGGAAGCCACAGTTAAGCACCTAAACATTTATAATAAAGCATTCATTGAAATCATTTCCTTAATTCCCAAAAGTCTAGAGAAGGTACTTGAACTCAGAAAGGAGAATTCCAAGGAAAAGGATTTAGAGATCCAGGAATAGATTGCAATTCAGCTCTATCCTTCCATTACTCCAAAACAAATGACCATGATCTTTAAGGACTGCAAGAATGAGTTCCAGAGCAAAGCCAAAATGAAGAAACTTATGCGTGGAGAGACTAATCAGGTGGCAAAAGAAATAGAAGACATCCTCCAAAATGCCTTCAAGAAATTCAATCTTCCTGTTATAGAGGACATAGATGAAGAACCTTCTTCCATGGATGTAGAATGATTAAGTGCATCAAAGGAAGAATCTACCGAGGAAATTATAGAAGGGCCAAAAGAGATGCATGAGAAGAAGACTAAGGACTTGGATTCCTCTGTTCCGGAAGAGGAAGTCCATGAAGAAGTTAACATCTCTCTTCTGGATCCCCCTACAGACTCCAGAACTGAAGGAGAAGGAAGAAAAGAGGAGAAATTGAGTCAAGTAGAGGAGGAAAAGGGAAGAGAAGAAGAACACATAGAGAAGATCTCTGATGATAGCTCTAAGGCTACAAAAGGAAAGAAGACTATGTCACCGGCAAGAGACATTGTAGAGGCAATGAAAAACTTCTTGACCAAAGAGATGATGGAAATAGATGAACCAAAACTCTTTCAAGGACCACTCAATTTTGATTCTCTCTCTGGTTAAAACCATGAAGATAGCATCCTTTGCCCAAGCTAAAGCAAAAGAAAAGCTTCTGAAGTCTCACATGGAAGACTGTGAGATGATAGAGATTGCATCCGGGATGCTGGAGAAGATCATACCATCCTTCCAAAAGGATCCTTTGGCCTCTCCATCTAGTAACTTGAAATCTTTGGTTAACTCTGTTAGCACACATTTTGATTCTTTGGAGAAATCGACAGAAGAGAAAGTCTGGAAAGATTTTTTGGGAAAGAGATTCTCTAAAGTACAGGAACTCATAGCTAATGATAGGAGAACCCTAGATATTGGGATAAAGAGCCTAGAAAATGCTCTTAAAGATGCCAGAGAAATGTATAAATTTTGTCTATCTTGGTCCACAGTGACAGAAGACATTGCAAAGAAGGTGAAAGAACAAGAGAATAAACTGTCAAGTTTATCTCAAAATTTTGATCCTCTCACCTCATCCATAATGAATCAAGAGTGCCAGGCTATTGCCACCATAAATGAAATAAAGAGGCTTGAAAAGGAGAAGAAGAATAGAATAAGTAGGATGAGTGAACTAAGAGGCATAATTATCCCTAAGTTAGAGGCAATGCATGAGGCCTTAACTGATGCTCATACCACAGCCCGGACCAGTGATCTGATAGACTTGAGAAGGGCAAAAGCTTTTACATTTTTGTTAAGTGGTCACATCTCAATTTTGGATAGGATGAAGCAAAGTTGGGCAACAAAATTTGTCCAATTGAAGACACCTTTTGCGGATATACTTGAGTATATGTAAGTATAACATGTATATATACTTATGGGGCTATGTATAGGTTAATTTTTGCAAATTTTGGTGTGTGGATTCCACCCTTCGCCATTGATGTCAAAGGGAGAGTGAGGAGTAGTGAAAAATGTGGAATCCAGCTAAGGGGGGGCTACGGTAAAAGTGTACATAAGACAGAGCATCAGCCAAGGGGGAGTTTGTTACGACACTTAGTCATTTTTCACTAAGTGTTGCCATCAATGCCAAAGGCGGAGATTGTTGGCAAGAGACACTGTGTGGCTTCATTATTGTTTTGTCATTGATGGCAACAAAGTCTATCCCACACATCCGCAGAGCTTAGTATGCCTATACCGAAAGTTAGAATGAAGAAGTTCTAGTCCGGTGAACAAGAATAGAGCATGCAGCAAGGTCTGACAATTAGGTCCGGATCTCTCAGAGGGTGTATCTCAGCAAAGTACGGACTTGGGCAAGTTGAGAGGAGTATCATGTCTACTATATTCTAGAGATTGAGCCTCCGGTGATGAATGAGTGAAAATATATGAGCATCTAAGTGTTGGGTTCCTGACAGGTAGAGTAGACTAAGGAAGAACTGACGGGTAGAGCATCGAACTTTAATCTGGATGAGAAATTGGTGGTGATCAGCTATTTGAGGGATCATACATGGTTGGCCAACATGATTGAAGACTTCTATGTCCATATTTTTGATACACATCACATTTTAAGCATGGATTCAGCTGACAGATCAGTATTGAGTAAATATCTTGAGTATTCCAGTTGCCAACTAGAAATGTTGAAATCCTTGGTGCGGATATATATACCAGATTGATTTTGGTATGAAGGTGTGTGTGTGGTGAAATAGTGTGCGATAAAAGGCAGAGAGAAGTGTGGAAGTAGCAATACAAATCCAGTATGTGACAGAACAGCAACACTAAAGCAGAGGAAGAATGAAGTGTAGTAGATCAGTATATTGAGCCTAACCGAAACTAAACCTTAGCATATGTGGATGCCTCTCTTCAGTTCAAACATCTAGTTACCTTCTATAACCTTGTAGACAGTGAGTCTCTTGTAGGCAGTGTGCCTCTTGTGAGCAGTGTGCTCGGGTAGTGAGCCCTAATTGGCAAGTACCATTTTGTACTTTTTATTCTTTTAACAGAGAATACAATCTTGGGTTAGTCACCCCATGGTTTTTCCCTTAACATGGTTTTCCACGTAAAAATCCTTGTGTTATGTGTGTTGATTTCTTTTCTGCTCTCATGATTATGTATGCTTATATGTTTTGATGTTGCACTAATTGTTAAAGAAGAAAAGAAAGTTAAATATTTAAGATAAATCATTCACCCCCCCTCTCAGTTATCTACCTTATTTAATTCTCTTGTTTAGATCTCCAAGAACACTCTCCTAGGTCTTGTAAAGGCTAAACTGAAGAAGATCCACCCCTTTGTGTCAATTGACCATTAACTACCTACATTTTGACCATAAGTTAGA
Source organism: Cunninghamia lanceolata (assembly GCA_027924645.1). Taxonomy (NCBI): domain Eukaryota; kingdom Viridiplantae; phylum Streptophyta; class Pinopsida; order Cupressales; family Cupressaceae; genus Cunninghamia; species Cunninghamia lanceolata. The sequence continues at coordinate 2,981,487 of BSBN01000925.1, read as the reverse complement.
TTCATCATTTTTGATAGACTTTATCCCTAGGTCTAGGTCTTTAGGTTTATGGAGTAGGTAGTTTTGAATGACATGATGACTTTTGAGAACTATCACAAACCCATGAATCTTCATATGATTTACTAGTACAAATACCTTTCTTTCCCTTGCTCTTCTAAATGTTGCCACATGAGCTAATTTAGTTTTGTTTTATTTTTAAATTTATGTTTGAATGTTACACTATTTATAATTTTTAGTGTTCCTATAAGAAATATTTTTATCTTTTTGTAGTTTCCACATGGAATTTTTATTTCATTCTTCAAAATCTAGCAAGCCTATGAGCCATTAGATTGGATTCTATATTATCAAGAGCAATCTTTCATAAATATTATTCATTTAAAAATATCTTCCTAAGAAGATACCCATGGAGGTGTGGTAGAAAAATCCTTCATTCAAACATCTTAGAGCCTTTGGTTATGAGGCATATACACATGTGCCTAGGTAGAAGAGGTTAAAGTTGGAGAACAAGGTTTCAAAATGTATCTTCATTAGTTATGGCATGGTGTGAAAGGGTACAAGATATAGTTTCCTATGGCCAAGAGAGCATTGTATAGCATGAGTGTTTTCTTTGGAGAGATCAAACCTTCTCCTATAGTTTTGCAACTAGAAAATGATGAAAAGAAAGATGTGGTTCAACTACACCAAAGATTGAGAAAGTTTAACCTAAATCCCATGAATTATCTAATGAGGTGGAGATCTCAGATAGTTTAGAGAGTTATAAATATAAGGTAGATAATCCACCTCAATCATTGAGGAGATCCACTTGGTAAAGACAACAACTAGATAGGTATACTCCTGATTGGAAATGTATTTTACATTGAATACTAACATTCATGAGCCTAGGACTATAAAGGATGATATGGGTATGAGTTGTTGGAAAGACGGTTTCCATTGCACCAAAAGATCGACCTATTAATGCCCAATAGAACATCTAGAGTTAATGAATCCATGGGAGGTTGTTAATTCTTGTCACGAACCCAATTGTTGTGCTACACACCATAAGGAGACCAAGGGTGCACACCTTACAACAATCACCCCCAGTGCAAGCGAGGGGTTCGAACCCGTGACCTAGGCTTTGATACAAATTGTTGGAAAGATGGTTGCCGTTGCACCAAAAAAATGACATGCTAATGCCTGATACAACCACTAGAGCTAATGAATCCATGGGAGGTGGTTAAGCCTTGTCAAGAACCCAAGCATTTCACTACACATCACAAGGAGACCAAGGGTGCACACCTTGCAACATGAGTGATGTAGAGTCTTAGAAAGTGATAATGGATGAGGAGATGGTTTCTTTGAAGAAAAATGACACATGTGACCTATTACCTTTCCTAATAGATAGAAACTCATTGGATACAAATGGGCACTCAAAAGAAAATTTAGGTCAAATGATAGTGTTGAAAAGTACAAGGTGAGATTGGTTGTGAAGGAATATTCCTGGGTTAAGGGAATTGATTATGGTGATATTTTCTTCTTGATTGCTAAGATAACATCCATTTAGCTTCTATAATCTATTACAATAATGTTTGATCTTGAGATTCAGAAAATGATTGTGAAGACAACTTTCCTTCATGGTGATTTAGAGGAAAAGATTTATATAACATAGCCAAAGCACTACATTGAAAAAGGAAATAAAAATTTGGTTTGTAAGTTGAAGAAATATTTGTATGGTCTTAAGCAATCTCCTAGGATACATAGTACCAAAACCTCGATTCTTTTATCTTGGCTGTGGGGTTTTTGAGATCTAAATTGGGTGATTGCATCTATTACAAGATTTATGGTGATGATTTATTTATTATCACATTATATGTTGATGATATGTTATTCTCAATAATGTGAATGTTTTGATTTGTTAATTGAAGTCTTATCTTTTAGCACTATTTAAGATGAAGGACGTAGGGGTAGGTAGGTACATCTTTTGGATGGAGATCAAAAGAGATAGAACATGCATAAAACTTTTGTTGGGCCAAAGTAAGTATGTGAGCTTAGTGTTGGAGAGATTTAATATGTTAGCTTACAAGCCATTGTTTGTTACTATTTCAATAGGGACTAAGAGCTATTAGTTGAGCAATGTCTAACATCTCTAAATGAGATAAAGAATATGGCTGGAGTATCTTATGCTAGTTTAATTGGAATTTTGATATATACTATGATCTACATAAGACCAGACATTACCCACATAGTGGGAGTCCTTAGTCAATTCATTGCTAATCTTGGATGAGTACATTGGGATGAAATGAAGAGGGTCTTTAGGTATTTGTAAGGTACTTTTAAGTATTCCCTTTGTTATCATGGTTATTATAAACGCAACTAGTATTTAGTGTGTATTCATGGATTTTTGGATTAAGATTGCGTTAGAGATGTTGATAGCAGGAGATCTAATAGTAGATATGTTTTTACTATGTTTGGTTGTATTATTAGTTGGATGAGTAAATGGTAGGTTGTGGTCACTTTATCCACTATAGAAGTTGAGTACATGGAAGATACTCATGCTTGTAAATAAGCCATCTAGCTTGAGAGATTATGTTTAGATATGGGGCTAGATGTATGAGCTATTATAGTTCTATGTGATAGTTAGAGTACCATATGTCTAGCAAGGAACTTGACCTTTCATGATGCAAGGATGAATCATATCTATGTCTAGTACCATTTTGTTCATCGTATGGTAGAATATAGGAAGATTTTGTTTGAGAAGGTTGATACTTTGACGAATGTTGTATATTCATTGACATATCCTCTAAGCATAGATAAGTTTAGGTGGTGTAGTGAATCTATGGGCCATTTGGCCCCTAGGAGTGTGCTTCCCTTTCTTCCCTTGAAAGGTGTTAGATAATTGGGAGAATATTGGGAAAAAGGTGTCTCAACCTTGCATTCTAATTGTTTATTTATTTAATACTTTGTATGCATTCACTATTTCATAGTTTATGTATTTTGTCTTCATGTGCAAGAGTTGGAATCCCATTTGGAGGTTATATAGTATTCATATTTAGTGGATTTTTTCTTGATATGAGGAGGTAGGTGGCCCACATTGAGTTGGCACTATTTGGCCATATGTCAGCATCTTGAGGTGTGTGTAAGGTGATCATGGCAAGAGTTACATATGACAAATTCTGATAATGTGTAAGAGCATGTAAGAGGGAGGTTACATTGGATCTTGAATAACATTATGATAAGCCTAAACACTTATCATGGAGCATCCTTGAATTGGTTGAATAACGACAAACTTGGGAACCAATGATTGGGTGGTCAAATATGACAAATTATGAAAATGTAAGAGTACACTTGAGAATATGCTAAAAATAGCCTAGAGGACCAAGACTAAGGGATACATTCTAATTTTTCCTTGACCATTTAGGCACCACACTTCCCTTGGCCTTGCTCATGGTTTCCCAAAATTATTAGTGGTTTCCAATTTAAACTTTACCCATTTATTGGTACTTGGAGTTTCACTTTGTATGGATTAATTTGTAGGTATTGTTATGCTACTAGAATCACTCTAGATTTGTATGTTGGAGATACTCCTATAAAGGCTTGCTCCACAATTGTATTGCAACCATGTTCATATTACTAAATAATACACTAGGTTTATTTGGAGCATGTCGTTTATCTCCATAAAGGGTTTTCCCCACATACCCCTATGTTACGGTATATTGTTTATTAAATTTTGTATGAGTTTCTTCTTTCTATAATTGTAATGATTGAAAATTTGCACAACACTCTCCTCTAAAGGTTAGTGTTTTCTTATACATTTCTTCCTTTCACTACAACCACTTACTCTTTATTAGTGTATCCTATCTAATCCAAAGATAAAGTTGCTTTGATTGATGTCTATAGTTCTATGGAGTCAAAAATTGTATGTGGACTCATGATGAAGGTAAAGTCCTTTTCTTGGCCCTTCTCCAAACTAGTTTTCTCCTTTAGGCCAATTGATACTAGGTCCACTACTAACCTTCCTATTTAAGTTTTGGAGGCACCCAATCCCCTAGTGATATCTCCTTATTCTTGTAGCAAGACTTGTCACTACCATATTTTGTGGACTCAAAATTTTAAGATCCACTATAGATCATAGTAATTATAGGCTGGGAAGTAGGATATAATTCTTTTTGTGCTATGAGTGTTACACATTAAATTTTTTTATGGAGAGTGTTGGACTTCTCCAAAAAATTTGGGATTTTTGCTTTCCAGTTTGTTTTTTAGTTGTATTTGGATAATGAGAATGTGAACTAGCCATATGATATTGTACAACACAAATACTATGGTTTACAATGCTTCATGAAGGATCCATACAAAGCTGGTTTTTTTTAGCTCTAGAGTAGCTCCACAAATTTGGCTCCAAAGATTATCTCTAGGGTTACTACATAGAATTAGCTCCAAAGTTCCATATCTAAAGATCCTACACAAAAATAGCTCTATACTTATAGCTTCAGAGTTATTGTTTTAGAATAGTTCCTGAGTTCAAATAGCTCCCAAATATTTCAACCTAACTCTAGAATATTTGGCAGGCCAATTTCTACCACTTTTGATGATATGGAACTTGAGTGGTGGACCCCACTTCTACAAAACATAATCCACATAACATAAAAGATAATAAAATAGGGCATACAATCTTATTTTGGTAGTGATTTTTCTATAACATGTGTTTTGGGTGCAACTAAGATGTCATTGACTCATTAATAAATTGATGTCTCTTGGTTCTGACAGATGTGGAGGGGTTTTATTTGATCCAAAGATAATCATCTTTATATCAAGTCATTTATTTTTTGGTGTGGCTCTACAAAAATCTATTTTTGTGACCTATTTTCTTTCCCCCTTAAAGGATGACCCTATTTCAGCTCTTGTTTTATTTTTTCTTCTAGTTTTTAGTTGTGCACAAGTATTTGTTGCATGGAGTGTCCTAATAGAATAGAAAATTAAATCTTGGGCAAGAGCTTTTATGTTGCACCATATTTGAGCGAATTTATAGCATGGGGATGCAAATACCCATATACAAAAACACATAAAGGTAATTTAGAGGGTTTTCTAACCTTTTTCTTCATTATTTCATCTACCTAGATGAAAATTATTAGGCATGATGTCTCAACCTTGTAATTATAAAAAGGTGTGATTTGTTCATTATAAAAACATTAAAACTCAATTATAGGTTATAGGGTTCATTTTCAGCCAAAGTAAATTTTTTGAGTTGTCCACACTACCATTGGTGGTTCCCGATTTGTAGATCTCTTTAGGATCTTAAATTTAAAGAAAAAACAAGCCCAATTGGCCCACAGGATTAAAAATTATGGCCTTCAGAAGTTAGGCCTCTCATATTGGAAAATATAAATACGTATTGGACATAGAAAAGAGCTGTAAGGGGGAGTTACATGTGTTGATACATGTTTTGACACATCATAAGGAATCTTTAATTGGAGATAATGAAACCCTAAGAATTTGGGCACCAATTTTGGGTGGTTTTAGCTCATGGCTTTGTAATTACCATTTGATGGTTTCATGTATTTTATTTCTTATATATTAGGTGCTTGAGATGAAGGTTGTGTGTAAGAGTCTTATACATGATGAGTTTCCTCCATATCTCTATTTTGCTATACTCCTACAAAATCTTTCTCTACAAGTATATTGTAATCTTGTTGAGATTTATGAATGATATATTGAGTTGCTTTTGGAGTGTGGGGTTTTTCTCTTGGAAGAATTTTTTGCACATAAATCACTGTGTTGTGGTATGATTGCTATTTATGTTTATTTTTGTATAATTTATGTAACTATTGTAAAGATCCAAAAAATTGCATAACCCTCCTCTCAAGATTAGTGTAGGAAGTTGTTCCACTACCATAGCTTCCTTAAAAAAATAATGCCTAGATATGATTTTTCTTGTGGTTGTATATGTTTAAATGATAAAATATGATATTGGGTAGGCATAAAAGGTAGGGAAAGGTACAAATTTGATTGAAGTAGGTGAAGATCCACTTCCATTATGTTGTAGGACAAACATAGAAGGTTATATGTTGTTATTTTTTGTATTTTAAGAAGAGGTTGGATGGCCTTGGGTTCTTCCCTATTGTATTTTCTTATTTCATCTAATATAAAATATTCTAATGCATCAATTCTCATATTTCATTCTTTCTTATTCATGCTTCCATATGTTGTAACTTCAAGAAAAAGTATTGAATGCAAAGATCCCTTTGTGTTTGAACGTCTCCATGGTTTTCTAGGTTTATTCAAGAAGTAATCATTCTATGATCATCTTTGAAGTCAAGTTTGATGATTTCTTGGTATGTAAATTAGTTGGCCTACACAGAGGTTAGTCCAAAGTCTTTGGACTTGTTATTTTCTACATACCATATGTATCTACCTCTTGCAGTGACAGATATTTGAATAATTCTTAGCTATAGATATCTTTGGTCACTAAAAGATTGCATTTGCTGGTCATAAAACTCTATTCATGCTTGTCAAATGTATTTTTAGTTTTCATTTTGAAGTTGTAGATGTGCTTATGTGAATATGAATGTTTGACTAGATTATTAGCTCTAAGATTAAAGAACCAACATATAACACTTTTTCTTTTGACCATTAATATAAACATTAAAATGATAATCTCTTTTTTTGTTTAGTCTAGTTTTGTGGTTACCCACTTTTCCTATGTTTATGAATTTTTGTCACAATCACTGCTAAACATTAATTAATATTAATTTTGAATCAATTTTAAAGGATTATACTCTCATCAGTCCTATTCACATGCATGAATCAACCTCATATGGTTTTCTACATACATAGAGAGCCTATGTTTCACTACATTTAGATGTTTGTGCCAATGGAAATGTAGATAGCACATGTGAATACAAATTATTAGGGGATTTATCTTGAGGAATACAACTTTATTTCATACCTTTTGGTGCACATGTCATATATCTATTGTAATTTTATTTTTTGGAGTCTTAGAGGTCCATTTGTGACTACCATAAGAGCATGTTTATTAAGACCTAGTTTGTAATATTTACATTGTGTTGCAAAGAGCCTAGGGAACACCCTCCCAATTTTTTTAGAGTCTAAATTAGATGAATAACATAACCTCTCTTGCAAATAGACCCAGGATTTCCCACCTTCTAAGCATGAGTTTTTTTGTCTCTTTTCGTATGTTTTTATCCCCATTGTATAGGTGTTAAGAGGAAATTCTAGGAAAGTGGAACCTACAATTTTGAGACCCAAAGGGAGATGGATAAATTGAATTTAGTTATACAATTGGGGCATCCTCAATACCCTCACATGAAATATATTTTTATTTTTTTCATCCTCTTCAAAAGTATCAGAAGGTAATGTAAGTTGATGAAAATCAACTTTTGATTTCCACCATGTCCTAACATTGTTATTTGTCCATTCCATATCTTGTGCAAGGGATTTGTTCCTATAACCATTTAATTTATTGGATAAATCAAACAAAACTTATGGCCTTTTTGAGTAGAACTAGCCTTGATAGACTATACTTTTCTTTCTCTATTGCCTATGCTTATTTCTCCCTAGTGGGATTTTTCAATTTTTTGAAATGCATAAATTATTCAAATCTTATAATAATTTATAGCCATCCTTGAAATTATACATGAGGATGATAGATTCATTTATCATTGAATGTAATTTAAAGTATAAGTTCTCAAGCTTACTTTATAACTATAATGCTTGTTTTTTCTTGGTAATTGTGATTTCATTGTAGGAAAATGTGAGAAGATAAATTTTAGGTCATCCTCTTGAACTACCTTATGGTTGATCCTTGAAATTAGTTTATCTTGTAATGTCTAAGGAAAAAATTATTAGTAAAACTATCCTTGAAATTAGTTGGTCATATACTGTGGAAATTTTATGCTCTTATAAAGCTTTACAATCTCTTCTATGCTTCCTCATAAAAATTACTTTCATGACATTGGAAACCTATAAAATATTTTCTCTTTCAGTTTTAGTACCATGGGGTGAAAACCCTTGTGAAAAACACATTATAGGATGCCCCTTTTATATTTTCAATGGTCAAGTCCAAACCATAGAGTTTGTAAAGTGTAAACGAGTTTTTTTACTTACAACCAATAATTAAGGCTTACTTTAGATTGATCCATCCTTAGAATTTTTTTCTAGTTTGTCTCAAACATTCTCCCATTTTAATACTAATTTATCATCTTTGATTCCTAAGGAGTGTTCTCTTATAATATCAATAATTCAATAATTGTACTGTTAATAAATCACTATTTTCTTTTTCCAATGGATGAGTAAATTCAAGCCCTAGAAGCTCAACAAAAGAAGGAATCCTTGCTTCCTTTCTATATACTTGATTATATGGTGACACTCCAAGTGCCTTTTTGGGTTCAATCATGTTTTCCTATAGGAATTTATTTAAAATGCATATTCAATTCTCTTTCATATTTTGTAGTAATTTTTATGATCATAATTAATAGATTCAACAATTCCTTTGCCCTATGGATAATAGATTGATGATGTTTTAAAATATTAAATATGCCTAGAGGGAATTTCTATAATTCTCACTCCAAATAATTCCTTCAAAATAACTATTATCATTTTGTTAGAAACCCCAAACCTTGTGATATTATGTTCTTAAAAGTTAACAATCACATGGTTGGTGGATTCTTTCAATAGTGTAGCTTTTATCTATCTAATGAAGTAGGATCCATTTGTGCTCTACACTAAAATATAGGTTATTCATACCTATGAAATCCAAATCCCATTTAAAAATATCATTAGCAGTAATTAGTTTGAGAAGGAGAGGATCATTCTTCTTCCCACAAAAAAAATTAAATTATTTACATTTCTTTTCCCACTTGAATGCATCTACAAACATGGTTGGAGAGTAAGAATCTTGTCTCATGATATTAGTAGCTGTTTCAGCATAGAAGATTTACTAGGAACCTAAAATACTATATCACTCTCATTCATACTAAAGATTTTTAATAAAGAAAATTAAGATCAATATATCCCTAAGTATTTATGGGTGGAGGGGTTAATTTAAGTTAACTCAAGTTAATTTTTATTTAAGTATAATACAATTTATTAGTACATACATACATATACACACAACCTTTATATTTTTACATTCCAATAAATTTTATAAAGGAAGAGATATGTTGATTCATCATAGGTACTATTAATGTACTATTTTTTGTATTATCAACTTCATATGTACACCATGTCTCTGAGTCATTTGGGTTTCAAGTTTATATTTAGGGTGTGTTCATATGCATAGGCTTGTCTTGTTGTTTCTTCTTGTTTGAGTTTTAATATACTTTCATGGTGGTTTTCATGGATTCTTCAAATGGATCACAAACTACTACATGCCAGCTTTGGCATTTGGTGGGCCCATGGTTATATCAAGGTGGTTTGTAATCCATAGTAGTAGCTTATTAATGATTTTACATGTTTATCTAAAGGGGCTCCCCTCCTACAAGGAATACAAAGACTTCTCCTATTGCCTTGTGGCTATAATAGAGGCTCATTTCTCCTTATAGATGACCCTCCAAGGTAGTTCAATTCATGATTCTTGTGCCCAAATGGATGCATATTGGTTAGTGACTTAAATATGACGCTCCAACATTCTTTGGGTCATGGATCATTTCTTGACCCATATGTTATTTTAGAGTTTTCCAAAATTATTTCAAATACAATGCAAATTTCCTTGTGCCTGCACATGATTGGTGGCTATGATGTCAGTTTTTAGGTCTAATGGAATGCATATTTACTCATTTGGTACTCTAGACATGCCTTGAACCCTATTTCTCTATTTTGTTGTTTATCCTTGTCAAGTGCCATGTGCAATTATGTTACTTGGCCAAATTTAAATTTCTTTCCCTAGCACCACTCTAAAATTAAATTTATATTGATTTGGGGCTCACAAAGATTTCCATGCAAGGAATATTAATTTAATAAAAGTCTTTTTCTCCTTTTTTCTCTTGTGAGTAGATGATCCCAAGGAAATCCATGTGAATATAAGATCAAATTAGATTGCATTCCTCTTGCTTCTAGTGATTTCATTATTGTAATAGAGGGCTATTATACTTAGAGATTCCCTAAGATTTTGACACATGTAAAAATCCTATGGTCTTAGGGCATGAAAGGTAGTTATATAAGTAAAATTTTAAGTCTATAATGGGGTTGGTCTCTTTATCCAATTTCTCATAGTAAGAGTGTTGATGTAAATCTAGGGATCCAATAAATGAAAATCAAAACTTTGTGAAGGAAAAATTGTTTTGTATAAGTTATAGCATTGTTTAATTTATTCATGATTATTCATGTTGATAATTGTCTCCACTATCAGTTAGAAGTTCTTATGGATTTTAATTATATTATGATTCTTATATCACATTTTCTAGTATGTTTTCCACAAGGGTTGGTCTACTATAGGTTTGTAAATTGTTGCTAGGGATTTTTGCAACCCTCTCTTCAGTGCATGGTAATTTTTTTAGATTAATAATGGATGCGTAAGTATGCTTTGGTAAGTAGGGCTTCTTATCTTTGTGGTTCATACATAAGTACATACTAGAATCAATTGCATCTTTATGCAAGTCTTCTTTCCTTTTCTATACTTAACTTTGTATCCCCATTTGAATAGGCACTATTTTGGAAGGCTATGTAATAAATCTTTTATCAAAACACATAATCACCTCTTGCATGTTTAGTGTTAAATATCTCACCAACATTGTGTATTTCATTGTTTGGGAAATATAATATATTTAGGGAGCTAATCTAAGTGAAATATTTAGAGAGATGGTTTGGAATGCTATTTGTAGTCATGCATTGAAGTTTAATCTTAGATTGAAAATACATCATTGAGGGTAATTATTTGAATATCTTTGGCCTCATGCATGAACTATCATCTACTCAAATAAAGTTTTATAGATCTTGGTTGTGGTAAACCATCACATTGAACTTAGTGACAAATATAGGAGCTCTCTTGGGGCATAGGGTATGGTTGACTTTCATGATCTCTTATAAGTTTCCATTTATCCTTAACTATCCTATATTAAAAAACCCCTCAGCCTAGTAGAGCCTAAAAAATATCAAGAAGTTACCATTCTTCTTGAATACATTGCCCCTACCTAATCTTAAGTCAAAAGTCATTTATTTTATGTTGGCATCCCTTGGAGCTTGGGTGTGATTTATCTTTATAGATTTGGGAGTCTATAACTTTGAGAACTAACAAATGACACCATTGTGAGGGACACATTGATGGTGTAAATTTCTTATGCACCATTTTAGTTGTTGACGTTACTCATGACTAAGCCTAATTTCTTCTACCCTAGGAGATCAAGTTGTGCTTCAAGGATTGTGTTCTTTTAGAAAGGTACAAAATTTATGAATCAAGTTTGTTTTTTTAATAAAAAAGTGTTAGATCCTGAGTTAGCTACAAACTAGCCATTTAGGCCCAAAAAATACATAACAACATTCCAGGATGAAACCACGTCAATGGAAGGTGAAAAAATAGAATTTAAGCCATAATAAACAAAAAATTATTGGAAACTGACTATTGATGCCTTCAAGCTACAGATTGTGCCCCTTTTGACTCTATCGTGAGTGGAACATCCAATACTTTTGCCTCTTCCTACACCCCCAAGATTATTGGTTCCTCACAATTGAGGATTGCTCTAGGGAGATGGGGGTCCAATCTAGTGCATGCATACTTAAAAATGAATAGATATGAAGATGTCCCTACATCTCACCCTCATTTCCTTGGTGAAGAAGAAGCTATGACCCAATAGTACTTGATCGAGACCACCTATACAACCACAAATTCATCCCATCTGCATAGCCTTGAACATGCACTCCACCATTGGTGAGGTCTTGATTATGTTCAGAGGGAAGATGCCACCTACCATCACTTCCCCTTTAGGCCATACCCACGAAGAGCAATGTTCCACCATTCTAGGTTGTAAAGAGAGTCAAATACCAACCCCAAAGCTATTGCATGGACATAATGACCATCCTCAATTATGTCCATGATATTTCAGAGGAGGGTGGAAACAATAACAAATCAATGGAGAATTCTATCCTCGATGACTTCCAACATCTTCTATCCACATATGTTTCGAATTGCAAATTGGGCCATTGTGTAATCTATGTTGAAAATCTGGTTCAACTCAATTATTTTAACCCTTCCTTTGATTTCTGATTCCCATGGCATCACTATGAAGGAGAGGTACCTATTAAATTTGCCATTCTCCATCATTCGAGCCTGCAATCAGAACACTTATGGAAGAAAAGTTTCAAAGCTCCTTGACAAAGATATTAGTTGAAATGGAGAAGGGAAAGTATAAAATGATGAAGAAGTATTGTAATCACTTAACTTCATTACATTCCTTAAAGCCTCCTACGTCATATCAAGTCACTACTTGTTGTCAACCAATTCATAAATATGGAAAGATTTGTTACAAATTTAGTTGTAATCCCCAAAATTAGATCACTTGGACTATTTACTCCTCTAGGTTGTTTCCTGTCAATCAAAATTAAATATTCTTTATATCATCCTTATTTTGTCATGAGTGATGGATCACTAAAAATATCATGGCTATAAATGTTGACAGAAGAAAGAATTTAAATCTTGTGAGGATATACTTCCCTGCTTGAAACAATCATCTCATTACTTGTACATCACTTGAAATGGTCATATTATTAATGTTCGGTTCTCACAAAATCAAATACATCCCCTTTTAAACTTCCTCTATACTACTTTGTTGTCCTATGACATAAACTAGGGCATATGGAGGAGCTGACCATCTGATGCTAAATCCTACTTGTTAAATTGGTGAGGTGTTTGAATTATACTGTTCTACCAAGGTTTCTTTGATGTGACTCCACCCATTTCTGTATTTATGAGGTTAGGTCCTTCATTGTTGAGTTCAGATTTGAAGTCCATGAAACCTTTGGAGTACTGATCCTAGTTGATTACCATTTATGGCACTTAAACTTTAGGTTGATTGGATTGGCTTGTTAGGTTTTGGAGGTCCTCTTGGACCCATGTAAGAAGTTGATTAGGAAGGTTTCCCTGACATACATTAAAAATCTCCTCCTTGTTGAGTTGGTCAATGGCTCTATTAGCTATGGCTTTGGCCACTATATTTCCTTCCCTATAGCAATGGGAGACCTGATAAAAGTGGATGTTTTCATTGAGAACAAATGCCTACTATAGTATGTAATTTATTCTCCAGTTCTCCATTCTCCTTGATTAATTTAATTGCATTTATAATGTTTAATGAATCTCCCTCTATCCATAAATGTTTTCAATTACTGTCTAATGCTAATCATTATCCATGAAGGAGAGACCATGCCTCTGCTTCATTGTTGGTTCCTTATGGGATTTTTATAGTTTTTTGTCAATATTACTTGTTCCATGTGGACTTGGATCATGCAACCCATTCCTAAAAATCCTAGATTTCCCATACATGCTCCGTCAAAATTTAGCTTTACATAGGAAGGTGGTAGAGGGGTCCATTTTACCTTATTTCTGTCGACTTTCTAAGAATTGACTTGAACTGCAGCACATTTAGTGATGGATTCCGAGAATTTCCATTTCTTTAGCATTGGGTCATTCCATCTTGTCCACTTTATGTTTTGGTTTACTAATTTTCTTTCTTTAGTCATAGTGACCTTTGAAATGGCTTTGTCTAATTCTTCACACACCTTATGCACCATTGAAGCTTTCTTTCTAAAGATATGAAAATTCCATTCCCTCCAAATATTCCATATCACCATAGATTGGCTCACTTCCCACAAGCATGCAAATGTTGAGTTTGAGAATAGTATTGGCCAACTTTTGAAAAATATTATAATTTGTTCTTAATCTAGTCTAGATCTGGAAGTCTTATCAAATGACCAAAATCTAGCAAGCAACAACACCAATTTTCACATGACAACAAAATTTAATTTGAGTTTATTCATATCACATATTTACATTCCTTGCAACAACCATTAGGAGTACAATCTATACAACTTCAATAAGTCAATTCTTCTTCAGACACAATACTTTCTTCTCTAAAACAACAAAAATATCCCAACATAATACCACAACTTCCCTTTATACTTTAGGTTTGAGGAAGTTAAACTATTTACAATCATTATCAATTACAAATTTGAATCATCATAGGTCAAAAATATCTAGTAGCAGAGTGGAATCCTACAAAAACCTTATACATGGAATTTCCAAACCAAAATAACATGTTTTAGGGTTTTTAACAGTTTGTGAACCAAAATAACCACCAAACTATGAATTTTGGTGGTTTGAAGAGTTTGCGAACCAAAATGATTGTTGAAAATAATATGTTTTAGCAATTCAATAATTTTTAAAACTTACAAACTTCCCCATAAGTGGCCTTTCAAAATCTAGTGATTCGATGAACCTTTTAACTCCTAAACATTCCTTTATAATACATTTCGGTAAATCGGCACTTAGATGGACCTTCACACTTCTTCTTTGGCAAATCGACACTTTGATGAACCTTCAAACTTCTTCAAAGAATTGACACTTTTACAAACCTTTGAACTTCTTATTCAACATTTCTCTTAGTTCACAAACTTGAATATTCACCGAAACACTATATGAAAAGTCTTTAAGTTTCTCTAAAATGCCTTTGAGCACTTTAAAAGGTTCTCAAACTTGGAAAATTATTAAAAATGAATAGTGACAACCTCTTTTAGTTAAAAGAAGAGTTCATGAACTTCAAGTTCTCTGGAAAGTGCTAAGTCAATGTAATTTTTAGTTTCAAAACTTAACCAAATCAGCCCCAAACTTCACCAAAATGAAATTATGATGTTCTTAACTAATTTGAATAGGATTATGCTCCTGAAGCAACTATCAAAACCAACTGAAACACAAAAAAATGAAATAAAATTAAAAACAAAACATGAAATATTTTTGGTTGTTACAAGATTGCTCAGGACCTTGGATGCTCCTACATCAAACACGTTGGGTAAGAGAAATGTTCCATTAGTGTGAAACTCATGAACACTTCACAAAATATAGAATAGAAATTCCATACTTAACAACTTATGAGGCATTCACCCAAGTATCTTCATCAATTATTTTATTTTTCCAATGGACTAAATATTTCTTATACTACTTTCCTCTTGTTCTTTTGATCACTCAAGAATCTTCCACTTCATCCATTTCTTCCATCTTCTTTCTATAAAATTAATGTATCCATCCTTGTCCATCCTATAAATTTGAGTTTGTATTCTCTTGGACACTTCTTTCCCCTTTATAATACCTATACAAATCAGCAACATTGAATATGAGACAAACATCTATTCCTTCTGGAAGTTCAATTTCATATGTATTAGGTGAAATTTTCTTAGCTCTCTGCATGGTCCTATCTTCTTCCACTTTAGTTTATTATGCATTCCCTAAGGGAATATTTCCTTGCTCAAATGTAGCAAATACCAAATCACTCACTTTAATTTTTTTTCTCTCTCTTGCTCATATCATCATATTTCTTATATTTCAAGGCAGTCTTTTCTAATTTTTTCTTGACATTCTGACGCAATTCTTGTAGGTAATCAAGAAAATCTTCTACTACAATGTGCTTTTTCTTCCCAGATCAGTTGTATCTCTCAATTTATCTACTACTCTAATATTATAACCATAAAGAATGAGGAATGGGATTTTCCCTACACTCCTATTGATTGAGTTATTATATTCAAATTCTACCTGGGCCAATATCAAATCCCATTGGTTATGTTTGTCCCCTACTAAACATCTCAACAAATTAGCTAGACTCCTATTGAAAACTTCTGTCTACCCATCAGTCTATGGATGATAGGTTGAACTAAATCCCAACTGTGTTCCCAATTTCTTCCAAAAAGTATGCCAAATATGGCCAAACAATTTTGTATCCCTATAAAAAAACAATATTCTTTGAAAATCCATGCAATTTGACTACTGCTTTTAAAAATAATGTAGCTATATGTGAAGCATCATTAGACTTCTTTCCCAAAATAAAATGAACCATCTTTGAGAATACATCAACCAAAACAAATATAGAATCATTGCCTCTATGTGTTATCAGTAATTCAAGAACAAAATCCATACTTATATGCTCCCAAGATCTTTCTGGTATAGGCAATGGATGATATAATCTTGTATTTTGTCTTGTTCCCCTAGCATGTTGACAAATTCTACAACTTTGTACTATTTTATTCACATATATATTCATCCTTGGCCATAATAGCCTTCATTCAACTCGCTAATGTCTTATCTACTCCAAAGTGTCCACCTAGACCTCCACTATGTTTTTCTCTTATTAAATTCTCCCTCATGGATCCCCAAGGTATGCACAATATCTTTCCCTTAAACAACAATCTTTCTTGAATGAAATACTTTAACCATGGAGTTCGATCTTTCTCTACTAGACTTTTACATGTTGCCCATGCTTCTTTGAAATCTGCATCCTCTTCATATAACTCCCTCATTGATTCAAAACCAATAGCATTCCCTCTTAACTCATTTAGCATTAGACATATTCTACTTAGTGCATCAACAAGATTTGATTTACCACTTCTATGTTTCAAAACAAAAGAATAAATTTGAAGAAATTCAACCCACTTCATATGCTTTTGATTCAACTTACCTTGACTATTTATTTACTATAATGCATGATGATCCGTGTACAACACAAACTCATTAGGCAGTAGGTAATGTATCCACTTCTTGAGTGATTACACTATTGCATAAAGTTCTTGATCATAAACTAAATATTTTCTTTTTACTTCATTCAACTTTTCACTAAAGCAATGATGCGGAGCATTTGGGAAAATCAAGCTATCCAGCACACCAATAAGGACTCCATTTTCCTATGTTATTTTGGTTATTTTAATTTTTGCTTTGGTTTGATTTTTTTGGCTTGCTGGCAATAAATTAATTTATTTAATCTCCTTTTCTAAGGATGAGATTATGAAGGTTTAATGCCTGGTAAATGAAGGGGTAAAATGAGCTAGTTTTAATTGTTTCAAAGAGATGAAAATTGGAGATTTTATTGAAATCCCAAGGGGAATGACGATATACTTTTTCCTCATTAATGGAGTCATTTGTAACTCCCATCTGGTATTTCCATGCATGTATTTGAAGCTGGGCACCCAGGTAGTGGAGGAAAATCCAGTGTAGTAGAGTTATTTTTAGCTTGAATCATTGAATGTTTGTAGGGGGGTGAAAGTGGAGCATTAAAGAAAGGTTGTGCCTTACTTTTGGGTAGTAGGTTGAATGGGAATTAAAATACCCAAATGATGGAGTAGCAGAAAAAGTGGAAAGGGGAGAGGAAAAATGATGAAGAGTGAAGGCAAATCCAGAGCTTACCTTTCTTAGGCATCCATGAGGGAAGGAGAGATGGTTTTGCATCTATTATGTGTTTCCAAGAGTTGTTTTTTTTTTCTAGTGAGATTTTGTATTGCTTTTCCTGTAGGATGAAAGAAAAATGTACCTGATTTGATTGGGAGTGTTGATTTGGAATGAGAGTACATTGTAATAGGAGATGTTTGTGAATTTCAATCTTTTTGCAGATTTGAATGAAATAATATGTTTACTTTCTATTAAAAGTGTTTTTTGCTGCATTTTCATTCTTCTAAATAATTAAAGAGTGTAGATTTGGGGCTGCAATAATTGACAGTCTCCATAGACTCTTGATTGTTGACTACATCATTTTGGTATCAGAGCCAGTTTTTGTAAAAGGTTGAAGATATGGCACATAGAGGATGGGGTAGAGGAAGAACCCCATGAGGAGAAGAAAATACCACACTCATGGAGATGCTAAGAGGGATTACAGTGAGGTTAGAAGCCATAAAACCTCTCAAAGGAGAGGGATTCCTATTGAAAATGTCAATGAAGATGAGGAAGAAGCTCCTGAGGTTGCAGCTGAACAAGGAGACTCTCATGAAGAAAGATTTTTGTAGGTGCTGTCAAAGCTTGGGAGTAAGCCAAGAATGGATCCATCGAGCTATAGTGGGAGTATGAAGCCTAAGGAACTCATTGACTGGATTGCAGAAATGGACAAGTATTTTGATTTAGAGTCCATTGACGAAAAGAAAAAAGTGAAATATGCTAGCACCAGACTGAAGGGACATGCCTCCCTATGGTGGTATCAAGTGTAGATTGACAGACAAAGAAAGGGAAAGGAGAAAATAAATCATGAGACAAGATGGTAACAAAGTTGAAGACAAAATTTCTGCCTATGGATTATTACATTAGCATAATTAAAAGGTTGCAAAACCTTAAAAAAAGGATCTTAGTGTCATGGAATACACAAAAGAGTTTTATAGATTGAGCATTCATGCTGGACATGTTGAGGATGATGAGGAACAAGTAGCTCGATATGTGAATGGCCTAAGAATTGACATACAAGATGAACTTAGCATGGTTCTAATCAAGATAGTGGAAGAAGCCTACCAGTATGCATTAAAGGTAGAGGAAAAACTAGTAAGAAGGAAGCAAGAAGGAATTACAGAAAGGGGAAAACCTTTACAAGGTAGAGGACAAATAAATACTGGGATAGGGCAGCAGATGAAGGAAGAAGCAACAAGTTGGTCACAGCAATCTCATGGGACTAATAGGAGAGGTGAAACTTCTAGGGGAAGAGGAGATTATGGAAGAGGAAGAAGATTCTCAAGAGTTTGTTTCAACTATGGGGAGATAAGCCACAGGGCCTTTGAATGCCCTTAAACACAAGAATTGGGAAACACAAACACCGGTAAGGCATATTCAGTAGAAGCTAAGCATGAAACTGAATTGGTTGATCCAGAAGATGAAGAGGTGCTAATGTTGAGAAGAGTGCTTTTGAACCCTAAGAAGGAGCAGCCCGGGCCATTACAAAGGAGAAGTTTATTCAAAACCATTTGTAAGGCACAAGGAAAATGTTGCACTATCATTGTGGACAGCGGAAGTACTGATAATTTAGTGTCACAAGAGATGGTGGAAAAGATGAAGTTAGAAAAGACAAAGCATCCAAATCCATATTGAGTCACATGGCTACAAAAAGGACACCAACTTTTAGTAAGTGAATAGTGTTTGGTAAGTTTTCAAATTGGTAATTATAAAGATGACATTGTGTGTGATGTGATTCCCATGGATGCTTGTCACATACTTTTGGGAAGACCATGGCAATATGACCGCAAGGCAATACATGATGGAGAAGCTAATACCTACACAATCACAAAAGACAAGAAGAAATATGTCATGAACCCATTAAAGGAGAAGACAAAAGAAGTGGACAATGATACCAAGGTATGCATGATCACAAGAAAGCAATTTTTAAAAGAGATACAAGAGGAGGAACTATGCTATGCTTTGGTTTCTAAGTTGCAGGAAGATAGGACAGAAAAGCAAGAGCAAGAAGTACTTGAAGAGATAAAGGAAATCTTGCAAGAATATAGTGATATTTTGATGAAGGATCTTCCAGATGGACTACCACCAATAAGAAGTGTTAGCCATTGTATGGATTTGATACTAGGAGCAAGCTTACTAAACAAGGCAGCCTACAAGATGAGTCCCAAAGAGAATGAAGAGATCAATAAATGGGTGCAAGGATTGTTAGACAAGGGCTTGATAAGAGAAAGGTTGAGCCCATGTGCAGTACCAGCAGTTTTGGCACCCAAGAAATATGGGAATGGAAAATGTGCATGGATTCCAGGGATATTAACAAGATCACCATTAAGTATAGGTTTTCATTACCACACATGGACAACTTGATGGATTGCTTGAGTGGAGCATGCTATTTCCCCAAAATTGATTTAAAGAGTGGATGTCACCAAATCAAGATTAGAGAAGGAGATGAGTGGAAGACCGCATTCAAAACCGATGGATTATATGAGTGGCTTGTCATTCCATTTGGCCTCATGAATGCCCCTAGCACATTTATGAGGTTGATGAATGAAGTGCTCAAACCATTTCTTGGTAAATTTGTTGTTGTATATTTAGATGATATTTTGGTTTATAACAAAGAAAGAAATGAACATCAAGAACATGTGAGGGCTATTTTCCAAAGATTAAGAGAAGAAAGGTTGCTGGTCAATCTCAAGAAATATGTCTTTATGAAAGAGGAACTAGTATATTTGGGCTTTGTCATCTCCATAGAAGGTCTATAGATGGATCCAGAAAAGGTCAAAGTGATCCTAGAATGGCCATCACCTAAGAGCATGTTTGAGGCAAGGACTTTCCATGGTTTAGCTACCTTTTATAGAAAGTTTATTAGAAATTTTAGTAGCATATGTGCACCAATCATAGATACAATGAAAGAGGAAATAAAGGAGTTCAAGTAGACAATTGTAGATGAATGAAGTTTCAACATTTTGAAGGAGAAGGTGACCAAACAGCCCATTCTAGCTAAGTTACCAGATTTTAACTAAGTGTTCCAAGTTGATTGTGATGCAAATGGGATAGCAATAGGAGGGGTTTTGAGTCAAGAGGGCAAACCTATAGCTTATTTTAGTGAGAAATTAAATGAGGCCAAGAGGAAGTACTTTGTGTATGATCAAGAGTTCAATGCTATTGTGCAAGCACTCAAGAAATGGAGACAGTATTTTATGCCCAAGGAATTTGTTTTTTACACTGATCACCATGCCTTAAAATACAGTAATAGCCAAGGTAAGATTAATCAAAGGCACATGAAATGGGTGGAGTTTTTACAAAGTTATTCATTTGTTGTTAAGCATAGAAGTGGTAAATCCAATCAAGTAGCGGATGCTTTAAGTAGGAGATTTCTCTTGTTGAATAAATTGCATGTTACTATTATGGGGTTTGACTTGATGAAAGAAATGTATGAACATGATCCTGATTTTGGTGAAGCATGGGAAAGATGTAAGAGTCCTTTAAAGGTGATAGGACCAAATGGTTGGAGTAATTTATTCAATAGGGACTATTGTTTAAAGGGCAGTGATTGTGCATACCAAAGGGCTCAATGAGGGAAAACTTAATTTAGGAAAAACATGGTGGAGGGCTTGGTGGACACTTTGGAGTGGATAAAACCTTGGGACAGCTAAATGAGGCTTATTATTGGCCAAGTATGGGTAAATATGTGAGAAATTTGGTTCAAAGATGCACCATATGTCAACATGTCAAAGGAACTAGTCAAAACACCGGATTATATCAGCCTTTGCCTATTCTGGAAAAGCCATGGGAGGAAGTAAGTATGGATTTCATTTTTGGGCTACCTAAGACACAAAAAGGTAATGACTCCATCTTTGTTATAGTTGATAGATTTTCAAAAATGGCTCATTTTATTCCATGCAAGAAGATCAATGATGCTTCTCATATAGCCAATTTGTTTTTCAAAGAGGTTGTTAGATTACATGGCTTGCCAAGAAGTATTGTTTCAGATAGAGATACTAAGTTTGTTAGTCATTTTTGGAGGACATTATGAAAAAGGTTGGGTAATCATTTAGCTTATAGTTTAGCCTATCATCCTCAAATGGATGGGAAAACATAAGTGGTAAATAGAAGCCTTGGAAATTTGTTGAGGTGTTTGATTGATGGGAGGCCAAAACAGTGGGATTTAATACTAGCACAAGCTGAGTTTGCCTACAACAAGTCCATCAATCGAAGCACGGGTAAGAGCCCTTTTCAAATTGTTTATGGTTTCAGTCCTAAAGGAGTTCATGAACTAAGAGATAGTGCAGATTTGGGAAGAAAAAGTGCAGCAATTGAAGACTATACTGATTATATCCATGAACTACATCAAGAAATTAAAGAGAAGTTGGAAACTAATGCACAAAAATACAAGACTCGTGTAGATTTAAAAAGAAGAGACCAAGAATTTGAGGTGGGAGAGTTGGTCTTAGCCCATCTACAAAAGGAAAGGTTTCCTAAAGGTACCTACAACAAGCTGCAGCATAAAAAGATTGGACCATGCAGTGTGCTCAAAAAAATTTCAGCGAATGCCTATGAAATTGACTTGCCTCCAGAGATTGATATATCAGCAATTTTCAATGTTGCTGATCTGTATAAGTTTCATGGTGAAGAGGTAAAGGAGGACAGCAATGATGATCCACATTGCAAGATTTGGTGCATTGGAAACAACAACTCCCAGCTAAACAAAATCAAGAAATGGACGAAGTTATTGATACAAGAGTAGTTAGGAAAACTTGGGGTAAGGAGTATAAAGAATATTTAGTCTAATGGAAGGGAAAGAAGATGGAAGAGGCCGCATGGATTACAGCTCCTGATCTTTACAAGCTTGGGATTCCACCTCCAGGTTGAATGTTCATGGAACATTCTATCTTACCCCGGTTGTTTGATGCAGAGCATCCAGGAAAATCAAGCTATCCAGCACACCAATAAGGACTCCATTTTCCTATGTTATTTTGGTTATTTTAATTTTTGTTTTGGTTTGATTCTTTTGGCTTGCTGGCAGTAAATTAATTGATTTAATCTCCTTTTCGAAGGATGATTTTATGAAGGTTTAATGCCCGGTAAATGAAGGGGTAAAATGATGTATATCCTCCCCCTTTGATGCTCAGGATCTGGCCTTTATATAGAGCAAAAGCCAAAAAACGGTTACAGTGATCCAAGGATCAAGATCCTCTCACAACAATCAACGGTCCAGATGAAAAGCACATGCTTGTATGTTTCAGGTCATCATCATCATGTTCGCATCGGTGTGACCACATATGATCAGGGTGACAATATTAGACTTGGCCGATGGCAACAGTTATACCAACGCCAAAAATCATGATGATGCCCAACTATATGCCTTCTATCTAGCCGCAGGATATCATGAAATATGATGCTCCTCCTTTCCGAATGCCTTCTATATAAGAGCCAGAGCTTGTCATCAAAGAAAGGGAGGATATACATCAGAATACACAGACGCATCTGGCGCATAAAGGCTAATTACCGTAGAATCAATTAGGAGATCGGATTACTGAGACTAATGAGGATAGAATTGTTGAAATGTCAAGGTTCTTTCTTTAGATCACTGTAAATGTACCTGTTCTTGAGCATACTGAATGGATATGAAGTTTCAGATTACATCCTGATTGTAAATTTTACGTAATCTTCTTGTTGATTTCTGGATATGTACTGGTGAATGCTGTGTTCAACTGGAAGCGCTTTCATTTCATTACATGTTGTTGTCAACTTTTCCTTCGAAGATTTGCACTAGATCATGCGGATTTGTGGAATGTCCTGGTGAAGTATGATTTCTAGTTTTCCTTCTTTTCATTGCATGTATGGGAGCTTGTATGTGGATCAGTGATCTAAGTCCAGTAGTTTTGGGAATCTCATTCTTTAACCCTTTTCCTTTTTTTAATTTCATAAATTCATCATCATAACTGCAAATCGTGATAAATAACAAGCAGAACAGAGAAATATGCTGAAATCCCGTAGGTAACTGAAGATCATTAGCATATTTGAGTTAAATGCATGTAGTATTGAAAATATCATGCAAAGAATCATAAATAATGATAGAAATCATGCAAATATCAGCCTGTAGGCACATTATTTGACTAAATTTACAGTGCAGAGGTAGAATTGTTGGAGATTTATGCAAAGCAAACATCCAGAGTAGGATATTTGAAGATAATAATGATGAACTTTGCAGAAACACGTAAGACCCCTGAATGGAAAACAGCAACACACATCAACCACTGAGTAACGTCAGTAGATTAAGACCTAATCAACGGAGACTTGGGATCATGAATTCTTTGAATTCATCGTATCTTTCAAGATGAGTAAAGGTTGTTGTGTAACTTTTATTCTATGTTTGCGAATGACTAACATCATGACCAACAAGTAACACATCCGGAAAGTAGTCTGATACTCTGTCAGTCAGTTCTTCCTCTGTTTTCACTGTCTCTCAGGAATCCGGTACTCAACTATTCATATCTTTTTCCTTGTCCATCACCGGAGGCTAAATCCTTGGAATATACCACTCAAGGTAGTCCTCTTGACTTCCCCAGATCCGCACTGCACCAAGACACTTCCTCTGAGAGATCCGAACCAATCTGTCGAACCTTGCCACATGCTCTGTTCTTGTTCACCGGACCACAACAATCTTTATTCTGACTTCCGGTAGAGACACACAATGACTTGCGGATATGTGGGATGACCTTTGTTGCCATCAATGACAACAACCATGAATCCATATAGTGTCTCTTGCCAACAATCTCCCCCTTTGGCATTGATGGCAACACTTAGTGAAAAATGACTAAGTGTTTACACTATGCTCCCCCTTGGCTGATGCTCTATCTTTATATATAATTTCCGGAACTCCCCCTTAGTTGGATTCCTCATTTTTCACTGCTTCTCACTCCCCCTTTGACATCAATGGCAAAGGGTAGGGTCCACACACCAAAATTTTCAAAAATTTTCTATACATAGCCACATATTTACATACTCACATATACTGAAGAATGTCTGCAAAGGATGTCTGCAATTGGATCATTTCTGTAGCCCAACTTTGCTTCATTCTATCCAAAATTGAAATGTGACCACTCAAAAAAAATGCAAAAGCTTCTGCCCACTTGAGATCTGTCGGATCATTTGTTTGGGCGGTGGTCTGAGCATCACTGATGGCCTCATGCATAGTTTCCAACTTAGGGATTATAATCCTTCTAAGTTCTCCCATCCGGTTAGTGATATTCTTCCTTTCCTTCTCAAGATTCTTTATTTCATTCAAGACTGCAATAGTCTGACATTCTTGATTTATTATGGAGGAAGAGAGAGGATCAAAACTTTGAGATAAGCTTTGTAGCTTGTCCTGTTCCTCTTTTATTTTCTTATCAATTGCTGCTGTTGCCTTTGACCAGGATATACAAAATTTGTAAATGTCACCGCCATCCTTAAGAGCATTCTCTAAGCTCTTTATTCCAATACTCACAATCTTCCTATCTTTAGAGATTAATTCTAATACTTCTAAAAATCTTTTATCCAAAAATTCCTTCCGGACCTTTTCTTCAGCAAATTTTTCTAGAGATTCAAAATGTGTACTAACACTGCTGACTAAGGTTTTGAGATTACCGGAAGAGGAGGCTGTGGGATCCTTTTGAAAGGATGGCATGATCTTTTCTAGCACTCCAGATGCTACCTCCATAAGCTCACAGTCTTCCATGTGAGATTTCAGCAGCTTCTCTTTGACTTTCTCATTTGCAAATGAGGCTATTTTCATTGTTTGCACCGGTGACAAAGAGTCAAAATCTAATGGTCCTTTTAGCAGGTCCGGTTCATCAATTTCTATAGTGGCTTTTGTCAGGAATTCTTGAACAGTTTGTGCAGTGTCTCTTGCCGGAGACAGATGTTTCTTCTCTTCTGCAGTTTTGTCCTTTTGAATCTTTTCTCCTTCCTTACTCTTACCACTTTCAGTCGTGGTTTTCTCTGTTGGGGTGCTGTCAACCTCTTTTTCTTTAGCTGCTACTTCTTTCTCCTGTAGTTTCTCTTCTTCTTGGGATCCGGAGACTGTAGGGGAAACCGGAGGAGAGATGTTTGTCTGTTCAGGGCCCACTTCTTCCAGAACAGATGATTCCAAATCCGCAGCTGTTTCTGCACCTAAGTCCTCTACAACAGGAAGATTGAACCTTTTGAAGGCCTTCCGGAGGATCTCTTCTGTCTCTTGGGCCACTTTGTCAGTCTCACCAAGCATGAGTTGATTCATCCTGGCTTTACTTCTGAACTCATCTTTGCAGTCTTTGAAGATTATGTTCATTGTCTTGGGATCAATTTGAGGATATAGCTGAATAGCTATCTGCTCCTGGATCTCAAGATCTTTTGCATGAGCATTATTCTTTCTTATTTCTAATTCCTTTTCTAGGCTTTTAGGAATAAGAGATATGATCTCAATGAAAGCCTTATTGTATATGTTCAGATATTTGACTGTGGCTTCCTGTAGAGTCTTTTGGTCAGCCTCACTATAGTCATCATAAAATTCAGTCATTGGTTGAAGGTTTCCATCCACCGTGACCGACTTGATTACACTCTCTAGAGACAGAGTGGGCTTTTCAACAGATACCTCTGCCATTTCATCCTTGTCTTGGCCTGTGGAGGGTTTACCGGATCCTTTCTTCTTCTGCTTCTTTATTTCTTTTACTCCCTCATCTGACTCTGTTTCCTCTTCATCCTTTTGGCTTTCATAAGCCCTTGTGGCTTTTGTCTTGGATCTTTTACCGGATGCCTGGACTTCCAGTTTTGAACTTTTGGTTGTGGGAGGTGCAGATCTTTTTGATGATCTGGTCCGGGTGGGAGTTTCAACCGGAACACTTTCTTTACTTTTCTCTTCTTCCTCAGCCTTCCTCCTCTTTTCCCGGCTGGCATCAAGTGCCTCTTTTGAGATGCCTAGGCCTTGAGCAATATGCTCAACTTCTTTTCTTACCTTCCTCTTTATCTCCGGTTCCCTGATTTCTACATGTATCTTTACACTCAGTTCCTCAAAGGTTCCAAACCTTTCTGCCTTAGGATCTTTGGGCTGGCTTAGCATGTGTTGAACATGCAGCTCTACTATCTGTTCATCCACTTCATACCCCATGGGCATGATCCAAACAGTCCTTGGCTCCACTGCCTCCATTAGACACTGATCTGTTTCTACCATGAAGCATACTGTGTCTTTGTACTTTTCAACAAGGGATTGGGGTATTCTTTCTCTTGCATGCATCATGCTTTGGAAGTTCTTGAAGTATCCCCATAGAGCTGTATTTCTTGCTTTAGCATCCCCAAGTCCATGCAAATAGTCTCTGATTTGGATGGCAACCAGTCTGTCATTCTGCCATATCCATCCACTGGATCCGGGAAGCTCATTCATGTAGTAAAAGAAGAGACAAAGGATCAGATTGCCATACTTGAAGGAGTTTTTCTTGTCCTTCTTGATCTTCTGCAGATTTTCAAAGAGTTGGTTCACAAGAAGCTCACACAAGTCATAGTCTGCATTCTCCTTTAACATTTGATAAGCTGTGTAGATTGCAGTTCCCGGTACTGAATTTTCCCTACTGGAATGGTAGATTTTGTAACCAATTATCATAGCTGCAAATTTGACATCCGGTTCAGTGATGTCATCAACTGTCATAGCTCTCTTGTCAAACTTGGATCCGGTTGCATCACTAACTGTCTAATTTTTGACAGACTTGAGAACAGGTAATCCACCGGATGAGTGCAGACCGGTTACAGCCCTAATTGCATCTTTGGTGATCTTGAAGGGCTAGTTCAACCATAGGAAGTTGTCATGTATTCTACTTAGTACATACCGGACCCATTCATCTTCTTCAAAACAGGGGAAATGAATGCACTGTGCAAAGTGTTTGTCCCGGATGGCTTTGTACTGAGGTTTGATCTCAAAGGAGTCATCTATCAATTGTTTGTGATAGATATCCATCAGCTTTGATTCTCCAAAGTCTTCAAGTTTCGCATGGATGTAAACCCTAATATCTTCCGTATGCAATACACCTTGAGGGACACTAGAGAAGGCTCCTAGTGGATCTACCTCTAATGATTTGTAAGGATGTTTCTTGAATGTGGGGCGAGGTCTATCAGAGATCTTAACTATATTTGGAGTAGCCATTCTTCAAAGATTTGCAGTGAGATAATGAAAAATGGAGAATACCTTATGCGCCTTCGGTTTGCACGGAGTGGTGGGATTGATTTCTTTATGCAATGACTTCGGCAGGAGATCTTTGGTGTGCTTGATGAATCTTGTTGCAGAGCTCCACTTTTCGCTTCTTCTTGAGTGTAGAATGAGCAAATGATTTTTGAGAAATCCCTTATATTGCTCCGCAAACCCTAATATCTGTTTGCAATAAATGCTTCACCTATATTATTCCGGTTTGCCTTGTCCGAATAGCTTGGAGTATCCCGGATCAGTCCTGATCTGTGAACATCATCCGGATCTTTCAATCATGAATAAATTGAGGTGACACATTACAAGAACATCCCAAACACTCTGTCCAATCTGCAGAATAAGATAGTGCACTTCCGGATCTCTCCGGAACTTTTTGTAATCCTCTGTCATACCGGAGCATCTCCCGGAACAGGTCTTACTTGATCGATCACAGCTTCTTCATAACTCCATGCGGACCTCTGAAATCTTATTTGGATCATCTCAAGACTTATATCTTTAAACCTTTTACTCCGCATCTTGTGCCACATCAGGCACCACTTGATTGGCTGGGGGAACAGGATTTTCTTTGAGTCTCCCCCTGAGCCAGAGCTAACTTTTTAATTTTCGGAAGAAATATTAGCACCAGAGTCTGGTGTGGATCCAACCTCTACATTCTCTGAACTTTTCTTCACCCAAATCTTGCTCATCTGATTCCTAACTTCATCCGCATTCATCTTTTGTTTACCCTTGTCTTGATTCTGATTATACACTGGACCTCTTTTGTCCTGATTCTTGCTTCTGCAGACTTTAGCATTATGACCGGACCTATTACAGATTTGGCAAATAACATTTCTTTGCATAATTGACTGATATCCTCTTGATCTGCATTGATTAGCCATATGACCTACTCTATTGCATGTAAAGCATCTACCTTTGAATGATTTGTTTACTTGCATATTTCTGCATTCATGGGATTTGTGTCCATGCCTTTTGCAGTTGAAGCACTGTCCGGAGAAGGATGAATTAATCTGATTCATTCTCTTTCTGCACTGATTAGCTTTGTGACCAAAGTGGTTGCAGCTGTGGCAGTATCCATTGAAAGATGAATATCTTTGAGCATTGGGCTGTCTTACCGGAGGTCTTCTAGGCCTGTTTCTTGGATTTTCTGATGCAAAATTCTTTTGACCGGATCCGGAGCTTTCTCCTTTCTCATATCCCAAACCATATTTGTCATCTGTCCTTTTTTGACTTCCAAGAAGAACTTCAAGTTGAGCAGAACTTATCTTGAATTTCTCTTTATATTCATTTGCTATTTGAAGGTCTCTTTTGAGAGAGGCAATTTGATCCTCAAGTTTTTCTTCATTATCTTTGGCATCTTCAAGATCAGATTCAAGATGTCTGATAATCCTGTCCATCTGGTGGCATTCTTCTGATTTTTCTTTAAGAGATTGTTTTAGATTGTCTTCAGCCTTTCTTTTTTCTTCAATCTCTTGAGTAAACTTTATAGTTCCTGATTCCATTTCATGTCTTAACATAATGACTTCTTTTGATAACTTTTCACATAACTTGGTTTGCTCAGTCAATTCTTCATTTGTATTACTTTCTTCACTTTGTCTTGCCAACTGTTGGAGCAGCTCCTTTCTCTTTTTCATAGAGAGACTTAATTTGTCTTTTAATTCTCTCATGAATTCATCAGCCTGTTTGAGTCTTTCCTTTAATTCATTGACTTCAGAATTTGACTGTTCAAGATCCTCAAGGGCAGTCTTGAGTTGCTCCCTTAAACCATATGCATCCATTTGAACTCCCAGATCTTCCTCAAGCTGTTAGGCTCTATTAGGAGGAACTTAGCTCTGATACCAATTGTTGATAACTGAGAGGGGGGGTGAATCAGTTATCCTAATTATTTCCCTTATATAACTTTCTTATTAATTGATGCAGCATTGAATCAAACACAAAAATATTACCATGAAATAAGAAACACATAACACAGTATTTTTGACGTGGAAACCCTGTTAAGGGAAAAAACCACGAGGTGATTAACCCAAAAATTATTCTCTGTTAGAAGAATAGGAAATTACAAAATGGCACTTGCCAATTAGGGCTCACTGCCCAAGCACACTGCTCACAAGAGGCCCACTGCCTACAAGAAGACACACTGTCTACAAAGTGATAAGAATCACAGTCTTGAACTGATTGGAAGCATCTGTATATGCTGGAGTTCAGTTCCGGTTAGGCTCAGTACACTGATCTGCTGCACTTCATCTTTTCTCTGTTCTTTATTCTCCTATCCTTTCACATACCGGATATGTCTTGGTACTTCTGCTCTGTTCTGCACTTCTTCGCATATATCTTGACATAGTCACTACCTTCACAACTAAATCCATCCTCTATATATATCCGCACAAGTAATTTCATCACCTTTCTAGTCGGCATCCGGAATAGTCTAGTTTCTTACAAACTCTGTTCTGTCGGCTGAATCCTTGCTCACCAAGCAATGCGGATCAAGCATATACTTGTAGATATCATTAATCATGTCGGCCAAACATGATTCATGCCTTCACAACCTTTATCATCAACAGTAACACATCCGGAAAGTAGTCTGATACTCTGTCAGTCAGTTCGTCCTCTGTTTTCACTGTCTCTCAGGAATCCGGTACTCAACTATTCATATCTTTTTCCTTGTCCATCACCGGAGGCTAAATCCTTGGAATATACCACTCAAGGTAGTCCTCTTGACTTCCCCAAATTCGCACTGCACCAAGACACTTCCTCTGAGAGATCCGGACCAATCTGTCGGACCTTGCCACATGCTCTGTTCTTGTTCACCAGACCACAACAATCTTTATTCTGACTTCCGGTAGAGACACACCATGACTTGCGGATATGTGGGATGACCTTTGTTGCCATCAATGACAACAACCATGAATCCATATAGTGTCTCTTGCCAACACTTTCTGCTTCAAGCATTTCTAGGTGATGCATAATGTCTAATGCTGGTAGCTCCACAGACATAGGCAACCTTGCCTCTTTTCCATACACTAGCACATAAGGGGAGTTCCCAATAGACCTCTTAGGACTTATCCTATCAGCGCACAGAGCAAACTTCAAATCAGTGTGCCAGGTCCTTTGATTACTCTCCATTGCCCTCTTAATAATCCTGATGAGATTTTTGTTTGTGGATTCAGCCAAACCATTACCCTGTGGGTAATAATTTGATGAAGTATTCAAATAAATCCCATTCTTGACAGCCCAGTCAGTTATTCTCAGGCCAACAAAAGCTAGAGCATTATCAGAGATGATTGATTCAGGCACTCCAAATCTGGAGACCAAATCATAATAAAAATTCAAAATAACACTCTCATTAGATTCTTTCAAAGCCACTGCTTCAGTCCATCTTGTGAAGTAGTCTGTGGCTGTGAGTATCCACCTGTGGCCTGCACTTGATGGTGGGTTGATAGGTCCAATAAAATCAATGCCCCATCTCATAAAGGGCTGCTCTACCTGGATTGGGTGTAGAGGCAAAGCTGACAGCCTCTCTTTTCCTGCAAAAAGGGCACACTTAACACACTTTCTAGCCCATGCATGGGCATCCTTAAATAAGCTAGGCTAATAATAGCCAGCTCTCATTACTTTCCAAGCAGTAGTTCTTGGGGCAAAATGTCCTCCTGCTGTTCCATCATGGAATTCATGTAGCACCCTGTCAGTCTGATCAGCATCAATGCATATAAGCAATACACCATTAAAGTCTTTTCTGAAAAGGACGCCTTCAATTAAAACATATGGAATGGATTGTAGCCTAAAGTATCTTCTTTTAGCTTTATCTAAGCCTATAGGACATCTACCAGTTTGCAGAAATTGGGTCATATCATTAGCCCAACTAGTACCCACTACTGCTGTATCATCTTGATGCTCCTCTTCTATGATCAGGAGAACCTCTTCTTCTTTTTCTACCTCATCCTTAGAATTAGTGACAAACTACTCACTAAGTCCTCTGCCTCTGACCAGTTTGGTTATCTTGATCTCCACATCATATTCCATGACCTTGGTGATCCAACCAGCCCTTTTCTCATTAACATCTTTACTTAGCAGAAACTCCTTCACACTAGAATGAGCCACCATCAGGTGTATCTTGTTATTTGAAACAAGATGCCTTAACTTTTTTAGACTCCTGACTACTGTCAGGACATGCTTTTCAATGAAGTTATACTTCTGCTCATACTCCTCCAACCCTTGGCTGAAGAAGGCGATCGGTTGTTCGAAACCTTCAATCTATTGCTGTACCAGAATGGTAGAAATGGTATCCAGGCCGCCATAAGCATACAGGATGAAGTCCTTGGAGAAATCAGGATTAATCAAGGTTGGCACAGCTGCTAATGCCTCTTTTATGGACTGGAAGCTAAGTCTAGCCTCTGACGTCCAACTGAAAGTTATGTTCTTTTTCAACATAGACATCAAGGGTTTTAAGAGATTCACAATATCAGGTATGAACCTTTTCAGAAAATTAATTCTGCCAATGAAGCATTGTAGTCCCTTCTTATAACTGGGTAAGGGCAACTACAAAATGGCATGTATTCTCTCTTTATCGATGGTAATACCCTCCTTTGACACAATATGCCCCAACAACTTGCCCTCATGTAAAGCAAAAATGCATTTCTTTGGATTGAGGGATATCCCAAACTCTCTGCATCTTTCGAAGACTAGCCTTAGGTGGGATAAATGCTCAGATGCATTTTTAGAGAAAAATGTTATATCATCCAAGTATACCAGCACTAGCTTATACATCAGACCCTTAAAGGCCATGTCCATGGCTCTTTGAAAAGTAGAGCTAGCATTTGAAAGACCAAAAGGCATCCTCTTGTAGGCCAAAGTACCCCACTTGGTTGTGAAAGCAGTCTTGAATTGGTCTTCTTCCTTGACTAGCACCTGATTATAACCAGAAAATCCATCAAGCAAAGAAAATCTTTCTAAACCAGCCACCACCTGCAAAATTTGCTCCATTGAAGGCAATGGGTAGTGGTCTTTTAGAGAGGCTCTGTTGAGGTCTCTGAAGTCAACACACAACTTGATCTCCCCATTTTTCTTCCTCACAGGCACAAGGTTAGAAACCCAAGAAGTATGCTTGATTGGAAAGATGATCTTCCCCTCAATCAGCTTGGTTAGTTCTTTGATCATCAGGGGTTCTAACTTTGGATTCAGAGGTCTTTGTTTCTGCCTCATAGGTTTTATACCCATCTCTAATTCTATGGTGTGTTGGGCAATATGAGGATCAAATCCCTTTAAGTCTATATAGTCCCAAGCAAACACCTCTTCAAATTCTTTACAAAGGGCAATGAAAGCTCTTTTGTCTTTAGCTGAGCAGATTTTACCAATTTTAAGGAGTCTACCCTTGAAAACTTCTAGCTCTTCATAATGCTCCTCCTTTACTTGCATACTAGTTTTTGTCTTCTTCTTTTGGTCATCAGTCCCAAAAATAGATTCCAAGTGACCAATCCCTTGGGCAGCTTATTTGTTCTCAGCTGAATGATTTGATCATTGTCATATTGCTGTTTGAGTTTATCTTGATTCATCATGGAAAACTCATCTTCCTCTAATAGGAATCTCAGGATCTATTCATCACTGTCAAAAACTTGCCAGTGAATATTATTATCAGGGATAGAAGGCCTAGAAATTATTTTTACATGAGGCTGAACCTTCTCCCTTTGAATGTCACTGGGGATGTCAAAATGAGCCCCAATTGAAGCTAATCTGTCAGCATGATGATTCTGACTTCTTGGAATGGAGATCAAATTGAAAGCATCAAACTCTTCAATCAAATTCCATACCCTATGTTTGTAGCACTTCAAGGCATCACTTTTTGTAAGGTGCAATCCCCTCACCTGATTCACAATGAGCTCACTATCTCCAAACACCTGTAAACAGCCAATCTTCTTCCTTGCCCACTGCAGACCTTGGATCAACCCTTCATACTTAGCAGTGTTGTTAGTACAAGAAAAGGCAAAACGAAAAGCAACATAATAATTTTCACCTTGTGGTGACACAAGCATTGCACCACCACCAGATCCATTTCTGCCCCTAGAGCCATCAAAATACATTTTCCATACCTCATCATGATGCTCTACCTGCTGCTCCGCTTTCCTCAGAAGACCTGGTATTGTTGTTTCATGCTCATGCAACATGTACACTCCCATGCCAGCTTCTTGGATATGTCCCTCAGGATCTTCTACAACATTTTTAGAGGCCCACTCCTTCAAGAGTACCTCTAGTATGCTCTCAGCTTGTAGTTCCTGAGCAGCAACTAGTTTAGGGTCATTAGAGATAATGCAATTTGCATTAACAACACTGGGTGTGTAAGGTTCTATGTGATAGTCTGAAAGTAACTTAGAATTCAAAGTTACTTTGGTGCCGTATCTAGTCCTAAAAAACATGTGGGACCAATCAGAAGACAAATATCCTCCTATTTTGGCTGTAAATTCCCTTGATAAGCACATGGCAAAATGAGGAGGCAAATCTATTATGAACACCTCCTGTGAAATAGAAACATTGGGATAGGCATGTAGGGTGAGACCTAGGTTTCTTATGACACCCATAGTATTAACAGATGTTCCATCCAACTGGAGTACACCCTTCTCAAGTGGCTGGTACTTAAGCCCTAACTGATCTGCAATCTGCTTAGGCATGACAGAACTGCTTGCTCCACTATCCACCATGCAATTGTGTACCAGTTAGTCTCTAATTATCAGTGATACATAAAAGGGAAGAGGCTTGGCACCTTGGTTAGGCTACTTGATGTCATCTTGGGATGAATTAGTAAGGGCAGTCCTATCTGGGTCAACAGTGGTATCATTGGGTACCTTCAAATCAGACAAGGCAGACTGCAACATCTTCTTTTGGCCAGGGATCTCTAAAGAATCCCACATAGACATGGTTACACTCAACTTTTTCATGTTTTCAATAATATTGAAAGGTGGAGAGGCACCTACCTTCTGACTTGACTTTGTAGCAGCAGTATCAGCCTGCAAATGAGGTATCTCTCTTGTTGTTGCTGGTGCACCTCTTTGCAAGATGCGAGGAATGCGGGATGTGGAAGCATCAGTATGTTCTCTACCTTTGCTTGTTGCTGGCTCAATCTCATAACCTCTCTTCTTAGCCCTTGTATTGGCAGAAACTGGACTACTATCACTGTTTACCCCACAGAATTCTCCTCCCTGCCAATTCATGAAAGCAGAATCATTCTAAGGTTGCTCTTGTTGTTGTGCAGCTCCATCATTTTGTGTGTATGATTGCGTGGCTGCCACATTTTGTGCTATCAGAGCTTGATTTAGGACTCCACTTGAATAGGCTACCTGATTGTGTGGCATATGGCATGGGACACATCAATCATAATCAACTGCAATGTTATTTTGGACAGGGACAAGGTCCCTTGCTGTACTAACAGGTGCTAGATTGTAAGGCTGAAAAGGCCTTTGGTTCATATTTTGCTTGGCACCTTGATAGTTGTTCTGATAAGATGGCCTATTGGCCTGGTAAGGTTGACCCTGCCCTTGATATGCTTGGTTCTGCCCCTGATATTATTGTTGATAAGGCTGCCTACCTTGAGACTGCTGCTTCTTAATGTTTACTAGATCATTCCCAAAAGTCTGCATAAGATTTTTTATTTTTTGTTGGCTACTTTTTATCTCTTTTAGCTCTTGAGATGAACTAGAGGTAGCAGGCTCAGAAGTAGAGGTACTTGGTAATGCTGCAACAATAGGTGTAGGGACAAAATATGGGGTGGGTAAAGGCATAGAAGCTTGGATCTCAGGAAAAATGGGCATAGGGGGCCTAAGTGCTATTTTCCCAGCCTGAATTAGACTGTTCTCTGCTTTAATGGCTATGTCATAGGCATCAGGTAATCTTACACCTCCTAGTGATTGTATCATTACTGAAATATCACTATTTAAAGCTTTCAAGAAATATAAGAATGCATACTTAGCTGGAGGTCTTACCGTGGCAGGGATTCTGTCCCATGTCTTCTGAAATCTGAAGTTGAAGTCCATCATTGGTTCCTGAGGAGCTCTCTTTATGGTGGTCATATGTTCTACCAATGACAGATTATCTGATTTATCTTGGAACTGCTTATTCAGCTTGTCTCCTAATTCATCCCAGGTCCCTATAGTCTGTACTGGTAGACTTCTGAACCATTGCAATGCCTTTCCTTTGAATGAGGCGGCAAGTAATCTGATGGCCACATTTTCTTGTGTTACATGATGTACTCCACATAGAGAAGCCACATCTCTTATGTGTTCAATAGGTGTAGTTTGGGTCTCCCCTGTGAAATAGGGCAAGGTCTTCAAGCCTGCCATAGGTATGGCATCATGTACTATTAAATTTAAGGGGCTTCCCCCATCAAAAGCCACAAATGGCTGATTTCTTGCCATTTGAGCAGTTGGAAGTGGGTTTGCTTGAGTTGCTACAAGGACTACATAGGCAATCGGTCTGAAATTTGGAGGAGTTGACAAGGTCCTCTTAGAAGAGGGAGTTCTTACTACAGTTCTACTCTGCCTCCTAGGTGGAGAAAGCTGTAGATATTCAAATGAGCTAGAACTTGAACTCCTAGTTTGTATCCTTCTCATAAAAGTATATCAGCAGAACTGGTTTACCTGATCTTCCTCAGTAGGAGTCACCAGATATGCAATTTCTAACCTCTTATAGGTTAGAAAAACACCAGTTGCACATCAAAACTAGTAATAAGAGCCTGTATTGTCCCACCGGGCGTGCCAGAAACTGTTGTCACATGAATTGCACCCTGCTTGAATGGGATTCCAAGCATTCCAATGACACAATGGGATTGATCTCTAAGTGTGGGACTTTGCTAAATGAGATCAAACCTCTAAAGAAGACTGGCTTCCTTGTCTAGTTATCACCTAAAACTACTGTATTTTGGGTGAAAAGGGGAAGAAACGTGCTAAAATGAAAGCAACAATACTTAAAAGCATGAAAGGGTGATTCACTAGACAGTTCTAAAGAACCTTTGCAAA
Organism: Cunninghamia lanceolata; assembly: GCA_027924645.1. Lineage (NCBI taxonomy): Eukaryota > Viridiplantae > Streptophyta > Pinopsida > Cupressales > Cupressaceae > Cunninghamia > Cunninghamia lanceolata. The sequence continues at coordinate 2,944,898 of BSBN01000925.1, read as the reverse complement.
GATGAAGCATGCACAATATAATCAGATACATCAAGCAAATATACATAGAATAGATGATTCTAACAGAGGTAAGGAGCAAAAATGATTGAGAGGAACAAGAAATATTCACAGACAACCATATGCAGATTTACACAGAGATAGAAAAATCAGCAAAAGGCATGATAGCTTTCATATATCTAAAGAAAGGCAAGGTTACAGTATGAAAAGTTCTGTTTGGAAATGGGGAGAACCGAAAGTTTCCAAAAATTTTCCAACCCTTGTTACATCATAAGCTTCAGCTTATATAACAATACAAAAACTGACCTAGGTCGGTTACAAAAGTCCATTCTGGAAGCTGCAAACAGAAATATCTTCCTGAACGGACGTCCACCTACCAAGAGTAATGGCGCAAAAGATCAAGAACTGGGGCAGGTGGGAGATATTCTAGGTATTTAATGCAAATAGCCATGTCATCGATCTGATCCTCAGAATGGCAGAGGATAACCTAGCATTGAATGCTGACAACTGCCTGCCATATCTGCTATAATGAATGCCCCCAAAAAATCTCCATCTATCAAAAAAGTGTCACAAAACCTCCTGAAAGCCCGCCAAATGAAAGAGGGGATGAAAATACACAACTTTGCCTCTTACAGCATGTGAAAATTTGCTAAAACAGAGGAGATACAGGCGGTCAAAGTTTCGGTCAACCGCCTGTGTATATCGCTTCTACATTTGTGTGTATATCGCTTCAGTATCTGATTTGTTTCTTGGCATATACAACCCTAAATGCAAGTTGGAGACTCGAAGCTCTTTATGAAATTGTTGAACCATGCCGTCAAGTCCGAGCTGTGTCTATACAAAAAACTGGGCACCAAAACTCTTTGAAAAGCCCCTGTCGGAAACTTATGCGGAAGCCAACACGTGTCGAGTCCCGCGGTACCTTGTATGATAAATGTGTTGCTCTCTGCGCCCACACCGAAACTCTCTAACTGGGCCTCCGCCTGCGACACCTGTCGCAACGCGCGGCAATATCTGCAGCAGCCGAGCTCCTACTGGGACCCACCTTGCCTACGCCAAGCCTTGAAACAAAAGGAAACATTGCAGAGGCCACCACTTGGCAGCTTCCACAGAAATGTTAAGGGACACGTGGCATCCTCCGCTGCGACGTTGAAACTTTTAGAAACTTTAGCAGATGGCAACACGTGGCAATCTCTGCATTGCCATGAGAAATAATACAGGCTTAGCTGGGACTCAGGAGGAAGCGGACACGTGTCGTCCCCCGAGGTATTCAAGAATCATGAACAGAAACTTGGGCGGAGCCCGCCACTTGTCACCATCCGCACAGAGAGAAACAATGTAGAAACTTTTCAACGACCCACTTAAGACTCATGCAGAAATTGACACATGGTGTCCTCCGCTTCACTTTAGAAACAATAAAGGGGCCCGCCACCTTTCTTAGACTCGCACCGAAACAAAATAGAAACTCACGTGGAAGCTGACACGCGTCAGCTTCCGCAGCAACTGCAAGGGACACGTGGAGTGTTCCGCCCCAACTTAGAAACATAGAAGAGACTTTAGCAGAAAGTGACACGTGGAAAGTTCTGCATGACTCTAAGAAACAATACAGGGACTCTCCGCTGCTGACACTTGTCGCAACTCGCGGCACTAAGAAACTTTATAAAAAGGGGCTCGCGAAACTTGGGTGGGGGCTGTGAAACTTTTAGAAACATAGTGGAGGCTGCCACCTTTCTCCATTTGCAAGGCTGTTGAGTTACCTTTTATGTGTCCCTCGGGTGGCTCCACGTGGTGCCATCCGCACCACTCTCAGAAACATTAAAGGAACTATGAGGAAACTTAAAGAAGCTGCAAAGAAACTGTGGCGGAAGCCAACACATGGTGCCCTCTGTGGCAACATTGAAACTTTTAGAAACTGTGCTCCACCGTTGACATGTGTTGTGACCCGCGGCGATCAATTTTAAAAGGCTGATGGAATTTTTTGAGAGCCCACCAAAATGCCCATTTGAACTGTCAGTTGACTGAAACTTTGACCATGCATAACCTCCTCATTTGGACGAATTTTAGGGTTGTAAAAAGCAAACCTACCTATTTTTTCGAGCTCTTTACAATGGTAAGGCTTTTTTAGGCAAGGCCTCTGAGAAATTTTGGCATTTTGCTTTATAGAGACCTTTTCAAAGGGATTTTCAAGGAAAATATTAGGTTAACTGTTTGGCTCTAGACAGAGGGAAAAAAGGTTAACACCCATAACAAGCCATAAAATAATGGCCATTGAAATGGATAATGAAGTATGTTTTTAAGAGAAGAACTTACACTTAAAGCTCAATGGAATCACCCCTCCAATGAAAGTAGCACATGTTCAGATCTAAGAGCTTCAATCATGAATCAATCAAGCTCCAAAGACTCAAAGGGGATCCAACAAGAACCCCACAATGTTGACCAAATCAAAATGTGCCAAGTGAGTGTTCGGTCTAATATCCATCAACAAGACCAACCTATAACCAATAATATAAAAATGGCCACTAAGGTGAGCCATCAAAATAAAATTTTACAAGAAGCTTGGGGGCACAAAAACCCCTCCACATAGTACATCAAGATAAAAAGTCCACAACATGTGAAATGCTATCAGAAAGAACAAATAGGGTCACTCAAATCCCAATGCAAAGTAATCCATCATAAGGTGGAAAAACTCAAAGAATGGACAAAGCCCCACTCACATACCTTATAGAAAGCTTGGTCCAACAAATTGAGACCCTTGAGGCTAGGAGGGTTGAACAAGATTGCCAGAACAAAATTGAGGAAAAAGCTAGGGCACATGGAAATCATTTCATTGACAAGATCAAATCAAACCAGGGGCAAAACAAAATACCCCTCATCTAAACTCCCATGAAACATTCAAGCCTCCCTTGCCCTCACCATCCAAGACAACAAGTCTCAATCAAATAGGTGGGATTTTTATGACACAAGTGTTGGCAAGAGACATTGTGTGGCTTCATAAGTATTGTCATTGATGGCAACAAAATCTATCTCACTCATCTGTAGTACATAATATGCCTATACTAGAAGTCAGATTGAAGATTCTTTTGTTCCAGTGAACAAGAATAGAGTATGTAACAAGGTCCGACAATCAGGTCCGGATCTCTTAGATGGTGTAACTAAGTAAGTTACGGACTTGGACAAGTCAAGAGGGTATTGTATTCTAGAGATTTAGCCTGTGGTGACAAAGCATGAAAAAGATACAAGCATCTGAGTGTTGGGTTTCAGTCAGGCAAAGCAAACAAAGGAAGAACTGACCGGGAGAATATCAGACTTCAATCCAAATGTATAAAAGGTATTGATCAAGCAATTTGTGGCATTACATGACTTTGGCCGACATAGGTAATGATTTCTATGCCTAAGTTTTTGGTTCGCATCATCAATCAAGTATGGATTCAGTCGACTGAACATAACTTGCAATATCCTAAGTGTTCTTGTTGCCGACTAGAAAGTTGTGGGAAATCCTTCATACGGATATATATAACCAATGGATTCAAGCTTGTGAATATATGTATGTGATAGTATGAATGATTAAGTGGGAAGAAAAGAAGAGAAAAGTGTGAAGGAAGTAATTCAAGCCTGGAATGTGACAGGAAAGTAATATTGAGTAAACGAAGAATGAAATGTGCTAGATCGGTATATTGTGCCTAATTGGAACTGAATTCCTGCATGTATAGATGTTGTTCACCAGTTCAAACACCTTGGTATCATCTATAAGCATTTGTAGACTATAAGTCTCTTGTAGGCAGTGGGTCTTTTGCGAACAGTGTACTTGGGCAGTTGTGAATAGTGTGCTTGGGCAGTGAGCCCTAATTGGGAAGTGCCAAATTTGCACTCTTATTCTTTTAACAGAGAATACAATCTTGGGTTAGTCGCCCTGTGGTTTTTCCCTTAACAGGGTTTCCACGTAAAAATCCTTGTGTTATGTGTTAATTTCTTTTCAATTCTTATGATTGCCTTATTTTGATATAACACTAAATGATAAGATAAGAAAAGAAAGTAAAAATAGAAAAGTTATAATATAACTGATTCACCCCTCCCCTCTTAGTTATCTGCATTGTTTCCAACAATTGGTATCAGAGGTAAGTTCCTCTAAACAAGCCTAATAGCTTGAGGAAGATCTAGGAATCTCAATGGATGCATATGGTATGAAAAAACAACTTTAGTCTACCCTAGATGATCTTGAACAATCCCACTCTAAAGTCAACAATTTAAGAGAAAGACTCAAGCAAGCTGATGATTTCATAAATGAGCTAAAAGAGAAAATCGGTAATTCTGTGAAAAAGAGAAAGGAACTACTCTAGAAATTAGAAAATTAGAATGAGGTCAATAATGTTGATGAGGATCTGAATGAGAAAAATAAGCTATGTGAGAAGCTGTCAAAAGAAGTCATTATGATAAGGCATGAAATGGAATTAGGGGTTATGAAATTCACCCAAGAAATTGAAGAAAAGAGAAAGATTGAAGATAATATAAAACAATCCCTCAAGGAGAAAATAGAGGACTGCCACAAAATGGATAGAATAATCAGGCATCTTGAATCTAATCTTGAAGAAGCCAGAGATAATGAAGAACAACTTGAGAACCAAATAAACACTCTTAAACAAGATCTTCAATCTGCAAATGAATACAAAGAAAAATTCAAGATAAGCTCAGCCCAACTTGAAGTTCTTCTTGAAAGTCAAAAGAGGGTAGATGATAAGCATGGCTTGGGATATGAGAAAGGTGAAAGCTCTGGATCTGGTCAAAAGAGCTTTGGTTTAGGAAATCAAAGAAACGGGCCTAGAAGACCTCCGGTAATACAACCAAATGCTCAAAGATATCCTTCCTTCAATGGATACTACTTCAATTGCAACAAGTTTGGTCATAAAGCAATCCAGTGCAGAAATAGAATGAATCAAATCAATCCATCCTTCTCTGATCAATGTTTCAATTGCAAAAGGTATGGTCACAAATATCATGAATGCAAAAATATGCAATTGAACAATTCTTTCAATGGTAGATGCTTTTTATGCAATAGAATTGGACATAAGGCTAATGAGTGCAGATCAAGAGGATATCATTCAAATAAGAAAAGAAATGTTGTGTGTTACAATTGCAATGGATCTGGTCACATAGCCAAATTCTGTAGAAGTAGGAGTCAAAATAGAAAAGGTCTAGTGGATCATGATAAAAAACAAGATAAAGGCAAACGTAAATTAAATGTGGATGAAGTTCAAAAGGAGATGAGAAAGATTTGGGTAAAGAAGAGTACAATGAATACAGGGTAACTGGATGACTTTAGTTGTACATTTATTGCAAAGGAAAATTAGGTTTTTGGGCAAGGTTAAAACGTTTCTCATCTATCATTTGCAACACTTTGCACTCATGAAGTAGGGAGAAGAGCTCTAAGAAGAAATCTAGCAAAACACTCAAACTCAGTTGAAGATCGAATCCAAGCGCAATCTATTCTGGTAGTCGCTTCAAACCCTAAGGTCTGAAGAGGTATTTCTTTTGTAAATCTCTCCAATCTTCGTTGATTAAAATGACTACTCCTATGGTTGTAAATTTTTCTGAGACCAAGGCTAGTTTTCAAGAAACATCCTCACAAATCTATTGAGATTGATCCTTTGGGTGTGTTTTCCCGTACCCAGTATGGCATTCTCCATGTAGAAGACATTAGGGTTTATATACATGCAAACATTGAGGACTTTGGAGAAAAAAAATTGATGAAAATATACCATAATTAGTTAAGCAGTGAGAACTTTGTTCTAAAACCGGAGTTCCAGACTCTAAAAGATAAGCATTTTGCACATTGCATACATTTTCCGTCTTTTGGAGAGGACGAATGGGTCTAGTATATCTTAAGCAAGATCCATGATAACTTCATGTGGTTAATGAGGCCTTTCAAAAGAACCAAAGATGCCATCAAAGTTGTAACTGGTTTGCACTCCATTGATGGGTTGTCTGCTCTTAAGTCTATGAAGAATCAAATAGTATCTGAAGCCACCAGTTCAAAATTTGATAAGAGGGAAATGATCATTGATGACATCACTGATCCGGATGTCAATTTTGCCTCAATTGTGATTGGTTACAAGATTTACCATTCAAGTAGAGAAAACTTTGTATCTGGTACTGCCATCTACACTACATACCAGATGCTAAGAGAGAATCCAGATTATGACTTGTGTGAACTCCTATTGAATCAGTTGATGGAGAATCTGCAAAAGATCAAGAAAGATAAAAAGAACTCTTTCAAATATGGTGATTTGGTGTTATTCTTGTTTTTCTACTTCATGAATGAGTTAGCAGGCTCAAAAGGTCTGATCTGGGAAAATGACAAATCGGTTGTTATACATATCAGGGATTACTTGTATGAACTTGGTGACACTCAAACCTAGAAGATAGCTCTCTGGGGTTACTTCAAAAGCCTCCAGAGCATGATGCAAGCAAGAGAGAGAATTCCCAAAACAATAGTGGAGAAGTACAAAGACACAGTCTGCTTTATGGTAGATATTGATTAGTGCCTAATAGAGGCAGTTGAGCGAAGGATAGTATGGATAATGCCCATGGGCTATGAGGTTGATGGAAACATATTGGAGACTCATATTCAACATTTACTGAGTCAACCCAAAGACCCCAAAGCAGAGAGGTTTGGTACTTCTGAAGAATTAAACATAAAACTACATGTTGAACTAAGAAGGCCTGAGATAAAAAGAAAGGTGAGAAAAGAAGTTGAAGAATTGGCTGAGAATTTTGGCATCACCAGAGAAGCTGTTATTGCAAATAGAGAAAGAATAGAGAAAATTGAGAAAGAAAAAGAGGAAGAAAAGAAAGAACAAGTTCCGATAGAAGCCTCCACCTGGACTAGAACTACTAGGAGTTTTGCCTCTGGGAGCTCTCAAGCTACAAATCCGGAAGCCCATTCATTTGCGAAAGAAAAGAGAAAGAAATCCAAGGCCAAAAGAGCTTATGTGAGTCTCAAGGATGATGATGAGGCTGAGTCAGATGTAGAGATTAGAGAATTGAAGAAAGCAAAAGTAAAACCTCCCAAGGTTGATGTGGAGCAGAAGTCAGTAGGGTATGTTGAGAAGCCTACTGTTTCTATTGATAACATCATCAAGGCAGTTACTGTGGATGGGAACCTATAGTTGGTGACAGAGTTCTATGATGAATACAATGATGCTGATAAGAGAATTCTGGAGGAAGCTACTGTAAGGTATTTGAATATCTATAACAAAGCATTTATTGAAATAATTTCATTAATTCCAAAGAGCCTAGAAGAAGTATTGGAGCAAAGAAAAGAGAATGCAAAGGAAAAGGACTTGGGGATCAGGGAGCAGATAGTGATACAACTATGTCCCTCTATCATTCCAAAACAAATGGACATGGTTTTTAAGGATTGTAAAGATGATTTCTGAAGCAAGTCCCTAATGAATAAACTCATGGTTGAAGAAACTGACCAAATAGAAAATGAAACAAAAGAAATTCTCTGTAATACCTTGAAGAGATTTAATCTTCACATTATAGAGGAAAAAGATGAAGAGCCTTCTAACATGGATGTTGAAGGATTAAAGAAAAATGATGAAGAGTCATCTAAGGCATAAGATTCCTCTGTTCCAAAAGAGGAAGGACAGAAAGAAGAAACATTTTCTAACAAGGATGTTGAAGGATTAAAGAAAAATGATGAAGAACCATCTGAGGCATTAGACTCCTCTATTTTGGAAGAGGAAGGACATGTAGAAGAAACAAATATCAATAAGCATGTCAGTCTGGATGCCCCCAAAAGGAAGGAAGTAGAGTCAGCAAGAGACACTATAGAGGCAGTACAAAATTTCTTAGACAAAGAAATAATGGAGCTAGATGAACCTGAGTTAATTCAAGGGCCACTAAACTTTGACTCTCTCTCTCCGGTTCAGATAATGAAAGTAGCATCTTTTGCTCAGGACAAAGTAAAAGAGAAACTTCTAAAGTCACACATGGAGGATTGTGAGCTATTGGTGATTGCATCTAGGATGCTGGAGAAGATTATGCTAACCTATCAAAAGGATCATTCTGCCTCTCTATCCAGTAATCTAAAAAACTTAGTCAATTCTGTTAACACTCATTTTAAATCCTTAGAGAAATCAGCAAAAACTAAGGTCTGGAATGAGTTCTTGGGTTCAAGAGATTTAGTGAAGTATAAGGGCTAATTACTAATGATAGAATAACCTTAGGCATTGCCATAAAGAGCCTTGAAAATGATCTTAAGGATGGTGGGGACATATACAAATTTTGTTTAACTTGGCCCAAAGTGACAGAGGACATTGAGAAGAAAGTGAAAGAACAAGAAGGAAAATTGTCAAGTTTATCTCAGAATTTTGATCCCCTTACTACCTCTCTGGTGAATCATGAATGTCAAGCTATTGCTATAATAAATGAAATTAAAGAACTGGTTAAAGAGAAAAAGAACATAATGGTTAGAATGGGTGAACTCAGAGGGATAATCATCCCTAAGTTAGAGGCAATGCATGATGCCTTGACAGAGGCACAAAATACAGTTCGGACTAGTGATCCAACAGACTTAACGAGGGCAGAAGCATATGCATTTTTGTTAAGTGGACACATCTTCATTTTGGATAGAATGAAGAGGAGTTGGGCAACAAAAATCATACAGTTGAAGACAACCTTTGCGGATATACTTAAGTATATGTAAGAATAACATATGATTTGTATATACTTATGCAGCCATGTATATAATTTTTTTTGCAAAATTTTGGTATGCGGATTCCACCCTTTGCCATTGATGTCAAAGGGGGAGTGAAGAGTAGTGAAAAATGAGGAATCCAGCAAAGGGGGAGCTTCGGTAAAATAGTGCAAGAGACAGAGCACAAGCAAAGGGGGAGTTACTGCGACACTTAGCCATTTTTTACTAAGTGTTGCCATCAATGCCAAAGGGGGAGATTGTTGGCAAGAGACACTATGTGGCTTCATAAGTATTGTCATTGATCACAACAAAGTCTATCCCACTCATCCGCAGTACATAATATGCCTATACCAGAAGTCAAATTGAAGATTGTCTTGGTTCGGTGAACAAGAATAGAGTATGTAACAAGGTCTAACAATCAGGTCCAGATCTCTTAGATGGTGTAACTTAGTAAGTTGTGGACTTAGACAAGTCAAGAGGGGTATCATGACTATTGTATTCTAGATATTTAGCCTCTGATGACAAAGCATGAAAAAGATATGAGCATATGAGTGTTGGATTCCAGTTAGGCAAAGCAGACAAAGGAAGAACTGACCAGGAGAATATCAGACTTTAATCTAGATGTATAAAAGGTATTGATCAAGCAATTTGTGGTATTACATGACTTTGGCTGACATATGTAATGATTTCTATGCCTAAGTTTTTGGTGCGCATCATCAATCAAGTATGGATTCAGTCGACTGAACATATCTTGCAAATATCCTAAGTGTTCTTGTTGCCGACTAGAAAGTTGTGGGAAATCCTTCATGCGGATATATATACCCAATGGATTCAAGCTTGTGAATATATGTATGTGATATTATGAATGATTAAATGCAAAGAAAAGTAGAGACAAGTGTGAAGGTAGTAATTCAAGCCTAGAATGTGACAGGAAAGTAATATTGAGCAGAGGAAGAATGAAATGTGCCAGATCAGTATACTATGCCTAACTGGAACTAAATTCCTGGATGTATAGATGTTGTTCACTAGTTCAAACACCTTGGTATCATCTGTAAGCGTTTGTAGATTGTAAGTCTCTTGTAGGCAGTGGGCCTTTTGTGAGCAGTGTGCTCAGGCAGTGAGCCCTAATTGGTAAGTGCCAAATTTGTACTCTCATTCTTTTAACAGAGAATAGAATCTTGGGTTAGTCACCCCATGGTTTTTCCCTTAACAGGGTTTCCACATAAAAATCCTTGTGTTATGTGTTAATTTCTTTTCAATTCTTATGATTGCCTTGTTTTGATATAACACTAAATGATAAGATAAGAAAAGAAGGTAAAAATAGAAAAGTTATAATATAACTAATTCATCCCCCCTCTCAGTTATCTACGTTGTTTCCAATAGTAAGATCAAACATAAATGATCCCACCCAATATTCAAAACATAAACATGACACCATCTAGTCATCCAAATTTTTTAGGATATCAACAATCTAGCATACCCTTTCAACAAATGCAACAAGATCTTCCTGAAGGGCTAATGTTTAGAGGAACAAAACCCTCTACACATAACCCCCTCCTAGGAACATACCTCGATTATCTAAAGGAGCCTCTTGACTACAACATTCATCAAGTAATACTACCACGACCTCTCCATAAACTTCCAAAATTTAAAGGAGAGGATTATCCCAACACTCATATCAAGGCTTACATCATGGTAATGCGAGAACTCCTTCTTTGGGATGGGGTGGTAGCAAAGTTTTTTCCAAAAACTTTAGAGGGTATCACTCTAGATTGGTACTATCAACTTCTAGAAGCATCAATCAACTCTTTTAGGCAACTCATTGATCAATTTGTCGCTGCCTTTGACATAAATAAATTGGTTGAGATAGGAATACAAGAATTTTTAACAATCAAACAAGAAGCTAATGAGTCAGTTGCACATTTTATCACACGATGGAGAAAAGCTCTCTATTCTTCAAGTAGCACACCAAACATGGATCATACAGAACTTTGTGATCTCTTCTTACATGCTCTCAATAATGACATACGAGAACAAGTCCAAAAACTCCCTTACAAATCATAAGAAGAAGCACTTGAAAGTGCCCTTAGACTTGATAGTGAAAGAAGGGAGTATGATTCTAATGGAAGGTTGATAAACCATGATACAAATGAAAAATACTCAACAAATGATCAAGACATAGTTGGGTCAACAAAAACTTCACCATCTAGAAACAACAATAATTGTGACTACGATAGTCATACAAATTTGGGGAATGAAAATGCCAACAACTATCCCTTGAGAATCAACAAGAAGTCATACAACAATCATCATAAACCTCAAGATCACAATCATGATAAATATTTCTCATTTCATAAGAGAAGGGGGCATGAGATCAAGTCATGTTGGGGGTACTACCACTTCATATCAAACCTCCTAAAACATCAATAAAAAGCATTCATGGACACATTCTCACAAGATGAAGAACTTAGTCCCAACACCTATGATCAAAATGTTGCAAGTATGGGCCTAACCGATGTTGTCATTGATGTCAACATACTCCTGTTGCATTGATGTCTAAGATTGGATGAGCTGTGTGCTGAGGATATTGAGAAAAATAGTCCTATCAAGAAATAGAGAAGAACAGTAAATACAGTAAAGCTCTTTGAAGTAAAGATCCTAGCTAAGATGAAGATCAGAGAATGCATATCAAAGGGTTTGTAGATATGTGTCTAAAGATGATCCAGTCAAGATTTGAGAGGTCCGCATGAAAATTTGGAGAAGTTATGGCTAGATGAGTAAAACTGGTTCTGGCAGATGTTTAGAGGTAACAAAGAGACACAAATAGGCCCGTTGAGATCTGGAAATGCAATATCATGTTCTACAGATTTGGTGGAGTGTTTAGGAAGCCAATGTGAATTGACAACTCAATTGGTTCATGGTCTGGAGGTCCGCAAGCATCTATTCTCATATGACAGTGATGATAGAATGTGTTCTTGAGGTTCCGGATGAAGATGTAAATGATTTCAGTAAGTAGAAGTGGTGTGGATATTCTTGGTGATTTAGGAAAGATTGTGGGGGTCTCTAGATTGTGTCTAGTTTGTGTTGGTGGTCCACATTGAAGATTGAGCTTGTAATTGAAGGTTTACTTCTGGATGATGATCTTCTTCCTAATTATGGCCGACCAGATGATTTACACATCTTGTGGATGATCTTGAAGATGTTCTATGAAGCATGGCGTGTTACTCAGAGAAGATTGAAGTCCCAGATATGTGTGGCTGACAGTGTGGTGATTCGTATGAAGTCTTTTGTAATAAGTCAAGTTGTATGTGTATTTTCTCTGTAATAAAATAAAGTGTATATTGTGCTGACTTTGATGATTATCCCAAAGTCAACGTCTTGTATAAATAAGAGTTGTGAAGTCATTTCAAAGTATCCATGTTGAGATGAGGAAGTGGTAGAGAGGAGAAGAGCAAAAATTAGAGCAGAAGTGTTGGGCTTAAATGGAACTGACTCAAGCATGGTGGAGATGCTAATCTTAAGTTTAAGTATGTAATATTTATTACTCTATAGATAGTGTGTCTCATGTAGGCAGTGGACCTCTTGTCAGCAGTGTGCTCGGGTAGTGAGCCCTAATTGGCATGTGCCATTTGTTCTTCTTATTCTTTTAATAGAGAATACAATCTTGGGTTAGTCACCCCGTGGTTTTTCCCTTAACCGGGTTTTCCACATTAAAATCTTGGTGTCATAATGTGTTTCTACTCTTGAATTATTGCATTGTGCTTCCATGATTGATTTATTATTATATTGTTGAATTACAAGAAGAATTTAAGTGTTTAAAGAAAAGAATGTTTTGGGACAATTGATTCACCCCCCCTCTCAGTTGTCTAAAATCAACAATTGGTATTAGAGCTAAGTTCCTCTAAAAGAGCTTAACCGCTTGAGGAGATCCAGGATGTCTTCCTACAAGAAGGATAGTCTAAGGTTTGATGGAACTAGTTACACTCTTTGGAAAAGCCACATGGAATGTCACTTGCAATGTATGGGAATGCAATATTGGACCATAACTTCAAAGAAGTATGTTCCTCCAAAGAATGGTCCGACAACTGTAGATGAAATCAAAGATACTAAAGACAATCTTCGGGCTAAACAAGCTTTATTAAGTGCCTTATCTGATTCAGAGCTGACAAATGTTATAGATTTAAGAAAAAATGGAACTTCTACATGAAGGAGACAAATATGTTAAGTGTGCCTAGCTACAGAGTTTGAAAGAAAAATTTGAAAACTTGAAGATGAATGAAGATGAGAATATCACTACATTTATGCCAAAAATAAATGAGCTTGTTTGTGGCATTAGGTGTGCAGGTGGAATCTTGGATGAAGATGAGATTGTTGCCAAAGTTCTCAGATCCCTACCTCCTTCTTACAAATACAAGGTTTCTTCTATTGAAGAATTCATATCCTTATCAAATATCACAAGAGATCAAATGGTTGGAAAATTAGCTACATTTGAATTGGCTAAGTTTGGAGATGCCCCACCAAGATTGAATCTGCATTCAAAGCTAGTGCCTCTGTAAAAGGTAAACAAAGGTATGATTCAGGAGGAAACTCCTCAAAGAAACTATTATGGTATGAAAAAGAAAGAAAAGACCTAGAAGAAGATGAAGCAAAAGCTTCTTAACATGAAGCCCTTATTGCAAAAAGACTGCCAAGAGGATCTAGTAAGTATGAAGGAAAATTGCCCTTCAAATGTTTCAACTGCAACAAGATTGGTCATTTTACCTCAAGGTGTCCGGAAAGATTCTCAAGGAAAAATCCAAACAGATCAAGATTTCAAAAGAAATGTTACTATGTTCAGATGATGATGATGAAGGAGTAACAGATGATGAATCAGAGACAGGAAACAAATCCGAAAGTGACTGGGTGTTTATTGCCATCAAGGAAGAAGATCCAATGCCCTCTGAATCTGTCAATCATAAAATGATAGAAATAGCTCTGGTTGCCCAAGTTGAAGAAAAGGATGATTGGGTCATTGACAGTGGATGCTCCCACCATATGACTGGGGACAAAAATAAGTTCATAGATTTGGAAAGATATGAAGGAGTTGTAAAATTTGGTGAGGAACTATTTATTTTGATGGAAAGAACAAAACCAGTGATGTACTATATGTTGAAGGTTTGAAGCACAATCTTCTCAGTGTTGGTCAGTTGATGGATAAAGGCTATGATCTCCAATTCAAAAATGGAAAATGTAAGATCTTTGAAAGTTCTGGAATAGAGGTTGCATCCGGTGCCCAAACAAAAGGTAACATCTTCCACTTGGTTGGTACTGGAAAAAGTTGTTTATTTGTTCAAATTGATCAGAGTTGGTTGTGGCATACGAGAATGTGTCATGTGAATTTTGATAATATCATCAAGATAAGCAACACTCAAGCTGTCAAGATTGATGAAACCTACTAACAGTTTGTGCAAAGAATGTCAGTTGGGTAAGCAAAGCAGAGTCACATTCAAAAGTAAGGAACAATCTTCTACCGGATTGTTGGACTTAGTACATAGTGATCTATGTGGACTAGCAAGAATCAGGAGTTTACAAGGTGACATATATTTCATGTTACTAATTGATGATCATTCCCGGATGATGTGGGTGACTTTCCTAAAAGAGAAATCTGAAGCTCTTGAGAAATTCAAAATATTCGAGGCTATGGTAGAAAATGAAACTGGATTAAACATAAAGTGTCTTAGGTCTGATAGAGGTGGAAAATTCACATCCGGAGAGTTCATAGAATTCTGTGAGAAACGTAGGATAAAAAGACAATTATCTACTCCAAGGACTCCACAGCAGAATGGAGTAGTGGAGAGAAAGAATCAAACCATCCACGAAGCATCTAGAACCATGATGATGGAAGCAAATGTTCCTCAGATCTACTGGAGAGAAGCTATAAGCACTGTTGTCTATACTCTTAATCGAGTACAAATCAGAAGCAATACTGGTAAGACTCCTTATGAACTCTAGTTTGGCATCACTCCTACTGTGAAGTATTTTAGAGTTTTTGGTAGCAAATGTTACATTAAAAGAGATGAAGACCTTGGAAAATTTGATGCTAGAAGTGATGAAGGAATATTCTTGGGTTATTCTACTTAAAGCAAAGCATACCGGTGTTATAACAAGAGATTGAGAAAGATTGTAGAAAGTACAAATGTGAAGGTTGATGAAGGCATTGAAAAACCCTCAAGGTTTTATGAATATGAAGAAGATGATCAGAATGATGTTTTGGTTCAAGCCCCTTCTAAAATTCAAATCCAGACTGATCTAGAGAATCTTGAAATACAGGAAGAAGAGATAAGTTTGAATGAACCTATCCAAGAAATAGAACTGTAAGAAGTTCCCAAAACTCCCAGGTATGTAAGACTGAATCATTTTGAAGACCAGGTCATAGGTGATAAAAGCAAAGGTGTTCAAACAAGAAGAAAGATTGTTCAAGACTCAGAAAAGTATTTTCTGATCTCAAAGATTGAACCAAAAATAGTAAGTGAGGCATGTAATGATGAAAGCTGGACTAAAGTAATGGAGGAAGAGTTGATGCAGATTGAGAAAAATCACACTTGGGATCTTGTTCCCAGACTTAGAAACAAAAATGTGATTGGAACCAAATGGGTCTTCTGGAATAAACTGAATGAAGATGGTGAAGTAGTCAGAAACAAAGCTAGATTAGTCTACAAGGCTTATTGTCAAGTTGAAGGAGTTGATTTTGAAGAAACTTTTGCTTCGGTGGCAAGAATTGAAGCAGACAGATTATTTCTTGCCTTTGCTGCCTTTAAGGATTTCAAAGTATAGCAAATGGATGTCAAGTATGCCTTCCTGAATGGTGACTTGGAAGAAGAAGTATACATTGAGTAACTAGATGGATTTCAATTATCTGATTAGGGTGATATGGTCTGCAAGTTAAAGAAAGCTCTGTATGGACTCAAACAAGCCCCAAGAGCCTGGTATGAAAGACTGGATAAACATCTTTTAAAGATTGGTTTCAACAAAGGTACTGTTGACAGTAACTTGTACTTCAAAATTTATCATGAAAATATCTTAATTGTTGAAGTGTTTGTTGATGATATCATCTTTGGAGGAAGAGATAGTATGTGCAAGACTTTTACAAATCAAATGAAAAGTGAATATGAGATGTCTATGTTCAGGGAAATGAATTTCTTCTTGGGTCTGCAAATCACTCAAACAAAGAAAGGAATCTTCATTTCTCAGACCAAGTATGTGAAAGAATTGTTAAATAAATTTGGGATGGAAGACTCAAAACCAATGAATACTCCCATGGCAACCAGATGTAAACTAAGCAAAGATGATGACTCTCCTAAGGCTGATCAGAAACAGTGTAGGTCAATGATTGGAGGACTACTATATCTTACTCAAACTAGACCTGACATTATGAATGTTGTTGGTCTTGTTGCCAGATTCCAAGCTGATCCTAGAGAGTCTCATGTCATGGCAATCAAGAGGATTCTCATATATCTAAAAGGAACAATTGAGTATGGTTTATGGTATCCTAGAGATCATGATTTCTCTCTTCATGCATGTACAGATGTGGATTGGGTAGGAGATGTGGATGACTGGAAGAGTACCAGTGGTGGTGCATTCTTTTTGGGGAGAAGATTGGTTTCTTCGCTGCGCAAGAAATAAGAGGCAATATCTCTATCCACTGCAAAAGCAGAATATATTGTAATTGCAGGTAGTTGCACTCAAGTATTGTGGATGAAGCAAATGCTAAGAGACATCAAAGTGGAGTATGAGGAACCTATCACAATCTTCTATGATAACTCAAGTGCAATAAACATTTCAAAAAATCCAGTCTTGCATTCAAAGACAAAACATATATCCATCAAGTTTCACTTTTTGAGAGAGCAGGTGAACAAGAATGAAGTCGGATTGGAGTTTGTGCCCTGGAAGGATCAGATTGCAGACATCTTTACTAAACCTCTACCTAAGGACTCTTTTAAGTATCTCAGGGAGAAGTTAGGGATTATTACCCCTCCAATTCTTAATTAAGGTGCACTGATGTGGATCAATTCGGTGGATCTCACAGTCATACCTTGTGATTCAGATTGATGATAGGAAGTTGCTACCCAAGGGGAGCAGTCTGTATGATTCTGATTGATGCAAGTATGTGCCCTTTGCCATTAATGTCAAAGGGGGAGAGAAGACATGTGAAAAACAAAAGTGGTTGCTGATCAAAGGGGGAGCAGTAAAGGAAGAGAAGACATGTGAATGGTTGTTGTTGATAGGGGGAGCTATGTCGGTCAGTGAGGAGAAGCTCTTGTCTTGATGGTTAAAATAGTTTTTCACATCATATTTTGCCATCAATGACAAAGGGGGAGATTGTTGCAAGTATGGGCCTAACCGGTGTTGTCATTGATGTCAACATACTCTTGTTGCATTGATGTCAAAGATTGGATGAGCTGTGTACTGAGGACATTGAGAAAATTAGTCCTATCAAGAAACAGAGAAGAACAGTAAAGACAGTGAAGCTCTTTGAAGTAAAGATCCCAGATAAGATGAAGATTAGAGAATGCACATCAAAGGGTTTGTAGATATGTGTCTAAAGATGATCCAGTCAAGATTTGAGAGGTCCGCATGAAAATTTGGAGAAATTATGGCTAGATGAGTAAAACTGGTTCTGGCAGATGTTCAAAGGTAAAAAAATGACACAAATAGGTGTGGTGAGATCTGGAAATGCAATATCATGTTCTGTGGATTTGGTGGAGTGTTTAGGAAGCCAATGTGAATTGACAACTCAATTGGTTCATGGTCTGGAGGTCTGCAAGCATCTATTCTAATATGACAGTGATGACAGAATGTGTTCTTGAGGTTCTAGATGAAGATACAAATGATTTCAGTAAGCAGAAGTGGTGTGGATATTCTTGGTGATTCAAGAAAGCTTGTGGGGGTCTCTAGATTGTGTCCAGTTCGTGTTGGTGGTCTACATTGAAGATTGAGCTCATAATTGAAGGTTTACTTTTGGATGATGATGTTCTTCCTAATCATGGCCGATCGGATGATTTACACATCTTGCAGATGATCTTGAAGATGTTCTACGAAGCATGGCATGTTACTCAAAGAAGATTAAAGTCCCAGATATGTGTGGCCAATAGTGTGGTGATTCGCATGAAGTCTTTTGTAATAAGTCAAGTTATATTTGTGTATTCGCTTTGTAATAAAATAAAGTGTATATTATGCCGACTTTGATGATTATCCCAAACTTGATTTCTTGTATAAATAAGAGTTGTGAAGTCATTTCAAAGTATCCGTGTTGAGATGAGGAAGTGGCAGAGAGGAGAAGAGCAAAAAGTAGAGCAAAAGTGTTGGGCTTAAATGGAACTGACTCAAGCATGGTGAAGATGCTAATCTTTAGTTCAAGTATGTAATATTTATTATTCTATAGATAGTGTGTCTCCTGTAGGAAGTGGGCATCTTGTGAGCAGTGTGCTCGGCCAGTGAGCCCTAATTGGCATGTACCATTTGTTCTTCTTATTCTGTTAACAAAGAATATAATCTTGGGTTAGTCACCCTGTGGTTTTTCCCTTAACCAGGTTTTCCATGTTAAAATCTTGGTGTCATATGTGTTAATGTGTTTTTGCTCTTGGATTATTGCATTGTGCCTCCATGACTAATTTATTATTATACTGTTGAATTACAAGAAGAATTTAAGTGTTTAAAGAAAAGAATGTTTTGGGACAACTGATTCACCCCCCCCTCTCAGTTGTCTGAAATCAACACAAAACACCTTAGGCCTTGTGGAATTAATAAAGATCAAGAAATTTGTGTCATACAAGGACTAGAACAACCAGATGATACCAACAATTCAATTTATTCTCACATGCTAGAGCTTATCAAGAGTTCTCCTACACACAAGAACGCTCTCCTTAGGCCATATAGTTCAAAACACTCCAAATGAAAAGTGTTCTTCTTCAACATTTGATTTTGAAAAGTTACCCTAAGTCAATGATATACCCAAACAAGCTAACGTCCACCTCCATCTGATAGTCCAAGTCCAAGACTATTCCATTAAACGTGTAATGATCGATGATGGGTCTGCAATCAACATAGTCTCATTTCTGCTTCTTGAAAGAATGGGATACAATGAAACACAAAACACAAAACAAACTTCCATCCTTAGAATTCATGATAACCCAAACACTCAAACCATTGGTAAGGTTAATGTTCAAATCACATTGGATCCTGAAACCCTCCCAACTGAATTTTATGTCATCAATGAAGAAACCACTTACAACATGATCCTAGGAAGGCCTTGGATCTGTTGGTTGTTTTCAATTCCCAACCCGATCTCAAGGAAAAAACACAGATCTATAGAATAGCCACTTTCTAATAACTAACCTACCTCAAGGGATTGACCAATGAATAGGAAATAGGGGTTTTCAATCCCTCTTTCCTTTGCACTTTAGGCTCTGTGAAACCAAGGAGGGTGTTCCTATTTTTGGGGATCTTTCCCTTTTGAAGAAAATAGTGTTCTATTCAAATGGATGGGGGTCCATGAAATACCTGCTCAATAAAACTGCTCCAATAACAGATGTGTTCCTTTAAGATTTCTTAGAGAACATATGATAAGTAAAGAGATGGGCTAGATTCTTAATCCTTAATCATTTTCTTTGCAGATGAACACGTAAAATAAACTTAACTCCTAACACCTATTGCTGGAAGGGAAAATGTGTTGATTTCTTTAAAATAATGATGAGGATGATTAAAAGGATGTAAGCTCAGCATAGTATTCATGAACAAACTACTACCTATCCAAGGACCATAGAGTCAAGAAACTTACAGAAACACTTAAAGAATTGTGATATAATAAAACTCAGTTTACTGTAAAGATATAGTAATGCCTTACATTAAAACACTTTACTAATCTTGAAGTTTACAATACTTAGTTATCCCTATAAACACATAATACATTCTATATCCTCTAGCAGCCAATTATTTCACTACTTGAGTGAATGCTACAAGAAAAATACACAACACAGGAAAGACTGTGATGATGAATAAACCTGATCCTTAATCAAATATATTCATAAATGTAAAATACTTTAGAGACTCAATAGAATTTGTAAAATAAACTGTTGAGTAAATTATAACATAGCCTTTGTAGCTCTATAAAGATATCTTAAAACTCAGAATGAAAACCTGAAAATGGACGACTAATTTATTGCAAAAGACAAACTATCTACAATTCCTCCTTAACCAGATTGTTCCAATATTTCAGACTAGGTCTGAAGACATGACCTCGAACCAATGAATTTTCATAAGCCCTAAATTCCCTTTTATAAATATAAGGGAGCAGAGAAGCTTCAGGCTTAAGACAAAAGAAGTTAAAAATCTTTAGTAACCAAAAGATGTAGTTGCGAGAAGAGACCGGTGTAACCGCTTCACATATGTATGTCCTGCTACTTTTGTCAGTGAAAGGAACTAGGCTTTTGATGATTGATGCATTGTCGAATGCCGTTGGAGCCAAGCACTCCTCAAATTCTATCAAAGTATTAAATGAGAGCATTCACTTCTCTGCCTTTTCAAGTGGTGCACCAAGAGATGAGAAAACGTGCAAGGAACAACATCGAAAGGAAACCCAGGATTTCTGAACCTCCTTCACTATTTCTGGGTTCCATTGCACGAGTGTGATCCCGCCCTCCTAGTTGAGAAGTTTCATGTAACTTCAACTGAGCAGAAACTTGGGGAATCCACACCTGGCTGGCTTCAAAAGTGCTGGAAACTAAGCCAAGAGAATAGCAGCAACATCAACAATTCTCCTCTCATCGCTTATCTATATCATCCTAGTGGGCAATCTCCCTACACCTAGAGTTGATGCTCTGTTAGGAAAATTAGATGTAGGGGAGGGGTAGAGGAAGCTGAGAAGCTTCTCTACTCTAGAAGGGAAACTACCAACTCTCAAAAATAAGGAACTACTAGAACTGGGAGATTCACCATCAGGACCCACCATCAAATGAGATAAGAGATCAGAGAAGAAATTACAGAGGTACAATGGATGCTCCTACTATCCTCAAATTTTCCTTGCACCACCTATTCCAAAGGAAGAAAACTCCAAGTCTCTTAATTCTGTAAGGACAAGTCAATAGGTATGAGAACAAGGAAGAAAATCTGATAAAATAGGGAAGCAAATAGAACACACGGGAATAGGGGAGAGTCATACTATCAGCACGTTTTAAATAGTATAAGGGGTATCACTAGCCCTTGTCTATTTATAGAAATTCCAGGATGTAAGCATGCATACACACATCTTTGGTCCAATTAATTCTAGTCATTTCAAAGTAGTCTAGTCATAAATGGAAATCTTGTGAAGATTACTATAAATGAACAGAAAAATTGGATCTCATAATTCCACATAACTGAGAACATCACTTCTTGCACTGAATCATGTCAGGTCGGGTGTCTTGGTTTCCTCAATTTAGCACTATCATCATATTAAATTTCATCACACAGCAGATGAAATGTCAATCCTCATAGAAGCACAGATTTTCAAAGGTCGAGCCCGCATAAGCCAAATCTTTATTTTAATAAATTCCTTTGTAGTGGTGGTAATGGAGACTCTATACACACCTCAGTAGTTAATGCTTATAATGAAGCATCATCAAATTAGCACCAACTTATCTCCCTATCATACTTTTAAATTTTGGTCATTGATCACGATCCTAGCTGGCTTGATTTGAGTGGTGTTGATTTGGCCCTTTATAAAGTAGGAGAGTGATGCTTTCTTTTATCAATGATGACTTACCACCTGGATAGCTCTCCCAACCATGATCCAAAGAAAATATCTCCTTTGCAGTATAGTTAAGACCATATTCCGCAATTCCGCATGTAAGGGATATGGCCAGAGATATGGTCCTGGCAGAATGGCGGATGACCATTGGATTAGCTGCACGCAATCAGGACAACTCTCCAACAAGTGGCCACATAAATAGGACTATGACATGTCATGTTCTTGTTACTTAATACACTGGTCCCATCTTTTTAGAATGCCACATGCCAAGATTTCTGTGATTCCATAATCTGGCGAAGCATACTAATTTATAGCCTAGCAAAATGGTGGAGGAATGACAACTAGGATATCAGAACACACCCCTCTCCAGCTAGTCCCTTTCTTGCATACACGGTAGCCACATGTCAAACTTTCACCTTTCCACGACCCTCAGAGAGATTCCATGGTGAAGTATGGTAGAATGGCGGAAACACAAAGAAATCACTTTATATTGTTTAGGGCCCACCATCCTTCACTCCTCGATAGTCACTGACCAGCTGTCATTCTTTCTACAATTCCACAGGTGCCAACTCTATCAATATTTTATTGTTGGCAGAATGGCGGATACAAATCCACTATCGCCATCTGTCAAAAAAGAGTTAGTAGGACTATGCCTTGGCATCTATGTATTAAAATATCCTTTTCCTTCTAGAGAAAATGGGTCAATGGGTCGACTTCTTTTTCCCTTAAAATAATGTTTTTCTAGGCGTGGGCTAGAAAAGGTAAATTTTCAGTTAGGGGCCAGTCAAAAGACATTCAAGGGGAATAAGGAAGCCACTTAAACTCTGGGTAACAAGAGACAGGCGGTCATTAAACAAATAGGACAAATGTGGCTTTTAAAATCTAACTTTGGCATGGGGGTTTAGGGTTTAATGCCTCTTTTGGTATGCAAAGAACCCTAAGTCTAGAAATCCTTCAACCTAATGACATAAGCCTGAGGATAAAAATACTAGAACTATGAAAAATTTTATATGGTTCCATCAGTGGCTCTAGTTGGGGACGTCTATTCAACCTGAATAGGGTGAGATCACAGAAAAACTTCTGAGTAGTAGACCAAACACATAATAGCCCCAGGCCATTATGCAAAGAAGAAGAAAAACCTGACTCTATCAAACATTTTGTTCTCTAGTGACTTCATCAGGTCACTTCTAAAAATTTTACTGAAATCTAATCTATTTTTGCCATAGACATTTGGATAGCCTTTTGGACAACTATTGCCTTCAAAATTTCCCTGTCTATTCTGAACCATAGACACTTGAAAAATATTGTCAAAAAGAGAGATGACGTCTAGTTCAATTATATCCAACCATTTGGAATAACTATTTTCCTTTGACTTCTGCCTTTTGCATATATCTAAAAAATAAAAGTAGTCATCATCTATTTCATAGTTGGTAGTGAAGGAATTTTCAAACCTTACTGAGTTAATGTCACACCTAAAACAATCATACTCAGTTTCTTCTTCAAAGTTTGATATGATGACTTTATTTTCCAATTTTTTGGCTGGCCATTCCACCTGATGGTGAATATGGGACTGGGAATTATCTAGGTCTTGATCATTTAATAAAGTTTTTGTTCCCTCAGATACTTATGTATGTTGAACTAATATTAGTTCGTTAGCCTCCTAGGGATACTCTTCAAAAAGTCGATTATCTATGTATCCATAAGGCTCCATATCTTTTATTGATGACAAGCCCATAAGCTCCTCAAAGAGTGGGTTATCGCTTATATACATTGTGTTTGCATACTCTTCAATATCACTATCCTGATAACCTGCATCATTAACTGACTCAGAGTTTCCACAACTCTAGCATGAGCATTCTGATAACTGCTCATCATATTCTACATTATTGGTAAGGACCAATTCCTTCTGAAATTCAAACTCAAAAGAAACTGTTTCTCTAGGAGATGAGATCTTATCATTTGATACAAGATACACATCATCATAAATAGGGGACATATCCTCACAACTTGCTACATATTCACATGATAGAGGAACCTCCACAATTATGCATCTAGGTATTAGTTATCTCATTAGTTGCCTTATAAGGTTCTGGAGATTTCCTTTTATTTTTGTAGTAAGGGGAAGAGAGAGCAACAGGACTATATAGACTTTGAACTTTTCTATTTTGATCACAACCTCCATCCCCTTTGGTACACTGAGTTATATGTGATGATTGACCCGATATGGGTTTATTTGAACTGTCCAGTTTCCATCCCACTTAACAAATGGGGGAAAAGATGGATCCACTCTTCCTTTTATAACTATTTCCTACAATTTCACAATCTTTTATCATTGTATGTTTCAAATTATTTTCTATACTCATGGCCAAAGAATATGCTTACATCATAGTAGTAGGGTTCCTATCTCTTAGTTGATAACTATCCTTCTTATTGAATGCACCCAAATATATAATCAAACACATGACCTCATTAGGTCTAATATTTCCAAGAATATCCCCTACTATTTTGGCAAATCTTAAATTAAAAGTTGGGATTGATTCCTTATCTTCTTTCTCAATCTGCATGAGTTTTTTAATCAATATACTGACATCTATTCTTTCCCCAAACTATTCCATAAAAGCCAACTTTAAATCTTTCCATGAAAGAATAAACTAATTGGGTAAACATGCAAACCATTCTCTAACTTCTCCTTTAAAAGTTTGAACAAACAACTTTATAAAAACAACCTCATGATCTATTTCACAATCTCCCATTAAGTCACAAAATTCCTATAAATGGCTGCTAGCTGTTTTGGATCTGTCATTATTGAACTTTGTTATTTGATTCCTAACTTCATTAGGCACATGGTTTGGAAACCCACAAATATTAATGAAATCAATAAGCTTATACCTTTCCCTAACAAATTCACCTTGATAAAAGAAGTGTGATTGCTAAGTATACATCTTTAAATTTATAAGGAAACTTTCTTGAAACTTTGTAAAATACATGAAAGGAACCTTTTTTCACTGGTACAAACTTTGTTTTGATTTTATGAAAAATCAGGAACACCGAACTACATTACCAGACTTCTTCATAGAGTCACCACCTCAAAAGCACACTATTCCCTTCTAAAATCAACTTCTAAATCTTGTTTCACAGTAGTGTCATGTAGAATATTCTGGGCTATGAAACTTGATGTATTAGATTTGTATCTACATCAACTGCAAATGAAAAAACATAGTAGAGTCACCATCCTTTTCTTGTAAGGAACATGATAATCTGACCTCTGACTCTTCAATATATAGGGGGATTTATTTAGCCAAGACCCTAGGATAAACATGACTTTTTCTTCATGTTCTAATAGAGTCACAAATATGTGGGTGGCTCGACTAGATGGAAACTTCTTGGTCTTTAGCTAAAATAATGTTGGCACTTGTAAGGGAAATATACTTTTAGGATAAGACATAGCCCTTATTTTAGTTCCCTAGTAGAGTCACCAATTTGTTGGTGACTCGAATGGGCAAACCATCATCGAAGACTCTAGGGCAAGATTTGACAATATTTATACTTCAAGTCCCCAATAGAGTCACCAATCTATTGGTTGTTTTCAATTCCCAACCTGATCTTAAGGAAAAAATACATAGCTATAGAATAGCCACTTTCTAATAACTGATCTACCTCGAGGGATTGTTGAATGAATAGGAAACAAGGGTTTTCAATCCCTCTTTCCTCTGCACTTTAGGCTCTATGAAACCAAGGAGGGTGTTCCTATATTTTGGGATCTTTCCTTTTTGGGGAAAACAGTGTTATATTCAAATGGATCAGGGTCCATGAAATACTTGTTCAATAACACTGCTCCAACAATAGATGTGTTCCTTTAAGATTTCTTAGAGAACATATGATAAGTAAAGAGATGGGCTAGATTCTTAAGCCTTAATCATTTTCTTTGCAGAGGAACACGTAAAAATAAAATTAACTCCTAACACCTATTGTTGGAAGGGAAAACGTGTTGATTTCTTTAAAATAATGATGAGGATAATTAATAGGATGTAAGCTCAGCATAGTATTCATGAATAGACCAGTGCCTATCCAAGGGCCATAGAGTCAAGAAAGTTACAAAAATGCTTAAAGAACTGTGATATAATAAAACTCAGTTTACTGTAAGATATAGTAATGCCTTACATTAAAACACTTTACTAATCTTGAAGTTTACCATACTTAGTTATCCCTATAAACCTATAATACATTCTATATCCTCTAGCAGCCAATTATTTCACTACTTGAGCGAATGCTACAAGAAAAATACACAACACAGGAAAGACTGTGATGATGAATAAACCTAATCCTTAATCAAATATATTCATAAATGTAAAACTATATACACGAAGTAGGAGACAGTATACTTCAGAGACTCAACAAAATTTGTAAAATAAATTGTTCAGTAAGTTATAACACAACCTTTGTAGCTCTATAAAGGTATCTTAAAACTCAGAATGAAAACTTGGAAATGGATGACTGATTTATTGCAGAAGACAAACTATTTACAATTCCTCCTTAACCAGATTGATCCCATATTTTAGACTAAGTCTAAAGACATGACCTCAAACCAATGAATTTTCATAAGCCCTGAATTCCCTTTTATAAAGATAAGGGAGCAGACAAGATTTAGGCTTAAGACAAAAGAAGTTACAAATTTTTAGTAACCAGAAGATGTAGTTGCGAGAAGAGGCCAATGTAAATGCTTCACAACTGTATGTCTTGCTACTTTTGTCTAAGACAAGAACCAAGCTTTTGATGATTGATGTATTATCGGATATCATTGGAGCCAAGCACTCCTTAAATGCCCTCAAAGTATTCAATGAGAGCATTCACTTCTCTACCTTCCCAAGCCACGCACCAAGAGATGAGAAAACATGCAAGGAACAACATCGAAAGGAAACCCAAGAGTTTTAAACCTCCTTCACTATTTCTAGGTTCTATTGCACGGGTATGATCCCGCCCTCCTAGTTGAGAAGTTTCATGCAACTTCAACCAAGCAAAAACTTGGGAAATCCACACCTTTGTAGCTCTATAAAGATATCTTAAAACTCAGAATGAAAACTTGAAAATGGACGACTAATTTATTGCAAAAGACAAACTATCTATAATTCCTCCTTAACCATATTGTTCCAATATTTCAGACTAAGTCTGAAGACATGACCTCGAACCAATGAATTTTCATAAGCCCTAAATTCCCTTCTATAAATATAAGGGAGCAGACAAGCTTTATGCTTAAGACAAAAGAAGTTAAAAATTTTCAGTAACCAAAAGATGTAGTTGCGAGAAGAGACCGGTGTAACCGCTTCACAACTGTATGTCCTGCTACTTTTGTCAGGGACAGGAACTAGGCTTTTGATGATTGATGCATTGTCGAATGCCGTTGGAGCCAAGCACTCCTCAAATTCCATCAAAGTATTAAATGAGAGCATTCACTTCTCTGCCTTTCCAAGTGGCGCACCAAGAGATGAGAAAATGTGCAAGGAACAACATTGAAAGGAAACCCAAGATTTCTGAACCTCCTTCACTATTTCTAGGTTCCATTGCATGGGTGTGATCCCACCCTCCTAGTTGAGAAGTTTCATGTAACTTCAACCAAGCAGAAACTTGGGGAATCCACACCTGGCTAGCTTCAAAAGAGCTGGAAACTAAGCCAACAGAATAGCCGCAACATCAACAATTCTCCTCTCATCGCTTATCTATATCATCCTAGTGCACAATCTTCCTAAACCTAGAGTTGATGCTCTGTTAGGAAAATTAGATGTAGGGGAGGGGTAGAGGAAGCTGAGAAGCTTCTCTACTCCAGAAGGGAAACTAAAACTCTCAAAAATAAGGAACTACTAGAGCTGGGAGATTCACCCTCAGGACCCACCATCAGATGAGATAACAGATCGGAGAAGAAATCACGGAGGTACAACGGATGCTCCTACTATCCTCAAATTTTCCCTGCACCACCTATTCCAAAGGAAGAAAACTCCAAGTCTCCTAATTCTGTAAGGACAAGTCAATAGGTATGAGAACAAGGAGGAAAATCTAATAAAATAGGAAAGCATATAGAACACACAGGAATAGGGGAGAGCCATACTGTCAGCACGTTTTAAATAGTATAAGGGCTATCACTAGCCCTTGTCTATTTATAGAAATTCCAGGATGTAAGCATACATACACAAATCTTTGGTCCAATTAATTCTAGTCATTTCAAAGCAGTCTAGTCATAAATGGAAATCTTGTGAAGATTACTATAAATGAACAGAAAAATTGGATCTCATAATTTTGCATAAATGCGAACATCACTTCTTGCACTGAATCATGCTAGGTCAGGTGTCTTGGTTTCCTTAATTTAGCACTATCATCATGTCAAATTTCATCACACAGCAGATGAAATGTCAATCCTCGTAGAAGCACAAATTTTCAAAGGTCAAGCCCACATAAGCCAAATCTTTCTATTAATAAATTCCTTCGTAGTGGTGGCAATGGAGACTCTGCACACACCTCAGCAGTTAATGCTTATAATGAAGCATCATCAAATTAGCACCAACTTATCTCCCTATCATACTTTTAAATTTTGGTCATTGATCACGATCCTAGCTAGCCTGATTTGAGTGGTGTTGATTTGGCCCTTTATAAAGTAGGGGAGTGATGCTTTCTTTTATCAATGACGACTTGCCACCTGGATAGCTCTCCTAACCATGATCCAAAGAAAATATCTCCTTTGCAGTATAGTTAAGACCGTATTCTGTAATTCCGCATGCAAGGGATATGGCCAGAGATATGGTCCTGGCAGAATGGCAGATGACCATTGGATCAGCTGTACGCAATCAGGACAACTCTCCAACAAGTGGCCACATAAATAGGACTATGACACGTCATGTTCTTGTTACTTAATACACTGGTCCCATCTTTTTAGAATGCCACATGCCAAGATTTTTGTGATTCCACAATCCAGTGAAGAATACTAATTTATAGCCTAGTAGAATGGTGGAGGAATGACAACTAGGATATCAGAACACGTCCCTCTCCAGCTAGTCCCTTTCTTGCATACACGGTAGCCACATGTCAAACTTCCACCTTTCCATAGACCTCAGAGAGATTCCATGGTGAACTATGGTAGAATGGCGGAAACACAAAGAAATCACTTTATATTGTTTAGGGCCCACCATCCTTCACTCCTCGATAGTCGCTGACCAGCTGTCATTCTTTCTACAATTCCGTAGGTGCCAACTCCATCAATATTTTATTGTTGGCGGAATGGTGGATACAAATACACTATCGCCATCTGTCAAAAAAGAGTTAGTAGAACTGTGCCTTGGCATCTATGTATTAAAATATCCTTTTCCTTCTAGGAAAAATGGGTCAATGGGTCGACTTCTTTTTCCCTTAAAATAATGTTTTTCTAGGTGCAGGCTAGAAAAGGTAAATTTTTAGCTAGGGGCCAGTCAAAAGACATTCAAGGAGACATAAGGAAGCCACTTAAACTCTGGGTAACAAGAGACAAGTGGTCACTGAAGAAATAGGACAAATGTTGCCTTTACATTCTAACTTTGGTATGGGGGTTTAGGGTTTAACGCCTCTTTTGGTATGCAAAGAACCCTAAGTTTGGAAATCCTTCAACCTGATGACATAAGCCTAAGGATAAAAATACTAGAGCTATGATAAATTTTATATGGTTCCATCAGTGGCTCTAGTTGGGGATGTCTATTCAACCTGAATAGGGCGAGATCAAAGAAAAACTTCTGAGGAGCAGACCAAACACATAATAGCCCCAAGCCATTATGCAAAGAAGAAGAAAAACCTGCCTCTATCAAACATTTTGTTCTCTAGTGACTTCATCAGGTCACTTCTAAAAATTTTACTGACATCTAATCTATTTCTGCCATAGACATTTGGATAGAGTTTTGGACAACTATTGCCTTCAAAATTTCCCTGTCTATTCTGAACCATAGACACTTGAAAAATATTGTCAAAAAGAGAGACGGCATCTGGTTCAATTATATCCAACCATTTGGAATAACTATTTTCCTTTGACTTCTGCCTTTTGCATATATCTAAAAAATAAAAGTAGTCATCATCTATTTCATAGTTGGTAGTGAAGGAATTTTCAGACGTTACTGAGTTAATGTCACACCTAAAACAATCATACTCATTTTCTTCTTCAAAGTCTGATATGATGACTTTATTTTCCAATTTTTTGGCTGGCCATTCCACCTGATGGTGAATATGGGACTGGGAATTATCTAGGTCTTGATCATTTAATAAAGTTTTTGTTCCCTTAGATACTTATGTATGTTGAACTAATATTAGTTCGTTAGCCTCCTAGGGATACTCTTCAAAAAGTGGATTATCTATGTATCCATAAGGCTCCATATCTTTTATTGATGACAAGCCCATAAGCTCCTCAAAGAGTGGGTCATCGCTTATATGCATTGTGTTTGCATACTCTTCAATATCACTATCCTGATAACCCGCATCATTAACTGACTCAGAGTTTCCACAACTCTAGCATGAGCATTCTGATAACTGCTCATCATATTCTGCATTATTGGTAAGGACCAATTCCTTCTGAAATTCAAACTCAAAAGAAACTGTTTCTCTAGGAGATGAGATCTTATCACTTGATACAAGATACACATCATCATAAATAGGGGACATATCCTCACAATTTGCTACATATTCACAAGATAGAGGAACCTCCACAATTATGCATCTAGGTATTAGTTATCTCATTAGTTGCCTTATAAGGTTCTAGAGATTTCCTTTTATTTTTGTAGTAAGGGGAAGAGAGAGCAACAGGACTGTATAGACTTTGAACTTTTCTATTTTGATCACAACCTCCATCCCATTTGGTACACTGAGTTATATGTGATGATTGACCCGACATGGGTTTATTTGAACTATCCTGTTTCCATCCCACTTAACAAATGGGGGAAAAGATGGATCCACTCTTCCTTTTATAACTATTTCCTACAATTTCACAATCGTTTATCATTGTATGTTTCAAATTATTTTCTATACTCATGGCCAAAGAATATGCTTACATCATAGTAGTAGGGTTCCTATCTCTTAGTCGATAACTATCCTTCTTATTGAATGCACCCAAATATATAATCAAACACATGTCCTCATTAGGTCTAATATTTCCAAGAATATCCCCTACTATTTTGGCAAATCTTAAATTAAAAGCTAGGATTGATTCCTTATCTTCTTTCTCAATTTGCATGAGCTTTTTAATCAATATACCGACATCTATTCTTTCCCCAAACTGTTCCATAAAAGCCAACTTTAAATCTTGCCATTAAAGAATAAACTAATTGGGTAAACATGTAAACCATTCTCTAACTTCTCCTTTAAAAGTTTGAACAAACAACTTTATGAAAACATCCTCATGATCTATTTCACAATCTCCCATTAAGTCACAAAATTCCTATAAATGGCTGCTAGCTGTTTTGGATCCGTCATTATTGAACTTTGTTATCTAATTCCTAACTTCATTAGGCACATGGTTTGGAAACCCACAAATATTACTGAAATCAATAGCCTTATACCTTTCCCTAACAAATTCACCTTGATAAAAGAAGTGTGATTGCTGAGTATACATCTTTAAATTTTTAGGGAAACTTTCTTGAAACTTTGTAAAATACATGAAAGGAACCTTTTTCCACTGGTAAAAACTTTGTTTTGATTTTATGAAAAATCAGGAACACCGAACTACATTACCAGACTTCTTCATAGAGTCACCACCTCGGCTTATAGAGGAATAGAACTTGAAAGCACACTACTCCCTTCTAAAATCAACTTCTAAATCTTGTTTCACAGTAGAGTCATGTAGAATATTCTGGGATATGAAACTTGATGTATTAGATTTTGTATCTACATCAACTGTAAATGAAAAAACATAGTAGAGTCACCATCCTTTTCTTGTAAGGAACATGATAATCTGACCTCTGACTCTTCAATATATAGGGGGATTTATTTAGCCAAGACCCTAGGATAAACACGACTTTTTCTTCATGTTCTAATAGAGTCACAAATATGTGGGTGGCTCGACTAGATGGAAACTTCTTGGTCTTTAGCTAAAATAATGTTGGCACTTGTAAGGGAACATATACTTCTAGGATAAGACACAACCCTTATTTTAGTTCCCCAGTAGAGTCGCCAATTTGTCAGTGACTCGAATGGGCAAACCATCACCAGAGACTCTAGGGCTAGATTTGACAATATTTATACTTCAAGTCCCCAGTAGATTCACCAATCTATTGGTTGTTTTCAATTCCCAACCTGATCTTAAGGAAAAAACACATATCTATAGAATAGCTACTTTCTAATAACTAATCTACCTCAAGGGATTGTCAAACGAATAGGAAACAAGGGTTTTCAATCCCTCTATCCTCTGCACTTTAGGCTCTATGAAACCAAGGAGGGTGTTCCTATATTTTGGGATCTTTCCCTTTTGTGGAAAACAGTGTTCTATTCAAATGGATCAGGGTCCATGAAATATTTGTTCAATAACACTACTCCAATAACAGATGTATTCCTTTAATATTTCTTAAAGAATGTATGATAAGTAATGAGATGGGCTAGATTCTTAAGCCTTAATCATTTTCTTTGCAGAGGAACACGTAAAATAAAATTAACTCCTAACACCTATTGTTGGAAGGGAAAACCTGTTGATTTCTTTTAAATAATGATGTGGATAATTAATAGGATGTAAGCTCAGCATAGTATTCGTGAACAGACCAGTGCCTATCCAAGGGCCAAAGAGTCAAGAAAGTTACAAAAATGCTTAAAGAACTGTGATATAATAAAACTCAGTTTATTGTAAAGATATAGTAATGCCTTACATTAAAACACTTTACTAATCTTGAAGTTTACCATACTTAGTTATCCCTATAAACCTATAATACATTCTATATCCTCTAGCAGCCAATTATTTCACTACTTGAGCAAATGCTACAAGAAAAATACACAACATAGGAAAGACTGTGATGATGAATAAACCTGATCCTTAATCAAATATATTCATAAATGTAAAAGTGTATACATGAAGTAGGAGATAGTATACTTCAGAGACTCAACAAAATTTGTAAAATAAATTGTTCAGTAAGTAATAACATAGCCTTTGTAGCTCTATAAAGGTATCTTAAAACTCAGAATGAAAACTTGGAAATGGATGACTGATTTATTGCAGAAGACAAACTATTTACAATTCCTCCTTAACTAGATTGATCCCATATTTTAGACTAAGTCTAAAGACATGACCTTGAACCAATGAATTTTCAAAAGCCTTAAATTCCCTTTTATAAAGATAAGGGAGCAGACAAGATTTAGACTTAAGACAAAAGAAGTTACAAATTTTTAGTAACCAGAAGATGTAGTTGCGAGAAGAGGCCAGTGTAACCGGTTCACAACTGTATGTCTTGCTACTTTTGTCTAAGACAGGAACCAAGCTTTTGATGATTGATGCATTGTCGGATGTTGTTGGAGCCAAGCACTCCTCAAATTCCCTCAAAGTATTCAATGCGAGCATTCACTTCTCTACCTTCCCAAGCCACACACCAAGAGATGAGAAAACATGCAAGGAACAACATCGAAAGGAAACCCAAGATTTTTAAACCTCCTTCACTATTTCTGGGTTCTATTGCATGGGTGTGATCCCGCCCTCCTAGTTGAGAAGTTTCATGCAACTTCAACTGAGCAAAAACTTGGGGAATCCACACCTAGCTAGCTTCAAAAGTGCTGGAATCCAAGCCAAGAGAATAGCAGCAACAACAACAATTCTCCTCTCAACCCTTATCTATATCATCCTGGTGCGCAATCTCCCTATACCTAGAGTTGATGCTCTGTTCAGAAAATTAGATGTAGAGGAGGGGTCAAGGAAGCTGAGAAACTTTTCTACTCCAGAAGGGAATCTACCAACTCTCAAAAATAAGGAGCCACTGGACCTAGGAGATTCACCCTCAAGACCCACCGTCAGATGAGATAAGAGACCAGAGAAGAAATCACAGAGGTACAATGGATGCTACTACTATCCTCAAATTTTCCCTACACCACCTATTCCAAAGGAAGAAAACTCCAAGTCTCCTAATTCTGTAAGGACAAGTCAATAGCCATGAGAACAAGGAGAAAATCTGATAGAACAGGGGACCAAATAGAACACACAGGAATAGGGGAGAGCCATACTGTCAGCATGTTTTAAATAGTATAAGGGGTATCACCAGCACTTATCTATTTATAGAAATTCTAGGATGTAAGCATACATCTGCACATCTTTGGTCCAATTAATTCCAGTCATTTCAAAGTAGTCCAGTCATAAATGTAAATCTTGTGAAGATTACTATAAATGAACAGAAAGATTGGATCTCATAATTCCACATAATTGAGAACATCACTTCTTGCACTTGCATTAAATCATGCCAGGTCAGGTGTCTTGGTTTCCTCAATTTAAAACTGTCATCATGTCAAATTTCATCTCACATTAGATGAAATATCAATCTTTGTAGAAGTACGGATTTCTAAAGGTTGAACCTGCAAAAGCCAAATCTTTCTATTAATAAATTCCTTCGTAGTGGCGGCGATGGAGACTCTGCACATGCCTGAGCAGTTAATGCTTACAATGAAGGATCATCAGATCAGTGCCAACTTATCTCCCTGTCATACTTTTAAATTTTGGCCGTTGATCACGATCCTAGTTGGCTTGATTTGAGCGGCGCTGATTTGGCCCTTTGTAAAGTAGGAGAGTGATGCTTGCTTTTCCCAATGACAACTTGCCACCTAGATAGCTCTCCCAACCACAATCTTGAGAAAATATCTCCTTTGCAGTATAGTTAAGACTGTATTCTGCAATTCCATATGGAAGGGATATGGCCAGAGATATGGTCCTAGTGGAATGGTGGATGACCATTGGATCAACTGCACACAATCAGGACAACTCTCCAACAAGTGGCCACATCCATAGGACTATGACATGTCATGTTGTTACGTAATGCACCAGTCCCATCTTTTTAGAATGCCACATGTCAAGATTTCTGCCATTCCATAATTTGGCGAAGCATACTAATTTATAGCCCAGTGGAATGGCAGAGGAACGACAACTAGAATATCAGAATATGCCCCTCTCTAGCTAGACCCTTTCTTTATACATGGTAGCCACATGTCAAACTTTGGCCTTTCCGTAGCCCTCAGAGAGACTCCATGGTGAAGTATGATGGAATGGGAAAAATAGAAAGAAATCACTTTATATTGTTTGGGGCCCACCATCCTTCACTCCTTGATAGTCGTTGACTAGCTATCATTCTTTCCGTAATTCCATAAGCACCAACTCCGTCAATACTTTATTGATGGTGGAATGGCGGATACAAATCCACTATCGCCATCTATCAAAAAAGAGTTAGTAGGACTAAGCCTTGGCATCTATGTATTAAAATATCCTTTTCCTTCTAGGAAAAAGGGGGGCACCGGGTCGACTTCTTTTTCCCTTAAAATAATGTTTTTCTAGGCACAGGCTAGAAAAAGTAAATTTTCAGCGAGGGGCCGGTCAAAAGACGTTCAAGGTGACATAAGGAAGCCACTTAAACTCTGGGTAATAGGAGACAAGCGGTCACTAAAGAAATAGGATGAATGTGGCCTTTACATTCTAGCTTTGGCATGAGGGTTTAGAGTTTAACACCTCTTTTGGTATGCAAAGAACCCTAAGTCTGGAAATCCTTCAACCTAATGACATAAGCCTAAGGATAAAAATACTAGAACTATGAAAAATATTATATGGTTCCATCAAGATCCATAGGATGAGGGCCATTCCCTGCACATTATTTCAATAATTACACTTCTCGTACATGGGACTAACACACATCATCAAATGAGATCTTGATCCTTTCAGCCTTTATAGAGTTGAACAAGTCAAAAAGAAGGGAAAGTCCATGGAAACCACTAGTGACCCAGAAATCAACACTTTTGAAAAAGGAGGGACATCAAAATAATTGCAAACATAAACAAAACCTCAAAATGTATAGGGAAGGGGGAAACAGGAGAATTCCCCCTTGATCCCAACTCAACAAATTCTTACGATCCATTTAACTTAGTGGCAATTCCAGTCGAACCAAACATAAACATTCATATGATTGAAATCATGACTAAAGAAGAAGAACCAGAATCCACACAGAAACCAGGTGATGCAGAGCGCACAAAGAAAATACTTCAAAATAGAGGTGAATACCCATCAAAACCCACAGTTTAGACATTCTACACTGTCGGCGAGACATCATATCATCGGCGAGCTTAAAAACTATTGTGCCGACATACCGATCACCTCGATGACCCTTCGAACCATCCTTAGTCGGCAAGACTTACTTCGTCGATGGGATCTTTTACTCTCTTTTCGATGCACCGATGGGCTTCAACTTAGTATATGCTTGGCTTGACTTGTTATTACCGGTGGACTAAAGTTTCTTTACCCTGATTACACCGTTACGACCGGTCACCGTTTGTATCCGATGAAAGATACATTCTCAACATACTTTTGTGATATGCATTCGCAATGTACATTCGGTGAAATGATATGAAACTTACGCTGATGCATCGATGAACTAACCCGTCGGTAACACTTCTCTCTTATCACCCTGATATGCCATGATCGGTAAGATCACCACTGTCGGCTCAACATCACATTATCTACCTGATGGTGTTGTCACTCTGATATAACTCACAAACATCGAACAACTTATACAGAAAAAATAAAAACTCAACAGAACAAAAAATGATCTACTCCTAAGGAAGTCAGTCCACTGATTTCAAAGAAATCTCAACCAGTGGAATGCTTCCAATCTACATCTCTGCAATTAAACCAAAACATAACTTTTTATTCCTTCTTCTTAGAAAATATACATACAACAATCTTCTCTACCTCTGTGTCCCTTCTTCTTCTCTCCCTCTCTGTCTATATCTATTAACGAAAACAGACTAACTATATAGACTCATGTCGGTAGTTACATAAGTTGGAAGGTGAATTGCCCTACAACCACTTCTGCCATTCAGTTGCACCCATTCAGTTTGGTTACAATCTTTCATGACACGTATACAGACCCAGTGTTGTGCCGTTACTCAGCCAAGTATGATTCAATATGGCACTAAGGCCTTACAAACATGACACTCTGGACAGGACAAAATATGCATGGAATCCTCTTGATTCTTAGGTCTCAAGGTGCTCCTGCACCACCAGGAGAGTCAACACCAACTCGAATTGCCCTTCAAAATTTCAAAACAAACATGGGAACTCAACAAGAACAAAAAATTATAAAGCTAGGGGGCAAATCATCAAACAATGAAACATGTGAGTACATGAAACTCCTCAATGAATACAAAGACATTTTTACACCAAGTCTTCAAGTCTCCTTGCAAAGACTTTCAAGCGAAGTTTAGACCAAATTGGATAGGTCCACACATACTTAAGGAAGATGTCAAAAATGGTGCTACCTCTTGTGCATTATGGAAGATGAAGAGTTCAACATCTCAAAATGTTGTAAACACCTCTAAAAATACCAAAAAAATCATAAAACATAAAAACAAAAACAAAATTATAAAAAAATCAAAATGTCAAAAACAATTTATTTCTTGCATTTCAGCATTACTCTATTCATCTTGCATTACAGTGAGTGACTTACTCTTATATTATTTTCATTTCAGTAAGGATTCTAAGGTTGCCTAGATATACGTCATCCTTTCAGACCTAGAGATTCCCCATTTTTCACAATCGTCATTATCCCTTGTTTTCATTCCCAGTGATTCTAAACAAAGCCTAGCTCTTAGCTTTACACTGATCCTAGTCTTAATGAGTCAAGATGTTAGTTCTAAACAAAGTCAGTATTCAAACCTATAGTGCTCAAAGGAATTAGCTTGCAAGTAGACCTTCCCAATTCTTCCCTAGTAGTAAAGAAGTCCAAACATATTACAAAACTTTAGGTGGCACTCAGTCCCTTATATTTCCTGGCCAAAAACATCAGGAGGATCAAAACTCTGAAGGAAGCAATCTAAAATCTAAGTGAATTAAAAATGAGTGATCAAAATAAGGGTATTGAGAGTTCAAGCTATTGCATATCAAAAGTTTCAAAAACATTCATTTCTTGAGAAGTCAAAATCCAAAAAATGAGAAAATCAAGTGAGGCATTCTGAAAAATATAAAAAAAAGGTGAAAAAGAAAAAAAAGAGATACCAAAAAAGAGTGAAAGAGAGAAGATTCATGAATGTCCGTACTCTGGGGTGGAGATCAATCTAAGCTTGAAGCCTCAAGGGTGACATTCTAATAGAGAAAGTAAAAAGAAAGGTACAAAGCACGCGTACACACTAGCTGAGCAAAACTGAGAGTCTAGTAATTTCTAGGATCATCTTCTACCTAGGGACCCTTGTTCTTTCCTATTTATCCTTTACCCCAGGTCTACCTTGCTTACCATCTATGATCTAAGTCTAGCAAACACCAATAAAATTTGTTACTTGTCTAAAGTTGAAATCTTGTCAGATTGTCTTATCTAGATAAGGATCAATGTTTAGCCTTTAGCAAAGCCCAAATTTAGAAGCACTCCATTTCATTCCCACTCCCCACTTGAGTTTTAAAATCCTATCTCACAACCTTGAATAGGTCTCCTATATTCGGACAACTTGCAATCCCCTAGATTCAAAATCGTATTAAAGAGCAGTCATATTGTTTGTTCCACATTACATTCATATCAAAATCAGAAAAAGAGTCTCAAAGCAATAAAGTCATTGTCATAACTCATGACATTCGGTAGAAGTAAATGTTTCATTTTAGCATTTCCTGTGTTCTCTCATCTACATATCGTCACCTGCATTCATATGTATATGCTCAAAAAGACAAAAAAAATGCATCATCCATATGTGATCATCTTAGGTATGCATTCTCATAAGAAAAATAAAAAGCTTTATCTAACCATATGTACAAAAGGGAAAGTGAAGTACAAGATGTCAACTAAAGCTATGTATGGATCTCATCAAATCAGGTCTTGTAACAATAAAGTGTAAAACAATGTTTGAGCACAAGTCACTCCTCCAACATGTCAAAAGAACAAAAGTGTGCACTCAAGTATGCAAGTCTCCCCATGCAAGGGGGCAAGGGTAGATATCCCTTCAATAAATGTAGGTCTTCCAAAGACCTCAAGGAGTGTCAAATCAAACCTTTGCAAAATCTTCACAAAAACCATAAAAATTAGAAAAATCGAAAAAACCTACAAAAACCATAAAACATCAAAAATCCCTAAAAATTAAATATGTTCTTCAAAAATCTAAAATAATAAGGAGAATCTATTCTCCCCCTCTCTAGCTTAGCATGTTTTCTTTTTCTTTTATGCATCCTTTTGTGCGTCATTTTGCGTGCATACATTCCTTCAGGTCTCACTGACAAAGACAAACAACTAGTCAAACTCAAACAATCCATGGTAAGTTCATCATTTTAGTTTTCATTATTCATTTTTGATGTATTCAATTGTCACGCTAATACTAGTTATTGCAGGTACAATTGTGAGAAAATTGACAACAGGTAAGGCCTTGTTCAGGAACCACACCTACCTTTCATGTAGACTACCATCCCCGAGGGGTCAAATATGTAAGCACAAAAATCACGCACAGCCTCTACAAGGACCCCTATGATGATTTTAATCCTTGTCACGTACATGTAAGCGTGAAATAATGTCCTCTAAGTAGCAAACCTCTTGATGATGTGTCTTCTTTTTTGTCTTGTGTTGTTCCCTCTTTGTCATTTTCTATCTCTGTGTTTCGACACTTTTTCAACACTTTTGCAACACTTGTTGATTTGTGTTTTATGAGATTTTGACCCTATTCATAAGCCTAGTGAGCATCTTGTAGGTGAGTTTTCACCTTTCCCCTATGTTTTTCATCCTCTCCACCCCCTAGAAGCCTTCTAGAGGTCCCCCCTATCCATCTCCAACTTTCAGTTTTTAGTTTCACTCAACCAATCCAAATCTCCCCCTATTATTTCCAGATCTCCCCCGAGAGATCCTGCGGTGCAAGTGGAGATTTGGATTCTTGCACATGATTGACCTATTTCCAAAGCCAAAACACCTCCTTTTTCTCTTCTCTACCATCTCCCATCATGTTGTTCCTCCAAAAACCCTTTTTTTCCCGGATCTCCCTCGGGCAACCTAGGGTCGCCCCCCGGGTGACCCTATTGGCAAAAGGGGCGACCCTGTCATGTTTCCAGCTGTGCAAAAACTTGAGTTTCTCACTCAAAAAAGCTGTATTTTCACCTTTTTTTCTTCCAGTTCATATGATTTTTTATGCCTAATATGGAGTTAACTATTTCATGCACCCACACATGCATAATTAATTCCATTTGATCTAAAATTAACAACTCAATCAATCTCATGCATTCTTCTAACTCCAATCATTCTTCAATGATAAGCTATTATTGATTTATCACTCCCTAATTAACTGAGTTCACTGGGTAATCAATCTAGTTCACTCCCTAATCAATCCTTGTTAACTCTTCAATCAATTGAGTTAACTTCTCAATCAATTCCACCCTTCATGACCTCTTCCAACCTATAAATACCCCTCACCTCTTCATTATTTTCTAAGTTGAGCAAGTTGGAGAATACCCTTCTCATCTTCACAAGATTTTTCAAGCTTCTTCACAGGCCCTTCATTTCTTTCTTTAGTTTTCCAAAGATTCAAATCTTTCATTGTTACATAGCTTCAAATCTCTTCCACGGAGGCAAATTCATTGTGCACATAGCTCTTGCCTTTTTTCGCTCTCCAAATCAGCATTCTAATGCTCTCACAGGACAAAGGTGCTTTTTATTTTATTCATTGTTCAATCAAGCATCGTTACACTACTTCAATCAATGCCATTGTACTCATCAAAAGCTCTCATTGAGCTCGTTCAAGCTTCAACAAGCTTCTTTTGCTTCTTTGTGTCATCTTGTCGTCAAGAGGTCTTCCCACTGCTTCAAGGGGATTCGAGGTTGCCAACATCAAGGATTTCTGAGGGTATTGGAGTCACATAAATCTTCATTCTTTCAAGTTCTTCTATTGCTTTATTCAATTGATAGTAATTAGAAAATCAAAATTGCTCTTGGGAATAGTAATTCATTATTTTTTCCTTGATAGATCTAGCATATTAGAGATAGTTTGCATTCTTAGATTAGATTTGTTTACTTGCAATTTTCCTTTTCTAGATTAGTTGTTTCAAAATACTCAAAAACCCAAAACATAGACTAAAAGTGCATTAGGAAAAGTCATATTAGCTTGCATTTCATATTTCAATTATTAGAATAGAAAAAGCATCTTTATTTCCATAAAACACTAAAAAAGCACAAAAACAAGTTTGCATTTCATTTAGCTTTGCATGCATATAGAAACCCTAGAAAAGATAGATAACTTACAAACCCTTGATACCATCACGAGGTAAAACATGATTAATGATTCAATAAAACCCTTGATCACATCACAAGGTAAACACAAGTCAAAGCATAATGAAACCCTAGGTCAACTAAACCCTAGGTCAAAACCCTAAGTCTAGTTAAGGTTGGTCATTACACATTTATCTCTATCTTGGCTCACGAATGTGCCTAGGAGTAAGAGGTGAGTGGGTGAGGGCTATCCACAATGAGATTGAGGAACTCAATCCTTGACAACAGTAGGAGATATTTACTTTACCACAACAAGATCCATTTGTCCTCTTATTAATAGAAGAACATAGATAACTTCAAATACAATGAGAACTCATTCAACGAATTAAAAGACAAGAGGACATAAACAAAAGTAACCGCTTACCCACACAAAGGTGGAATAGAAGAAACCCTAACAGGAGGAGAGAAACTAGTGATCCTTCAGGTCATAGGGTTATCTCTACAATAACTTCTATCAAATAAAACATTCAACTTAACACACAACAACAAAGGCCACAGAACTTGTTGACCCCTCTCTGCGAAGTCCATCTCTCCAACGAG
This sequence comes from Cunninghamia lanceolata, assembly GCA_027924645.1. Taxonomy (NCBI): domain Eukaryota; kingdom Viridiplantae; phylum Streptophyta; class Pinopsida; order Cupressales; family Cupressaceae; genus Cunninghamia; species Cunninghamia lanceolata. The sequence goes on along the minus strand of BSBN01000925.1, from coordinate 2,903,455 downwards.
CTAGACCCCCATCATGTCTCACCTCCTCTCGACTGGCTACTTCCATGAGAGTGAGAGTGACGTAGCGGATTTCCCTGTGGCAATGAGGGAAGGGTCTATAGTTTTTGAATCCCTTGGGAGGGAAGGCATTCTGGAAGATGTTGTGGTGAACAGATCGCCAACCTAAGGAAGTCTACTTGTTTTTGTCAATAGAGCACAGATTGTGTGGCATTTGCAACCCTATAGTCGAATCATTGAATTAAGGTAGTTGCATCAGATCCTAGGAATATATGCTGCCAAGGAGGATGCCTACTATGGCCAATGTTTCTAGAAGAATAGAAGAAATGATAGAGATGATGAGAACAATGAAAGTTAGATTGGATGTTGTAGAAGAGGATAGAAGAAGAGGACTAAACCCTAGACATGAGGATGAAAGTGATGATGAAGATTTTCAATCAGTTAACTAAAATTAAGATACCCTAGAAGAAGAATCAGACTAGGTAAAGATGTTGAAAGCTATTTCTAAGATTGGTAAGAGACCTAGAATGGAAATATCAAACTATACCATAAATTTAAACCTTGAAGAATTGATTTATTGGATAAATGAGGAATACTTTCAATATGAGGAAATAGAAGATCCGAAGAGAGTGAGATTTACAAAAACTAAGTTGAAAGGACATGGTGCTATTTGGTGGAAAGAAGTTCAACTAAATAGAAACATAAGTGGAAAAGAGAAAATCATAAAATGGTATAGGATGGTGACAAAATTGAAGAATCAATTCATACCTGCTGATTATGAGTTGGAATTGTTGAAGAGATTGCAAAACCTTAGGCAAAAAGAGAAATATGTGAAGGAGTACACTGAAGAATTTCATAAGGATGATTATAAGAACTGGACGCAGTGAAGCAAGCAAGGAGAAAGTGGCATGTTACATAAATGGATTGAGGATAAACATTCAAAAAGAACTAAGTTTGGTGAGGATGACAACTATAGAAGAAGCATATCAATTTGCACTAAAAGTTGAAGATAAGTTGAATAAAAGACATGAGCAAAGACAAAGAGGTAGAGGAGGAAAATTTTAGAGAAGTAGAACACATTCCGGAGAAGGAAGACCATATGTGGAGTAAAACAAGGAGATTAGCCCATATTAGAAAGAAGAAATAGATAATTTAATTCATACCACAAAGGGAGATATGATAGAAATTTCTACCGCAGTAGAAAAGGAAGTCATAATTCTTACTGCAATGAAGGATATTGGAGAGATGAAAGAGGATTTGACAAGAGATCATTCAAGGGAACCTATTTCAAGTGTGAAGGTGAAGGATATCGAGCATTTGAATGTCATCAAGGGAGTACAAGCAAGAGGACAAAGAACAATACAAGGGCAGCCTATCCAGAGAAAGAACCTATTGGATCACTTAGTTTAGTGGGAAAGCTGGAGAAAGGAGAGTCATTAGTCATGAGGAGAGCTTTATTTCAAGAAGAAACAACTAAGGAACCACCGCAAAAGGAAAAGTTTGTTCCAGACAAGATGTAAATCAGGAGGTAAATGTTGCAAGGTTATCATTGATAGTGGTAGTACAGACAATTTGGTTTCAGAAGAGATGGTGATGAAGCTGAATTTGAAGAGATTGAAACATCTGAAGCCCTACAAGATAGTGTTGATTCACGATGAGCACAAGGTACTAGTAAGTGAACAATGTTTGGTGAAATTTCATATAGGATCTTATGTTGATGAGGTATTGTGTGATATTATGTCGATGGATGTATGTCATATATTGTTGGGAAGACCATGGCAGTATGATCAAAAGGCAAAACATAATGGAAAGAAGAATACATATACTAGATAACATCAAATGGGAAGAAACATATCTTCATAGGTCTTTGGAGGAAGAGCCTAAAAGTGAAGGATGTGGAAATGATAGAATCTATTTGGTAGATAGAAGAATTTTTTTGGATGGATTGAGACATGAGAAAATGTGTTTTGTATTGATTCAAAAGAAGTGTGATACCCTAAGTGCAGAAACCACCACCATAAAATAAGAACCACCGCCAGAGGAGATAACTGAATTGTTGACAGAATACCAAGATATTATTTTAGAGAATGTACCTGAAGGATTGCCACTAATCCAGAGTATTATTCAAATATGGACCTTATACTTGGAGTTAGTTTACCAAACAAAGAAGCACACTGGATGACACCAGCAGAAAATGCGGAGCTGAATAGACAAATATAGGAGATGCTAAGGAAAGGATTGATCAAAGAAAGTTTAAGCCCATGTGTGGTACCTACACTACTAGCACCAAAGACAGATGGGGAATGTTTACAAACTCTAGAACAATCAATAAGATCACTGTCAAGTATAGATTTCCATTGTCAAGGATGGATGACATCATAGATTGTGAGTGGAGAAAAATATTTCACAAAGATTGACCTAAAGAGTGGATACCATCAGATCAGGATCAAGGAAGGAGATGAGTGGAAGCCTACATTCAAGACAAATGAAGCATTGTATGAGTGGTTAGTGATGCCTTTTGGATTAACTAAGGGTGTGTGCAAGAAGTTGTGTCCACTTATTGGCCAAAAAGTGAAAGTGTTTTCCCTGATTTTCAGAATTTGTCACATTTGACCTAAAAATTTGAAGCACTTAACGGTGGAATCTTGGAAAAATTCACTAAATATGAAATGTAGTACTCGGAGTCTAGTTTCCAAATATGTAATTTTTTTCAATACCCAGATGATAGAAAGTGATTTTGAATAGGTGTTTCTAAAAACCACTGTTTAAAAGTCACTTTTTTTTTACTATACCATGTACGTGTACGTCATCCATATTTTGACCTAAATAATCATATTTTTCAAAATACTTTTGGGAAAATATTTGTAACTCACTGAAGCACGTTTTCCATATTTTTTTGTAATTTTTTATTGAATATTTTTTTTATTAATTTTTAATTGGCCATTTTTGGTCTTTTAAAAAATCATCGTGTACGTCACACATAAGATGACCTAAACTTAACATTTTTTGAAATTTTTTTTTTAAATCGAAAAGAATTGTCTAAAGTACGTTTTCCTACAATTTTTTTTACAAAAAAATATGTCAATAAAAAGTTATTAAAATACTAAAAAACCCTAATAATTCAAGTTTATGGACCTATTTCATCAGAAATTGATTTAAAAATAGAAAAATTAATCCAATTGTAAAAAAAATTACATATTTGGAATCTACACTGTCTCATCTATAATGGGTTTTAATTTCGTCAAAATATTCTGCAAAATAGACCTTCAGATATATGCCCAAAGTCATATTTTGTTGTGACATTGACAGGACCTTCAAGTTGCAGGTCAAACCTGGTCCAGAGGTCAGGTTCGGGTCCCCAAAGCATTTCCCGAACTGGGTTACAAAGCAAAACCCGAGCTTAAAATTCAAATTTTAAATAACGGGATCCCGTTTTAAAATGGGATGTCGTTTCATAAAAGGTTAATATTTTAACCTTTATGAAACGGGATCCCGTTTCATAAAGGTTAAAATATTAACCTTTTATGGAACTCAAAACGGGATCCTGTTTCTTTAAAATGGGATCCTATTTCTTTAAAACGGGATCCCGCTTTTGGCTCGGGAACCCGAAGCAAAATGGGATCTGTTTCATAAAAAGCGGGATCCCATTTTGGTTAACCCGATTTTGGATTTTTTTCTAACTCCGAAACTTCCACCTTAAGTGGACACAACTTCTTGCATTTACCCCTAATGCACCAAGTACTTTCATGAGATTGATGAATGAGGTTTTGAAGAAATTCTTGAGTAAGTTTGTTATTGTCTATTTGGAAGATATTTTGATTTTCAGTAGAACAAGAGAAAAGCATTTATGGCATATTAGACAAGTATTTTAGAGGTTGAGAGAAGAAAAATTGTTGATAAACATCAAGAAGTGTAGTTTCATGGAGGAATTGGTATATTTGGGATTTGTGATTTTTTTAGAAGGATTGAAGATGGACCCTGAGAAAGTCAAAGCAATTGTTGAATGGCCAACACCTATGAACATTGGAGAGGTAAGATCATTTCATGGACTAGCAAGTTTCTACTGGAAGTTCATCAAAAAAATTAGTACTATATGTACACCAATGACAGAGACAATGAGAGGTGACCAGAAGAATTTTAATTAGACATCAGGAGCACAAAAGAGCTTTGAATTGTTGAAGCAAAAGGTGACAGAGCAACCAATGTTAGCATTACCAGATTTTGACAAAGTATTTCAAGTAGATTGTGATGCCAGTGGAAATGCAATAGGAGTAGTGCTAAGTCAAGAAGGAAGACCAGTAGCATATTTTAGTGAGAGGTTGAATGATGCAAGGAGGAGATATTCAGTTTATGATCAAGAGGCCTATGCCATAATTCAAGCCTTGAAAAAGTGGAGACATTACTTGTTGGCAAAAGAATTTGTGTTGTACACTAACCATCAAGATTTATAGTATTTGAACAGTCAGGGTAAGTTGAATCAAAGACACATGAGATGGGTAGAGTTAATGCAAAGTTATACATTTGTATTGAAGCATTGAAGTGGAAAGTCAAACAAAGTTCCAAATGCATTGAGTAGAAGAACAAACTTGTTGACAGAGACGAGGGTAGAAGTACTAGGTTTTGAAGAAATTAAGCATATGTATGAAGAGGATCTTGATTTTGTGGAAGCCTGGAAAGTGCATAAGGAACCTGTTGTGATATATAGAAGCAAGTGGTTAGATTATTTCATTCAGGAGGATATGATGTTCAAAGTAAATTAATTGTGTATACTTAGAAGTTCAATGAGGGATAATTTGATCAAGGAGAAGCATACTGGAGGATTAGCAAGACATTTTGGTATTGACAAGATAGTAGCTTTGGTAAGTGAACATTACTTTTGTCCTTATATAAATAAGGGTGTAAGGAAATTTGTTCAGAGTTGTAGAGTTTGTCAAGTTGCAAAAGGGAGTAGTGAGAATACTAGATTATACAAACCTTTGATAGTACTAGAGAGACCTTGGGAAGATATAAGTATGGATTTCATATTAGGATTACCAAGAACACAGAGAGGACATGATTCTATATTTGTAGTAGTGGATAGATATTCAAAGATGGTGCATTTAATTCCTTGTAAGAAGACAAATGATGTTGTATATGTTGCTGACCTATTTTCAAGGAGATTGTGAGATTGCATGGATTACCTGGAAGAGTATAGTGTCAGATAGGGATACAAGATTCATTGGATATTTTTGGAGGACATTGTGGAAGAAGATGAAGACAAACCTAAAGTGCAGTTCAACATTTCACCCACAAACAGATGGACAAACAAAAGTGGTAAATAGGAGTTTGGGTAACTTATTGAGATGCTTAGTAGGAGATAAGTCAAGAAATTGGGATATAATTCTACCGCAAGCAAATTTTGCATACAATAACTCAATGAGCCAAAGTATGGGGAAGACACCATTTGAAATTGTGACTAGAGTACAACCTAGAGGAGTTATGGAGTTGAGAGACATCAGTATGGACAACAAGAGGAGTGTAGAAGTAGAAGAATTTGCAAGATACATGGAAATAATATACAATCAAGTTATGAAGCATTTGGAACAGATGAATAGTAAGTATAAAGAATAAGCAGATGAGAAGAGGAGACATAAGGAAATTTTTTGGGGGGATGAAGTGATGGTATATCTCAGAAAGGAAAGATTTCCAGTAGGGACATACAATAAGCTAAAAATGAGGAAATTTGGACCATGTAAGATTCTTAAGAAGTTTGATTTAGAAAATGCATATGAAGTGGAGTTACCAGAAGCATTGGATATATCACCTATATTCAATATTGTAGATCTATATCAGTATCATGAGGGAGAATCAAGTGACAACATTGAAATGGATTGAAGGACTAGTTACCACAACAACAACCAGAGTAGATAGAGTAGATTTTGGATAGCAAAATTGGATGCAATACCAAAGGCAAGCAGTACAAAGAATACTTGGTTATGTGGAAAGTAGGACCAGAAGAAGATTCATCATGGATTTCTCAGGTTGAGGTAGACCGTCTTGGTTTTACTCTAGCCCCAGCAAAGTGAGGAACTCACTTTTCAAACAAACTCGGGTGTCTGATGTAGGAGCATCCCAGGTTGAAGATCAATCTTGCATCAGCGAAAAAATATTTTCTTTCTTTCTTTCTTGCATTTCAGTTGCAGTTCCAAAACTTTCTACCTCATTCTACTGCATCTTCATTTCAGAGCTTGCAGAACAAGATTTAACTTCTATGCTATGTCAGCTATATCATATTGAGATTTCATGAGTTGTTTGTGGAAAGATATCACTATCAAAAGATCACCAGCTTTCACAAAATAGAGCATTCATCAATTAGCTTAAGCAAACAAGGTTTGCGAAGCATTCTCATGACTTGTGGAGCCAAATGGAACATCACACAAGGCAATTTGGGACTAGATAGAACTTCCTTGAGATCTGCATCATGTTTCATTCATTTGTCAAGAACTACCATGAGTTGTAGACTGACCTACACATTTCATCGTGTATTGGAGTTTGAGATCTCTTAGGGCCAATGCAGAGGATTCTTTGAGCTAGAAGATGATATATAAGCATTTCTTAGATGTACTAGGAAGTTAGTTAGTTAGTTAGAAATCTCTAGTGATAGAATAGAAGGATATTTATTTTCCAGAGGCACTTCAATGCCATATCATTCATGTATGTTGTAACACGGAAAGCAGGCCTATGAGCCCATAATTGTAGCCCGCATGTTGCCAGCATATAAGCGTTGTAATTGCCTGATATATTGAGCATATAAATCTTCCATTAAATTCTATTCTTGTGTTTTTTCTATGTTGTTTCCATCGTGTTACTCTAGTTGCATGGTTGGATAGTCCATTCTCTGGACCCTCCATCCATGACTATACCAATGTTTCATTTCCTGTTTTTCTATTAGCTCTTCAAAATAATTTTTATATCTCTATTTATTCATGATTTTCTATTTATTTTTATAGTTTTCATTAGTTAATTTTCTAGTAGATAACAGAATCAGACCTAGTAGAGTTGACCTACTCTTCCCAACTAGATAGAGGCAAATTACCCTTCTTGGAGGCTAACTAGGTCCTAAATGTAATTGATTATAATTATATGCTAGTTAGAATAACTTAGTTGTTTGAATTTTTATCATCTACATTTTTGGTGAACCTGAACTGTGTTCACTAGCATATCCTTGCTTCTCCTTTTTATACTTGTTTAGTAAAAAGTAGTATTTAGCAATGTCAAATCTCTTTCATCAAACATTTACCACATTTGATGAACCATTTAGTAGCAAAGATTTTGATATGCTTGACGAAGCCCTCGATGACTTCGTCCATGACAAATCTTCCTCTTTTAAACAAAAACAACTTTCTTCTCCAAACATGATTCACATAATTTACATTTCTATTTCTATTCAAGAACTCATGAAACCAAATATTGTAGTTCATCTTCGATGTAAAACATAAACAACTTCTAAACTGGTAATGATTGTTTAGGGTGCTTCAAACACATCTTGAATTGATGATTATATTTCACAAGTTACTAAATATATCAAACTAAATTTGTCAGGGTCTCCTCATTATCATGTGGTAGCCCACACATATAATACTAGACAAAACAAACAACCTAATCCCATCCCCGTCTCCCTTCCTACTTCTTCTCCTTTGTTACCACCAGCTCCCCATTTGACTCAAAATCCCTTCAGAGAGTATGATCTTATAGAGCATCTTTGAACTACTCCTGCTAAGATCTCTCTTTGGGAACTTTTTCAGACCTCTCCTCAGTATGATAGTATGCTCTAGGAAGCCCTGTAGAGGATCCATGTTGCATCTTCTACTAGGCCAAATGATGTATCTTATTTACTTGATTGCATTTATATGAGCACTGCCGACATTGTGTTTCAACAATTTGAACTACCTTCCTTAGAGGTACAAAGGCAGAATGATCCTCTACTTATCATTGTTGGAATAACAATTTTGGTGTAAAATGTACCCTTATTGATAATGGTTCCGGTCTTAATGTTTGTGGTATGATATGTCTTGGTCTCTCATAATACTCTTAATATTCATGGTTTTGAGGGAATCAACAAGGGCTCATATTTAAATTTGAATTTTGAAAGTTTAATTTGGAACAAACTTGGTGAGTTATGTGTCCTTTACTCAACCTAGGGAAAGGAATGAATAAATTAAGAATCACAATTGATTACTAAGAATGTGTGTAAATTCAAGTAAGAAAAAAAAAATCCTAAATATTGCATTGAAATATGTCATTTATGTACTAATCATTGTATTAGGAACAACCCAAACAAAATGGACCAAAACGAATGGCAAAACTTCAAGATATGCAATTTTCACTATACATGGAAATTGACTTAGAGTTTAGTTGGACAAATTCATGAATGAAGATCATTGTGTCATCACATGGTTGTGTCCCACAAAATCTAGTAGATAGAAGCACATGTTATTATCAATATATTTCCCTCATTTATTGGCATTTCAGGTCTAGTCTTATGATCAATCTATCTTTAGTTTTGGATAAAACATTGGTTCTCTTATAAAGTCTTACCTAATTTTAGCAAGTTGGAGAGATTGTAATCTTAGCCAAAGAGGATGAGACGCATTGTAGAATAACCAAGGAGAAATTTCCAATGTTCCATTGCTTCTTTTGAGAGCATCTCTTTCTTTTTACAATAAATTGCGAAGTGATTAAAGGAAACAAAAGTTTTCCTTCATGCTGAAGCTTTTTCTCAAAATTGCTTTGTGATTGAAAGAAACAAAAGGCTTATTTCTTACTAAAGTTTTTATTAAAATAATATCTGTGGGAATGTTAGGTACTTTTCATGTTTAATAGTTAGGGTGTGATCAACCTAATAAGTTGATTGGAAAAGTTTTTTCTTGATAATTTACAGAAATTTTTTGAGGTGTCATTTTTGGTATTTTTCTATTTTCTCTCATGTTTTAAAGTATTTATGTTTATTTTCTGTATATTTCATACAATGTTTAAAACTACTTTCAATGATATATCTGCATATGCTTAAAGGTGAAGTAAGAGAGATTCATTACTGTATTGGAGAACTGGCAATAGTGTAAATTTTTATTGTGCTAGGGTTTTAACTTGAAAGAGTTTTCCCAAGCAAAAAAACTCTGTATTGTTTTTTTTTTCCATTATTTTATTTTTTGTTTCAGATTGTATATAAACAACTTCTATTATACAAGTTTATTAGGATTCTTTTTCTCTACAAAAATAAATATGACATAATATTGATATGTAATTATTCATATTTTTTTACTTTAGTACCATTAGAGCTTGATTTTAGTTAGCTTTCCTTGCACATTAAAAATTGTTTTTGATTCATAAATCATAATTAGCATAAATTTTTATCAGGGAGTTTGTTCATAAATTGTCTAACGAATATCTTAAACAAACTGCATATTTAACATAGAAATTTCAAGCATATATATTATATATATCAATAGCTGGCTCTGCACAAAATGAAATTTAAGAGACATAACCCTCTAGATTCAATGCAAAGTATCGTGCATTTGCCCATACCCAGTTAGCAAACGAAAGGTCTGATATATCTAACACTAATTTCCTGATTCAAACTTTTATTCTCATGCTACCTAATAGCTCACTTCTTCCAAGAGTGTGTCATATAATTCAAGCAAATTGACTCAGGAACTCGTTGACAGTGAGGTATTTGACATCTGGATACAGCTCACTGGCTTCCACACCTTCAGATCCAATTTCAAAATTAGTTTGATCCCCTTTCACATATATGGTGTGATAGATAGCCACAAAAATATTCCCTGGAAAAGGTGTCTCTGCATCACCAACAATACAGAAGTTGTTAATTTTACTATCCATAGTCAAATTATATAGATGGATCTTAATATTAAAAAATAAAGAAATTTCTACCACTCCAAGCAAATCTGCCTATGGTTTGGTTTACAGGGTACACTGATACCATCAGAAAGTTAAAATAAATTGCTTTATGTGCCCGGCTTGAAACAGCAATCCAACAGGAAAATATTTAATAAACAAAGTTTGACAAACTTGAAATTGTCAATCACCATGGAAACTGACATAATGTAGGCAAAAATTCTATAAGAAATTCTATATAGAAGGTAGCTTTGCTTAAACACTAGTCAGGCAATTTTTGAAGTGGTAGCTCTACTTAAACAATAGTCAGGCAATTTTTGAAGTGGTAAAATGAGTATGACTTGAAATTAAATCAATCCTTTTGTAAACCTTTTATATACAAAAGTAGTAAATATTTGTCTTATGAGCATTGAAAAATAGTAAATATTTGTCTTATGAGCATTGAACTAGTTAATAGTTCAGGGCATTCCTAAAAGGTTGGCTTTCCCATATAAGCTTGTTTTTTTGGATGGAGATCATCCACATTTGGAGGCACAAGTTTTTCAATTTTAATATCAGAAAAAAAAACTAGAGATATCAACTATGCGTATTTAAAATATAGAATTGTGTTTGCAAATCCTAACCTTCAATTAGTTTAAGAACCTGCTCCTCAGAGAGATAGGTCTTCTCCAGAGTCTTCCCAATCTTTGTCTCCCAAAGTGCTACAAGCTCGTTAGTGGAGTAAGTATTGGCAGGAAGCCTCAAATACAGGGTCTTGTTCAAGGTTCTTGGATCATCCACTGCTTTGATCGTGAATGTCCCAATGTCTTCCTCCCTCACATACACAACTGCATTCCCACAAAGGATTCTTCAGAGAGATTATGTAAAGTTACAATAACAGAGATCCTTTGACCTACTAAAACTCATTACATGAAATGCCTCCTCATTAGGATAACTAATAACAGAGATTCTGGGTCATTAACAAAGACTTATTACCAAACAGAACAGAAAATTTAATTGAATTAGAAAATTCATCTGGGTCAATTCAAAGCAATGGTAAAAATCATAAGACGGATCATTTCAGGCATGGTTTGAGCTGATACTGCAGAGTTCTTCAATTTCATGAGAAGAAATCACATGTACCTTTGTTATTTCCATCTCCATAAATAACAGCTTTATCCCTCGGAGGGGCTGTAAGCCCAGGTTGGGCCAAGCCTGCAAGAAAATAGCCTGCAAAACAGTTGGAAGAGACATATGTATGTGGAATGCCTTCTCCCTCAATAGCACGACGGATCTTGACTTTCAAGTCAAACATGCTCTTAACTGGTTCCACTGCATGGTGTTTATCGACATCATTCCCAAACTCTGATGGGAAAAACCTCTGCAAAACATAGATTTTGAAAAATCAATTAAAAAAGACATAAAAATTAGAAAAGCACGTCAAAATCATTGTCATGGAATTGGTCAAGCTGTAGACATGAAATTTACCTTGATGGTTCCAACTTCTTTGATAGCTTTGATTATATTGAGCTGATCTGCTATCTGTGGTGCACCCACTGTGGAAATGACTACATCCACCTTCTTGATGGCTTCTACCAGGCTTGCATAATCATCTATGGATCCCTGCATATGGGTATTGAAAAAACAACAATATTAATACTGATTAAAAGCAATGTTGATTGATGAATGGAATTAGTAAATAAGAGAGTAATGGTAAGATACATGGAGTATAGTTGCTCCGGAGGATTTGAACGAGTCTAGCAGCTGGGCCTTCTCAGGATTAGAAGCTGTGGATCCTCTAACAAGGAGGAAAGTAGGATGGCCTTGAGCAAGGCTGGCATTGACTACATGGCGGCCAATGTAGCCTGTTGCTCCGATTATCAGAATTCTGCTGTTTCCCATCTTCACCAAATGTAGCTGAATAATTTGTATTCAAGTTAATGAAAAATGTGGGTTTGTTTATTGGTAATATAAATCCCAGATTTATAGAAAGTAGGATATAAAACAGACTTTCCTTTTAAGTCTTTTAGATATTATGATACAGCTTTTTGTGCCGCGTTTGAGCATACTACAATAGTCTTATTGGGCAAGCATCCATGAATGAATTAATTGAAATCATGGGAGTTGATTTTTGTTGGAAGGATTAGTTGACCGTCTATAAAGATAATCACAGTGAATGTGGCCGGACTAGTGGAACATGCATGAACATAATCATAGATGTATCAGTTAAGGAGTCGCTATAGAAAAGGTCTCACGTGAGTTGCTTGTTAGTTAAGTTACGAGAAAAAGTGATTTTATGGTGAAAGTAGTTAAAATGGTAGTTGAAATGGACTTGTTAGCTGGTTACTCATGTATTGTCACCAACTTATGATTTAAGTGTCTCCATGGTTGACAACATAGCAATTCATTATTTGATGCTTCATAATTTTATTATTTACTTTTATAAGGTGGAGAGGTATTTCATAAATAATCCAATTTTTATTGAACGATCAGTAAAAATAAATATAAATATAAGTGCCCCCACCATCCAATAAAAATTGAATTTTTTTAGTAAGAACATATACACATCTTGGCCTTATCTGTGTAATGGTGAAATTTGCATATCCATGCCAATTCTTATTTAGGATTGTATTCATTTTGATAAAATGTGTTGATGTAATAATATATTGATTTGAATGATATAATTTTGTGTGACTTAGGGTTTATTTCCTCATCTTTCACTTATCCTTATTTACACATTTTCCAAATATCTAGGTATATCTTATTGGACATTTATTCCTCACATCAGAATTATCATTCCTTGATTTTGAGCTAATCTTGTACCTAAAGAACTAAAACGTGAAATTCAAAAAAATCAAATTCAATAATAAAGTTTCCATAATACAATATCACAAGTGTCCATACGAGCACCAACATGACTCCAAAAGGTCATTCAATCACCCACACATAGCAAAAATCATTATTAGGCATCCAAAGCATCAAGAAGGCACATCACACATAGAAGGCAACTTTGCAATGAGCACAATGGTTTGACTAATCCATAAAAAAAGTATTCTATTGACATGCACAAGAAACAGAACATATCAAGGAACAATGCCTATTGCATGCAAACACACACACTGCCAAGATAAGGCCTCACACCAAATCATACACCAATAAGCAAGAAAACACAACTAGCAACACACTAGCAAACACGTACAACCCAAAGTTGCTAATGTTGCAGCCTAGGCTCTTATACCAAATGTAATGCCCCAAAGCCTTCACCTATGGCATTAACAAGTGAAAAAAATTCGCAATACAATAGAACACTGAGCATCCTACATTTTACTTCGGCATGTACAAGATGCAACAACACACCTAACATGCACACCAATGCACTAAGCATGATGACATAAGTGGAAGAGTTACAACACCATACGAAGACTTACTCATGCACCTAATTTGACAAGCCACTCCTCAAGCATCTTGAAATTTGGGAAGATGAAGACTATTTCACATTGGCTCAAACGTCAAAGACGCGTCTGCATTAATTTAGACTTTAGAGTCCAAACAATCCGCCTACTAGCTCAAACTTTGGACTTCAACCTACCATTGCATGCAAAAATGTTTTGGGCTTCATATTTTGAACTACAAACCACATCCTGCAAGTTGGGGTTGAAACCCCAAATCAACCCTGTTATGTCGAAAAAGGTGACTTAGTTTAAAATCCTAAACTAGGTCAAACCCTGTTATACATGAACATTGGAGCACAAATCAAGGAGACTCAATACTGAGCTACAGTCCTCAAAGGAGAGCTGAGAGGTCTCTTGATTGGTCCCTTTATTTCCAATGAGAAAAATCTTATGACTAATTATCAAATCTAGGGTTTCTGGGGTTAAAATAGAGAAAACAGAAGCTATAGATCTAAAATCATTGAAAACCCAGAAAGTTGTGGTAGGGGGATGAATAGAGCTATGAGAACCTGATTCCAGAAGGTTTTGGCCACCCAACCAAGTGGGTCAAGGGTGCTAGGGGCCCTGGTCCTTGACCAAAACTTTTTGTTTGACTATGGTCGTATCCGGGTCTTCTGTCTTCCTACAACTTGTCTCTGTCGAAAACCTTTGATTGCGACCTACACACACAAAACAAGGAAGAATGTTGGTGCTATTTAGGAGCTTGCCTAAGTCAAGCACTGTGAATGGTGTTTCCATCTCTACAATAGCAATGATAAGAGATCAAAGAGTGTGTGCCTAAGAGGGTAGAGGCAAATCTGATGTAGAATGGGATGCTGCAATAAAGCATGAAGGAAATGAGTCACCATGAGCATGGTAACCCTAGCTTGATTGATGTGGTGTCACAACTTGACTCAAGAAGTTGGTGTAGCCCATTTAGAAGTAGAGAGATATTCACAAGACCTACAAGAAGTTAGTGCAACATAAATAATCCACCATAGAAAGCTTCCAAGATCATGTATAGAAGAATAGAGAGCATGAGAGAGAGAGAGAGAGTGCTAGAGTGCTTAGATCTTCAAATGAATAAACTGACTTACTTATTTATGCATTCCCATCGATTTTCAAGGAATTATTAAACCAAATGAGGCCGACATGAATAAACATTAGAGATGTCCTAAGCTGACATAACCTTAATTTAGCCTCAAGCTAAAGGAGGGCCCAGGGCATTGGGCGCCCTTGTCCTTTAGCCCCCATAAATTTTAGGATGAGCTCAATTAAGTGTGCTTAGTCCCATTCTAAAGTTGTCTTTCAATTTTTATGTATTGGGATTAAGAATTAATTATTTTAGGTCCACCCAGGTGCTAAACATGGTGTAAAATAACAAGGATAAACATTTTACTCCATAACATTTAGCCCCCACTTTAGTGTGGGTATGATCCTACGCTCATACTCACACTAAAGTACAAAGAGGATAGATTTCAATCATAACAAACATAGAAGTCATAGAATGTCACCAAGTTGAGAGTTGCATAAGCCCCCAAGCTTAGGATTCTATGAATCTAGAACAATTGTACACACATAAGACACAAGGCATAACTTCTATATACATGAAGCACTTAGAAAACATGAGACAAGATAAGACATACACATGGCATACACTTGAGCGATCACAATGTATACATGCAATACACAAAGCATAGATGCCATACACAAAGTATACATGCCATACACAAAGTGTACACACCATGCACAAAGTATACATAGAATACACATGAAACACACATGGAATACATGCAAAGCACTCAAGAGGCATACGAAGACATCTCATCTTGGCTTTACAAGGATGAAGAGCCTGAGCAAGAAGCCCCCACAATCCCCACAGAAATCTACGGCAAAGGTTTTGAAATTGTCAAAAGCATGGGCTATAAAGGACAAGGCGGTATAGGCCTTCATGAACAGGGAATCGTAGAACCACTGCAAGCAACAAAGAATCCCTATACTCAAGGGTTAGGGTATGGTCAACCACAACGCATCCTCACTACTAGTGATTGTATCTTGGCTGAGGTCGCTACGGCCTCCTTAGATGTCGATAATGTTAACGAAACGGGCCTTCAAGACTCCTTTAGTGATTTTGCCGACTTCTTTGACTCATCCATTTGTACCATCTACTCCATCACCACTCTCGCTTCACCCTCCAATGACTTTCCATTAGTTTACCCTAACCTCATTGATTGGGACCAACGGGGACCTCCTATCTTCAATATTGCACCTAACGATGAGGCCATCGCCGAAATGATGGGGGTAAGAGATCACTTCCCTTTGGGAGATCATCGAGCAGGATACATAATGGAACTCAACCTGGATGCCTATTTCAGGGAGACAACCCCTACTTCCAGTCACAAAAACACAAAAATAAAACATGGATCTGATGGTGAAAACCACTCTATGGCAGTATCAGATCCCAAAATAGTAAAAACAAAAGACGTATCTCCTGGTGAAAACCTCCACGAGGTGCCAGGAGATGGAAACATGGGCCTCCCTGAGATAGACAAAGTCTATCTAGACAGATCACCCATCTTGGTCGAACCAGCTCAGGAAATGAATCTGGGGACAGAGGAAGACCCGAAAATCACATACAGAGCAGAATCTCTCAGCATACAGGAATAGGAGAATTTCTTGTCCTTCTTCACACGCAGAAATCACAATTTTGCATGGACCTATGTGGACATGCCAGGGCTAGATCCCGCTTTGGTGGTTCATCACCTTGCAGTGTGCCCTGATGCAAAACCAGTCAAACAGAAGCTTAGAAAAATGAATCCTCAGGTGGCTCTCCTCGTCAAGGCAGAGCTAAAGAAATTACTGGATGTTGGGTTCATTCGCCCAATTGATTATCCAGAATGGGTTTCAAATCTTGTACCCGTTGCTAAACTAGATGGCCGAATCCGCTGTTGTACCGATTTCAGGGATCTCAACAAGGTCTCCCTGAAAGATGACTTCCCACTACCAAACATCAATATGATATTGGATCTCACGGCAGGATATGAAATGTTATCCCTCAAGGATGGTTTCTCAGGATACAATCAGATAAAAATTGCCGAAGAGGATCAGCACAAAATGACATTCATATGTCCATGGGGAACATACTGCTGGGTGGTAATGCCATTCGGCCTAAAGAATGCAGGAGCCACCTATCAACGAGCTATGATGGTCATCTTCCATGACCTCTTCCACCACGTCATGGAAGACTATGTGGATGATTTACTAGGGAAATCCAAGACCAGAGAGGAACACTTAGATGTGCTGGCCAAGATCTTCGATAGGTTGGAGCAATACAATGTCCGTTTGAATCCAAAGAAATGCATCTTCGGTGTCACCTCAGGCAAACTTCTGGGATACATAGTCTCAAGAAGAGGAATCTAAGTTGATCCTGCAAAGGTCAAGGCTATCACCAAGATGCCGCCTCCAAAAACACTAAAACAGCTGCAAAGCCTATAGGGAAAACTCCAGTCTATCTGATGATTCATTGCCCAACTTGCTGATAAGTGCCAACCATTCCAGCATCTGCTCCAAAAAAACATAGTTTTCATCTGAAACACCCAGTGTCAGGACACCTTTGACCAACTAAAGGAGTACCTAGCTAATCCTCCTGTGCTGACTCCACCAAGGCAAGGCAAACCCCTCCTACTTTACATCTCCACAACAGAGACAGTTATCAGATCCTTGCTAGCACAACTCAATGAGTAGGGGAAAGAAAGAGCCATTTACTATATCAGCCACACCTTGATCTCGTATGAGCTCAATTACACACAAATTAAACGAGCATGTCTAGCCCTTGTCTTTACGTCACAAAAGTTGAGACACTACATGCTCAATCACAAGACCAAGCTCATTGCTAAGATCGACCCACTGAAGTACCTCCTCAATAGAGCTACTCTTACTGGCAGAATGGCTAAATGGGTCATGATCCTCACAAAGTTTGATATAGAATACACTGAGAGAAAGGCCATCAAAGGGCAAGTTATAACAGATCAGCTGGCAGAGGCACCTATTCCGACAGAACATCCTACAATAGCGGAGTTTCCTGATGAAGCCATCTTGACAATCACACTAGCCATAGACACATGGAAGATGTATTTTGATGGATCATACACTCACAGAGGCTCGGGGGCAGGCGTCCTGTTTGTTACCCCTCAAGGAGACACAATCCCTAAATCTTTCAAGATCACATTTCCATGCACCAACAACGTAGCAGAGTATGAGGCCCTCATCACAGGTCTCCGTATGGCCATCCAATGGAAAATTGAAAAGGTACTGGTGTACGGCAACTCTCAACTGGTCATCAGGTAGGTCAATAATGAATACAAAACCAAGGATGACAAGCTCCTTCCCTATAAGAAGATGGTTGATGATTTTAAAGACTACTTTGAAGACATCGATTTCTAGCAAATCCCAAGACTCAATAACAAAGCAGTAGATGCCATGGCAACTATCGGATCTCTGGTAGACATGAAGAAGGACAGCAAGAAATGTGAGTTCCTGATCGAAGAACTCCCCATCCCAGCATACGATGTTCCTCAATCTGAACTAGTGTGCGAAGTCATTGGTCCCTTGTCCCCATGGTACCAAGAAACATACTTATACCTCCACGACAACATCCTCCCCCCTAATCTATCCCCATCACAAAGAAAATCATTCATCCGTCAAGCCTCCTGACTCATCCTTGTAGGTGATACATTATACAAAAGGAGTCTTGATGGTACGCTTCTGCGATGTTTAGACTCTAGGGAAGTTGAAGTAACCTTGGAAGAGGTACACGCAAGCATCTGTGGGGCGCATTCAAGTGGACCCACTCTTTCTAAAAAGATCCTCAGGACCGGATATTATTGGCCAACAATGGAACAAGATTCCCATAGGTTTATCAAGAAATGCCTCCCATGCCAACAGCATGGCGATCTCATCCACGCACTAGCATAGGAACTACAACCGATCACAACGTCGTGGCCTTTCTCACAGTGGAGACTCGACCTCGTAGGGAAAATACATCCTCCCTCCTCCAATGGCCATAAGTTCATTATCACTGCTACCGAATACTTCACAAAGTGGGTGGAAGCAATACCACTCACCTTCACCACAGGTATCCAAATATCAAAATTCAACCTCCACTATATCATCTACCGATATGGTATCCCCCATTTGATCGTCACTGACAATGGAAAGCCCTTCAAAAACTAAGAAGTTTGCACCTTGTGCGAAAAATTTGACATCAAACACTACTTCTCCACACCATATTACCTTCAAGGAAATGGTCAAACAGAGGCTTCTAACAAAACTATCCTCCACATTCTCAAGAAGATAGTTAATGAAGTTGGCCGTGACTGGCACCTCCAACTCAACCCTGCCCTATGGGCCTACCGCACAAGCATCTGCACCCCTACAGGAGCCACCCCATTCTCACTAGTATTCGGATCTGAAGCCATCTTACCTATAGAGGTCAAGCTCCCATCTCTCTGAGTGTCCTTACAAAACATTATCTCTGATGAAGACTACCGCATCGCAAGGTTGCATCAGCTGGAACTACTAGATGAGAAATGCCTGAATGCGTTGAATCACCTATAGGCATACCAAAACTGCCTCAGAAGAAGCTACAACAAACGGATCAGAAACCAAAAATTTGAGGTAGGTGACCTTGTCCTAATGGAAAATCAAAAGAACCTACAAGAGCATCCGAAGCAAGGAAAGTTTGAACCTAATTGGCTAGGACCTTATGTCATCACAGCCGATTATGGGTCAGGAGCTTATCAGCTTACAACACCTGAGGGGTAGCCTCTAGATGAGCCGATGAACATCCTGCATCTCAAGAAATTCTATGCATAACCCATCTGGTACCCCAAGTCAAAAAATTAAAAAAATCAAAAAATCAAAAACACCAAAAAAATCATAAAACCAAGAAAAATTAGAGTGCAATAAAAACTTCCAATGGTGAAAATCACTTCGGTGACGCCTTGGATAAGTACCATGGTGAAAACCTATTTCAGGTGCCATGCGTAGTGGCCGGTTCTACCATCTAATAAGTCCTCTTTCAGTCACATCACTCCACATCTCATGCATTCCATGGCTTGGAATTCTGAAACATCAAGTCCTATCACCCAAACCATCCTATCCCATCCCAAGGCCAACTCATGGAATGAGGATCTTTGTAAGCTCCCTTTGTACATACAAAATCAAAAAATCCAAAAACATCGCAAAAATCAAAAAATCCAAAAACATTGCAAAATCAAAAAATACAAAAACAATAGAAAATACAGAAAACCAAAAAAATAACACATTTTTTCGCAATCATCAAACACACATCAATCTTCATCACATCAAACCCATCCCAAATCATTCCCACATCATCAAGTCTTGCCAGAACTACATATTCAATTTTTCCCACATCTTGAAAGTACCTTGATCCCGTGGACACAGGGTATGTAGGTAGTCTGGAATACGAAGGATGTTTCTAGTACTCAGGTACCTAAGATGCACCCATCCACCCCATTTGGATGGTCCCCATTCACTGAGCTTTTTGGATCTAATAAATAATACACACGCTATGTATACGCTTGAAACATGCTCCCTAACACAAAAATCATCAATCAACATACCAACCATAATCCTACACATGGCTAGACTGTTCTTTTGCCCATCTTCCAAAAACTTTCCAATCAAACACTAACTGATCTGCGTCCTAGGATATATCTTTCCTACAATGGACAAAAATCTATCATTCTATCATCATGTCTCTTGGCAAGAGCACACAAAGTCTATTTGTATCTTTTCGTTGGTCTTTTTGATTATTGATTTTTATCTTTTTGTCTCACTCCAAGTCATCTCCAAAACTACCTTGATCTCATTATATCATGGTAAGTAGCGGATAGAACCTGGAATAGACATAGTCATTATTTTTGCATGCTATGCTTGTGGGTTGATTTCATTACTCCAAGAATAGTATTCATATCTTGAAGTCTAGGTTGGTTCTAGCATGATGTGTCCTATTTGCATATATAGGTATCAAAACCTTATATGCATTATTCGCACTCATCGCTATGAGTCCCCTTCCTCGACTAAATAAGATTATACTACTTTGGGCATGCATAAAATCAACCTATTGTTTGTGGGTCTAGTCCATGCAATCGTAGGATATACATCATCACCTAGGTCATTTCATACCTTTGTGAACTGTATCCTACATTGCTACATTAAACTAAGAAATGCTCTCAATTCATCTTGTGCAACTACTGTTACTAGCTCAAAATCATCATCCTAATCATTTAGTCAACTATCCCACCTTGGCCTAGATTTGATAATCACTTTCCCCCCACCCCCCCAATCTAATCCCCTCACTAATCCCATTCCCCCACCATACTTCCACTCAACACATCTCGAATCGAAGTAAAACACCCCTCAATGATGTGGTGTCTTATGACCTAACCGCCATCCTCTAGACGCTCCCACCCCTATCCTCTCCTCACCTAATCCCCCCTCCCACAGCCTCACCACTCAGGGTTAAACAAAGAACATCATGTGTATCAGGACTGGACCATCTCACCTATCACCTAGTTTGCATACCACCTATCACCTAAACTGCATCTAAGCATATCATTTAAGTGCATTTTAATCCATAATAGTATATCAGTTTTCATTTTAATCCATTTTACATATCA
This sequence comes from Cunninghamia lanceolata, assembly GCA_027924645.1. Lineage (NCBI taxonomy): Eukaryota > Viridiplantae > Streptophyta > Pinopsida > Cupressales > Cupressaceae > Cunninghamia > Cunninghamia lanceolata. The sequence goes on along the minus strand of BSBN01000925.1, from coordinate 2,882,451 downwards.
TTTAGGTGCATTTTAAATCCATTTAAATTGCATATCATTTTAGGTTCATTTTAATCCATTTTACATATCATTTAGGTGCATTTTAAATCCATTTAAATTGCATATCATTTTAGGCTCATTTTAATCCATTTAAAATTGCATATCACTTCGGCTCATTTTAATCCATTTAAAATTGCATATCATTTTTAAAAGTTCCATATCATTTAGGTTCATTTTAGAATCCATTAAAATTGCATGTCATTTAGCTTCATTTATCCATTTAAGTTGCACATCAATTAGATTCATTTAAGTCACTTAAATTGCACATCAATTAGATTCATTTATCCATTTAAGTGGCACATCAATTAGATTCATTTAGGTCACTTAAATTGCATATCACTTAGGTCCATTTTAATCCATTTAAGTTTGCATAATAATTAGGTTCATTCTAAGAATCATTTAGTTGCACATTATACATCACATTTCATATCATCTCATAAACCACTTAGTCACATTACATTATCATATAAATGCATTTAATAAACATCTAGCTGCATATGCATATTCTCATACATAAACATACATTTCCATCCTAAATGCATCCATAAAATCAAAAACATCATTGCATAAACATCACACATCCATAGCATATAAAATTCATAAAGAAATACTGCATCCATCACATAAGCATCATCATCATAGAACATCATAATATAGCATCATAAACCACCAGAAAGCATCGCATCATATAAAATCACCGCAAAAAAATGTACATCACTCATGTACACATCAAAAAATAAAGTGTCCTGATACAAAATGCCTCCAAGGGCTATCATGATATGACTATCACATAGAGGATCCCCTCTCTGATGGAGTGGGAGACTCTGACCCTGGTCGAGGCTGTGATCTTGTTGGCGGCTGCAGCGGTGGCTATACCTGCACCGGAGGGGCCTGCTGGGGCACATATGAGGGAGGAGGCATCATCTGTTGAACTGACTGAATAGATCTTGATCTATGTGATCTCGATGCCCCTGATCTACTGACCTAGATATAGCTCGGTGCTCACTGCTCTGCTGGCACAGCCGCATAATACAACCCCCAATAATACTACATCTGCCCCCTGGTCTCTGTCAACTCCCTATGTGCCTGGCTCAACTGTCCCTGCAGCTGGTATGACTATGACTGCGCCTGAGACAACTGTGTCTGCATCACTGCCAACACCGGGGCAAGTCCACTGCTTGAAGATTGTAGGCTACCCAATGAAGTCTCTGCCTGCTACGCTCTGACAAGCGCCGCATCTCGCTCTCTTGTCAAAGTGACTACATCACCTCGAGCCTGTGCTAACTCTACCTTGTGGCTCTCCAAAGTCTCCTACAGACTCGCCACCTGTGCCCTCAAAGTCTCCATCTCCTCCTCCTCATCCCGAGGCCACCGACGAGGTGTCAGCCTCCCCACCTCTGCCTCTCCAACTGTCCCTGAGGGACCTACCTACTGCCCTCCCCCGACCACCTGCTGCTGCACTACCTATGGTGGCGGCAGATGTCCCCCACGCCACTGAGGTCCTCTAGGTTGTCGCCCTACTCCAACCTGTACCTGCTCAACAGGTACCTACTGCCCCACCTACCCCTACCCTGCTGCCACTGCCGCCAGCACATCTATCGTCTGGCCATCCCTACCAACCACTCTCTCCTCTCCATCATCACCAACCTCCATGAGGTAGTCCTCACTAATCTCCTTCCCCACCGCCCTACGATCCTTCCCATCTGAGTCGTCTCCACCATCTGAATCATCACCCCCTGAACCTACTGCCTCCTCTGTTGGATCTGTCAACCGAGTAGGCCGATGCATATGCCACCATATATCATAGGCAGCCGTAGTCCCTACATCCCTCACTGTGCTCCTCCAATCCCACTGCACTAGCCGTAGAGTTGCAAAATTTGCTAAGGTAACTTGTGGCTGTATGGCTGCAGCCCAATAGGCCACATCTCGAGTCCATGCAAATATCACCATCTGCTCCAGAGTATCCTGTATCAAACCAAACTGACGCATGACCCATGAGGGTAGATACATATCTATCATATGGTCTCCTCAACCCATCAAGTACCACTGCTGAAACACAAAAGGGAGATGAAGGTCATCATCTGACCACGGCTCTACACCGATGTATGGTCGCTGGGTCACACTGATCACATCATCTAGCATCCTCCTCCAATGCCGCACTTGCCCAGTAAATGTGTACTCTGCATCCCGATATACAAACACAAAGGCCTCAAACTATCATCGATAATAACCACATATCGGCCTCGTGACTGGGATATGCTCCCAGATCCATACATGAAGCAAAGTAACTCTAGCCGATAATGCTCTATCATGCAGGTAGGCGACTGTATGCATCTCATGATATAATCGCCCTAGCATAGCCGGTCCCCATGCATAGACGGTCTCATGACTCACCATCCCCTCTATCACCCTGCCCCAGCCAACTGTAAAACCCCAGCCTCACTTGTCTAGCATCACAACACCTTCAATCAACACATAAAGGAATAAGGCAAATGGATCTGCACCCGCAGCCAGTGTCCCCTCATAGTCCATCTCCCTCCCATCCAGAGAGAGAACAAAATGATCCGCACCAAACACCCTGACTAATGCACTCCGCCCTCTCCTTGTGTCATATCTAACACGCCGACCCCGGATAGGCAGCTTGAGGATGCGATAAACATCCTCAAGTGTGATGGTAATCTCTCCAGTAGGCAACAGAAAGTTGCACGTCTCTGAACGATACCGCTCCACCATTGTTGTCATAAGAGCTCTATGAGCTCATAGAACTATCATCAATGACACTATCAAAAGACCCAACCTAGCTAGTTGCCCCTACGTCGCATCATCAAAACCATCAAAAAGTGCAATCACAGATGGCACCCATCGCTCTCATGAAGCGAGTATAAATCACTTTGTATCCTGCATACGCAACATTATGGTTAGATGTCAACCTATCTATTTCTAAACCAACCTTTTTCTTCCAAGTGTCTAACAAGCAAGCATCAGGAGGCATGAAAACAGACAACCCCTTGTGCCATTTCTAAAATGGTGCTAAAATTTCCTCCAAATGGGACTAAAACAGAAAATAGTGCCACTGCGCATAACTCTCTGCGCCCATCCAAAAAATAGTGCTACTGCGCGCTATCTATCACGCCATTTATCCAAATGGCGTCACTATTCCTTTTGGCATTAATCCACCCAATGATGCTGATTTCCCCAATAGCGCTAATCCAGTCAATAGCATTAATCCATACGATAGCACTAAAATTCAGCATAGCACTACTTCCCATGATGGCGCTATTCCAGAGAATAGCGCCACTTTAACCCCAATTTGGCGTTAAAATGCCAAAACCCTATTCTTCCTTGTATGGCGCTAATACAGACAATTGCACTAAAACACCTACCTAATGGCAACAAACTACTCGAACCCTACCCGGGCGGATAGCGCTAATCCAGATGATGGCACTAATCTTCCTTGCCATTGGCACTACGTGCTCCAACCCCAAATCCCAAAACCTAAAAAATGAATGTAAAACAAGAAAATTACAAAGTCAGGGTTAGGCCCTACTGGGGGTCCAGCGCCTGGTGCCTGGCCAAACTCTCGGAACCGCTCGGAGATGTGTCGAAGTCGCGGGAACTGGGGGTTGCGGCCAGCCATCTCTCCGTCCTCCTTTCTTCTCCAAAGTCAAAAGTGTGCAAATGTGGCACTCTAAGGGCCCACTTTGCCTAATATAGTGGGCCATGTCATACCTCCACCCCCTCCTTTTCCCTCCAAGGTGCAGATCTAAGCCTTTTTTCTCTATTTTTCTTCCTATCATCATCTTTTCCCATCACCTATCCAACTTTCACTCCTGCCGCATCCTTTCAAGAACTCACCCAAAAAAAAATTTATTTTCCCACCGACCTCTCGAGGGGGCATCCCTTATCCATCTCATTTCTTCCTGGCAGCTGGGGCATATTTTTCTTCGACCTGACGCCACTTCCCTCCTACGTCCGAACGCCACATCAAAGAGGGGCAAATGTAAACACCTAAAAATGTCTCCTACCATCAAACTGACTCCATACAACCCTAAACACACCAATTTCCCTTCTAACCAATTAATTAAATTTTTATTTAATTAATTAACCCTTTCATTTTCCAAATTCACACCATTCTATCCCCAAAGTTGAATTAATTTCATTAATTCAATAGTCCAAACCTTAGCCAATTTGTTTAATAAATATGGAATATTTATTAAATCAATTTCCCCTTTTTCACTAAATCCAATTAATTAGTCAAAAATATGTTAACTAATTAATTCAGCCTATAATTAACCTATCCCTACCCTAGACAATTAAATAGCTATTATTTAATTGCCTACCCTAGCCTACCTCATCCTAGCCCTAGGATTAATTAAATAAAACCCCTGTTTAATTAATCCTAACCCCTTCATTTGGGTGGTCAAACCTTGTTTAACACCCTTCTCCACATCCTCCAAATAAAAAATTGAATTAAATCCACATAAGTCAATTTTTTATTTAAAAACATCCCACATCACATTTATTTCTCCTTACAACCCCATACTCATTTATTTCCTCTCTTCCCCAAATGAATTTTTAATTCATTTACATTCCCCCATATGAATCTTTTATTCCAAAATAATCCTTCACCCCCATGCTCATTAAATAACCCCTTTTCCCAAAATGAATAAAAGAATCACTTTTATTCCTAGCCCTCCATTCATTCAAGATTGAATCTAGGCCCTCCACATCACTTTTATCCTCCACCATTGATCTTCCAAATCAATGTCCACCCTTGGATCAAAATCTCTTCCAAAAATCTATAAATAGAACCTCTCCCAAGCCATTTTCATGATCCAAGTTTATGCAAAGTTACCATGCCAAAATAACTCTTGAGCTAGAATAGTGAGGTGTAACTTTGAGTAGCATTTCACATTTAAATCCATTGTCTAGGGTAATCTTTGTCAAGGAGCTTGTCTTGGGTGCAAAGGCTCCTTCCTCCTTTGATGGGATTGGATTTGCTTGTGAGGTATAACTTGATGTTTATTGCATTTTGTTTAGTATTTTCACCTTATTTGCATTTCTAATCTACAGATTGTAATGCCAACCTTGATGTAAATTCCAAGGTTGATGAATTGTATAAAAACATGAAATGAAGTCGTAAATTGTGGTAAGGATGCAAAAATGAAAAGATAATTGTGAAGTATAAAAGAAGAATAGAGTAGAGGATACTTATTGTGCTTTAATGGAACTGAACCTTGGCATAGTGTAGATGATATTATCTCAGTTCACCAACTTTGGTAGTGAGCCACCCACTGGCAGTGAGCCACCTCATTAGCAGTAAGTCTATTCTTGTAGTGAGCAATTTTGGCAGTGAGCCTTTAATTTTTGGTATTGTTATAACATATTATACTGTGAGCTAACACTCACCATTGTTTTTCCCCTATGGGGTTTTCCATGTAAAAATTTGGTGTCTCTTGTGTTGAATGTGTGAATGTGTTCAAGTTTCTATTTCATACTTTCATGGTTAAAATACAAACACAGTGTTAATTGGTTAATGTGTTATTGGTTTTGAAATATTGGTTACAACTGATTCACCCCCCTCTCAGTTGTATTGTACTTTTCAACAATTGGTATTAGAGCATGGGTTCCTTGGTAAAGAGTCTAATAGCTTGAGGTAGATCTGAGATGGCACACAGGAGGGAGTCACCGCCATTCGATGGAACAAATTATGCCCTTTGGAAGGTACAGATAAAAAGTTATCTTATTTCTCTTGGTTATAATGTCTGGAAGATAATAGAGAAAAAGTATACTATTCCTCAAAATGGTCCATTAGATGATGATGAATTCAAACAATATGAATTTAATGGAAAAACTAGAGATGCTCTATTGAATGCCTTATCTAACATTGAGTTGGTGAATGTTATGGATCTGGAGACTACTTATGAGATCTGGGATAAGTTGAAGAGTTTATATGAAGGAGATGATTATGTAAAGAGTGCCAAATTACAAAACCTAAAGGTGAAGTATGAATCCTTGAAGATGAGAGAAGATGAAAACATAACTATGTACGTGCAGAGAGTTGATGAAATTGTCAATGTAATCAAAGGTCTTGGAGGAACTACTAATGAAGATGAGGTTGTGATGAAAATTATTAGGTCATTACCTAAATCCTATAGTCACAAGGTGGCAGCAATTGAAGAGGTTAGGAGTGTGAAAAAGATTTCAAAGGATCATGTTGATGGTGTTTTTAGCACACAACAATGCAGGTATGATTGTTGGTATCACACCTCTCTTGAAAAGTATCCTACCTTAGGTAAGACTACTCCAAGGATTATATAGCTAGGTCTTAGCGTGCTTGGAATCTCTCAGTTAGAATGTACTAGTTGTTTCTACAAGGGGTCTTACATGCAGTTTGACAGATTTGATAGATTAGGATAACAGTTCATGCAAACCCTTACAATTTTAGTGGATATGACAGTGTAGAATACTGCTGAAAACCTAAACTAACAATTGGTTTTAAAAGGAAATATAAAAGGAGTAGGGTTTAGAGAGTTCTTAAGTGACATTCACAATGCACAACTTGTTTATGATAGATAAATGCTCTAAATCTTAAACCAATTTCCTGAGTAACTAAGCTAACTAATTGCTACAGCACTACAGAAAATGATGCTATCTTCTATGGATTCTTAAGATTTTCAAATCACATGTATTCATTAAATACCCAATTCTTGGCATAATTTAACAAACATAATGCAATTAAACTCAGCACGAAATAACTAGTCCAGGCTAACTTTACACAACCACTTACAGTCAGCAAGCAACTAAAAGTATGGACTTAGAACATTCATCAAATACCTTCAACAAACCATTAACATTGCAAAAGCACAATCTAACTAATGTAGACCAAGAAGTGAACGATGAAACCAAATAGATAACACAAGTAGACAAATTCTCATAATCACTGTAGAAACTTGCTTTGTATTAATCTCAAATGGCAAAGCATAAATAATTCAGCATCAAGAGTCCTACAAATGAGAGAAATGGCAGCCCTTTATTTAGGAGAGGTGCCATACTAAGTTTTTGAGTGAACGGTGGAGATTATCTCAACACCAATGGCCCAGATTTAACATCATTAAATACATTTGTAACAGATCATTCCATTCCTGGATTACAATTTGTCTCTTAGGAAAAGGATGAAAAATGACCTCCAAATACATTGAACCTAGACAAATTAGGTACCCATTTGACTATATATATTGAAAAGACAATTTTCAATACATAATAAGGACAAAATAGTGTCACATGACCTTCTAAATATAACAATACATATTTGTGATGGGATTATATTTCAAAATATTCTATTGTTCTTCATCTAAATCTATTTTTTCTCTTCTGCCTTTTTGTTATTGTAGTTGACCCAAGCTGATACTGCTGGATTGATGTTGGTGGGGTCCATGTTCTCAATGTGATCCACTTTGTATATGAACATCTCCAATTCTTTGTTGTATTGAATATACATTTTCTCTAGTGCTCTCCTACTCTTCTGGAATGTGATGAAGGCAGTCTGAAGATCGCTGACTTTATCCAATCTGCTCATAGTGTCTAATGTAGTTTCCTCATAGATTATTTGATGCAGCTTATCCTTACAACCTTGCACATCATATGGAGTTAAATCATCAAATTTTATCACTAGGTAGTCTCTCAAAGAGTCATTTATCTCATAGATGAAAGATAGTATATTCTCATCTGCCACCTTATAGGCCTCCCTAACATTACCAAAGAGTTCTTTTCTTAATTTCAACTGTTGGTACCATTTTACCTTTTTATGCAATCTATCAGTTGTCAAGATGTTTTCTGATAACAATGTTTCAGTAGGTAGATCCCTTATTGCTTGTACCCAAGGAAACATGTGAGAATGATATTCATCATGGGCATTGTACTCTTCATGTAATTCCTCCCATAAGTCCCTTAATTTACAAAAGTTTTTATGCAGTTCTGCTACAAAGGAAATTACATCACATCCTTCCTGGTATACTTTGTCAAACCACCTCTAAGTCCCAGCAACCAGTGTCTTGACCTCATCAAATTTTGTCAATTTGTCCTTTGATACCAAAGTCGAGACTGATCTTGGCTCATCCTTGGAATCTAGAGGTTTCATTAAGAACTGTAGACAGGCTCTGAGTTCTTCATTCTGTTGCTTCAACTCTTTCTTAGTGAGTTCATCTTTGTCCAATTGTTCTAAGATGGAAGAAACTGAGCCTTTGAATTCATCAACCTTTTGACTCCTGGTAGCAGGTCCCAATCAATAGTAGTTATAGTGTAATCTTTAGCTCTGACGTGTCTTTTATATGCATTAGTCGGTGGAATAGCTACTTCAGCTATTTGAGATCCTGTAGCATCCTTATAAATTCTGGATTGCACCTTAGCCTTTTTCTATTTCTTTGGCTTTTCAGTCTGGGCTAGAATGACACCTAGATCTATTTTCATGATTTCAACCTGAGGCACTTGATAGGCAAGTCTTCTATGTAGCCAATTAGGTGCTGTAGAGGAGGAATCCTTAGAAACATCAGGGTTTTCGTCATTTATGCTTGGTGGCCCCTCAAGCAACTTCTGCTCTTGCTCAGATTTCTTATCTGTATTCTCTTCTTCATCTTCAATATTTCTCAAGATTTTTAAGATCTCTTCCCTAAGCATTTTCTAAGATTGTTTCTGTTATGTTCTTTTCTATGGGGTTGTCAGAAACTTCTATTACTTCAACATTTTCTACCTATGAAAGGGGTCCATCAGATATGTCCTTCTTAGTTTCTTGTTCTTGAAGGCCCAATTCTGCACATACCTTTTCTATTCCTGGCAGCAGTGGTATGGCCAAAGGAGCTGAACCCTGTGTTATTGTAGCTTGGGAACTAGGGGCAGAAGCTAATGGGACTACTACAAATGAGGGCAAGCTGACCTATGCCAAGTTTGCAAATGAAGAAAATCCCAAGGTAGGTGGAATGAAAGAGGTTGGTAGAATAGAGGAAATGACAATAGGTGTGGTGATGGAGGGAGAAGGTAAGGAGAAGGAGGATGAAAGAATGGAATAAATAGGTGGAAAGGAAAAGGAGGTGGAGAGTGAAACAGAGGATATGGAAGGCATAGACATGGAAGAAATGGGAGAGAGTGAAGAAGCAGTAATGGAAGAAATGGGGCTACTTGGGGTGTTTGAATCTATTGTTAATGGGCACGAGGTAGTTGAGATAGTAATTACTGGTGAGGAGGCAGTAGAGGTATCTTCTTGGATGATTGTAATAGGGGCAACAGGAGCAATGGTAGAAACAACAGGAAAAGATGTAGCAACATTTACAATTGGAGCAACAGGGGGTGAAGAAGTTACTTGTAGGTTGGTATTATCAAGTGTTGTAGCGGTAGAGGCTTCTATAGTTATGACAGTGGTCTTCACTTTAATTTTCTTTGTTTTAGAACCTTCCCCTAGTCCACTAGGCATATCCCTCTTCTTTGATGCACTGGTTCTTGTTGCAGGAGGCATATCTTTCTTCTGTGCCTTTGGAGCAACCTTCTTTACCTTTTTCCCTTTACCTTTCTCTGCCAAAGGTACATGTTCCTCACTATCTGATTTCATGGCAGGCTCTTGAGTTTGTTCTGCTTCATCTGTTATCTCTATAGGTGTATCTTCTTCATCTCTAGACTCCTTCTCAGCTTCAAGTGTTGTATATGTAAGTTGCATTCCTTGTCTCTCCAATACGGCAACTTGACTTCTCACCCATGACTTACTCAATCTTATTGGTTCTTTCATCACTTCATCCAAGGAGCTTTCTTCTGCATTGGCCCAATTTGGCAGGGGAATTGATTGATGATACTGGGCTTCCCAAGGTCCTGTATGCATTACATTTTCATCATCTTCAAGTTGATCTGGGACTACTATGATGTGGAATTTCCTTATAAATCCCAAGGACAATCTTGAATGAGCCCTCTTCAACACTTCATAGTCATCTACACAATTAGCCCAGAAATCCTCTAGGTGCATCTTGTGAAATAGTTTTTTGCTCACAAATTTCTCCATCACCCTATGTGGATCAAAGTGACTTCTCTTTGTGTATAGATGGAGATTAAGCAATTGGAGCTCCGTATCTGAGTGTTCTATTGCCCTCATGGAAACACATGCATAGTTACCTTTACCTAACAAGATGGGAAACTAGACATTTGTCCTATGGAGATGTTTCAATTTCTTTGCATAGGTAATCAATTGCCTTGACAGCTCCAATAGAATTACTTTGTCCATGGGATAACGGGGTAGTCTATAGGCCATTCCAGTGAAGCCTTGAATCCTTAGATAAGTGAATTTCTCAAATTGTATGTACCACCTCCCATACTTCATGACCTCATTCATAGCTTCAGTAGATATCTTAAGGGCTGTGGTTCCTTGCAACAATCTGGTGACATACATTGTAAAGGCATCATTCACCCTTTTTGAAATGGATGAGAGATTGGGATAGTGTTAGTTGGGTGTAGCATTCATAAACTTTAATTTGCCACTATTCATCATTTCCAACTTCTCCCACCTTTTACAATCCAGCATATTCATTCATTCTTGCCAATGCATACACCACATAAGAGGTCCATCTGAATACTTGCTTATCCCTAAAATTGCTAAATGCCTCATGCATGTTGTTACTCAATATCTGGGCCCAGTGGAATTTGGTTTCTTTAGTAATTATCTCTTCAATCACCAGGAACATTCATCCATGGAAGGTTGATGCAGCAGGCAGTCCATATATCCTACTGAGTAGGGTCACCAAATCTCCTATCTCATCATGAAAATCACTTCTGTATAGGAGATAAGGAAGTTTGATAAGAGAAAACCTTTTTATTTTCATCCAGTGTTCATTTATGTGTCTCTTACATGTGTCCATATATTTCTTATATGTTGCTTCTGCACCTATTTTGTCTAGCATATTCATTACTGGGTACCATGGGATCCCAAAGATTTATGCCAATGAAGGTGGACTTAGGTCTACAAGCACTTTTCCAGTGGGAGTTTGTATGGTCCTAGTCATTATGTCATATCTGTCAGCATAGACAACTATCAACTTTGCACATTGAGCTGAAGTAGGGAAGGCAATAGCCTCTGCAATCCCACTGTCTTTTACTTTCTTGGCCCTTGGAGTTGCATCGGGTCTAAATATCTAGGTCCTGAAGTCATCTAAGTCAATGTGACCTAGATTAGTGTCTCCTATGTTTTTCCATCCAGGGGTGATCTTGGTTTCAAGAGGAATGCCCTTGAATTCATACTTCATGGCTTGGGCTCTTGCAGTCATTTAACCTGCATGACTGGACCTCATAAGTCTTGATGCTTTGAATGGTTTTCCTAATTCCTAAGTTTTAAATGCATGATTATCAAGATAACTACTATACCACTATGTCATATGCTAAATGAGATCAATATCTATCCAACTAAGTGATAAAGGATTACCCATGAAATGCACAAGTCTAAAAAATTACTAATTACTGCATTTATTACATGATGAAATGATAAAACATAACTCATATTAATCCATACAATAAATGCTCAAATACTCCTCAATTTGAATCAAAAGATGCAAATCACCATAATTCCATCAATGCAATACTTATTTTAATCAGACAAACATCTTATCCTTGAGATTTTCATCAAAAACAGTCACTTTGCTTGATTTGCGCTGATTTGGAGGTCATCTGACCTCTCAGGAACAAAGTGCAGATTCAAAGGTCATCTAACCTTGCGTGGGATCTAAGGTCATCTGACCTAAAGGAACTTTGTAGCTCGATCACTTGGCCATTGTAGTGTTTGGCACAGATTTCATGAACGTCTGACCTTGCATGATTTTGAGGGATGACTAACTAAGTCAGTGAGGAGGTATTTTAGCACAGGGTCAGACGAAGTGAATTTTAGTGCCAAACTTCCTATCATGTGTTGCATGGAGTTTGGGATTTACTAACTCAACGGGCTTTTGGGAGATGTCTAACCTAAGTCAGAGAAGGCAAAATTTAGCACCAAGTCCGATGATCTTGTATTTAGCGCTAAGTGTGTCTAAGGCTTTAGCGGGGTTTTTCGAAGCGACCGACTAACTAGAACAAGTTGTGAAGGTTTGGAGGTCGATCAAACACATGTTCAATGCTAGGGTCAATTTCCAACTGTGCAAGGTTTCAAGTTTGCTTGAAGATTAAGTGTTGTGAATCAAATGATTTCAGTTTCAATTGCAAATAGATGTTTTTTGAATAGAATTACATCGTGACAATCAACTATCCAATTCAATTTTAAACTAGGGTTTTGTAAAGATAATTTCACAAATCACAAAGCAACCCTATTTTTACATTTCTAACCCTTTATTATTCACTAATCACATTAGCGAATCCATTCTTAAAGAAATCAAAATTCTAAACTGGCATAGAAGAAACCCTTGTTTTATCAATTACAGACCCTAGGTTATAATAAAAGCCCTAAGCTAGGAAATGGAGTACTCACCTGATTAGCAGAGTTGAAATGTGATGGAATGGTGCAAGTAGTCATGTTTCCATTTGAATCCGTAGGTTGGTTATAAAAGATTGATTCCACACTTGTTCGGGAGCTCCTCAGTCAATTTCAAAATGTAGAATGAACTCAGAATGCGAGAAAAACACTTTTATCTCTCCTTATTCAATAGCCATAAATCCAGGAGTATGGTGTGGCATCATGGTGTGCTGTAGAGTTATTTAGGCTTTTGCATGAAAAAGTGGGATTACTGACTTAGCGCACTTTTGGTGAGTTACCGACCTAGTCAAATGCATTGGAATTTAGCGTAGGGTCAGGGGGAAGTTCTTTTAGTGCTTTGCATTGGTTTCGAAGTAGTCAAACTTGCGTGGATTTTGTCATGGTCCAACTTAGTTAAATGGTTGGTTTTATAGTGCAAAGTTAGATGGCTGCATTTTTAGTGCTATGTCAATTGCATTTGATGTTAGCACAGAGGTCGGTTGGTAATGAGAATAACACTAAGTCAGATGGATAAGATTTTAGCACAAAAGTCAGGTGATCAAGGATTTAGCGCAAAGGTATGTTGCAAAGGTTTTTAGTGCAAAAGGCACTCAGACCTGATTTCAATGAAGGCAAACACTTGGACTTCATTGATTTTTGGATGACTTAATGACAACAATCCTTATAGCATGGCAAAAATGCAATTGACCACTTTTTGACATCTTAGGAATCAAGGAACTGATCTGACACTCCAAACCAAAGATTGAAAGAGGGGGTCCCCATTTCAAGAAATGGGGCGTGTGTGCAAGACATAATAGATTAGTTTCTCAGGAAGCTTACAACCTTTGAAATGAGGGAGTCTAGCAATGCCTTGCCTAAAATTGAGAATGCTTTCAAAGCCAGCACTTCAGAAAAGACTTCAAGAGCTCAAAAATATGCTATGGAATTTGATGATGACCTAAATGAGGTTGAATACAACTTTGCAGACAGAATGCAAAGAGTTTCTGGTAAGTACAAAGGCAAATTTCCATTCAAATGCTTTTCTTGTGGTAAAATTGGTCACTATGCATCTAGATGTCTGGAGAGAATTGAAAGAAGTAAGAAGAAATTTGAAAGTAGACCTAAAATTGTCAAGAAATGCTATTATGTTAGAGATATTGATAATGATGGTGTAACTGATGATGAGTCTGACGATAATAGTGTTGGATTTAGGATAGTCAACTGAGAGGGGGGGTGAATTAGTTGTCACCAAAATCCTATTCCTTATTTACTTTAAACCTTCTTATATTTCAACAGCATATCAAGGATTCAATCATGAAAGCATAATGTAATAATTCAAGAGCAGAAACAAATTCAACACATATAACACCAAGATTTTAACATGGAAAACCCAGTTAAGGGAAAAACCATGGGGTGACTAACCCAAGATTGTATTCTCTGTTAAAAGAATAAGATGAATAAAATGGCACTTGCTAGTTAGGGCTCACTGCCCAAGCACACTACTCACAAGAGGCCCACTGCCTACAGGACACACATTGTCTATAGAAAAATATAAGTATTACATACATGAATAGGAGATTAGAATCTTCACTATGCTTGAGTCAGTTCCATTTAAGCTCAACACCTCTACTCTACTTTTCTCTCCTCTTGACTACCACCTTCTCATCATCACCTCAAGGTCACATTTGAATAACTTCATAATACTTATTTATACATGACATCGACTTTGGAATGATCATCAAAGTTGGCACAACATACACTTATTTTATTACAGAGCAAATATAAAAATACAACTTGACTCATTACAAAAACTTCATGCACATCATTATATTGTCGGCCACACATAGATGGGACTTCAATCTTCTTAGAGGAACATGCCATGCTTCACAAAACATCTTCAAGATCATTCGCAACATGTGCAAATCATCCAGTTGGCCAAGACTAGGAAGAACACCATCACCCGAAGGTAAATCTTCAATATGAACCGCCAACATGAACTAGACACAATCTAGAGACCCCCACAAGCTTTCTTGAATCACCAAGAACATCTGCACCACTTCTGCTTATTGTAATCATTCACATCTTCATCCGGAACCTCAAGAACACAATTTCCCATCTCTGTCACATTAGAAGGATTGCTTGTGGACCTCCAAACCACAAACTAATTGAGTTGTCAATTCACATTAGCCTTCCAATCATGCTACCAGATCCGCAGAACATGATATTGTATTTCCGGATCTCACCTGACCTGTTTGTATCACTCTGTCAGCTCTAAATAGTTGCCAGAACCAGTTTTACTCTGATGGCCATAACTCCTACATATTTTCATGCGGACCTCTCAAATCTTGACTGGATCATCTTTAAACACATATCTACAAACCCTTTGATGTGCATTCTCTGAACTTCATCTAGTTGGGATCTTCACTTCATAGAGCTTTACTGTCTTCACTGTTCTTCTCTGTTTCTGATAGAACTAATTTTCTCAATATCATTAGCACACAACTCATCCAATCCTTGACATCAATGCAACAAGAGTATGTTGACATCAATGACAACTTTGGTTAGGCCCATATTTGCAACAATCTCCCCCTTTGTCATTGATGGCAACATATAATGTGAAAAATTGTTTTAACCATCAAGACAAGAACTTCTCCTCATTGACTAACATAGCTCCCCCTATCAACAACAACCATTCACGTGTCTTCTCTTCCTTTACTGCTCCCCCTTTGATCAACAACCACTTTTTGTTTTTCACATGTCTTCTCTCCCCCTTTGACATCAATGGAAAAGGGCACATACTTGCAAACACTTCACATACTTTAGAATCATGTTGACTGCTCCCCCTCAGTGGCAGCTTCCTAACATCAATCCAGATCACAAGATATGACTATGGAATCCACTGGACTGATGCACATCAGTGCCCCTTAATTCAGAACTGGAGGGGTAATAACCCCTAACTTCTCTCTGACATACTCAAAAGAGTCCTTAGGTAGAGGTTTAGTAAAAATGTTTGCAATCTAATCTTTTGAGGGCACAAACTCCAATCTGACTTCAT
This sequence comes from Cunninghamia lanceolata, assembly GCA_027924645.1. Taxonomy (NCBI): domain Eukaryota; kingdom Viridiplantae; phylum Streptophyta; class Pinopsida; order Cupressales; family Cupressaceae; genus Cunninghamia; species Cunninghamia lanceolata. Next base: position 2,866,888 of record BSBN01000925.1, on the reverse strand, counting down.
TCTTGTTCACCTACTCTCTCAAAAAGTGAAACTTGATGGATATATGTTTTGTCTTTGAGTGCAACACTAGATTTTTTATATGTTTATTGCACTTGAATTATCATAGAAGATTGTGATAGGTTCTTCATTCTCCACTCTGATATCTCTTAGCATTTGCTTCATCCACAATACTTGAGTGCAACTACCTGCTGCTGCAATATACTCTGCTTTTGCAGTGGATAGAGATATTACTTCTTGTTTCTTTCTTAGCCAAGAAACCAATCTTTTTCCCAAAAAGAATGCACCACCACTGGTACTCTTCCGGTCATCCACATCTCCTGCCTAATTAGCATCTGTATATGTATGAAGAGAGAAATCATGATCCTTAGGATACCATAATCCATACTCAACTATTCTCTTCAGATATTTGAGAATTCTCTTGATTTCCATGACATGAGACTCTCTAGGATCATCTTGGAATCTGGCAACAAGACCAACAACATTCATAATATCAGGTCTAGTTTGAGTAAGGTAGAGAAATCCTCCAATCATTGACCTGTACTTTTTCTGATCATCCTTAGGAGATTCATCTTTACTCAGTTTACATCCAGTTGCCATGGGAGTATTCATGGGCTTTGAATCTTCCATCCCAAATTTCTTCAACAATTCTTTCACATATTCAGTTTGTGATATGAAGATTCCTTTCTTTGTTTGAGTGATTTGTAGACCCAAGAAGAAATTCATTTCCCCAAACTAGACATCTCAAATTCACTTTGCAAAAGTCTTACACATACTATCTTTCCCTCCGAAAATGATATCATCAACAAATACTTCAACAATCAAGATATTTTCATGATCAGTCTTAAAATACAGATTACTGTCATCAGTACCTTTGTTGAAACCAATCTTCAAAAGATGTTTGTCCAATCTTTCATACCAGGCTCTTGGGACTTTTTTGAGTCCATACAATGCCTTCTTCAACTTGCAAACCATATCTCCATGATCATACAATTGAAATCCATCCAATTGCTCAATGTATACCTCTTCTTCCAAATCACCATTTAGGAAAGTAGACTTGACATCCATCTGATATACCTTGAAATCTCTGAAGGTAGCGAAAGTAAGAAATCATCAGACTGCTTCAATTCTTGCCACCGGAGCAAAAGTTTCTTAAAAGTCAACTCCTACTTGAGAATAACCCTTATAGACCAATCAAGATTTATTTCTTACTACTTCACCATCTTCATTCAATTTATTTTAGAAGACCCATTTAGTCCCAATCACATTTTTGTTCTTAGGTCTAGGAATAAGATCCCAAGTGTGATTCTTTTCAATCTGCATCAATTCTTCCTCCATTGATTTAACCCATCTTTCATCATTGCATGCTTCACTTACTATTTTTGGTTCAATCTTTGAAATCAAACAATACTTCACTGAATCTTGAGCAATTTTTCTTCTTGTTTGAACACCTTTGCTTCTATCTCCTATGATTTGATATTCAGAATGATTCAGTCTTACATACCTGGGAGTTTTGGGATGCTCTAGCACTTCTAATTCTTGGACAGGTTCACGCAAACTTGTCTCTTCTTCTTGTATTCCAAGATTCTCCGAATCAGTCTGAATCTAAACTGGAGTTGGGACTTGTTCTCCTTGGTCTAAGACATCATACTAATCATCTGCTTCATACTCATAATACCTTGAGGGAGTTTCCATGCCTGCATCAACATTCACATTTGTACTTTCTACAATCTTTCTCAATCTCTTGTTATAACACCGGTATGCTTTGCTTTGAGTAGAATATCCCAAGAATATTCCTTCATCACTTCTAGCATCAAACTTGCCAAGTTCTTCATGTCTTTTGATATAGTATTTACTGATGCAAGTATGGGCCTAACCAGTGTTATCATTGATGTCAACATACTCTTGTTGCATTAATGACAAGGATTGGATAAGCTGTGTACTGAGGAATAGAGAAGAACAATGAAGATAGTGAGCTAAATATCCTAGATAAAATGAAGATCAGAGGATGTGCTTCAAAGGGTTTGTAGATATGTGCCTTGAGTTGATACAGTAAAGATTTTAGAGGTCCACATGAAGATCTGAAGAAGTTGTGGCCGCTCAAGTTAAACCGGTTCCGGCAGGTGTTCAGAGGTGACAGAGTGACACAGATAGGTCCGGTGAGATCTAGAAATACAAAATCATGTTCTGCAGATTTGAGTGAGTGTTTAGGAAGTTAATGTGAATTGACAATTCAATTGGTTCATGGTCTGTAGGTCTACAAGCATCTATTCTATTGTGACAGTGATGACAGACTGTGTTCATGAGGTTCTGGATGAAGGAGACAAGGATTTCAGTAAGCAGATGTAGTGTGAATGTTCTTGGTGATTCAGGCAAGCTTGTGGAGGTCTTTGGATTGTGTCCAATTCGTGTTGGTGGTCCACATTAGAGTTTGAGCTCGCAATTGAAGAATTTCTTCTGGATGATGGTGTTCTTCTTGAGTTTGGCCGACCGGATGAGTTACACAGCCTGTGGATGATCTTGAAGATGTTATGTGAAGGTTGGCATGTTCCTAAAAGAAGATTGAAGTCTTAGATCTATGTAGCTAATAGTGTGTTGATCCGCATGAAGTATTTTGTAACTAGTCATGATGTATTTATGTATTTTCTCTATAATGTTTACCAACTTAGATGATCTTTCCTAAGTTGATGTCTTGTATAAATAAAGAATTGCAAAGTCATTTCAAAGGTATATTGTGGAGATGAGAGTGTGGTAGAGAGGAGGAGAGAAAAAGGCAGAGCAAAAGTATTGGGCATAAATGAAACTGACTCAAGCATGGTGAAGATGCTATTCTCCAATTCAAGTATGTGATACTTATTATTTTGTAGACAGTGAGTCTCTTGTAGGCAGTGAGCCTCTTGTGAGCAGTGTCCTTGGGCAGGGAGCCCTAATTGGCATGTGCCATTTTGTTCTTTCTATTCTTCTAATAGAGAATACAATCTTGGGTTAGTCACCCATGGTTTTTCCCTTAACCAAGTTTTCCACATCAAAATCTTGGTGTCTCAAGTGTTAATGTGTTTCTGTTCTTGATTTAATGCATTGTGTTACCATGATTGATTTATTATTATGCTGCTAAATTATAAAGTGGATTTAAGTGTTTAATTGGAAGAAAGTTTTGGACAATTGATTCAGCCCCCCTCTCAGTTGTCTGTCCTAAATATAACAATTGGTATCAGAGCTAAGTTCCTCTCAAAGAGCTTAACCGCTTGAGGAGATCCAGGATGTCGTCATATAAGAAGGATAGTCCAAAGTTTGATGGAACAAATTTTAATCTTTGGAAAAGTTGCATGCAATGTCACTTGTAATGTATGGGAATGCAGTACTGGACCATGGCTACAACAAAGTATACTCCCCCACAGAATGGCCCAAAAACTATAACTGAAATCACAGATATTGAAAATAATCTATGGACCAAAGAAGCTCTTCTAAGTGCCTTGTCTAACTTAGAGCTAACAAATGTTATTGACCTACAAACTTCTTTTGAGATTTGGGAAGAACTCAAACTTCTGCATGAAAGAGACAAGTATGTTAAATGTGCAAGGTTACAGAGTTTGAAAGGAAAATTTGAAAATTTGAAGATGAGAGAAGATGAAAATATCATTACTTTTATGCCAAGAGTAAATGAACTTGTTTGTGGCATTAGATGTGCTGGTGGAGTCTTGGATGAAGATGAGATTGTTGGCAAAGTTCTCAGATCCCTTCCTGCTTCTTATAAAATCAAGGTTGCTGCCATTGAAGAATTCAGAGCCCATTCAAGTGTCACAAGAGATCAATTGGTCGGTAAATTGGCTACATTTGAACTGACCGAGTTTGGAGATGTCCCCCCAAGACTGAATCTACATTCAAAGCTAGTGCTTATGTAAAAGGAAAACAAAGGTTTGATCCGGGAGAGAACTCTTCAAGGAAACTATCATGGTATGAAAAAGATAGAAAAGAACTGGAAGAAGAAGAAGCTGAAACTGCTCAACTTGAAGCCCTTATTGCGAAAAGACTGCCAAGAGGATCTGGTAAATATGAAGGGAAATTGCCTTTTAAGTGTTTTAACTACAATAAGATTGGTCATTTTACCTCAAGGTGTCCGAAAAGATTTTCAAGGCCAAATCCTAACAAATCAAGGTTCCAGAAGAATTGTTACTATGTTCATGAAGATGATGATAATGAAGCAGTAACAGATGATGAATCAGAGATAGGAAACAAATCTGGAAGTGATTGGGTGTTTATTTCCATCAAAGAAGAAGATCCAATGCCCTCTGAATCTATCAATCATAAAGTTGTAGAAAGAGCTCTGGCTGCCCAAGTTGAAGAAAAGGATGATTGGGTCATTGACAGTGGATGCTCTCACCATATGACAGGTGACAAAAATAAGTTCATATATTTGGAAAGGTATAAGGAGGAGTGGTAAAGTTTGGTGATAATTATGCTGGTAGAATAAGAGGTAGAGGAACTATTTCTTTTGATGGAAAGAACAAAACCGGTAATGTACTGTATGTTGAAGGATTGAAGCACAATCTTCTCAATGTTGGATAGTTGGTGGACAAAGGCTATGATCTCCGATTCAAGAATGGAAAATGCAAGATCTTTGAAAGTTCCGTAATAGAGATTGCATCTAGTACTCAAACAAAAGGTAATATCTTCCATTTAGTTGGTACTGGTAAAAGTTGTCTATTTGTACAAATTGATCAGAGTTGGTTATGGCATTGGAGGATGTGTCATGTGAATTTTGATAATATCATCAAGATAAGCAACACTCAGGCTATAAGTGATCTTCCAAAACTGGTGAAACCTACAAATAGTTTGTGCACAAAATGTCAGTTGGGGAAACAAAGAAGAGTCTCATTCAAAAGAAAGGAACAATCTTCTACTGGATTATTGGACTTAGTTCATACTGATTTATGTAGTCCAGCAAGAATCATAAGCATGCAAGGCGATAGATGCTTCATGCTATTAATTGATGACTACTCCCAGATGATGTGGGCTACTTTTCTGAAAGAGAAATCAGAAGCTCTTGAGAAATTCAAAATATTCAAGGCTATGGTAGAGAATGAAACTAGATTAAAACTAAAATTTTTGAGGTCTGATAGAGGTGGAGAATTCACATCCAATGAGTTCATAGAATTTTGTGAGAAGCGTGGAATCAGAAGACAATTGTCTGCTCCTAGGACTCCACAGCAAAATGGAGTAGTGGAAAGAAAGAACTAGACCATCCAAGAAGCATCTCAAACCATGATGAAGGAAGCAAATGTTCCTCAGATTTACTGGAGAGAAGTTGTAAGCACTGCAGTCTACACTCTTAATCGAGTTCAAATCAGAAGCAATACCAGTAAGACTCCTTATGAACTTTGGTTTGGCATCACTCTCACAGTAAGGTATTTTAGAGTTTTTGGTAGCAAATGTTACATTAAAAGAGATGAAGATCTAGGAAAGTTTGATGGTAAAAGTGATGAAGGAATATTCTTGGGTTACTCTACTCAAAGCAAAGCATATCGGTGTTATAACAAGAGACTGAGAAAGATTATAGAAAGAACAAATGTGAAGGTTGATGAAGGAATTGAAAAACCCTCAAGGTTTTATGAATATGATGAAGATGATCAGAATGGTGTCTTGATTCAAGGAGCTGAAGCCCCTTTTGGAATTCAGATTCAAATTGATCCGGTAAATCAAGAAGAAGAGATAAGTTTGAATGAGCCTGATCAAGAATCAGAAGTGTAAGAAACTTCCAAAGTTCCCAGGTATGTAAGATTGAACCACTCTAAAGATCAGATCATAGGTGATAAAAGCAAAGGTGTACAAACAAGAAGAAGGATTGCTCAAGATTCAAAAGAGTATTGTCTAATTTCAAAGATTGAACCTAAGACAGTGAATGAAGCTTGCAATGATGAAAACTGGACTAAAGCAATGGAGGAAGAGTTGATGCAAATTAAGAAAAATCACACTTGGGATCTTGTTCCCAGACCTAGACACAAGAATGTGATTAGAACCAAATGGGTCTTTTGGAACAAACTAAATGAAGTTGGTGAAGTAATCAGAAATAAAGCCTGATTGGTCTGCAAGGGTTACTCTCAAATAGAAGGAGTTGATTTTGAAGAAACGTTTGCTCCAATGGCAAGAATTGAAGCAGTCATATTATTTCTACCTTCAAGGATTTCAAAGTATATCAGATGGATGTCAAGTCTGCCTTCCTGAATAGTGACTTAGAAGAAGAAGTATACTTTGAGCAACCAGATGGATTTCAATTGTCTGATCATGATGATATGGTCTGCAAGTTGAAGAAAGCACTGTATGGACTGAAGCAAGCCCCAAGAGCTTGGTATGAAAGACTAGATAAGTATCTTTGGAAGATTGGTTTCAACAAAGGTACTACTGACAGTAATTTGTATTTCAAAATTGATCATGAAAATATCTTGATTGTTGAAGTGTTTGTTGATGATATCATTTTTGGAGGAAGAGCTAGTATGAAAAGTGAATTTGAGATGTCCATGCTTGGGGAAATGAATTTTTTCTTGGGTCTGCAATTCATTCAAACAAAGAAAGGAATCTTCATTTCTCAGACCAAATATGTGAAAGAATTGTTGAAAAAATTTGGGATGGAAGACTCAAAGCCAATGAGTACTCCCATGGCAACTGGATGTAAATTGAGCAAAGATGATGACTCTCCTAAGGTTGATCAGGAAAAGTACAGGTCAATGATTGGAGGATTGTTGTATCTCACTCAAACTAGACTTGATATTATGAATGTTGTTGGTCTTGTTGCTAGATTCCAAGCTGATCCTAGAGAATCTCATGTCATGGAAATCAAGAGGATTTTTAGGTATCTAAAAGGGACAATTGAGTATGAATTGTGGTATCCTAGAGATTATAATTTCTCTCTTCATGCATATACAGATGCAGATTGGGTAGGAGATGTGGATGACTGGAAGCATACCAGTGGTGGAGCATTCATTTTGGGAAAGAGATTGGTTTCTTGGCTGAGTAAGAAACAAGAGGCAATATCTCTATCCACTACAGAAGCAGAATATATTGTAGCAGTAGGTAGTTGCACTCAATTTTTGTGGATAAATCAAATGCTAAGAGACATGGGAGTGGAGTATGAGGAACCTATCACAATCTTCTATGATAATTCAAGTGCAATAAATATTTCAAAGAATCTAGTGTTGCATTCAAAGACCAAACATATATCCACCAAGTTTCACTTTTTGAGAGAGCAAGTGAACAAGAATGAAGTCAGATTGGAGTTTGTACCTTCCAAGGATCAGATTGTAGATATTTTTACTAAATCTCTACCTAAGGACTCTTTTGAGTATCTCAGGGAGAAGTTAGGGGTTATTACCCCTCCGGTGATGAACTAAGGTGCACTGATGTGCATCAGTTTGGTGGATATCACAGTCATATCTTGTGGTCTGAATTGATGATGGGGAGCTACTACTCAGTGGGAGTAGCTGGTATGATTCTAAAGTGGTGGAGTTGCAAGTATGTGCTCTTTGCCATTGATGTCAAAGGGGGAGAGAAGATATGTGAAAAACAAGTGGTTGCTGATCAAAGGGGGAGCAGTAAAGGAAGAGAAGACATGTGAATGGTTGTATTTGATAGGGGGAGTTGTGTCAGTCAGAAAAAGTTCTTGTTTTGATGGTCAAAACTATTTTTCACATCATATGTTGTCATCAATGACAAAGGGGGAGATTGTTGCAAGTATGGGCCTAACCGGTGTTGTCATTGATGTCAACATACTCTTGTTGCATTAATGATAAGGATTGGATAAGCTATGTGCTAAGGAATAGAGAAGAATAGTGAAGACATTGAGCTAAAGATCCTAGATAAAATGAAGATCAGAGGATGTGCTTCAAAGGGTTTGTAGATATGTGTCTTGAGATGATATAGCAAAGATTTCATAGGTCCACATGAAGATCTGAAGAAGTTGTGGCTGCTCAAGTTAAACCAGTTCCGGCATGTGTTCAGAGCTGACAGAGTGACACAGATAGGTCTGATGAGATCCAGAAATGCAATATCCTATTTTGCGGATTTGAGTGAGTGTTTAGGAAGTCAATGTGAATTGACAATTCAATTGGTTCATGGTCTAGAGGTCCACAGGCATCTATTGTATTATGACAGTGATGACAAACTGTGTTCATGAGGTTCCAGATGAAGGAGACAAGGATTTTAGTAAGCAGATGTAGTGTGGATGTTCTTGGTGATTCAGGCAAGCTTGTGGAGGTCTTTGGATCATGTCCAATTCATGTTGGTGGTCCGCATTAGAGTTTGATCTTGCAATTGAAGAATTACTTCCAGATGATGGTGTTCTTCTAGAGTTTGGCTGATCGGATGAGTTACACATCTTGCAGATGATCTTGAAGATGTTATGTGAAGGTTGGCATGTTCTTAGAAGAAGATTGAAGTCTCAGATCTGTGTAGCTGATAGTGTGTTGATCCGCATGAAGTCTTTTGTAACTAGTCATGATGTATTTATGTATTTGCTCTGTAATGTTTGCTGACTTAGATGATCTTTCCTAAGTTGATGTCTTGTATAAATAAGGAATTGCAAAGTCATTTCAAAGGTATCTTGTGGAGATGAGAGTGTGGTAGCGAGGAGGAGAGCGAAAGGTAGAGCAGAAGTATTGGGCTTAAATGGAACTAACTCAAGCATGGTAAAGATGCTATTCTTCAGTTCAAGTATGTGATACTTATTATTTTGTAGACAGTGAGTCTCTTGTAGGCAGTGAGCCTCTTGTGAGTAGTGTGCTTGGGCAGTGAGCCCTAATTGGCATGTGCCATTTTATTCTTTCTATTCTTCTAACAGAGAATACAATCTTGGGTTAGTCACCCTGTGGTTTTTCCCTTAACCAGGTTTTCCATGTCAAAATCTTAGTGTCTCAAGTGTTAATGTGTTTCTGCTCTTGATTTAATGCATTGTGTTACCATGATTGATTTATTATTATGCTGTTGAATTATAAAGTGGATTTAAGTTTTTAATTGGAAGAAAGTTTTAGACAACTGATTCATCCCCCCTCTCAGTTGTCTGTCCTAAATCTAACATTTACTACTAAAGACTCTGAAATACTTCAAAGTAGGAGTGATACCAAACCAAAGTTCATAAGGGGTCTTACCAGTATTGCCTCTGATTTGTACCCAATTAAGAGTATAGACATCAGTGCTTACAGCTTCTCTCCAATAGATCTGATGAAAATTTGCTTCCATCATCATGGTCCTAGATGCTTCCTGGATGGTTTGGTTTTTTCTCTCCACTACTCCATTTTGTTGTGGAGTCCTTGGAGTAGATAACCGTCTCTTTATCCCATGTTCCTCACAGATTGATATGAACTCACCGAATGTGAATTCTCCACCTCTATCAGACTTGAGGCATTTTATGTTTATGCCAGTTTCATTTTCTTCCATAGCCTTGAATATTTTGAACTTCTCAAGTGCTTCAAATTTCTCTTTCAAGAAAGTCATCCACATCATCCGAGAGTGCTCATCAATCAGCAACATAAAATACCTATCTCCTTGCAAACTCCTGATTCTTGCCAGACCACGGAGAGCAATGTGCACCAAGTCTAACAATCTGGTTGAAGATTGTTCCTTACTTTTGAATGTGACTTTGTTCTGCTTACCCAACTAGCATTCTTTGCACAAACCGTTAGTAGGTTTCACCAGTCTTGGAAGATCTCTTACAGCCTGAGTGTTGCTTATCTTGATGATATTATCAAAATTTACATGACACATTCTCCTATGCCACAACCAACTCTGATCAATTTGAACAAATAAGCAACTTTTGCCAGTACCAACCAAGTGGAAGATGTTACCTTTTGTCTGTGTACTAGATGTAATCTTCGTTCTAGAGCTTTCAAAGATCTTACATTTTCCATTTTTGAATCAGAGATCATAGCCTTTGTCCACCAACTGTCCAACACTGAGAAGATTATGATTCAGACCTTCAACATACAAAACATCACTGGTTTTGTTCTTTCCATCAAAGGAAATGGTTCTTCTGCCTCTAATTCTGCCAGCAAAATTATCTCCAAACTTTACAACTCCACCTTCATATCTTTCTAAGCTTAAGAACTTACTCTTGTCACTAGTCATATGGTGAGAGCATCCATTGTTAATAACCCATTCATCCTTTTCTTCAACCTGAGCAGCCAAAGCACTTTCTATCATCTTATGATTTGTAGATTCAATAGGCATTGGATCTTCTTCTTTGATGGCAATAAACACCCAGTCACTTCCAGGTTTGTTTCCTATCTCAGATTCATCATCTATTACACCTTCATCATCATCTTCTTGAACATAGTAACACTTCTTCTGAAACCTTGATCTATTAGGGTCTGGCCTTGAAAACCTTTCCAGACATCTTGAGACAAAATGACCAATCTATTGCAAGAAAAGCATTTGAAAGGTAATTTTCCTTCATACTTACCAGATCCTCTTAGTAGTCTCTTTGCAATGAGGGCTTCAAGTTGTTCATCTTCTAATTCATCCTCTTCTAGATCTTTCCTTGCTATATCATACCAAGTTGATTTCCTTGAGCAACTTTCTCCTGGATCATATCTCTATTTGCCTTTTGTAGAGGCATTAGCTTTGAATGTAGATTCAGTCTTGGGAAGTGCATCACCAAACTCAGCCAACTCAAATGCAGATATCTTATCAACCAATTAATCCCTTGTAACAGTTGTTAAAGATATGATTTCCTCAATAGAAGCAACTTTGTGTTTGTAAGTAGGAGGTAAAGATCTGAGAACTTTGGCAATAATCTCATCTTCATCCAATATTCCACCAACACATCTAATGCCACATACAAGCTCATTTACTTTTGTCATATATAAAGTGATATCATCGTCTTCACTCATCTTCAAGTTTTCAAATTTAGACTTTGCAGCTTGGCACACTTAACATATTTGTCTCCTTCATAAAGATTTTCAAGTTTTGTCCAAATTTCATAAGTAGTCTTCAATCCCATAACATTTGTCATCTTTGAATCAGACAAGGCACTCAGTAGGGCTTCTTTAGCTCAAAGATTATTGTCTGCATCTCTGACTTCATCATGGTTGTTGGACCATTCTTTGGGGGAATATATTTAGTTGTGGTTATGTTCCAATACCGATCTCCCATGCATTGTAAGTGACATTCCATGCGGCTCTTCCAGGTAGTGAAGTTTGTTCCATCAAACCTTGGACTGACCTTGTAGGTCAACATCCTGGATCTCCTCAAGCGGTTAAGCTTCTTCTAGAGGAACTTAGCTTTGATACCAATTGTTGGATTTAGGATAGTCAACTGAGAGGGGGGTGAATCAGTTGTCACCAAAATCATGTTCCTTATTTACTTTAAACCTTCTTATATTTCAACAGCATATCAAAGATTCAATCATGAAAGCATAATGCAATAATTCAAGAGTAGAAACAAATTTGACACATATAACACCAAGATTTTAACATGGAAAACCCGGTTAAGGGAAAAACCATGGGGTGACTAACCCAAGATTGTATTCTCCATTAAAAGAATAAGATGAATAAAATGGCACTTGCCAGTTAGGGCTCACTACATGAGCACACTGCTCACAAGAGGCCCACTCCCTATAGGAGACACACTGTCTACAAAAGAATATAAGTATTACATACTTGAATAGGAGATTAGCATCTTCACTATGCTTGAGTCAGTTCCATTTAAGCTCAACACCTCTTCTCTACTTTTCCCTCCTCTTGACTACCACCTTTTCATCTTCACCTCAAGGTCACATTTGAGTAACTTCGCAATTCTTATTTATACATGACATCAACTTTGGAATGATCATCAAAGTCGACACAACATACACTTATTTTATTACAGAGCAAATATAAAAATACAACTTGACTTATTACAAAAACTTCATGCACATCATTATACTGTTGGCCACACATAGCTGGGACTTCAATCTTCTTAGAGGAACATGCCATGCTTCGCAAAACATCTTCAAGATCATTCGCAACATGTGCAAATCATCTAGTTAGACAAGACTAGGAAGAACACCATCACCCGAAGGTAAATCTTCAATTACAAGATCAATCTTCAATGCGGACTACCAACATGAACTAGACACAATCTAGAAACCCCCACAAGCTTGCTTGAATCACCAAGAACATCTGCACCACTTCTGCTTATTATAATCATTCACATCTTCATTCGGAACCTCAAGAACATAGTTGCCCATCTTTGTCACATTAGAAGGATTGCTTGTGGACCTCCAAACGATGAACCAATTGAGTTGTCAATTCACATTAGCCTCCCAATCATGCTACCAAATCCGTAGAACATGATATTATATTTTTGGATCTCACCTGACCTATTTGTGTCACTCTGTCACCTCTTAACAGTTACCAGAATTGGTTTTACTCTCATGGCCATAACTCCATATTTTCATGTGGATCTCTCAAATCTTGACTGGATCATCTTCAAACAGATATCTACAAACCCTTTGATATGCATTCTCTGAACTTCATCTAGCTGGGATCTTCACTTCATAGAGCTTTATTGTCTTCACTATTTTTCTCTATTTCTGATAGAACTAATTTTCTCAATATCTTCAGCACACAACTCATCCAATCCTTGATATCAATGCAACAGGAGTATGTTGACATCAATGATAACTCTAGTTAGGCCCATATTTGCAACAAATAGTACTAGTGCAAATGAATGCTTGTTTATTACTATTAAGGAAGAACCTGTGTCTACTAATCCTACTAGTTGTGTGAAGGAAGAAAAACTAGTGGAAGAAAGTGCTTTGTATATTCAGGTTGAGAAGGATAAGGATGAATGGACCATTGATAGTGGATATTCACATCACATGATCGATGGCAAAAGTAAGTTTGTAAATTTAGAAAAGTATGATGGTGGATTGGTTAGGTTTGGAGATAATGTAGCTAGTAAGATCTGTGGAAGATGATCTATTTCTTTTGATGGCAAGCATAATGCAGGTGATGTTCTATATGTGAAAGGTCTAAATCATAATCTTTTAAGTGTTGGTCAAATGTGTGATAAAGGGTATGATCTGAGTTTCAAGGACAATGCATGCAAGATCATGGAAAGCTCCGGAACAGTGATTGCAACTGGTAAGAAAACTAGAGGTAATATTTATCACTTGAGGGGAATTGATAATTGTTGTTTGGTGGCTCTGACAGATAAGAGTTGGTTGTGCCATAGGAGAATGTATCATATCAATTTTGATAACTTGGTGAAGATAAGCTCAATTTAAGCTGTGAGAGATTTGCCTAAATTGGTGAAACCTGCCAATACAATTTGCAAGGAATGTCAACTGGAAAAACAAACCAAGATAAGTTTCAAGAGCAAAGAACATTTTTTTGTTGGATTGCTTGAGCTGGTGCATATAGATTTGTGTGGTCCTATAAAAATAAGGATTTTGCAAGGAGACGAGTACTTTTTGTTGCTTATAGATGATTATTCTAGAATAACATGGGTCACTTTTCTAAAAGAGAAATCAGAAGCACTAGATAAGTTCAAAAATTTTAAGGCAATGGTTGAGAATGAGTTAGAATTGAGGATCAAATGCTTAAGTTCTAATAGAGAAGGTGAGTTTAAATCAAATGAATTTAACATTTTCTATGAAGAGCATGGGATAAAAAGACAATTGTCTTTCCTAGAACTCCTGAGCAAAATGGAGTTGTTGAAAGAAAGAACATGACAATCCAAGAGGCTTCTAGGTCAATGATGATGGAGGCTAACCTACCAGAAGTATATTGGAGAGAAGCTATGCACAGTAGTGTCTACATTCAAAACAAAGTTCAAGTCAAAGGTAATGGCACTAAAACTCCTTATGAATTATGGTATGGAAGAGTTCCCACAATAAAATATTTTAAAGTTTTTGGAAGTAAATGTTATATCAGAAGAGATGAAGAATTAGGCAAGTTTGATGCTAGATGTGATGAAGGTATTTTCCTTGGATACTCTACTAAGAGCAAGGCTTGTTAGTGCTACAATAAGAGATTGAGAAATGTCATTGAAAGTGCTAATGTGAAGGTTGATGAAGAAAAAGAAATAACATTAGATCTGAGAGGTTATGAATTAGATGAACCTGTTGTCACAGTCATTAAAGAAAAGGTTGAACAGGAACAAAAGGACAGTCAAGATGAAGAACAAAATGGTGAAGAAGACGCTCCAAAAATTGTTGCTAAGACTCCCAGGTATGTAAGAATTAATCATTCTAAAGATCAAATTATTGGTGACAAAAGAAAAGGGGTATTGACAAGGAAAAGAGCTACAGAAGAATAGGTGAACTACTATTTTCTTTTACAAATTGAACCTAAAAATATAAGTGAATCCCACAAAGATGAATGTTGGGTAAAAGACATGGAAGAAGAACTGATGCAGATAGAAAAGAATCAAACTTGGGAATTGGTCCCTAGACTTGCTTATAAGAATGTGATTGGAACCAAATGGGTCTTCAGAAACAAGATGAATGAAAGTGTTGAAGTGGTAAGAAACAAAGCAAGACTGGTATGTAAAGGATAATCTCAGGTTGAAGGCATAGATTTTGAAGAGTCTTTTTCTCCTATGGCAAGAATTGAAGCAATAAGAATGTTTTTGGCTTTTGCTGCTCACAAAGATTTCAAGGTGTACCAGATGGATGTGAAGTCTACCTTCTTGAATGGAGAGCTAGAAGAAGAAATCTACATTGAACAACCGGAATGATTCTAGCTATCAAACAAAGGTGACATGGTGTGTAGATTGAATAAATCCCTATATGGACTGAAGCAAGCTCCTAGAGCCTGGTATGCAAGGTTGGACAAGTATTTGATGCAATTAGGGTCCAATAAAGGTACTGCAGACAATTATCTCTATTTCAAAATCAATGATGATCAAATTATGATTGTTGTAATCTTTGTTGATGATATTATCTTTAGAGGCAATGAAGGTATGTGTAAGAAATTTACAGAGGAAATACAAAAGGAATTTGATATGTCTATGTTTGTTGAAATGAATTTCTTTTTAGGACTGCAAATTACTCAATCAGAAAAAGGAATTTTTATTTCTTAGTCCAAGTATGTGAAAGAATTGTTGAAGAAGTTTGGAATGGGGGATTCTAAACTAGTCTGTACTCCCATGGTAACTGGTTGCAAGTTGAGCAAGAATGATGAATCACCTAAGATTGATCATAAAAAATATAGGTCTATGATTGGAGGGCTGCTCTACCTAACTCATACCAGACCAGACATAACGCAAGTCTATCTTGTGGCAAGATTTCAAGAAGATCCCAAAGAATCACATGTGATGGTAGTCAAGAGGATCATGAGATACTTAATTAAGGCACTTTAGACTATGGTTTGTGGTATCCCAAATATACTAATTTCACTCTTAGTGCTTATACAGATGCAGATTGGGTTGGAGATGCTGATGAAAAAAAAAGTACAAGTAGAGGTACTTTCCTCTTAGTTAATAGATTGGTTTCATGGCTGATCAAGAAGCAAAAATCAATTTCTTTGTCTACTGTAGAAGAAAAATATATTGTTGCAGCATGTTGTTGTACTCAAGTTCTTTGGATGAAGCAAACATTGAAGGACATAAGAGTTGTGTATGAAGAACCAATTTCAATCTTTTGTGACAACATGATTGCTATAAACATTTCAAAGAATCCATTGATGCACTCAAGGACAAAGCATATATTAATAAGGTATCACTTTCTAAGAGAAAAGGTAATAGAGAATGAAGTAAAGATGGAGTATGTGTCTACAAAGAATCAGATTGCAGATATTTTTACTAAGCCTCTGCCTAAGTATACTTTTGATTATCTTAGGGAAAAGTTAGGGGTTATTACCCCTCCTCTAAACTAAGATGCATAAGGAATGCATCAGTCCAGTAGTGTCTAAAGTTTCATCTTTTGATTTGGATTGATGTTTTCAAGACTACCTCTCAGGGGGAGTAGGTAGAAGTTGCTGATATGAGTTCCTAATAAAGAGTAGTAAGTCTTGCATTGTTCATGAAAGGGGTAGTTGTGCAGTAAAGAGAAAGAAAGGTTCTAGAACCCTTTGCCATTGATGTCAAAGGGGGAGAGAAGTTCATGTGAAAAAACTAAGAAGAAGATTGCAGACAGAGAAAGCATCAAGTGAGGGGGAGAAAAGAAGCAAAGCAAGATTATATGTCTTGATGGTTTCTCACATCATGTGTTGCCATCAATGACAAAGGGGGAGATTGTTGTAAGTATGAGCAGTAAGTGTTATCATTGATGTCAACGCATAAGTAAATTATTTGACAAGTATTTGAGGAATTAGTACAAGTGCAGAATTGCTTTATCTCTCAAGAATAGTGCATTGTTTTGCTTTGCATTTCCTGTAGATTGAATATCTTTGCATGTGGATTAGAAGTAATTCTAAGGGATGTCTGTAGATGCTATGTTTCAAGTTTGAGCCTCCGGTGTGAAGATTTGACCGAGTTGTGTTTACTAGAGTAAAAACTATTTTTCTATGTATTTAATGGTGACATGGAGAATGTATTCAGCTCCGCATTTCTTCGCATTTAAGTTTCAAATTCTGTGATTCTAGTATTAAGTTTGTGATAATGTTATGTGTCTTTAATTCAAATGGTTTGTGATTTAGTGCTCTGCAAGCGATCTTTCATTTATGACAGTGGCCAACGGTAATGTTCAAGTGCTCCGGTTTGAAGAATCTTATGGATAAAGTGTTTTGAGGTTGTGTAGTTGTTCTTGGTGATTGTAATGTGCTTGTGGGAGTCTCTAGATCATGTTCATACATTTTGATTAGTCCACAAAGTATAATAAGGATAATGAATGAAGCATGTTCCTGAAAGTTTTAGTGTTAACTCCAGTCTTTGCCGACTTGGTTGTTTTCACTACTTACAGATATGATTTGAAGATTGTGGAAGCATATTGTTGTGTGGAAGATTGCATTTGAGTACTAGCTAAGGCTTGACATGATTCACATTCATTTCTCTTCTCCCCTAATTCATTTATGTCCAGACCTATCTTAATGTATGTTTGTATGTTTGCCGACTTGGAGATTGTTCCAAAGGTTGATGATTGTAATGGCGACCTTGATGTAAATTCCAAGGTTGATGAATTGTATAAAAATATGAAATGAAGTCGTAAATTGTGGCAAGGATGTGAAAATGAAAAGATAACTATGAAGTGTAAAAGTAGAGTAGAGCAGAGGATACTTATTGTGCTTCAATGGAACTGAACCTTGGCATAGTGTAGATGTTATTATCTCAGTTCACCAACTTTGATACTAAGCCACCCACTGGTAGTGAGCCACCCATTGGTAGTGAGCCACCCACTGGTAGTGAGCCACCTCATTGGTAGTGAGCCTATTCTTGCAGTGAGCAATTTTGGCAGTGAGCCCTAAGGAAATGAGCCTCTAATTTTTGGTATTGTTATAACATATTATATTGTGAGCTAGCACTCACCATGGTTTTCCCATATGGGGTTTTCTACGTAAAAATCTAGTGTCTCTTGTTTTGAATGTGTGAATGTGTTCAAGTATCTATTTTTGTACTTTCATGGTTAAAATACAAACATAGTGTTAATTGGTTAATGTGTTAATGGTTTCAAAATATTGGTTACAACTGATTCACCCCCCCTCTCAATTGTATTGTACTTTTCAGCACCCATTACAAAATCCATGCTTATGTCTTCCCAAGGTCTCTTTGGTACTGTCAAAGGTTTATACAATCCATTATTCTAACTACTCCCTTTTGGAACTTGACAAACTCTACAACTCTGCATAAATTTCCTAACATCATTATGTATCTAAGACCAAAAGTAATTTTCACTCACCAAAGCCACTTCTTTATCAATGCCAAAATGCCCTGCCAATCTACCATTGTGCTTCTCTTTGATCAAATTATCTCTCATTGAACTTATAGGTATGCACAAGTGATTTCCTTTGAACAACATATCTTCTTGAATGAAATAGTCCAACCACTTACTCCTATTTGTCACAACAGGTTCTTTTCATGCTTTCCAAGGTTCTACAAAATCAAATCCCTACACTTCAACTCTCATCTCTGTCAACAAGTTCCTTCTCCTCCTCAAGGCATCTGCAACCTTGTTCAATTTTCCACTCCTATGCTTCAATACAAAAGTATAAATCTACATGAACTCTACCCATCTCATATGTCTCTGATTCAACTTTCCTTGGTTGTTCAAATATTGCAAATCTTGATGATCTGTATACAACACAAACTCCTTAGGCAACAAGTAATGTCTCCTCTTCTTCAAGGCTTGAATTATGGCATAGAACGCTTGATCATAAGTTGAATATCTTGTCCTTGCATCATTCAATCTCTCACTAAAATATGCTATAGGTCTACCTTCTTGACTTAACACTGCTCCAATTGCATTTGCACTTGTATCACTTCTACTTGAAATACCTTATTGAAATCTGGTAATGCCAAAATAGGTTGCTCTATCACTTTCTGCTTCAACAATTCAAAATTCTTATCTCCTCCTAATGTCCACTTGAAATATTTTCTATCACCTCTCATTGTCTATGTCATAGGGTTACATACTGAACTAAAATTTTTGATGAACTTCCAGTAGAAACTAGCCAATTCATGAAATGATCTAACTTCTCCAATGCTCTCCAGTGTAGGCCATTCAACAATTGCTCTTACTTTCTCAAGGTCCATCTTCAATCCTTCTACAGAAATCACAAATCCCAAGTATACTAACTCATCCTTCATGAAACTACATTTCTTGATGTTTATCAGCAATTTCTCTTCTCTCAATCTCTGCAATACTTGTCTCAGGTGCTACAAATGTTCTTCTTTTGTCTTACTGAAACTCAAAATGTCATCCAAATATACGATAACAAACTTACCCAAGAATTTATTCAAAACTTCATTCATCAATCTCATGAAAGTACTCGGTGCATTTGTCAATCCAAAAGGCATCACTAACCACTTATACAATCCTTCATTTGTCTTAAAAGCAGTCTTCCATTCATCTCCCTCTCTGATTCTGATCTGATGGTATCCACTCTTCAAATCTATCTTTGTGAAATATTTTTCTCCACTCAAACAAATCATGATATCATCCATCCTAGGTAAAGGAAATCTATACTTAACTGTGATCTTGTTTACTCTAGAGTCTGTACACATTCTCCATTCTCCATCCTTTGTTGGTGCTACCACTATAGGTATTGTACAAGGGCTCAAACTTTTTTTGATCAAACCTTTCCTCAACAACTCATGTATCTGCCTATTCAATTCTTCATTCTCTACTGGTGCCATTCTATGTGCTTCTTTGTTAGGCAAACTAGCTCCAAGTATAGGATCCTTGTGATGACTGATACTCTTGATTGGTGGCAATCCTTCAGGTACATTGTCTGATATGATGCCTTCATACTCTGTTAGCAATTTAGTTATCTCCTCCAGTTGTAATTCTTCATTCTTCTTCTTCAAGGTTTAAGGCTTCTTAGAGATCAAAGCATAACACATACTTTCATGTCTCAAACCATCCAAAAATTTCCTTCCATCTACCAAACAAATTATAGCATTCCCACATACTTCACTCTGAGGATCATCTTCCAAAGGAATCAAAGTAATTCTCTTTCCATTTGATGTTATAGTGTATGTATTCTTTCTCCCTTCATGTATATATTTTCCATCATACTGCCAAGGTCTACCCAACAAAATATGACATACATCCATAGGAATAATATCACACAAAACTTCATCATGATTAGATCCAATATGAAATTTCACCAAACATTGTTCACTCACTAGTATATTATGATCATCCTAAATCTATGCTATCTAATAGGGTTTAGGGTGTTTCAGTCTTTCCAACTTCAACTTAGTCACCATCTCCTCTGAAACTAGGTTATCAAAACTACCACTATCAATTATAACTTTACAACATTTACCTCCTAATTTGCATCTAGTTCTAAACAAAATTTTCCTCTACAGTGGTTCCTCATTTATTTCTACTTGAAATAGTGCTCTCCTCATCACAAGTGATTCTCCTCTCTTAGGTTTACAAACTGAACTTGGTGATCCAACAGGTTCTTCTACATAGGCTGCTCTTCCACTATTCTTTGTTCTCTTGCTTGTACTCCCTTGATTACATTCAAATGCTCTATGTCCTTCACCTCCACACTTAAAACATGTCCCTCTAAATGTTCTCCTATTAGGTCCTTGTCCTTCTCTTATGTATCCTTCCCTCCAATATGGACTAGGGTTTCCTCTGTGATAGAAAGTTTTGTCATCTCTCTGGTATGCTTTGTTATCTATGTCCTTGAATGTATTTTCTTGTCTATTCGACTCCGCATATGATCTCTCTCCTCTAGAAAATGTTTCACCTTTTTGAAATTTACCTCCTCTGCCTCTTTATATTTGATCATGCCTCTTATTCAACTTCTCTTCAACCTTCAAGGAAAATTGATATGTTTCTTCCAGTGTTGTCATCCTTACCAAACTCAATTCTTCTTGAATGTTCAATCTCAGTCCATTAATGTATCTAGCCACTTTCTCCTTGCCTACTTCACTATGTCCTATCCTTATGACCTTCTTATGAAACTCCTTAGTATACTGCATAGATTTCTCCTTTTGTCTCAAGTTTTGCAATCTCTTCAACAGTTCCAACTCATAGTCAACAAGTATAAATTGGTTCTTCAATTTCATCATCATCCTATCCCACTTTCTAATATTTTCTTTTCCTCTTCTATTTCTATCCAACTAAACTTCTTTCCACCATATAGCAACATGTCCTTTTAGCTTTATTTTTGCAAATTTCACCTTCTGTGGATCTTCAATTTCTTCATACTCAAAGTATTCTTCCATGTCATTTATCAATCAATCAACTCTTCAGGGTTTAAATTGCTAGTATAGTTTGGTACATCAACTCTAGGTCTTTTCCCAATCTTTGAAATAGATCGCAACATCTTGACTTGATCTGATTCCTCTTCTTCTTCTTCACCTCCTAGGGTTTCGCCATTTTGATTAGCGGATTGAAATTCTTCATCATCATCACTTTCAACATTAGGTCTAGGTGTAAGTCCTCTTTGCCTATTTTCTTCAACAGCATCCAAGTCAACTTCCATGGTCTTCATCATTTCCATCATCTCATCCACTCTACCAGTGATTATTCCAACAGGAGGGATTCTCCTCGGTGGCATTTTCTGAGGATCAAGTGTAACTACCTCAAATTCGATGATCGAGCAAGAAGGTGACAAATGCCTCGCAATCGGTGATTGATTGCAACACAAGTAACCTACCTTAGATTCAACAATCTATTCATAGCAAGATCTTATGGAATTCCTTCACTCAATTCTCTCCTAAAGATTTAAACTTTCACTTTGATACCACTTAGTGTAGTCATAGTTAGGAGGGTCCACAAAGTGAACTATCTGGGCTGTATAGATAAAGTAAACATAATAGAAACAACTAGAAGATATAAAGCATTTATAGATTCAGTCATTCCATATATCATATAATTCAAATACAAATTGGCCAGCAACATGTGGGCTTACAATTAGGGCTCACGAGCCTGATTACAAAACATACACAAGATATGGCTTTGAAGCTCCTTCACATAAAATTCTAACTATCAACTATAAACTAATGATCAACTATAGAATTCTCTATTAACTACTTTCCTAGGTATCTATTACATCATTTTATATCATCTCTAGAACACAATATTCCTCTGCATCAGCCAAGGAAGATCACAAACTCCAATAAAGAGATGTAACGTGTGTACACGAATAGATCAGACCTAACTGAATAGAACTCCTTCAAGAATGAATAGAATTGTGTATGGATCTCAGAGAAGTTCAGCTGTGAACCCAAACAACATTGAATGATGTGTCATTTAGCTTCGCACGTTGTGAAATGCTCTACAAGTCTTCTCCTATAGCTAATTGTCTAAGACTGTCAGGATGCTCTGTTATGAGAAAATAGTTGATTTTCAGATAGTGATATCTCATTGGTACCTGATCCAAATGCTCTAAATTTTGGATATGATGTGCATGAATGAATCTAGATGGTAAGTCCAACTCTGTAGGGTCTAAAATGTAACTGCGATAGAATGCAGACTAAAATACATAAACTGCCTGAACTACCTGAACTAAACTGGAAAATGAAAAGAAACAAACTGAAATGCAAATGTTTTTGGTTGATGCAAGATTTCTCTTGAACCAAGGATGCTCCTACATCATTTTTATTGAATGCAAGACTAGCTAGGATTTACTATCAAAACCCTAGATCAAAAACACTTATTCCCTAAACCAAAATTCTTTGATGCAAGAATAGTTTTTCTTCGTAATTTAAAAAAAATGATATTTATGATGTGCTACAACAATTAAATTCATATTTGACCATTAATTAACATCAGAAAAATTTGGAACAAGAGCTTAATCACTACACCCTAGGTGCAAGACTAGCTAGGTTTTCTAAAAAATGCAAGATTTTTGAAAACCCTAATAATGAAGAAGTACAAATACAAAATATACAACTAGGAAATGATTAATTAATGTAATACTAATAAGATCTGATTAAAAAGTTAGAAATTTTTCAAATGTAAGATGCATCAAGTTCACCAAAATGTTATGTCGAAAAAGGTGACTTAGCTTAAAATCCTAAACTAGGTCAAACCCTCTTCTACATGAACATTGGAACACAAATCAAGGAGACTTAATACTCAACTACAATCTTGAAAGGAGAGCTGAGAGGTATCTTGATTGGTCCCTTTATTGCCAAGGAGAGAGATCTTATGACTAATTATCAAATCTAGGGTTTCTAGGGTTAAAATAGAGAAAACAAGAGTTATAGACCTGAAACTGTTAAAAACCTAGATAGCTATGGTAGGAAGGGGCTGAACAAAGATATGAGAACCTGATTCTAGAATTTTTTGACCACCTAAACAAGTGGTTCAAGGGCGCTAAGTATCATGGTCCTTGACTAGAAGTTTTTGTTTGACTATGGTCATATATGAGTTTTCTACCTTCCTGCAACTTATCTCTATCAGGAAATGTTATCAGAAAATTGGAATGATTATCAATAGTATCAAAGTAATCCAATAAACTCAATGAAATAAGAAACAAAGAAGATCAAACAAACAAAGAACTCAAATCTTGCAAACCTCTTTACTTTGTGGCTTCCATTGGTCGCCTATCTCAAATGATCTTGTGTATGAATATAGCCCTCAAAAGGTGCACTTCCTTGCTATTTTCCAAGATGTCAAGTGTGAATGGCTATGATAGTTCTTGTAATGAAGATGAACTTCATAAAAAATGGTAATGGTGATGGTAACAAGTTGATCGCAAGCAATGGAGGAATTTGGTGCCAAAGGCGTGCTATGATTCCTGTAGAGTAAGGGTACTAAAAGATTGGATGATAAAAAATGGAAGAATAGGGTTGTATTTATAGAGTTGAAAGAGAGAAGATCAATGGTATAGAAAGAACAAGAAGATCAACAGTATAGAAGACTTGAGAAGATGTGTGCGAATATAAAGAAGACAAGTGTCACACAAAAAGCTATTTTGTTTGAGTTAACTGCTTTCATAAATTAGAATGATTTTTTCTAATTTAAGAGTTGTTGATAAAAACAAGATTGATTAAATCAATTAACTCAACTTGTGATTTGCTTTTTGCATGATTTGAGAGAAATTAAATAATAAATTATTTAATTTTGTGTGCATGATGAAGAAAATTTATTTTTAGAAGATTTGGAAGAATTTTGAGGAATTAGAAGATAAGAAAACAAATTAAATAAATAAATTTATTTAATTGTTTGTGCAAGATAGAAGAATAAATAAAATATTTGATTATATTTTATTTTTAGAGATTGAGATAATTTAAATAAATTTGATTTATTTATTTAAATTTGGAGGAATAAGTGAATTAAATAATGAAAATTATTTAATTTCTTGGAAGAATAAAGTTGACTTTGATGAAATTAACTAAATAAAGGTAATTTATTCAATTAATGGGAGGAATATGAACCAAATAAATAAATTGATTTATTTATTTATTGATAGAGGAATTTAGATAAAATAAATATTAAGAATATTTATTTAGATAGTGTCGTGTCATTTTTAGGTGTATACATTTTGCCCCTCTTTGATGCAATGCATTTTATCACGTTGTTTCAAAGAATAGACTTTTTTGATAATGATAAATGTCTTAGTTTTCCCCTAGTATAGGTTTAATGACAGTAGGATGCCCCCTCGGGAGATTGGATGGGAAGAAAGAATCGAGGGCATGAGATGGACAATCTCATGATGAAGAAGGTGAAAAACAGGTTGGAGTGAAGAAATTGGGTGAAATGATATGCTATGCAAGATAAAATGATAACACACACAAGAAAGCGAGCAAGTATGCACAAATGACATAAGAACAAACAAGCTATTGCCCCTGTCAAGCAGTAAACCAATGATTAATCGATAATGATCGATGATAGTGTTGTCATTGTGGGGAATGATATATCCCTAGAGCAACATGAAGGATAGTGTTGTCATGGCAGGGAATGATATATCCCTAGAGCAACACGATAGGCA
Source organism: Cunninghamia lanceolata (assembly GCA_027924645.1). NCBI lineage: Eukaryota > Viridiplantae > Streptophyta > Pinopsida > Cupressales > Cupressaceae > Cunninghamia > Cunninghamia lanceolata. The sequence goes on along the minus strand of BSBN01000925.1, from coordinate 2,842,361 downwards.
TGGCAAAGATACATCCCACTAATAATTATGATTGATTGAGTTGGTTTACAATGAGATTAGGATCAAGACCACTGATTGCACTTGGATAATTTGACAAGATTGACTTAACTCGATTGGTATGGATTAAAGATGGACTTGCATTTGGATCATTTCTTGGATGGACCGCACAAGGATAAAAGATACAATGATAGACAATAATTAGACTAATAGAAGAATGACTCGACAGAAGGACTCACAAGCTTTTGTAAACTCTGATACTACGAACAAAATCTTTATTGATGGATGATATGCGAAATGTAAATGGATGTATTTATGGATGTGGATATATGTCATCTTGATATTGCAACTATTTTGAAGTGCTTTGTTTCATCATTGGGATTTTAAAATATTGTAAGAAAATAAAATCATCTAGGTATAATTAAACCGAGATGACCTGAGTATCACTTACATGGATTTTGATTTAGCAAGTTAATACAAGCATCTAGTCAAAATTGAATCTAGATGACCTGAGTACTTCTTGCGTTTCAACAAATAAGGATTGCCCCTTTTCATGTTTAGACCTCTGAACTCCTTGATGATCTTTTGTTGATCATGTCATTAGACAAAAGTTCTCACATTACTAAAGATTGATCCACAAACAGAAAACAAAGAAAATGATTATGCCTCCATCATAGTTTCTCTAGTTTTTGGCATCCTTGAGTAGCATAGAAAGACATAATAACAAAAATCAAGACTCTGTAAGTTAACCTGCCCAAAAACACAAAAAATTCTTGCATCAGATGTGTTTTCTTGCCATAATTTAGATAGAATCATGTAGGGTTCTTTAGGTACTTGTTTTCTTTGCTTTAGATAGGTTGATGTCTTGCATCAAGATTTCTATTTAGAAGCGGGTTGTGCTAGGCTTGCATGCCTAATGAAAGGTATCACAATCCTTATTGGTGTCCTCGGTGAACAATATGGTGACACAGAATAGAACTCCTTGACCAGGTCGAGGATTTTCCCCTAGTCAAGTAGAGGTATCTATCTTATTATGGATGAACTGACAATGGATATAAAGAAATAGACCCTAAGGGACTGACCTAGTGCTTCGGGGGTGCATTGCTAAATGGCCTTGCTTATGTGATGACACAAAGGCAACGTAATTTGGGGTGAACCCTGATGGACCTAAGACCTAGGCGATAGGAAATGGTGTGGACTCATATAGATAGAAGGACATACGACATGTGGTGGAATGGATGAGAAGTGGAGCATGAGAGCCTCATGGGTGCATTGATAATTTCCTTACCTACATGATAATGCAGAGGTGACATAGTTCAGGAAACGGTACTAATGGATTGGGTTTGTAGACGATTTGATGTTTTTGGGATTTTTAGATAGCAATTTCGATCGCCTAAATGCTGGATACTGATGAAAAGGGAACACCATGGATAGGTAAAAGGATGGGTGATAATGGATAATGGATGGGTAGGTAGAAGGATGGGCAATAGTAGATAGAAGGAATGTATGCGGAAAAGGGGAAGGATGTGATTGCTAAGGACTAAGTCGCATAGGAATAACATGCCCCATTGTAGGTAGGATACTTAGGATTTTTCATGACAATGCTTATGACGATAGGAGGATGAGAGAATAATGAAGGATTTGCATGGTTTGGAGGGATAAGGTATGTCAAGAGACATCCAAAACATTTGTCAACATTGTGCCCCCAAATCTTTATCAAGATAAAAAAAAATAAAGGAAGGGAAGATTAGGATGAATGGATTCGACAAGATAGGTATGTAATGGATAGAAGGATAGGATAGGAAATGCTATGGAAGGAAATGGTAGGAGAAAAGTAGATATGTTGATGAGACAAGGTGCTCCCAAGCATAGGTGATGTAGGAGATCAACTTACACATGACGCCTGTTTGCTAGGTTTTCATCATGGTACTTATCCAAGGCGCCTGTTTGCCAGATTTTCACCATTGGATGAAGGGATTTCTTTCTTCTTCTTTTTTCTTTTTTTCTAAATATTTGGATAGGATAGGTGGAATACAAATGAGAAGGACTCAAGAGTTTGGTTCCATGAAGGTGATAGTGTCCCGCTAGAAATGCATGTTGCCACACGGATCATGCCAAATGTCACTATGCTCATAGATGTTGGTAGGGGATTGGATGAAAGTGAGATGGAGAAGGTAGATAGTAGATTATGGAGGGTACGATAGTGGATGATGATGCGGACAGAGGAGGACTTATGCAAGGATGGAGGGAAGGTTTATGCAAAAGCATGGACCATAGGAATGGGATGGGGAAGATATGTAGGATAATAGTGGAAGGAAGGGGAGATGGAGTTATGTGGAAATGTCACAAGATGGAAGGGAATCATGACCAATGGTTTCACATACCGTGATAAACATTGAAGCTTATGATGGGAAGGTGGTGTAGGAAGTAATGAAGATTTTTTCTTGGTGGATGAATGATTTAGGCATTTAGGGACCCACATAGACTTATTATACTTCTAATTTTTGCTTGTCATGTGGGATGGAAGGATTTGAAACTTTTGGATGGAAAAGGAGGAAGTGAATGGTTGGGATTCTTGAGGGGTGGATGCCTCATTTGAGTTGATGGATTTTTGCTTAGGTACCCAAACCATTTTACTTTTAGACTTTACTTGTGAAGGTATGGGCTTGGGTATATGCAGTTTTTGTGCGGCTTTTGAGGTATTAAATTGTTTCTTGGGGACCCACACCTTTTTTAGTTTTTCTTTGAGGTGTGTGGGTGTATGCAGCTCTTGAGATGGGTTTTTATTTGATTCTTGGCTTTTGTATCCAAAGGCATGAGGACCTTTAGGATTAATGACTTTATAGGTAGAGGCATCCAAATATTTGTTGTTGAATTCCCTTGGGATGGTGGAAGTGGGGTTGGTGGAAGCTCTTTGTTTAGACAACATGTGCATTTGTTGGCCATGATTGGGGTTTTTAGAGGATTTATGGATGGATAGATAAGGTGTTGGAAGAAGTGGTGGTAAAATATATGGAGGGATTTTAGGAGTTGGAAGTAGCGGAGGTAGATTAGATGGTGGAAGGTGTATGGTCACATGCTTTTGGGATGTATATGATAAGGGAGGTGGAATGGCAACATAGGTTTTGGGGATATGATAGGGTTTGCGATGGAAAGTGGTGGATTTGGAAGGCATGGATGAAGTACCAACATCATGAGATTGCTTTTCTTGGGAGATATAACCAAGTCCATAAGAGGGTGGAGGGATTTTGACATGGATAGGGTCCAAAATACCTTGTTCATGAAGGCCTAAGCCTTTACCTTGATAGTTCATATGTTGGAATATACAGTGGACAATGGAATTATGGGTGCTTTGGACACTAGCAGTGTTCTCCTTATTGGATGAGGAAGGTGAGATAGAGGATAATGGTTGTTGGTGTTCTAAGGAAGAATATTCATGGATGAAGGTAGTGAGACCAAGGGGATAGGATAATGGATTGGAAATATGGTCGATAATAGATGGTGGAGGATCGTTATTGGTTTTATCTTCTATGCTTGCTTGAGAGGCCTTTGTCTCTTCAAGGAAAGTAGGCATTGTTGGATCATGGATAGGACTAGGTGGAGGATGGATAGATGGGGTGATGAGCTCATGACCATGGAATGCATAAAGTTGGCTAAGAGGATCATCATGGTTTGCTTGATTGTAGATAGGCTCTTGATCATAGATGGGATCTTGATCATAGATAGGATGAAGTGTGATGAGATCTTGATCTTAGATATGATGAAGTGTGATGGGATCAATGTGCTTGTGTATAGGTTCTCCATCAACAATAATATCTTGATCATAGAACATATATAGGTTACGGATGGTTGAATTTGGGTTTCTTCTTCATGTATGGGTATGGGATCAAGTTGTTCATGGATATCTTCTTCATAGGGAATATCTTGATCATGGAAAAGATATAGGTTATGGATGGGTTGGATGGAGGTGTCTTGATCTTGATTTAGATAAAGAATGGATGTTTCCACATGCTCTAAAGTGTACTCTTGACATAATTCTTGATTTTCTTAGATTGAAGTTTGCAACTCTTGGATAAGCTTGAGAGGTTCTAGATGGTTAACAACATGAGGGTGGAATGGATCTTGACTTGGACTCATGGTAGAAAATTCTTCAATAGGTTGCAGATTACATGATAGGGTTGAAGCAATGGACATATTTTAAGGCTCTTGGATAGGCTCTGGGGTAGGTGTTTTATGACATGGATATGGTTGATTTATTGCTAATAGCCATTGGATCACATTCTTCATGAGTATATGGGTAGATGGACAATACAATGGATGGAGAATAATGGTGGACAGCTTAGGCCCATTATGAGGACTGCTTGTGCTAGATGGGGATGAAATTGACTGAGCAGATTTGGATTTCTCCATAGCTTTTCTTCTTTTAGATCTTGTAAAAAGTCTTTCCAAAAAATCATTTAAGGCCTCGTCAGTTGACGGATTAGAGCTTGGGGAACCTGATGGCAGTGTTGGTGTAGAACTGGTATGTTTTGGGATATGTGTTCTAGGAGATGGTGAAGGAGGACTAGTAGATGGATTGGTACATGATTTCCCACTTGAGGTGGTGCTTCCCTTGTCAAGAATATTAGTAAGACAGGCAAAGAATGAACGATCTTGGTGTAAGGCGTAGCTAGTATTGGCATGCTCATGTTGGGAGGGATTTGGTTCAAGTGGATCATCTTTTTTCCAATATTTGTCAAACTTGAGCTCATCTAAACTAGAAGAGAAAGATGTCTTAGCCAAGCTTTTATCAAATAGATAAGGAGATATGCCCTCCAACAGACATTGATTTGTGGAAGATCTAGCTTCTAAGATCGCCATTTGTTGTTGTAAGGCTTGGAGTTCTTGAGCAAGTGCTTCTAATTGGTTTTTCATATCCTCAGAAACTAACACAAGACCGAAATGGGTACCCAAAAAGGTTGATACTTTTCTCACAAAAAGACCGGGAAATGCTCACTGTTGTGGATGCACAACTACAAATGCATCAGGATAGAAGGTAAATGCGCAACAAGTTAGAACATATGTGTAACTCTAGTAAGCAACAAAAGTGTAGGAACAGACACTAAATGCATAGTAGGTTGAAATATATGCGCAGTTCTGGAGTACAAATGTGCAACTCTAGGTTTTTGACTGATTTTGCAATGTTTTTGGCATGTTTTTCGATGTTTTTGGTTTCTTGGCTGAAAACTAGTCTTTTTGATTTGATTTTTTTTCAATTATGGCAAGAGGACACAGAAAACACAAAGAATATTTTCATGATTTTGATTTTTTTGTAATTTTTGGACTCTTTTTGACTAAAAACAAGTACAAATCCTAGGCTAGCAGGGGCAATATAAACTGAATTCTCACTGTTATGTGAGGCATCTTTGGAAGGTGATAATCACCCTTTTCGACACCAGTTTATAGGGGATTTTGGTTTCTAAAACAAAGGATGATTAGTAAGTGCAACCATTCAAGTGTTTATACATGTGGCAGTGCTACTCTCTGTTATGGAGTCTCCCAGCCTTCAAGGGTTATGCCTTGGAGGGTTTTGGGGGGGGTTGGCTATTGGTATAACTTAACAACACTTGTTGTTTGAAGCTTTCACTCCAAACACAATTTATTTATAGTGGCTAGGTAGAGCTTGGATTTAGCTTGTTACTACTTAAGGTTGTTCCCACTTGGACAAAAGGATATCCAAGGACATGCCTCTCTAAAGGAAACACATGTGAAATGATGGGTTTGGCATTTTGGTCACCCAAAAGAGGGGAGAGCATAGGCCTACTATCATTCCAAAAACATGAAAGACAATGGTTCTTTTCCCCTAGTTAAAATGAAAAAGACTAAATGAGTTATGCTACTTGGGCACACTCATGATTTGTTAACTTTGAAAGGAGAAAGATAGCAATGGTTTAATTTTATCCTCCTAGCATTTAGACTAAATTCAAGTTGTTAATGCAACAAGATCAAATTGCAATCCTCCTAGTTAGATCTAAATGAGATTTGCATGAACATCCATTTACTTTCCTTGCTAATTAGATCTAGATATGAGTTAACAAATGTAGCTATATGACTAAACCAGGCCCTAACATGCAAGTAGATCAAAGAATATTCCTACGAGACAAGTGTTAACGTTAGCAAAATCACAAGGAACAACTCAAAGAGTCACTGTCAGAATCAGATGCGTAGCTACAGAGATCATATGCATAGAAACAGACAACAAATGCATAGGATTACAAATGTACTGAGACAGAGGTCAAAAACACAAAATTAGAGAGTACATGGACAGTTTCAGTAAATGCATTGTTACAGAGGTCAAATGCATTGAAATAGAGTATGGATGCGTAGATCTATCAAATGCGTGGAAACAGAGCTCAGATGCATGTTAGAAATGATTAGATGCACATAATCCTCCTGTGTATAGAACCTAATGCACAAAAACTTAGTTTTGAGGTTAAATTGAGGCAATGCCCCATGGTGGGCGCCAAAAACGTTATCAAAAAATTGGAATGATTATCAATAGTATCAAAGTAATCCAATAAACTCAATGAAATAAGAAACAAAGAAGATCAAACAAACAAAGAACTCAAACCTTGCAAACCTCTTTACTTCGTGGATTCCATTGGTCGCCTATCTCAAATGATCTTGTGTATGAATATGGCCCTTAGAAGGTGCACTTCCTTGCTATTTTCTAAGATGTCAAATAGGAATGGTTATGATAGTTCTTGTGATGAAGATGAGATTCACAAAAAATGGTAATGGTGATGGTAACAAGTTGATCACAAGCAATGGAGGAATTTGGTTCTAAAGGCATGTTGTGATTCCTGTAGAGTAAGGGTACTAAAGGCTTGGATGATAAAAAATAGAAGAATAAGGTTGTATTTATAGAGTTGAGAGAGAGAAGATCAACGATATAGAAAGAACAAGAAGATCAATGGTATAGAAGACTTGAGAAGATGTGCACGAATAGAAAGAAGACAAGTGTCACACAAAAAGTTGTTTTGTTTGAGTTAACTACTTTCATGACAAAGATAAGATTTTCTTTCATAAATTAGAATGATTTTTTCTGATTTAAGAGTTGTTGATAAAAATAAGATTGATTAAATCAATTAACTCAACTTGTGATTTGCTTTTTGCATGATTTGAGAGAAATTAAATAATAAATTATTTAATTTTGTGTGCATGAAGAAGAAGATTTATTTTTAGAAGAATTGGAAGTTTTTTGAGGAATTAGAAAATAAGAAAGCAAATTAAATAAATAAATTTATTTAATTGTTTGTGCAAGATAGAAGAATAAATAAAATATTTGATTATATTTTATTTTTAGAGATTGAGATAATTTAAATAAATTTGATTGATTTATTTAAATTTGGAGGAATAAGTGACTTAATAAAATAATGAAAATTATTTAATTTCTTGGAAGAATAAAGTTGACTTCGATGAAATTAATTAAATAAAGGTAATTTATTCAATTAATAGGAGGAATATGAACCAAATAAATAAATTGATTTATTTATTTATTGATAGTTGAATTTAGATAAAATAAATATTAAGAATATTTATTTAGACAGTGTCGTGTCATTTTTAGGTGTATACAGAAACCTTCGATCGTGACCTACACACATGAAATAAAGAAGAATGTTGGTGCTATTTAGGATCTTGCCTAAGTCAATCCCTATGAATGGTGTTTCCACCTCCACAATAGCAATGATAAGAGATCAAAGAGTGCATGCCCTAAGAGGGCAGAGGCAAATCTAAAGTAGAATGGAATGCTACAATAAAGCATGAAGGAAAGGAGTCATCATGAGCATAGAAACCCTAGCTTTCTTAATGTGACATTACAACTTGACTCAAGAAGTTGATGTAGCCCAAAGAAGTAGAGAGATATTCACAAGACCTACAAGAAGTTAGTGCAACAATAATAATCCACCATAGAAAGCTTCCAAGATTATGTATAGAAGAATAGAGAGCATGATAGAGAGAGTGCTAGAGTGCTTAGATCTTCAAATGAATAAACTAACTTGCTTATATATACATTCCCATCAATTTTTAGGGACTTAACCAAATGAGGCTGACATGAATAAACATTAGAGATGTCCTAAGCCAACATAACCTTAATGTAGCCCCAAGCTAAAGGAGGGCCCAGGGCGCTGGACACCATTGTCCTTTAGCCCCCATAAACTTTAGGATGAGCTCAATTAAGTGTGCTTAGTCCCATTCTAAATTCATCTTTCAGTTTTTATTCATCGAGATAATTAATTGTTTTAGGTCTACTCGGGTGCTAAACTAGGTGTAAAATGGCAAGGGTAAACATTTTACTCTATAACAAACCCATTAACAAGCCCTTAAAAACTTGGACTCTAACCTATATGGAGCACTTCAAACCTTGGGTCTAAGTGACATTGTACAACCAAACAAAATCATTCCCCCTACCAAAATCCCCTCTTCAAGGAAACCTTAATTTGTACTTTAGAGTCTAATCCTCCTTTGGCATGTCAAAAGTTTGAGTTTGAATTCCAACTCACAACTCTTGAAATTTGTATAAACAAGTCTAAATTTTGACTAGCAACCATATTAGCTTTTGGAGGCTAACCCACACCATGCATTTTGGACTTCATAATCTAAAAGGCAACTTTCATTCATACAAATTTCTAACATGAATTCAAACTCCTTCAAGATGATAGTTCAAACTTTAGGGTCCAATTTGTAGCATGCATTTTAGACTTCAAATTCTAAAATGTATCTATCAATCAAGAAAATCCTAAACCAATTCTACCATCCTACTAGATTGCAACTCAAATTTTTGAGTCCAAAGAACACTTTGTAACTATGTAGAAAATTCACAAGGCAAGGACAACAAGCCTTAACGTTTTGGTCATCAAGGCATCTCTCTCATTTTGTGTGTTGCACAAAAGTGAATAGACAAAATACTTAGACACATACAAGCCTCACCTTGGCCAACCAAGAATTTATTAAAGCCCTAAGAAGTGAATTAAACTCAAGGTCAATTCCCCTTCCACATGGACAACACATGCAATAAAGTCTCATAAAAACAAGCATACACAATTTGACTTCAAGGTTAGTGCATCAAAATAAGTGTTTGCATCACCTCCAAGGGAGAAATACTATACAATACACTACTACTCATAAAAAATTATACAACTTACATATAAGGACACTAAAGGTCTTGAGTTTATACATATTCTATAAATTATGAAACAAAGATAATGCCATAAGGAGAGATAATAAATAACTATTACATACTCTCCAAGCTACTCCAAGAAATCTATGAGTCTCCAGTGATGGCTAAATTTTAGCCAAACATGTGGAACCCTTAGGTCCACTCATGTGATTTTAAATATAACCAACCTGAGTATTCCAACACACTCACACCCAACATTGGGGTCAAACAAGAACACAATTTCCACAATATAGATGATCAAGTATACATGAGGAGTACATAGCTACCATTCAATGCATAACATGTCAAATACATAATCGTGCAATAATACACCAAGTAGAACACATGAGGAGATCATCCAACACCACCAAGCATGCACATGAAACATCATAAAGGCACAAGATACCTCTACACACAAGGTTGGTAGGAACACACAAATCAAACATATGCAACAAAATCAATCACAAGAACTTGTTGGATAAGAAATTCTAGAGCACACAAATGAAGAGAGGCTATCCTAAGTACTAAAAATGAACTTTCATCATGCATAACATGTTGGAAACAAGGTGGATAACTAAGAGGGGGGGTGAATCAGTTATCTTAATTATTTAACTTTCTTTTCTTCTTTAACAATAAGTGCAGTATCAAAACATATAAGCATTCATAATCATGAGAGTAGAAAAGAAATCAACACACATAACACAAGGATTTTTACGTGGAAAACCTGGTTAAGGGAAAAACCATGGGGTGACTGACCCAAGATTGTATTCTCTATTAAAAGAATAAGAAGTACAAAATGGTACTTGCCAATTAGGGCTCACTACCTGAGAACACTACTCACAAGAGGCACACTGCCTACAAGAGACTCACTGTCTACAAGGTTATAGAAGGTAACCAGATGTTTGAACTGAAGAGAGGCATCCACATATGCTGAGGTTTAGTTCCAGTTAGGCTCAATACACTGATCTATTGCACTTCATTCTTCCTCTACTTTAGTGATGATGTCCTGTCACATACTAGACTTGTATTGCTGCTTCCACACTTCACTCTGCCTTTTGTCACATACTTTATTACCACTCGCACACCTTCATGCTGAAATCAATCTGGTATATGTTGATAATTGAGAGGGGGCGTGAATCAGTTATCTTAATTATTTCAGCTTTCTGAACTTTCTTAATAATTAGTGCAGCATCAATTCAAACAAGCAAACATAACCATGAAATGGAAATACACATGACACAATATTTTTGACGTGGAAACCCTGTTAAGGGAGAAAACCACGGGGTGATTAACCCAAGATTGTATTCTCTATTAGAAGAATAGGATTACAAAATGGCACTTGCCAATTAGGGCTCATTGCCCGAGCACACTACTCACAAGAGGCCCACTGCCTACAAGAGACTCACTATCTACAATTTACAAAGAGTGTAATACAATACTTGAACTGATAAGGAGCATCTACATATGCTGGAGTTCAGTTCTAGTTAAACTCAGTACACTAATCTGCTGCACTTCATCCTTTCTCTTCCTTAGTGTTGCTGTCCCTTCACATACCGGACCTGCCTTTCTGCTTTCACTCTGCTTTACTACTTTTCTTCACACTACACAAAAACCACGACACTTCTCATAACTAAATCCATCTTATATATATATATATACGCACAAGTGATTTCATCACCTTTCTAGTCGGCATCTGGAATAGTCAATATTTTCCATGAACTCTGATCTGTCGGCTGAATCCTTGCTTACCAAGTAATGCGGATCAAGGATATACTTGTAGAATTCATCAATCATGTTGGCCAATTATAACTTATGCCTTAAGAATCTTTACCATCATCAGTAACGCATCTGGAATAATGTCTGATGTTCTGCCAGTTAGTTCTTCCTCTGTCCACACTGCCAATCAGGAACCTGACACTCAAGTATTCATATCTTTTTCTTCATCTATCCCCGAAGGCTAAATCCTTGGAATCTATCAGTTAAGGTAGTCCTCTTGACTTCCCCAAATCCACACTTCACCAAGATACTTCCTCTGAGAGATTCAGAGTTGACTGTTAGACCTCGCCACATGCTCTGTTCTTACTTACCGGATCACAATACTGTGCAATCTGCCTTTCGGTAGAGACTCATCATGTCCTGCGGATGTGTGGGTTAACCTTTGTTGCTATCAATGACAAAAATCATGAAGTTCCAATGTGTCTCTTGCCAACAATCTCCCCCTTTGGCATTGATGGCAACACTTAGTGAAAAATGACTAAGTGTTATACTATACTCCCCCTTAGCTGATGCTCTGTCTTTATGTACATTTTTCGGAGCTCCCCCTTAGTTGGCTACAACATTTTTCATTGCTCATCACTCCCCCTTTGACATCAATGGAAAAGGGTGGGGTCCGCACACCAAAATTTTCAAAATTTCAACAATACTTGGCCACATAAGTATATACATATGGCATACTTACATATACTGAAGAATGTCTGCAAAAGTTGTCTTCAATTGGACAAATTTTGTTGCCCAACTTTGCTTCATTCTGTCCAAAATTGATATATGACCTCTTAACAGGAATGCAAACACATCTGCCCTTTTTAGATCTGTCAGATCACTGGTCTGGGTTGTGATCTGGGCTTCTTTTATGGCCTCATGCATGGCCTCTAACTTAGGGATAATTATCCCTTTGAGAGCACCCAACCTACTTATTCTATTTTTCTTTTCCTTCTCTAGCTTTTTGATTTCATTCAAGACTGCAATAGTCTGACATTCTTGATTTATTATGGAGGATGAGAGAGGATCAAAATTCTTTGATAGATTTGTCAGTTTGTCCTCCTGTTCTTTTACTTTCTTCTTAATGTCCAATGTTGCTTTGGACCATGATAAACAAAATTTGTACATTTCTCTACCATCTTTAAGAGCATTTTCTAAGCTCTTTATCCCTATACTCATATTCCTCCTATCATTAGTTATTAACCCTTGTACCTCTGATAATCTTTTTGTCAGAAATTCCTTCTGGACCTTATCTTCTGCTGACTTCTCTAGGGAATCAAAATGTGTGCTAAAACTATTTACTAGAGTTTTAAGATTACTGGATAGGGAGGCTGAGGGATCTTTCTAAAAAGATGGCATAATCTTTTCTAACACTCCGGATGCAGCTGTTATAAGCTCACAGTCTTCCATGTGAGACTTCAAGAGTTTTTCTTTGGCCTTTGCATTAGCAAACGAAGCTATCTTCATTGTTTGTACCAGAGATAGAGAGTCAAAATCAAATGGCCCTTTTAGTAGTTCTGGTTCATCAATCTCCATAGTTTCTTTTGTCAAAAATTCCTTGACTGATTCTGTAGTGTCTCTTGCTGAAGACAGATTCTTCTTTTCTTCTGCAGTCACAAAACTATCTTTTGGAGCTTTCTCTCCTTCCACAACCTTTGTACTGTTATCTTCTTTTTCCTTCACCTCTGCTTCTTTCTCCTTTATTCTTTCTTCTCCTTTGGATCTGGAGTCAGCAGGGGAAACCGGAGGAGTGATGTTTGTCTGTTCATGCACTTCCTTTTCCGGAACAGAGGATTCCAAGTCCTTATCCTTTTCTGTACCGGTGTCCATGATTTGCTTAGTGGATTCTTTTTCAACACCTGTGACCGAAGGATCAACACCCAAGTCCTCTATAATAGGAAGATTGAATCTTTTGAAGGCATTCCTGAGGATCTCTTCTGTTTCCTTGGCTATCTTGTCAGTCTCACCAAGCATGAGCTGATTCATTCTGGCTTTGCTCCCAAATTCATCCTTGCAATCCTTGAAGATCATGTTCATTTGCTTTGAATCGATTGAAGGCTATAGCTGAATGGCTATCTATTCCCAGATCTCAAGATCTTTTGCCATGGCAGTATTCTTTCTTATCTCTAACTCTTTTTCTAGGCTTTTGGGAATAAGAGATATAATTTCAATAAAAGCCTTGTTATATATGTTCAGATACTTAACTGCTGCTTCCTGCAAGATCTTTTGGTCTGCTTCATTGTAATCATCATAGAATTTAGCCATTTGCTAAAGGTTTCCATCCACAGTGACTGATTTGATGACATCATCTAAAGACAAAGTGGGCTTTTCTACAAAATCTTTTGCCTTTTCTTCACCTTGACCAGTAGAAGGTTCACCGGATGTTTTCTTCTTCTGCTTCTTCATTTTCTTTATCTCCTCATCTGATTCAGTTTCTTCATCATCCTTCTGACTGACATAAGACCTTGTGGCCTTTGTTTTAGTTCTTTTCTCTCCTCTACCGGATGATATTTCTTCCGGTTTTGATGTCCTTGAGCTTTTAGAAGTGATAGGTGCTAATCTCTTTCTTGATCTTGTCCGGGTGGAAGATTCTACCGGAGCACTTTCCTTACTTCCCTTTTCTGCCTCTTTCTTCTCTTCCTCAGCCCTTTCCATCTTTTCCCTGTTGGCATCAAGTGCCTCCTTTGAGATGCCTAAGCCTTTGGCAACTTCTTCAACTTCTTTTCTCACTTTCCTCTTTATTTCCGGTTGTCTGAGTTCCACATGAACTTTTACACTTAGCTCTTCAAAGGTTCCAAACCTTTCTGCCTTTGGATCCTTTGGCTGACTTAGCATGTGTTGAACATGCAGCTCCACAATTTGTTCATCAACTTCATACCCCATAGGCATGATCCAGACTGTCCTTGGCTCTACTACCTCCATTAGGCATTGATCAGTGTCTACCATGAAGCACACTGTATCTTTATATTTTTCAACCAATGATTTTGGGATTCTTTCTCTGATTTGCATAGTATTTTGGAAATTCTCAAGTACCCCCATAGAGATGTATTCCTTGCCTTGGCATCCCCAAGTTCATGCAAGTAATCTCTGATTTGAATTGCTACCGGTTTGTTATTTTACCATACCCATCCATTGGATCCAGGCAGCTCATTCATAAAGTAGAAAAATAAACACAATATCAGTCCACCATATTTAAAGGAGTTCTTCTTGTCCTTTTTGATCTTTTGTATGTTCTCCATTAATTGACTTAGAAGAAGTTCACAGAGATCATACTCTGCATTCTTTCTCAGCATCTCATAGGCAGTATACACTATAGTTTTGGACACTGAATTCTCCCTACTGGAATGATATATCTTATATTGTATTATCATAGATACAAAATTGATATCTGGGTCCATGATATCTTTAATGGTCATTGCCCTCTTATCAAATTTTGATCCAGTGGCCTCAGTTACAATTTGGTTTTTGACAGATTTGAGGATAGGTATCCCTCCGGAGGAGTATAAGCTGGTTACTGCCCTAATTGCCTCCTTAGTGATTTTGCAAGGTCTGTTCAACCATAGGAAGTTGTCATGCATCCTACTCAATACATATCAGACCCATTCATCTTCTTCAAAGCAGGGGAAATGAATGAACTAATCAAAATGTTTCTCCTGGATGCCCTTATATTGAGGTTTAAGTTCAAAAGCATCATCTATCAATTATTTATGCTAGATATCTCTTAGGTTGAATTCCCCGAACTCTTCAATATTTGCGTGTATGTAAACCCTAATATCTTTTGTATGCAACACACCATGCAGAACACTAGAAAATGCTCCTAGGGGATCTACTTCCAAGGATTTGTATGGATGTTTCTTGAATTTGGGGTGAGGCCTATCAGAGATCTTCACAATATTTGGAGTACCCATCATTCAAGGATTTACAGAGAGATATTTGATAACGGAGAATACCTTTTGCACCTTTCGGTTTCACGGAGTTAGCCGGATCAATTTCTAGATGAATTGACTTCTGCAAATGATCTTTGAGGAATTTTGTTGTAGAGCATCTCTTTTCATTTCTTCTTGAATGCAGAATGAACAAATACTTAATGAGAAAACCCTTATATTGCTCCGCAAACCCTAATGTCAAGTTGCAATAAATGCTCGACCTAAGTCATTCTGGTTTGCCTTATTCAGATGACTTGAAGAACCAGATCAATCTTGATCTTAAACATCTTGCAGATCTTCCAAATCTTAACCATAGTTTATTTGGATGTTTCTCTTATGAACCCTTTAATCCGCAACTCGTCTTGTGCTAGTTCCGGCACCAATTGACTGGCTGGGGGAACAAGGTTTTCTTTGTGTCTCCCCCTGAGCCAAAGCTCACTTTTTAATTTCTGGAAGGAATATCAGCACCAGAGTCTGGTGCGGATCCATCCCCTACATTCTCTGTACTTTTCTTCACCCAAATCTTGTTCATCTCACTTTGAACTTCATCTGCATTCACTTTTTGTTTTCCCTTATGTTGATTCTGATTATGATATACTAGACCTCTTTTGTCCTGATTCTTGCTTCTACAGAATTTTGCAATATGACCGGATCTATTGCAAATTTGGCAAACAACATTTCTTTGCATATTTGATTGATATCCTCTTGATCTGCATTGATTAGCCATATGACCCATTCTATTGCATGCAAAGCATCTACCATTAAATGAATTGTTTATTTGCATATTTCTGCATTCATGAGATTTGTGACCATACCTTTTGCAATTGAAACACTGTCCGAAGAAGGATGTATTAGTCTGATTCATTCTCTTTCTGCACTGATTAGCTTTATGACCAAAGTTATTGCAGTTGTGGCAATATCCATTGGAGGAAGGATATCTTTGAGCATTAGGCTGTCTTATCGGAGGTCTTCTAGGCATGTTCCTTAGATTTTCTAATCTAAGATTCTTCTGACTGGATCCAGAGCTTTCTCCTTTCTCATATCCCAAACCACACTTGTCATCTACCCTCTTTTAACTTTCAAGAAGAACTTCAAGTTGAGCAGAACTTATCTTGAATTTCTCTTTATATTCATTTGCTGTTTGAAGATCCCTTTTAAGAGATAGAATTTGATCCTCAAGTTTTTCTTCATTATCTTTAGCATCTTCAAGATCAGATTCAAGATGTCTGATAATTCTATCCATCTTGTGGCAATCTTCTGATTTCTCCTTGAGAGATTGTCTTAGATCATCTTCAGTTTTTCTTTTCTCTTCAACCTCTTGGGTAAACTTCATAACTCCTAATTCCATTTCATGTCTTACCATAATGATTTCTTTTGATAACTTTTCACATAACTTAGTTTTCTCCTTCAGATCTTCATTTGTATCATTGGCTTCACCTTGACTTGCCAATTGCTAAAGTAGCTCCTTTCTCTTTTTCATAGAGAGACTTAATTTGTTTTTTAGTTCTTTCATGAAATCATCAGCCTGTTTGAGTCTTTCCTTTAATTCATTGACTTCAGAGTTTGACTGCTCAAGATCATCAAGGGCAGTCTTGAGTTGCTCCCTTAAACCATATACATCCATTTGAATTCCCATATCTTCCTCAAGCTGTTAGACTCTGTTAGGAGGAACTTGGCTCTGATACCAATTGTTGATAACTGAGAGGGGGGGTGAATAAGTTATCTTAATTATTTCAGCTTTCTGAACTTTCTTAATAATTAGTGCAGCATCAATTCAAACAAGCAAACATAACCATGAAATGGAAATACACATGACACAATATTTTTGATGTGGAAACCCTGTTAAGGGAGAAAACCACTGGGTGATTAACCCAAGATTGTGTTGAAGAATAGGATTACAAAATGGCACTTGCCAATTAGGGCTCACTGCCCAAGCACACTGCTCACAAGAGGCCCACTGCCTACAAGAGACTCACTATCTACAATTTACAAAGAGTGTAATACAATACTTGAACTGATAAGGAGCATCTACATATGCTGGAGTGTCATGCCCACATTTCCCATGCGGTCACAACACGCAAACACACGTGTCATGTCCACATGTGACATGTGATCATGATACGAACTATCAAAAATTTTCCTTTACTTCTTTGAATTTCCCCCTCGCACCCGTAAGCGTGCTCGGTTGCGTATGTATATGTCGTCAACGATACTGTCATTAACAGAATAATAACCTTACTGTTGTATACTTAAGGTGTTAACATTAATGTTGTTTACGAAATATTTCACACATGTGTGCCTTCACTATGCTGGACTTACTAGTTGCTTGATGATGATCACTACATTTTTACGTTGGTTTTTAAATTCAGCGTTTAAATTACTGAATGATTGGTTCGCCCCTATTTGGTTTTCTCAGTTTAATCATTACTGCCTTGCAATATTTATTTCCTCCTCTTTCAAATTGTTTTGATTAATTTTACATTCAATTGTTTACATATTTATTTATTATCTTAAATTAATCTCTTAAGATAATTAGTACCCATTACCCTAATAATTCCTTAGGCATTTAATAACTTTGACTTTTTTCGTAAATATGTCTTTATAGAGATAAATATAAAGATATATGTTTATATATCTAAATATATATATTTATAATAAAATCTCTTTTTTTTAATATATATATATATATATATAGATATATATATCTATAATCAATAAACTTCTCCTTTTGAAAGTGGATTCCACAAGCAACACCACTATGATATTTAAATCAATATATATATATATATATATACAAATGCTTAATTATTCTCTAACAACAATTTCCCACTCAAGCACCAAGTGCTTGTTATTAAACAAGTTAATTTGCTTGAAGGGTGTTTAACCCTAAATTTTAATGTTTTTTTTTCAGGGTCATGGAGGGCGGTGGCGGCAAAGGAGGTCGCAAGGCCGAATGAGGTGGGCAGGGCAGAGTGATGGTGACAAAGGTCACAGGTGGGGTTTGGGCTGTGTAGGAAGCGGCAGCAGGTAGAGGTCGTAGGCGACGGAGAGGGGAAGGCGTTGACGCTGGCGAAAGGGGAGGTGTGGAGCGTAGGCCACGAGGGAGGAGTTCCGCAGGAGGCGGCACAGCGGAGTCCGTGGGCAGGGTAAGGGTTTAAAGTTACGGCGGGGGTGTGGGGAGGGGTGGAGCCCCACCCACAACCCACTCCATGGGGTGTGGGTGGGGCTCCGCCCCTCCCCACACCCTCATTGCTTAAAGGTTTCGGTGGGGGTTTAAACCCCCACCATTTATCATATAAATTTCGACTGTGTAAAATGAAATCTACGAACTCTCTCTCTTCTCATTCATTTGCTACTTCGTAAGTTTTTAATTAATACTAATTAAATATATATATATACACGTATATATATATATAACAAATTTCTTAATTTTATTTACGGATAAATAAAAATAAATATATATATATATATGTGTGTGTGTGTGTGTGTGTAGCAAAATATTAAAAGTTTTCCAACAAATAAATAATAATAATATATATATATATATATTTATATATTTAAATCATAACGAATTTTCATATTTCCTACAACATTTTAGTTTACAATTAACAAATTCATTTCACATTTTCTCCAACATTTTAATTTACAAATTTAACAGATAAAAATAGAAATAAATATAAATATAAATTTATATTTGTCTATTAAAAATTACCTTTTCTAATGTTCCTTCCAAGCAATATAAAACTAAGGATTACGGTGGAGCGTAAATACAGATACTAATAAAACCTCTACTTCAATAACCAATTAAACAGACATGTAAATCATTTTAGATTAATTTCTATTGTATACTTAAATCAAATTTAATTTGTTTCCAAAAGACAAATTTGCATCTTATATAATCTAGTAAATATAACATTTCCACTAAACAATACAAGAGATAAATTTTAACCACTTGTCTAAATGAACAACTAAACTCACAATTTTACAATTTTGATAAACAAGAATATACAACTATAAGATTTCACAACTCACAAACACTGTAAGGGAGGAATTACTTTCTTCTCCCAATGCAATTTTTTTTTACAACTTTCAAAGGGAGCAACCTCTCTTTTTTAAAAGAAACTTATGCAAGAAGAAACTTAAAGAGACCAAGCTCTCATTACAAATGGGGAGATAGAACATTTTCTCTAAACAAGGAAAAACTCCTCCAATCCTCTCAACATGCTCCAAGATATACATGTATGACAACCAATGAAAGAATACATCACACAGCAAGCTCTCCTCCCTACCATAGACCCGCAAGGGGGTCACCCCCGAGCTAGGGAGATCATCCACACACCCAAGGTAGAATAGACCAAAAACACTTCACAACAATAGAAACAAACAACGCACAACACCCATGGTTTTACTCACAACACAAAGAACTCAGCTGAGGAGAGTTTAAAGGGGGTAGGGAAGTAGACTCACTCAACTCCAAGGTGTCATTCTTCTCAAACAATTATCATAGCTTTTCTCATGGCCTCAAGCCAACAAAATTATTCTTTCTCATGGCCTCAAGCCATCCAAATAATAAAAATCACAGGGATATCCCAAATAGGCTCTCAAGCCTTATAGCCCTCTAGGCTCAAAATTACCAACATGCCCTCAAGGCTTCCATATACCAAAAACAAGAATGCACCTGAGGAGGTTCACACCTTCCCTTCCCCATACATGATGAGCATTGTCTTCCAACTGGAAGAAGCTCTTTCAAACACCCAACACAAACCAAAATAATAGAAAAAAACACATAGACAACCTTGCAAATCCACATTCATCAAACAAGAACAAAACATACAAGGTGAATAAACTGGCTCACTAACCTTTACAAGCCCTATTATGGATGTAGTTGAAGAAGAGCTCCACCCTTAGTCTCCTCCTCCAAGTTCTCCTTCTTTCCACAATAATCCCACCCCCTTACCCTCTCCCTCCTCTCTTCTTTAAAACAAATTCTCTCCATTTTCCCTTATTCCCAAGTGGCATTAAAAAACTAAACCCACTCCTTCTCCATTATCCCTAGTGGACTTAAAACAATTAACCCTACTCAAGAGGTCCCCCACTATAGCCCTTTTCCAACACATGGAGGAATAACATATAATAAGTAAAATAGAAATAAAAAGGGAGTGGATGACACACCACCCTTTTTATGGGGTACTCCCACCAAAAGAGAGGCACAAAGGGACAAAGCACTCCATTATTGGTGGATCATGGAGTCATTCCATGACTTGGAAGTGGGTCTAAGTGTGGATTCCACTCATCCGATTATCCCCATGCTCCCAAATTCGTCACTTAACTTCACTGTGAAGTTAAAGTGACCATATGGAGGTTATCCCAAGGTTATCCTAGTCAAAAGGGTCCCTAGACCCATGGAGTATAACCTAGGGTTGATTTTTACCTAGTTAGAACTCCCAGAGTCAAGTAAAAACACAAGAAGAGGGTCTAAAAGAAATAAACTTAAACAAGACTCATAACAACATTTCTTACAACACATATCACAATACAAGTAATTCAGAGGGTAGACCTAATTCCCTTGACCCCATGCAACATTACAACATTACAACATTTCCACCATACACAGAGTTGATCTTAGTTCCTCATGGAACTAGATCGGCTCACAAGGGATACAACATAGGGTGTGGAATGATCTCCTGTATTTGTGGTTTCGTTAGCAATACCTGCACACTCAATCTCAAAGTTAATAACACATAAAGATATCATAGCCGAAGCAATTTAAAATACATGCATACCTAAACATTCTACCATAAAACATACTGAAATCACATTAAAGTTCCCTTTCTAATATTATCCACTCATTATTCTCTTAAAAGCAAACATCGATATATCATTGCACAATTTGTTTTCTTAAAAATCAATTAGGTTTAATAATCAAGATTCTGGGATCAATAGTCCCCCAATCATAAAAGTAATAGCAAAAGTACTGTAAATAGTCTCATGAACAGAAGTGAAAAAAAAGTAGGCCTCACATCCTTCCCCCCTAAGATTGTACTTCCTCCTGGAAGTCATCAAAGAGGTGAGGGTAAAGTGTCTTCAGTCTCGTTGCATCTTCCCATGTTGCAGTGACCTCATCATACATATCCCACTGGACCTTAACCTGGTCCAGCTCTCGACCTCGAAGGCCCAGTGTCCGATGAGCCAATATGCATATTAGCTCCAAAGCTAGCTGTCCGTCTACCTCTACCTGAAGAGCACTCCAATCCAATACGTGAGATAAGTCAGAAATATAATGACATAGAACTGAAACATGAAAAATATCATGGATATGAGACAGGCTAGGTGGCAAGGCTAAACGATAGGCTACATGTCCTATCCTCTCCAAAATCTCGAAAGGTCCTACAAACCGGGGTGCGAGCTTAGAGCCTTTTCCGTAACGGATTGGACTCTTATGCGGTCGCACTCTCAAGAATACCCTGTCACCCACTGAGAAGTTTCAATCCGTTCTCTTCGCATCGGCATACTTTTTCTGTCTATCTTGAGCTTCCTGAAGTCTCTGTCTGATCAATGTGACTTGTTGTTCCATATCCTGAATTATTTCGGGACCAATGGCAACTCGATCCTCTAACCGATCCCAACTCAAAGGCGTCCTGCAAGGTCTGCCGTATAAAGCCTGGTAAGGAGGCATACACAACGAGGTATGATGCCCATTATTGTAGGTGAACTCAACCAGATATAGGTACTCCTCCCATCTAGACTAATGATCCATAACATACATGCAAAGCATGTCCTCTAACACCTGATTAACTCTTTCTATCTGGTCATCGGTCTCAGGATGGTAAGCGGAACTGAAGTTGAGTTGTGTGCCCAACACCTGATGTAAGGCTCTCCAAAATGATGATGTGAATACAGAGTCTCTATTAGATATGATGCAGTGAGGCACTCCATGTAGTCTGACAATCTGATCTAGAAACACTCTTGCCACCGATGGTGCATTGTACGTTGTGCGTACCGGTGAGAAATGCACCACCTTGGTCAACTTGTCAATTGTCACCATGATGGTATCATGGCATCACGATGACATAGGTAGACCAACAATAAAGTCCATGGAAATGGTGTCCCATTTCCACTCAGGTATCTCGTGAGGGTACAAAAGTCCTGCTGGATGCTGATGCTCGGCCTTGACCCTTTGACACTCAAGGCATCGAGCAACATACTCTGCAATGTCGCGTCTCATCCCAGCCCAATGATATAACTGCCGCAAATCTGCATGCATCTTCTTCACTCTTGGATGAGCTGCATAGGGTGCTCTATGAGCCTCAGAGAGTATCACTGTACGTAGGTCACCCGTACGGGGTACATAGATGTGCTGCCTATGTCTAAGCAATCCATCCGACTCAAGGGAATATCCTATGAGCCTCAGAGAGTATCACTGTGCTGCCTATGTCTAAGCAATGCATCTTCTTCACTCTTGGATGAGCTGCATAGGGTGCTCTATGAGCCTCAGAGAGTATCACTGTATGTAGGTCACCTGTACGGGGTACATAGATGTGCTGCCTATGTCTAAGCAATCCATCCGACTCAAGGGAATATCCTACGAATTTGCCCTTCAGGACCCTCTGATTCTAGATTTCCTGTTGCCCCTCCAAAAACCACTCGTCCTCAGGCAGATGCTGTAGAATACGTCCTCTCAAATCCACTTTCAAAATTAGAGTTAGCATCTCGTGGCGCCTTCGACTCAAAGCATCGGTGACCACATTCTCCTTTCCTTTGATGTAATGGACATCAAAGTCATACTCACACATGAACTCCATCCAATGCCGCTAGTGGGCGTTTAAATTAGGCTGAGAGAAAATGTACTGTAAGCTATGATGATCCGAATGGAGCTCAAAACATCGACCTAAAAGAAAGTGTCTCCAACGAACAAGAGCATAAATAACAACTGCGAGCTCTAAATTGTGAGTAGGGTAGTTTAGCTCATGTGTTTTAATTTTTTGTGATTCATAAGCAATTGCTATACCACCCTGCATAAGCATAGCTCCCAATCCCTCTAATGATGCATTCGTGTAAACAACAAAATCTCCTGCCGGATTTGGAATAGCTAATATGGGAGCGCTGGTAAGACGTTCCTTAAGGATCCCAAAGGCTTTCTCACACTGCTCAGTTCAAGTGAATCCTTTCCCTTTTCGCTGAAGGGAAGTGATAGGATGTGCTATCCTGAAGAAACCTTTGACAAACCTACAGTAGTAACCAGCTAGTCCCATAAAGCTCCTTACTTCTGTTACATTGGTGGGTGCTGGCCAATCCTAAATTGCTCTGATCTTCGATGGATCTACGGAGACACCATCGCTTGATAATATATGCCCCAAATACTGCACCTCTGTCCTAAAAAAGGCACACTTCGCCAGGTTGCCATAAAGCTGATGCTCACGTAAACACTGCAATACTTGACGCAAATGGTCCACATGTTTCTCCTCGGTCCATGAATAGATCAAAATGTCGTCTAGAAAAATGATCACAAATCGATCTAGGTAGGTGTGGAACACCGCGTTCATGAGGCTCATGAACACTGCAGGGGCGTTCGTCAAACCGAAAGGTACCACTATAAATTCATAATGGCCATATCTGGTTCGAAAGGCAATCTTGTGAATATCTGCCTCTGTGATTCATAATTGGTGATACTCAGATTTTAGATCAATTTTTGAAAACATTTTGGCTCCCTGCATTTGGTCAAAGAGATTGTCAATCCTAGGCAAAGGATATCGATTCCTTACCGTCACTTTGTTCAACTATCTGTAGTCCATGCATAGCCAAAGAGATCCATCCTTCTTCTTTACAAAGATAACTGGTGCGCCCCATGGTGAAATGCTAGGTCAGATGTGTCCCTTCTCTAATAATTCTTCTAACTACAGTTTAAGCTCTATAAGCTCATGTGTAGTCATTCTATAAGGTGCACGAGACACTGGTTCTGCCCCTGGTACCAAATTGATGTGGAAGTCAACTTCCCTGCGTGGAGGCATACCCGGTAACTCTGGCAGAAAAACATCAAAAAATTCTCTTAGGATAGGCTATTCATCTAAGGTAGTCTCAAGTTCATCCTCTGATCTATCACTGACTGTGATAGCAAACATCTGACAACCCTTCCGCATGCAATGCTTAAGTTGTTGAGCAGATATCATACGAGCAGTCGTGGGCTTCTGTATGCCCACTATCTTGACCGATGTGCCATGATCATCTAAGCAACTAATCATCCTCTGACAACAATCTAGCTTGGCTCTATGAGCTGCAAGCCAGTCCATACCCAGAACTATGTCGTAGAATCTTAATGGCATAACCCTAAGGTCACATGTTGTGATGAAAGAACCCAAGGAAATCTTGCAATTTCTAACAACGGTATCAACTGACATTCTGGCCCTAGAGGCCAACTCAACCTCCCACCTAATGTCCTACCTAGAAGCCACCAACCTGCAATGTTCCACTAACGAAGTAGACATAAAAGAGTTGGTAGCTCCGGAATCAAATAGGATAGAGATGGAAAAATCTTCAATCATACCTGTTGTCTCTATGACTGAAGCCTGGAAATCAGCCTGGCGGTTTTCAACCGCTGCAAACATACGGTGGGATTTACCCATATCACCCACAGTCTACTCGAATCCTCCTGCATGATGCTCTCCCCCTGCTGTAAAACCCTGTGGGCACTGTCTAGCTAGGTGTCAGCTTCATCGCAAACATAACAAGGCCCCTTAAACTGTACCTATACAGTCTGATTCCTGCTCGACTGCTATTGTCTTAATCTTCCAGTGGACCCCTGTGAGCCCCTATACGACTGATGCGGCCTCGTGGGTCCCGCAGGTGGTCCCTGCTATCTCTGATCCCTACGCGGGCCCTGCTACTGCCAACCTCTATTATTTCCCCTAGTTTTTTGTTGCTGCTATGACTGCTGTTGTTGTGGGGGCCTAGGAGGTAATGATGCTGTACTGAATCCTCCTCTAGGGGATGGCTGTGGTGGTCTACATAAATTTTGTTGATGCTATTGATGTCCCCGATCCTGGAACTGAGGGCGAGAACTCTGCCCCCGTCCCTGAATCTCCTCAGTAATATAAGCCTTCTCGGTAGCATCACTCAAGGTCTAGGGATCTGCCATCCGAACAGGTCCTACTATACTGTGGTTTAGTCCTTTGATAAACTTATGCACCAGGAGTTTCTCATCATGGAGATACTCCGCATATCTAGATAACTCTGTAAACCTACTCTCATACTGTGCCACTAAGAGTCCTCACTGGTGTAGGTCATGGAACTTGTCTATCTGACGCTATCTGTAATAGTCTGATAGGTATCGTGCATTGAAGCGCTCAATAAAGGTCTCCCATGAGAGGGTGTCTAAGGAGAGGCGACGCTTGCACTCCTCAGTGTGCCACTAGGTAGCTGTTGCATCTCGTAGTAAGTGTACTGCCACACGGGCCTTCGTGTTGCCCTCATAAGGACGCAATGTGAAGCACCTATCTAAACTGATAAGCTAGGCCTCTGCCTCAGCTCCCTCTGTGGTTCTGATGAAAGTAGGAGGGTTCAATCTCAATATGTCCCTGATGGAATCTCCTTTATCTCTGTGCCCCCTTATAGGCTCATTTGTATGATAATCATAAGGCCTGGGACCCAATTGCTCTACTCGCACTGTCTCATCATGCCTGGCATGATGTGTGGGGCTCCTGCTACGGGCCCTGTCGGCCGAATCAACCTCCTCTGTATTAGGAAACTTGACATAAGGCTCCACACGTGTTACCCCCTGCGGCTCTATGCGGGGCTCCACGCACAGCTCAACTATAGCCGATGGAAGCCTACCTAAGATAGCCTGTAAGGCCTATAATATCTGTGGTCCCATATCTGGTGAGACTAGTTGTGCCTGCGGTACCTGAGGAACTAGTTGTGTCTGTAGAACTGGCTGAACCTGTGGAATTGGCTGTTCTAGTGGGACTGGCTGATCCGGTCCCACAGCTGAAGAATCAGTGCGCACCTCAGTGGGTGGAGTATGGCGGATCAGTATTCGCCGAACTCGTCTGGGAGGCATCCTACAAAATGAGGTAACCGCCAATCAGTTTGGTCGCAGAAGTGATAATGTGCCTAAACAAGCCCAGTGTTTAAAACAACTGTGCTCTGATACCAAATGTCATGCCCACATTTCCCATGCAGTCACAACATGCAAACACGCGTGTCATGTCCACATGTGACATGTGGTCATGATACGAACTGTCAAAAATTTTCCTTTACTACTCTGAATTTCCCCCTCGCATGCATAAGTGTGCTCGATTGCGTATGTATATGTCGTCAACGATACTGTTGTTAATAGAATAATAACCTTACTGTTGTATACTTAAGGTGTTAATGTTAATGTTGTTTACAGAATATTTTACACACGTGTGCTTTCACTATGCTGGACTTACTAGTTGCTTGATGATGATCACTACATTTTTACGTTGGTTTTTAAATTCAGCATTTAAATTACTGAATGATTGGTTCGCCCCTATTTGGTTTTCTCAGTTTAATCATTACTGCGTTGCAATATTTATTTCCTCCTCTTTCAAATTGTTTTGATTAATTTTACGTTCAATTGTTTACATATTTATTTATTATCTTAAATTAATCTCTTAAGATAATTAGTACCCATTACCCTAATAATTCCTTAGGCATTTAATAACTTCAACTTTTTCCGTAAATATATCTTTATAGAGATAAATATAAAGATATATGTTTATATATCTAAATATATATATTTATAATAAATTTAATCTTTTTATTTATAATATATATATAGATATATATATCTATAATCAATAAACTTCTCCTTTTGAAAGTGGATTCTACAAGCAACACCACTATGATATTTAAATCAATATATATATATATATATATATATATATATATATATATATATATATATATATATATATATATATATATATATACTGTGAGGGGGGTAAATAGGTTAGTTCAAACTAATGAAAGCATATAAAACCCAAACACCAATAGAATGTGAAGGCAAAGAGGAATCAAACCAAGATGAGTAAGAACATACTTACGACCTTTTTTACCTGTCGTTTTCCATTGTTGCCTATATTGCTTTGATCTTGATTTGAGAAGCCCTCAGAAGCTTTCTTGCTTGCTTGCTTGTTTGAAGATGACAAAGGAAGAATGGCTTAGAGTACCTGTTTGTGTTGAATAAGAGCTTCAACACACAATAATGGAGGATACTTAGAAATAGAGAGAAGAAGAGAAATTTGAGTATAATGATTGTGCAAAATGAAGTTCCTCCCTAATGTCTTAGAAGAGGGTTCTATTTATAGATTTTCTGAAAATAGAATGGAGGGTGAGGATCAAAAGATGAGATCAATGGCTAGGAATAAAAGTGAATCTTTTATTCATAGTGGATAAATTAAAAATTCTTTATTTGAGAATAGTGGATTATGACAATTGAATTAAAAATTCAATAGTGGAGGATAGTGGGGAACATTGAATTAAAATATTCAATGGGTGAAGGCTAGTGGGGAACATTGAATAAAATATTCAATGGGTGAAGGCTAGTGGAGAACATTTTGAATAAAATATTCCATGGGTGAAGGCTAGTGGGGAACATTGAATAAAATATTCAATTTGTGAAGGATAATTGATTTAAATATTTATTTTGGAAAATGGAGGATATTAGCTAATTAAATATTAAGAATATTTAATTATATGTGCAACATGGTGAGGTGGAAGAGATGAGGTGGATTGATGAGGTAGATTTTAGGATTTGAGATATTAGAAGAATTGAGGGAATTTAATTAAATAAAATGACTTTATTTAATTATGGGATAATGAGACAATCAAATAAATTTTGAATATTTATTTAATTGACAGAAGAAAATAAGAATTAAGATAAATATTAAAATATTTACGGGTGTGTGCAAGAAGTTGTGTCCACTTACTGGCCAAAAAGTGGAAGTGTTTTCCCTGATTTTCAGAATTTGTCACATTTGACCTAAAAATTTGAAGCACTTAAATGTGGAATCTTAGAAAAAGTCAGTAAATATGAAATGTAGTACTCGGAATCTAGTTTCCAAATATGTAATTTTTTACAATACCCAGATGATAGAAATTAATTTTGAATAGGCGTTTCTAAAAACCACTGTTTAAAAGTCACTTTTTTTTACTATACCATGTACGTGTACGTCATCCATATTTTGACCTAAATAATCATATTTTTTAAAATCCTTTTGGGAAAAGATTTGTAACTCACTGAAGCACGTTTTCCATATTTTTTTGTAATTTTTTATTGAATATTTTTTTTAATTAATTTTTTATTGGCCATTTTTGGTCTTTTAAAAAATCATCGTGTACGTCACGCATAAGATGACCTAAACTTAACATTTTTTGAATTTTTTTTTAAATTGAAAAGAATTGTCTAAAGTACGTTTTCCAACAATTTTTTTTACAAAAAAATATGTTAATAAAAAGTTATTAAAATACTAAAAAACCCTAATAATTCAAGTTTATGGACCTATTTCATCGGAAATTGATTAAAAAATAGAAAAAATTAATTGAATTGTAAAAAATATTACATATTTGGAATCTACACTATCTCATCTATAATGGGTTTTAATTTCATCAAAATATTCTGCAAAATAGACCTTCAGATATATGCCCAAAGTCACTATTTTGTTGTGACATTGATAGGACCTTCAAGGACCTTCAAGTTGCAGGTCAAACTAGGTCCAGACGTCAGGTTTGGGTCCCCAAAGCATTTCCCGAACCGGGTTACAAAGCAAAACCTGAGCTTAAAATTTAAATTTTAAATAATGCGATCCCGTTTTAAAATGGGATCCCGTTTCATAAAAGGTCAATATTTTAACCTTTATGAAACGGGATCCCGTTTTGAAAACGGGATCCTGTTTCATAAAGGTTAAAATAGTAACCTTTTATGAAACTCAAAACGGGATCCCACTTTTGGCTCAAGATCCCAAAGCAAAATGGGATCCCGTTTCATAAAAAGCGGGATCCCGTTTTGGTTAACCTGATTTCGGATTTTTTTCTAACTCTGAAACTTCCACCTTAAGTGGACACAACTTCTTGCATTTACCCTTACTTAATTCGACCCGAGCCAATTTTAGGTGTATACATTTTGCCCCTCTTTGAAGCAATGTGTTTTATCATGTTGTTTCAAAGAATAAATAGTTTGATGCTGATACATGCCCCAGTTTGCCCCTAGTACAGGTTATGGTGATAGGATGCCCCCTCAGGAGATTTGGACGGGGAGAAGGTGGAAGGCGTGAGACGGACAATCTCACGAAGAGGAAGGTGAAGATAGGTTAGGCTAGAGAAAAATGGGTGATGGTTCAGAGAAACAGCCATGGGGAGGTAGTCAGAGAGTCCTACAGTCAGATATGGGTCACTTGCTATATATAGGGGTTGGGTCCATACCACCTATTCATTTGTACACTTGTCCATAGTGGATTTGTCCTCTAGAGAGCTTAGGAGAGCATGGCAGCCAGAGAGGTGGATATTCCGCGTGAGCAGCATTGGTTTGAGCGGGTTCGACGGTTCGATCGGCCAGCAGAGGCAGGACCCCCGATATGTAGTTCTTCAAAACTTGTCGAAAGTTAATTTTTGTGCGTATTAATGGCTAGGAAAACCAACTAAAACAAATGTGCAAATACCCTAGTTTTGCACATATGCACTCCTAAATTGCGCATATGTTGCGAAATTGCACATTTACGCTGCGAAATGGCGCATTTGTGTATTTTGCACTTTTGTTTCCTGAATGTGCGCATTTGTTCGGATTGCACATTTGCTCATGGAAGTTGCGCATTCATTCCAAAGTTGCGCATATGTACTGTGATTTTGCGCATATGATTAGTATTGCGCATTCGAGCTATGGCATGGTGCATATGTAGGGAAATTGCGCATTTGTTCTAATAAGTTGCGCATGTGTCAGAATGGCGCATACACGTCAGGAAGTTGCGCATTCATGGTGAAGTTGTGCTTTTGGTATGAAATTGTGCATTTGCCACCTGGATTTGCACATTTGCACTTTAGGCAAGTCAGTTGACTTAACAAAATTAACCCAATTGGCATCCTGGTTGATGCATCAATTGATTAGCGATCTCTGAGATTGCTTAGAATCTAGTCGAGAGATGATATGCTATTTTGATTAATTTGATATGTTGAGCCAATGATAGGGAAATGGCACATTTGCCACCGGGATTGGCAAATTAGTTGACTTAACAAAATTAACCCAATTAGCATCTTGATCGATGCATCAATTGATTAGCGATCTCTGAGATTGCTGAGAATCTAGTCGAGAGATGATATGCTGTTTTGATTAATTTGATATGTTGAGCCAATGATAGGATAGCTTGATTGCTTGGAGTATGTTTTCGATATGGATTTGGATTTCACTGACGGTATGCATTTCTTGGTTGTAGCAGGATATTCATGACGTTCTGACATCGTGAGAGTTGTTCCTGTTGCCATTGTTGCAGCAGTATATGCTGACCGAGATGGAGCGGGAGGCTCTAGGTGCTATGGGTTTGTATCATGTGCTCTTTATGCCCGAGGTTCGCATGAACTGGGCAATGGTGACTGCTGCTGTGGAGCAATTCCACAGTGAGGATGGGACCTTCCATTTTCTGATGGGAGAGATGGCCATTACTCTGGAGGATGTTTATCGGATTCTGCACCTCCCTATTCATGGAGAGTTGGTTGAGTATGAGTCACAACGTGACGCTGGGCTGGAGGAGTGCAGACAGGTTTTTGATGATCCTGAGTTGGCAGGGGAGGAGATCTCGTGGCAGAACATGCATGACTGTTATGACTACTTCCTAGGCATAGTGGCTGGACTGATCGGTGGCGTAGTATGCCCCGATAGGAGAGCACACGGCTTCCCCATTGGCTGGGGACGGATGTTGGAGAGTATGATTGTCGACGGGACCCGGTATGCGTGGGGTGTGTGCATGCTTGCACACCTATACAAAGACATGCATCAGGCAGTGTACCACTGAGGCTTTGGGTTAGCCACAGGTGAGTCTCTCTTACAGTTTTGGTTGTGGGAGCACATTGCTATCACACGGCCGATCTGCATATTTCATAGGCAGAGGGGTGAGCCCTATTGTTACGGTTATGCAGGTGTGATTTCCCAACATAGGTTGGGGAGGCTTGAGTACTGGAGGCATGCTTTTGATGGTGTGGATGCAGTTGTCTGGTGGCCATATCTTGACTGCGAGGTATGGGAGGATGAGGCAGATGAGCTCCCGTATTATTTTCAGACGAGGTGGCTGATTGGCCGGACTCGGTTCATTTTGGAGTGGCAAATTGTCAGCCAAGTGCAGAGACAGTTTGGCCGTGTGCAGGGGAGACCATAGAGAGAGGCCTGTTTTGCCAGGACATACGCCGAGTGGTATAGGTGGGGTCCTGTGGCATCCTATGAGGAGGCATTGGCCGATTTTCAACAGATTCCTTACGCAGCCTGGCCCCTGAGGAGAGACATAATGGATGCTGGCATGATGCCAAACTATGAGGAGTGGTTTGCAGCACATCCGTTTCCTCGCTACTCAGGTCCTGGAGAGGTAGCTCCTCATATAGATGAGGGTGACTCAGACGGAGGGGGTGGAGGTGGCCGGGGGAGGGGTGGACGGCAGAGGAGGAGAGATGATGGAGATGAGGGGAGACAGAGACAGAGGCAGAGAGTCAGAGAGGGGCTCGTAGGGCAATAGGTAGTGGGACAGGCACAGGTTTAGGTGCCAGTGCAGCCAGGGATAGCCCAGAGGCAGATGCCACCACCTCAGCAGGTGCCAGCACAGCAGGTACAGGTGCCAGTATAGCAGGTGCAGGTGCCAGCACAGCAGGTGCAGGTGCCAACACAGCAGGTGGCACAGGCCGAGCAGGCTCCATAGCTTGATGTGCAGTAGCAGGTTCTGGTTTCTTTATAGACCCAGATTAGGTAGCTGAGGGCTCATTTGAGAGCAGTGGAGTCACGTAGAGAGTCAGATGTGACTCAGATATCAGAGTTGAGCAGGGAGAGAGATGGAACCTTAGCTCGTATGCGGGCTATGAGGGCAGAGCGGGATGGAGCCTTAATGGCTATGGGTACCGATGGGACCTCCAGTTTCTTGGTGGCACAGGTGCAGCAGTCTCAGGCCCAAGTAGCGTAGTTACAGAGTGATCTGACTAGATTGCAGGCACAGACTCAGTATTACCGAGTCTTATATCACGGTGCTGTGCCAGTTGGTCAGAGAGCCTCGAGCTTCCGAAGCTAGTCAGAGGTAGCACAGAGAGCAGGTGGGTCTCGGTCTGTGGGTTTAGTGAGGGGCCCACCGCCGTCAGGGGTGGATAGAGGAGAGGCTAGTGCCAAGAGCAGTGTTCTGCGACAGCAGGGTTAGATAGACCCAGAGACTCGTACCAATTTTTGATCGTTTTGTAGCACATTTTTGACAGATGGCTGAGATAGCCAACATATGTATTGATTATGTTCTGAGACATGTATCACCATTTGTTATATGTTGTATACATTTATGATATGGCTCGGAGATTGGACATAGATCTTGATATATTGTACACTTGGACCTGTGTTTATGTGATGATGTTTGTTGTTTCCTTGATCTATATGCATGGGCTATATGTGTGATGCGTGGATGTTTATATGCTATGGATGCATGCTATTTTATGATGTTTTATATGTGATGCCTACTAGATGGATGTTTTTAGAATGCTTTTGAGTTATGCAAATGCAAATGTATATGGATATGGTTATTCAGTTCGATATGTATGTGACCTATGTTTTTGATTTTCTTTTGATATGATGTATGGATGCATAATGTATATGGATGATCTAAAATGTATGGAAATTGATCTTGAATGATGCAATTATGTGAATTACTATCTCATGTGATGTGATATGCAACTTATATGCTATGTGTTTGATATGTCCAGATGTACTCAATCGACACAGGGATGATATAGACGAGCGGAATAGAAGAAGACATG
Organism: Cunninghamia lanceolata; assembly: GCA_027924645.1. Classification (NCBI taxonomy): domain Eukaryota; kingdom Viridiplantae; phylum Streptophyta; class Pinopsida; order Cupressales; family Cupressaceae; genus Cunninghamia; species Cunninghamia lanceolata. Next base: position 2,809,481 of record BSBN01000925.1, on the reverse strand, counting down.
GAGAAATACTGACTTTCATTGTGATATACTTGCAGGGTTCGCATTATTGTGTGGATGATATGGAGTTGCTGGATATGAGACGGATGCGGATATGGATTTGTCATCTTCGCAAGTCTTTTCGCTTTCATCATGAGGCACTTTGTGGTATTTTTCATTTTTTGAAATGTGGTAAGAGAATACAAGCATCTAGGTATAGTTAGACTAAGATGACCTGAGTATCGCTTACCTGGATTTTGATATAGCAAGTTGATACAAGCATCTAGCCAAAGTTGAATCTAGATGACCTGAGTACGTCTTACATTTAAGCATACAAGGATTGCCCCTTTTCATGTTTAGACCTCGGAGTCCTCGATGATCTTTTGCCGATCATGTCGTTAGACAAAAGTCATCACATTACTAAAGTTTGATCCACAAGCAGCAGATAAAGAAAAATTATGTCCCCATCATAGCATCTCTAGCTGTTGGCATCCTTGGGTAGCATAGGAAGACATAATTGATGAAAATTCAAGACCTTGTAAGTTAACCTGTTGACAAAACATTCTTGCATTAGATGTGTCTTTTTGCCATAATTGAGATAGATTTGTTTTGATTGTTTCGATATGATGCTCTACTTTGTTGTTGTTTTGGACAGGTTGATGTTATGTGTCGAGAACTTTGTTCTAGGTGTCTAGTGAAAGTATCGCAATCCTTTATTGGTATCTTCTTGTCAAAATGATGGCATTCAAGAACCCAAATCTGCAACTAGGTCAAGGAGTTGTCCCCAGCTTAGATCAGGATCGACTTATTATGGGTGAGATGACGATAGATGTGGAGAAATAGACCCTAAGGGACTGACCTACTGCCTCGGGGGCTCATTGCTAAATGGCCTTGCCTATGTGACGACACAGAGGTAACATAGTTTAGGGTGAACCCTGATGGACCTAAGACCTAGGTGATGGTGGATGTGCAGAAGTGGTATGGACTTGGATAGAAGAACCAGATATGGGATTGACGGGATAGCGGAGCCTCGGGGGCGCATGGATAATGGCCTTACCTACGTGATAGCTCAGAGGTGACGTAGTTCAGAACTTGGACCATGGATGGACTAGAGGATAGATGACAAGACATGAGGTGGACAGGGAAGCAGAGCCTCGAGGGCGTGAGGATAATGGCCTTGCCTACATGATAGCTCAAAGGCGACGTAGTTCGGAAAGATTCAAAGGACTGGTTTGGTGTGATGGAGACAAGAGTCAATGAAGTTGACATAGATGGAGGGAGTGGTTTGTTGCAGATAGCACCTGTTTACTAGGTTTTCACCACTTACTTTTATTTGCACACGCTGCCAACAGTACACATGACGCCTATTTGCCAGGTTTTCATCATGGTACCTATCCTTTTGTCTTTTTTCTATTTTTTTGATTTTTTTGTTCTATTTTTTTATCTCTTTTTCAATTTTTTTGATTTTTTCAGGACTCTCTTACATCGGGGTTTTTAGGTATAGAATTTGCAGAGATGCATGCTGTTGACAGGATCATCGAATAGTTCACCTTCAGATGTGGCCAATTGATATGCCCCCGATCCATAAGCCGTGATGACAACATAAGGGCCTAACCAGTTGGGTTCAAACTTTCCTTTCTTTTCTCTATCTGGCTGATTTCTAGGGTTCTCTCTGAGAATGAGATCGCCAACTTGGAAGACTCAGGGTTTTACCTTATGACTGTAGCTTCTGGACATTCTTTGTTGATATGCTTTCAGGTGATTAAAGGCATGTTGCCTTCTTTCTTCCAGCAGTTCTAACTCTTGCAGTCTAGAGACCCTGTATTCTTCATCTGATATGAGACCTTTCAATGACACCCTGAGAGATGGTAGTTCGACCTCAATGGGGAGGATAGCTTCTGAGCCATAGACAAGGGCGTATGGTGTAGCACCTATGGGAGTGCGTATACTAGTTCTGTAGGTCCACAGAGCGGGATTGAGTTGGATATGCCAATCACGGCCAGCATCGTTGACAGTCTTCTTGAGGATTTTCAAGATGGTCTTGTTGGATGCTTCAGCTTGACCGTTGCCTTGGGGGTAGTATGGTGTAGAGAAGCGGTGTTGGATCTTGAATTGTTCACAGAGTTCTTGGACATCCTGGTTTTTGAACGGTCTTCCGTTATTCGTGATAATGGATGAAGGAATTCCGTATCTGCAGATGAGGTAATTCAGGATGAATGAAGAGATTTGCTTACCTGTGATGGTGGTGAGGGGAACAGCTTCAATCCACTTTGTAAAATACTCCATGGCAGTTATGATGAATTTATGGCCGTTGGATGATGGCAGATGGATCTTTCCCACAAGGTCAAGTCCCCATTGGCAAAAGGGCCAAGGTGTCGTTAAAGGTCTCAATTCTTGAGCTGGTGCATGTATTAGGTTCCCATTTATTTGGCACTACCTACACTTTTTGACAAACTAATATGAATCTTCTTCTATTGTTGGCTAATAGTACCCCATGCGTATGAGTTTCTTGGCTAGGGTAGAGCCACTAGAGTGAGCCCCGCATATTCCATCGTGTATTTTGCTTAGAGCAGTTTGATATTCCTCTCTATCTAGACACCTAAGGAGAGTACCATCGAGACCTCAACGATACAGGGTGTTAGTGACAATGGCATACCGGGATGCCTGCTAGATGAAGGTTCTTTTCTGGTTATGGGAGAGGTCGGGTGGAAGTGTATTCTCTTTTAGATAGGCAAATATTTTACCAGAGAGGGGAATCAGTTCCTACGATGTGGCATATGATATGGGAATCTGGAGTGTCATAAGCAGGATAGGAGACTAGCTCTACTAAGAACTCATATCGTGTTTGATTGCCTGGAATGTCGAGAAGAGATGCGATTGTAGCCATTGCATCTGCAGCTTTATTCTCGATCCTTAGTATCTGTTCAAATGATATCTTGACAAAATACTCCTTGAAGTCATCTACCATGAGTTTATAAGGAATCAGTTTCTCATCCTTCGTTTGGTAGTCATTTACTTGGTTGAGGACCAGTTGTGAGTCACCATAGACTTGAAGATCTTTGATGTTCCACTCAACTACTAGCTTGATACCGAGGACCAGAGCCTTGTATTCTGCTACATTGTTAGTGCAAGGGAACATTAATTTGTATGACTTTGGAATAGTGTCACCATTAGGTGTGATCAACAAGATACCTGCCGCCAATCCATGTTGAGTGTAGAAGCCATCAAAGTACATTTGCCAGCCTGTTGTGTTGACATGGAAGATAGACTCATCTAGAAATTCAAAGCTCAAGGGGTTGTCATCCGTTAAAGGTGCCTCTGCTAGTTGATCTGCAAGCACTTATCCTTTTATCGCTTTTCTATCCACCTATTCTATGTCAAACTCACTGAGAAGCATGACCCACTTTGATAATCTACCTATTAAGGCCACCCTGTTGAGTAAGTATTTCAATGGGTCAATCTTGGCCACCAGTTTAACACAGTGTGACAGCATGTAATGCCTCCATTTTTGCGAGGCAAATACAACAGCTAGACATGCTCTTTCTATTGGTGTGTATTGCAACTTGTACCGATGAGTATTCGACTAATGTAGTAGATAGCTTGTTCTTTTCCGTCATAGTTGTGTTGTGCCAGGAGAGCTCCTAGGGCTGTTGGCGTAGTTGAGATGTATAGTAGTAGAGGCTTGCCCTGAATTGGTGGCATTAATACTGGTGGCTTCATTAGGTATTCCTTTAGCTGTTGAAAAGCCTACTCACATGACTCGTTCCATTTGAAGGATACATTTTTGTGTAGTAGATGAGAGAATGGGTGGCACTTATCTGCTAATTGAGAAATGAACCATCTAATAGATTGTAGTTTGCCCTGTAGGGATCTCAATTGAGTCAAATTTTTAGGAGGTGGCATCTCCATTATGGCCTTCACCTTAGCTGGATCAACTTCGATACCATTTGCAAAGACTATGTAGCCCAGTAGTTTTCCTGATGTAACCCCAAACACACACTTTTTTGGATTAAGTTGCACATTGAACTATTCCAGTCTGTTAAAGATCTTGTCTAGTACTACCAGATGCCCTTCTCTTGTGAGAGACTTTGCTAGAATGTCATCGACGTAGTCTTCCATTATAGTATGCATCATATCATGGAAGATCATTGTCATGGCTCTTCGGTATGTTGCCCCAGCATTTTTCAGACCGAATGGCATGACGCACCAATAGTAGGTGCCCCAAGGACATGTAAATGCAGTTTAGTGCTAGTCTTCTGGTGCAATCTTGATCTAGTTATATCCTGAGAAACCGTCCATGAGTGATAGCATATTATGACCTACCGTGAGATCAACAATCATGTCGATGTTGGGCAAGGGAAAGTCATCCTTCGAACAAGCTTTATTTAGGTCCCTAAAGTCACTACATATCCTGACCCTGCCATCCAGTTTGGCCACTGGTACGATATTTGAAACCCATTCAGGATAATCTATGGGCTTGATAAACCCGACGTCTAGTAGTTTCTTCAGCTCTTCTTTCACCATGAGAGCCACCTATGAATGCATCTTTCTAAGCTTTTGTTTAATAGGCTTAGCTCTTGGAGCTAAAGATAAGTGATGCATGATGAGATTTGGATCAAGCCCTGGCATGTCAGCGTATGTCCATGCAAAGTTGATCTATTTTCTTCTGAAGAAATCTATAAATGCTGGTTTTTCCTATTCTGTTAAAGCCTTTGCCATGTGGACCATTCTGGGATTATCACCTGTGTTGACATTGACTGCTTCCGTCGGTTCTATCAAGATCGATGATCTTTCCTAATGTGTAAGATTGGGGAGAGGGTCAAGCCTTCCATCTTTCGGCACCTCAGAGAGGTTTTCACCATTGGATGTGTCTTTCTTTTTACTATTTTGGGGATCTAACACTGCCGTGGAGCGGTTTTCACCTTTAGATCGTTCTTTTATTTTGATGTTTTTGTGACTAAAAGGCTTGGCGCTCTCTCCAAAATAGGCCTGCACGTTGAATTCTATAGCATTGCCAGCTCTGTGGTTGCTTGCAGGTATGTGATCTCTAAGCTCAAGGTAATCGATGATCGCATCATCATTTTCGAAGGTGTTTAGTTCAGGGGTGGTACCTTCGAGGTCCCAGTCGATAAGTTTAGGGTGCACTAATGGTAAGAGACCATTAGGTTGATCTAGTTTATGGCGTTGATGGTTAAGACAGAGTTATTGAAGGGGCAGACAAAGTCTGTGATGGTACTCTCTATTAGTGGGTCCGTCAAGGGGGGAAACATTCCTTCCTCACGATATTCACTATTGGTGTTATGCAGGTCAGACTCTAATGGCCTAGCCCTTGGACCTTGTCTCTCGTTGGCATGGGTCAGGTCGTACTTGTGGACAATGTCAATATCCTTTTCATCACAAGACATCTCAGAGAGGCTATCCCATTCATACTCGTTAGAATCAGTTTCGCTCCCCAGTTGCATTCGTTGAATTTGTTCAACCAGATTGCTAGTAGCTGCTTCCATTTGTTGGCCTTTGTTCTTGTCAGTTCTATTATTTCTTGGTGCTCCAGTGTAGCCTAGCCCTGTAGTGTCTCAGACTGTTAAGGTATGAGGTTGGATGGGTTCAGTGATGCCATCCTTTCTTGATCCAAGTGGACCGTGTCCTTCATATCCCATTCTCTGTAGTATTTGGTAGCCTTGCCCATACTGTTCTGTGGGTATAGTGGGATGGTCATGTTGCATTGAGGAGCTAGCTTCATCTTTGTATAGCTACTATAGGACATCTTTTTCATCACTTTCATCTTCTAGGCTTCCCCATTTTACAAATGGTCCTTTGGTTGGCTTCTCTGTTGTGGGTGTTTTTAAGATAGGTCTCCCATAGGATCAAGGAGATAGGGGTAGTTGTGCCAAGCAGAGGGACTGAGACACCATGTACTCACCCAAGCCTTTATCTTTGAGTTGGAGTTTAGGTGGAGGTGCCCCTGAAGAAGAAGCAAGTGTAGCTGGGTCAACACGAGATGATGAGGATGCAAAAGCATGGTTGTTAGGGATTATGACTTCTGGTTTGGGCTGAATGGAGTTACAATATTGATAGGGATTAGGGTCACCTGGGATGGTGATCTCTTGACCTTCATGTGAGAATTTGATACATTGATGGTATGTGGAAGGCACTGCTTTCAAAGCGTGTATCCATGGTCATCCCAGAAGAATGTTGTATGCTAATTCCATGTCAAGGACTTGACAAGCCACATCTTTCACTACGGGGCCCACTCTGATTGGTAGGATAACAATTCCTTTAGATGTCCTTTCTTCCCCATCATAGGCTTTTATGGTGATTTTTCTTTTCAGATCTATAGCCTTTTCTGAAAACCCCAATGTAAGGATTAACTTCAATGTGCAGATATTCAAACCAGCCCCTCCATCGATTAGGACTCTTTTGATCTTGTGCTTGTGTATGAAAGCTTCAATGTGAAGGGAGGCGTTATGGGGTTGGTTGATAGACAAATCATCCTTCTCAGTGAATGATAGGGAGTGGGGTGAGGTGATGTGACTGACCATAGTTTGGAATTGCTCCTTAGCTAGGTTCATGGGAACGGAGGCTTCTGCTAAGGCTTTGTCAAGTATGGACCTATGAGAAGGAGACAGACATAGAAGTTCTAACATGGAGATGTGTGCAGGTGTTTTGTGGAGTTGATCCACGATACTATATTGGCTAGACAGTGGAGGGGGAGCTCCTCTAAGGGTGACTCTATTACTACGGGTAGTAACATTGCAGTCTGGATCCTTGTTGATAGTGATCACATTAATGTGTGAGTCACTTTCATAGATATGGTTAACAACATAGTCGTATCCAATATTCGTGTAATTTGCATTGTTAGAGCCATGGTTATTTCTGTTTGAAGGACCTCCTTGCTCGTAGTTAGGAAGAGGATCCTTGAATGCCTGATGATCGCTATTTGAGGTATGTCCTTTAACAGATATCTTGTTTTGCTCTATTAGGTCTTGGATTGTATGCTTGAGTGTAATACAATCATTAGTCTTGTGCCCCCTGTTTCGATGGTATTCGCAGAAATCATTTTCATTCCACCAGCAGGGTTTGACCTTTGGTTCGTACTCCCATGTTGAGGGAAGTGTTATGAGATTGTTGGCGAGCACCTTCCATAGAGCCGTTTCTAGTGATTCATCCAAAGGCGTGAATGTTCTTTTAGGTCAAAAGTTGGTGAATCTAGATTGGGTATTTGTTTGTTTGTCTTGTGTGGGGTTGTTTTGGGGTGTTGACAAGTTAAAAATTGCTTGTTTAGGTGCCGCATTTTTGGCATCTACTACCCCATCATTCACAACATTTTTGTTCTTTGTCCAAAACCTAGGTTTATCATTATTGGCATAGGTGTTTGGAGTGTCCTTATAGTGTTTGATCTGACCTTTTGCAAGTAGGGCTTTCTCTATGATGAGGCCCACCTCAATGACTTTGCTAAACGAAGTAGGACATTGGATTTGAACTTGGTAGCTTAGGTCCGTTTGTAGGTTGTGAACAAACATTTCTAGCATTTGTCTCTCTGGCATTTGGTGAGGGCACTTGCTTGCTAGTTGCCTCCATCTCTGCAAGAAGGCGGCGAAAGACTCTCCCCCTTTCTATTTGGTGTTACAGAGGTCCAATATTGAGATGTCGTGCTCAATATTGTATGAGAAGTGGGTGACAAATTTGTTGACAAGTTCATTGAATGTTTTGATACCAGGTGGTAGTCTAGAGAACCAATCCATGGCTTGTCCTCCCAAACTTTGTGGAAATAGTCGCATAAGGTAAGTGTCGTTATATGCGACCTCTAGGCAGGCAGTATTGAACTCCCTGATATGATCTCTTGGATCGCCCTTCCCTCAATATTTATCGAATTTAGGCATTTCAAATCTTGAGGGGAAGGGAATCATGATTAAGGACCTATCAAAAGGATATGGTGAAATATCTTCTAAGGTGTAATTTTTAGTCGATGTTCCCGTTTCCATGTCTGACAATCGTTGGTGGAGAGTTTCGACTTTCTGGTTCATTAGACCTAAGGCATCCAAAGAGTCAATTGTTGCTTTACTCTTATCCGTGGGTACTTCACCTTGTCTACTCCCTTCGGGGATTCTCTCTTCGTCAGTTTCCCTTAGAGCCTCTACATCATAATCTTTGGGAAGTTTTACTCCTAGGCTTGCTAGGTGTAAGAAGAATTTTGTAGGGTCTTGTGCAAGTACTCCATCTAATAGGCATTGAAATCTTGTGTCATGTTGCATTTTGAGGATCTCTTCCATGGACGGTTCTTCATCATCTTCGTGACTGCCAAAAATACTTTTATCAGCCATTTCTAACTGTTTTTGTTTTTGTAATCTTGTCAAGACCATGCAAGGTAGAAAAGAGATGGGATGAGATGAGATTGGTGCTAGGATGAAACAAGGTTTTAGCAAGGTTCCTCTTAGATCTAGATGGTGTCAAACAAGGTGGGTATACAAAAGCAATAGTCAAAAGCTAGGATGTTAGGAATCCATTTACTTGATGTTGACTAGCCTTTGCACAATCCACTAGTGGAGTTCTGATAGAGAAGGATAAGTAATCCTTGATACTTGGAGGCTCACTAGGTCTTGTTTTGAGATTTGATTTTGATCAAGAAAAAATTTTGACTATAGCCTTGTCGGAAACTTTGGAAAAAGATTTGGCGAGATTTTTGGAAGAACAAGCAGCTATGGTGCGGATAAGAAGGAGAAAATGGTTGATTTTGCAAGGTCTTTAACCAGGTTTTGAAAACAAGAATAGGTTTGAACTGGGTTTTGAGAAGTATTGACGAATTTTTCTCTTTTGGAAGATAGGGTTTTTTTGCTCTCTATTTTAAATGCGCAACAACAGGAGGTAAATGCGCAACCAGTCAATATGAATGCGCAATACTGGTTAAGTTGGATGCGCAAACACAGAGTATATATGTGCAATACTGTCAAATGCGCAAGAAGTCAGTTCAAATGCTCAAAAAGTTAGTGTATATGCGCAAATGTGGCTTTTTGTTGTGTTTTCTCAGTATTTTGGAAATTTTGGACAGTTTTTCAGGATTTTTCAGTGTTTTTGGTTTAAAAAACTTATTGTTTCTTGTGAGGTTGATATTCAATTATGGCAAAAGCATAGCAAACACATAGAAGTTTTCCATGATTTTTATCTTTTTATATATTTTTTTGCATTTTTAGACTATTTTAACTCAAAGACAAATACAACCTAGGTTGGATGTGATAATATTTGTTGAATCCTCTAGCTGTGCCACTCAAAGTGTGTAGCTCCAGGATCTGGTAGCATCGGCTCCCCTCCACGGCACTCACTTCTCACACATACTAGATCTGGGTTTCCTTAGGCTCATACCCACACTGAACCTTAGGATTGTCCCTGCTACCTCTACTAAGAGTCACTTGAATCGAGGCCGCTTCAAGGGCTCTGCCCTTTGCATCAACAAATAGGGGTTTTTGGCTTGCTATGCAATTGGTTCTTAGATAGGGCAACCGTTCGAGTGGTTACACATGCAGCGGCACTACTCTCCGTTATGGAGTCTCCCAGCCTCACAGGGTTGCACCTATGAGGGTTTATGGGGAGGTTGGCCGTTGGTGTAACACAGCAGCACTCATTGCTTGAGGTTTTCACCCCAAGCACAATTTATTTTAAGTGGCTTGGTAGGGCTTGGCTTTAGCCTGTTACCACTCAGGGTCGTTCCCACTTGGACAAGTGTGCATCCAAGGGCAGGCCCCCCTAAAGGTTTGACAAAAAGAATGACAAGTCTAGCACTTTGGTCACCCAGTTAAGGGGAGAGCATAAGCCTATTGTCATTCGCAAGCACAGAGAACAGTGGTTCACCCAACCTAGTTAAAAATAGAAAAACTAAATGAGTTAATCTACTTGTGCACTCACATGATTGTTAACTTGAAAAGTGATTAATCATAGCATTGTTCATTTCCCATTTGTTAACTTTGAAAGTGATTAATCATAGCATTGTTCATTTCTCGTTTGCAGAATATAGCAATGATTAAACTTAGAAAATAAATCCACAATGCAAGATAGCAATCTGGTCCAATTACTTCCTTCCTAGTTAGGGACTATGTGTAGTTTTGTCATGAAATGCATTTGATTATTTCACCCCTAGTTAGGCTAGATGAACTAATCCAGCCACTACTCCTGCAAAATTGATGTTAGCTCCACGTGCAAAAATCAGAAACCATAGAACAGAAAAGCAAGAAACAGATGCGCAACACTGCAGCCTGAATGCGCAGAAATAGGGAGTGTATGCATCTATTAAATGAATGCACAAGGATAGAGGAAGAATGCGTAATTTGATGAGGTATATGCACAAGAATAATATATGCGCAGTGTGACAGAATATATGCGCAATGATATAGGGTAAATGCGCAAATTTGACAGATGTGCAACAATACAGAGTATATGCAAAAAACTTGTTTTAATTTCTATAGTCAGGATTGGATGCACAACTGCGGATAACAAATGCGCAACACTAGCGTATGCGCAACTACGGAGTGTGATTGCACAACTATGGAGAACAAATGCGCAGTTTCGTCAAATGCACAGCTGTGGATGACAAATGCGCAACTGTGGAGTGTGAATGCATAAAACTGCTGCCAAAAACCTATTCTTCACCTGTTTCTTCACCTGCACAGACCTACTACTAAAACAGCTAGCTTTTTGGATTAGTAAAGGGGCAAGGGCCCCACGGTGGGCGCCAAAATGTGAGGGGGGTAAATAGGTTAGTTCAAACTAATGAAAGCATATAAAACCCAAACACCAATAGAATGTGAAGGCAAAGAGGAATCAAACCAAGATGAGTAAGAACATACTTACAACCCTTTTTACTTGTCGTTTTCCATTGTTGCCTATCTTGCTTTGATCTTGATTTGAGAAGCCCTCAGAAGCTTTCTTGCTTGCTTGCTTGTTTGAAGATGACAAAGGAAGAATGGCTTAGAGTACCTGTTTGTGTTGAATGAGAGCTTCAACACACAATAATGGAAGATACTTAGAAATAGAGAGAAGAAGAGAAATTTGAGTATAATGATTGTGCAAAATGAAGTTCCTCCCTAATGGCTTAGAAGAGGGTTCTATTTATAGATTTTCTGAAAATAGAATGGAGGGTGAGGATCAAAAGATGAGATCAATGGCTAGGAATAAAAGTGAATCTTTTATTCATAGTGGATGAATTAAAAATTATTTATTTGAGAATAGTGGATTATGACAATTGAATTAAAAATTCAATAGTGGAGGATAGTGGGGAACATTGAATTAAAATATTCAATGGGCGAAGGCTAGTGGGGAACATTGAATAAAATATTCAATGGGTGAAGGCTAGTGGGGAACATTGAATAAAATATTCAATGGGTGAAGGCTAGTGGGGAACATTTTGAATAAAATATTCCATGGGTGAAGGCTAGTGGGGAACATTGAATAAAATATTCAATTTGTGAAGGATAATTGATTTAAAGATTTATTTTGGAAAATGGAGGATATTAGCTAATTAAATATTAAGAATATTTAATTATATGTGCAACATGGTGAGGTGGAAGAGATGGGGTGGATTGATGAGGTGGATTTTAGGATTTGAGATATTAGAAGAATTGAGGGAATTTAATTAAATAAAATGACTTTATTTAATTATGGGATAATGAGACAATCAAATAAATTTTGAATATTTATTTAATTGACAGAAGAAAATAAGAATTAAGATAAATATTAAAATATTTACTTAATTCGACCTGAGCCAATTTTAGGTGTATACATATACAAATGCTTAATTATTCTCTAACAACAATTTCCCACTCAAGCACCAAGTGCTTGTTATTAAACAAGTTAAATTGCTTGAAGGGTGTTTAACCCTAAATTTCAATGTTTTTTTTCAAGGTCATGGAGGGTAGCGGCGGCGAAGGAGGTCGCAGGGCCGAATTAGGTGGGCAGGGCGGAGCGACGGTGACAAAGGTTGCAAGCGGGGTTTGGGCCATGCAGGAAGTGGCAGCGGGCGGAGGTCGTAGGCAGCGGAGAGGGGAAGCCGTTGACGCTGGCGGAAGGGGAGGTGTGGAGCGTAGGCCACGAGGGAGGAGTTCCGTAGGAGGCGGCACGGCGGAGTCCGTGGGTGGGGTAAGGGTTTAAAGTTACAGCGAGGGTGTGGGGAGGGGCGGAGCCCCACCCACACCCCATGGAGTGGGTTGTGGGTGGGGCTCCGCCCCTCCCCACACCCTCATTGCTTAAAGGTTTCGGTGGGGGTTTAAACCCCCACCTTTTATCATATAAATTTTGACTGTGTAAAATGAAATCTGCGAACTCTCTCTCTTCTCATTCATTTGCTACTTCGTAAGTTTTTAATTAATACTAATTATATATATATATATATATATATATATATATATATATATTTATAACAAATTTCTCAATTTCATTTACGAATAAATAAAAATAAATATATATATATATATATATATGCATATATATGTGTGTGTAGCAAAATATTAAAAGTTTTCCAACAAATAAATAATAATATATATATATATATATATATATATATATTTATATATTTAAATCATAACAAATTTTCATATTTCCTACAACATTTTAGTTTACAATTAACAAATTCATTTCACATTTTCTCCAACATTTTAATTTACAAATTTAACAGATAAAAATAGAAACAAATATAAATTTAAATTTATATTTGTCTATTAAAAATTACCTTTTCTAATATTCCTTCCAAGCAATATAAAACTAAGGATTACGGTGGAGCGTAAATACAGATACTAATAAACCCTCTACTTTAATAACTAATTAAATAGACATGTAAATCGTTTTAGATTAATTTCTATTGTATACTTAAATCAAATTTAATTCGTTTCCAAAAGACAAATTTGCATCTTATATAATCTAGTAAATATAACATTTCCACTAAACAATACAAGAGATAAATTTTAACCACTTGTCTAAATCAACAACTAAACTCACAATTTTACAATTTTGATAAACAAGAATATACAACTGTAAGATTTCACAACTCACAAACACTCTAAGGGAGGAATTACTTTCTTCTCCCAATGCAATTTTTTTTTACTACTTTCAAAGGGAGCAATCTCTCTTTTTTAAAAGAAACTTATCCAGGAAGAAACTTAAAGAGACCAAGCTCTCATTACAAATGGGGAGATAGAACATTTTCTGTAAACAAGAAAAAACTCCTCCAATCCTCTCAACATGCTCCAAGATATACCTGTATGACAACCAAGGAAAGAATACACCACACAACAAGCTCTCCTCCCTACCATAGACCCTCAAGAGGGTCACCCCCGAGCTAGGGAGATCATCCACACACCCAGGGTAGAATAGACCAAAAACACTTCACAACAATAGAAACAAACAACGTACAACACCCATGGTTTTACTCACAACACAAAGAACTTAGCTGAGGTGAGTTTAAAGGGGGTAGGGAAGTAGACTCACTCAACTCCAAGGTGTCATTCTTCTCAAACAATTATCATAGCTTTTCTCATGGCCTCAAGCCAAAAAAATTATTCTTTCTCATGGCCCCAAGCCATCCAAATAATAAAAATCACTGGGATATCCCAAATAGGCTCTCAAGCCTTATAGCCCTCTAGGCTCAAAATTACCAACATGCCCTCAAGGCTTCCATATACAAAAAACAAGAATGCACCCGAGGAGGTTCACACCTTCCCTTCCCCATACATGATGAGCATTGTCTTCCAACTGGAAGAAGCTCTTTCAAACACCCAACACAAACCAAAATAACAGAAAAAAATACATAGACAACCTTGCAAATCCACATTCATCAAACAAGAACAAAACATACAAGGTGAATAAACTGGCTCACTAACCTTTACAAGCCCTATTATGGATGTAGTTGAAGAAGAGCTCCACCCTTAGTCTCCTCCTCCAAGTTCTCCTTCTTTCCACAATAATCCCACCCCCTTACCCTCTCTCTCCTCTCTTCTTTAAAACAAATTCTCTCCATTTTCCCTTATTCCCAAGTGGCATTAAAAAACTAAACCCACTCCTTCTCCATTATCCCTAGTGGACTTAAAACAATTAACCCCACTCAAGAGGTCCCCCACTATAGCCCTTTTCCAACACATGAAGGAATAAAATATAATAAGTAAAATAGAAATAAAAAGGGAGTGGATGACACACCACCCTTTTTATGGGGTACTCCCACCAAAAGAGAGGCACAAAGGGACAAAGCACTCCATTATTGGTGGATCATGGAGTTATTCCATGACTTGGAAGTGGGTCTAAGTGTAGATTCCACTCATCCGATTATCCCCATGCTCCCAAATTCGTCACTTAACTTCACTATGAAGTTAAAGTGACCATATGGAGGTTATCCCAAGGTTATCCTAGTCAAAAGGGTCCCTAGACCCATGGGGTATAACCTAGGGTTAATTTTTACCTAGTTAGAACTCCCAGAGTCAAGTAAAAACACAAGAAGAGGGTCTAAAAGAAATAAACTTAAACAAGACTCATAACAACATTTCTTACAACACATATCACAATACAAGTAATTCAGAGGGTAGACCTAATTCCCTTGACCCCATGCAACATTACAATATTTCCACCATACACGGAGTTGATCTTAGTTCCTCGTGGAACTAGATCAGCTCACAAGGGATACAACATAGGGTGTGGAATGATCTCCTATATTTGTGGTTTCATTAGCAATACCTGCACACTCAATCTCGAAGTTAATAACACATAAAGATATCATAGCTGAAGCAATTTAAAATACATGCATACCTAAACATTCTACCATAAAACATACTGAAATCACATTAAAGTTCCCTTTCTAATATTATCCACTCATTATTCTCTTAAAAGCAAACATCTATATATCATTGCACAATTTGTTTTCTTAAAAATCAATTAGGTTTAATAATCAAGATTCCAGGATCAATAGTCCCCCAATCATAAAAGTAATAGCAAAAGTACTGTAAATAGTCTCATGAACAGAAGTGAAAAAAAAGTAGGCCTCACATGGAGTTCAGTTCTGGTTAAACTCAGTACACTGATCTGCTACACTTCATCCTTTCTCTTCCTTAGTGTTGTTGTCCCTTCACATACCGGACCTGCCTTTCTACTTTCACTCTGCTTTACTGCTTTTCTTCGCACTACACAAAAACCACGACACTTCTCATAACTAAATCCATCTTATATATATATATATATATATATATATATATATATATATATATATATATATGCACAAGTGATTCCATCACCTTTCTAGTTGGCATCTGGAATAGTCAATATTTTCCATGAACTCTGATCTGTCAGCTGAATTCTTGCTTACCAAGTAATGTGGATCAAGGATATACTTGTAGAAGTCATCAATCATGTCGGCCAATTATAACTTATGCCTTAAGAATCTTTACCATCATCAGTAACGCATTCGGAATAATGTCTGATGTTCTACCAGTCAATTCTTCCTCTGTCCACACTGCCAATCAGGAACCCAACACTCAAGTATTCATATCTTTTTCTTCATCTATCACCGGAGGCTAAATCCTTGGAATCTATTAGTCAAGGTAGTCCTCTTGACTTCCCCAAATCTACACTTCACCAAGATACTTCCTCTGAGAGATCCGGAGCTGACTGTTGGACCTCGCCACATGCTCTGTTCTTGCTTAGCGAATCACAATACTCTGCAATCTGCCTTCCGGTAGAGACTCATCATGTCCTGCGGATGTGTGGGTTAACCTTTGTTGCCATCAATGACAACAATCATAAAGTTCCAATGTGTCTCTTGCCAATAGTATATATATCTACATCAAGGATTTCAATATCTTTCTAGTCAGTAATTGGAATACTCAAGATATTTCCAAGACACTAATCTGTTAGTTGAATCCATGCTTAACATGTGATGCGTTTCAAAAACATAGGCATGGAAGTCATCAATCATGTTGGCCAATCATGAATGATCCCTCAAGAAGCTTGATCACCATCAATTTCTCATCCAGATTAAAGTCTAATGCTCTGCTAGTCAGTTCTTCGTCATTCTACTCTGCCTGTCAGGAACCCAACACTTAGATGCTCATATCTTTTCACTCATTCATCACAGGAGGCTCAATCTCTGGAATGTAGTAGTCATGGTACTCTTCTTGACTTGTCCAAGTCCATAACTTGCTGAGTTACACTATCTAAGAGATCTAGACCTGATTGTCAGACCTTGCTATATGCTTTGTTCTTGCTCACCGGACCAAGACACTCTTCAGTCTATCTTCTGGTAGAGACATACTATGTGCTGCGGATGTGTGGAATGGACTTTGTTACCATCAATGACAACACTCATGAAGCCACACAGTGTCTCTTGTCTACAATCTCCCCCTTTGGCATTGATGGCAACACTTAGTGAAAAATGACTAAGTGTCGTAGAAAACTACCCCTTGGCTGATGCTCTGTTTGATGTACACTTTTACCAGAGCTACCCCTTAGCTGGATTCCACATTTTTCACTACTTCTCATGTCCCCTTTAACATCAATGGCAAAGGGTGAAATCTGTACACCAAAATTTGCAAAGAAAAACAACCTATACATTACCGGAGAAGTATATATACATGTTGTACTTACATATACTTAAGTATATCCGCAAAGGTAGTCTTCAACTGTACAACTTCTGTAGCCCAACTCTACTTCATCCTGTCCAAAATTGATATGTGGCCACTCAACAAAAATGCAAAAGCTTCTCCCCTTCTTAGGTCTGTTGGATCATTGGTCCGGGCTGTGGTCTGAGCATCAGTTAAGGCCTCATGCATGGCCCCTAACTTGGGGATAATTATCCCTCTTAGTTCACTCATCCTACTTATTATATTCTTCCTCTCTTTTTCAAGCCTCTTTATTTCATTTATAATGGCGATGGCCTGGCACTCTTGATTCATTAAAGATGTGGTGAGGGGATCAAAATTTTGAGATAAACTTGACAGTTTATCTTCTTGTTCTTTTACCTTCTTTTCAATATCCTCTGTCACTTTGGACCAGGATAGACAAAATTTATATATTTCTCCACCATCTTTAAGAGGATTTTCTAGGCTCTTTATGCCAATATCCAGGGTCCTCTTGTCATTAGTTATGAGTCCCTATACTTTAGTGAATCTCTTTCCCAAAAACTCTTTCCAGACTTTCTCTTTTGCCGATTTCTCCAAGGAATCAAAATAGGTATTAACAGAATTAACAAGAGATTTCAAGTTACTGGATGAAGAGTTTGAAAGATCCTTTTGGAAGAATGGCATGATCTTCTCTAGTACACTGGATGCAATCTCTATTAGCTCATAGTCTTCCATATGAGACTTCAGAAGCTTTTCTTTTGCTTTAGCTTGAGCAAAAGATGCTACCTTCATTATCTGGACCGGAGAGAGGGAGTCAAAATTGAGTGGTCCTTGAAATAATTCCGGTTCATCTATCTCTAACATTTATTTGTTTAAGAAGCTCTTTACTACCTCAGTAGTGTCTCTTGCCGAAGACAAAGTCATCTTTCCTTTTCCCACCTCAGAACTGTCATCTGGGGTCTTCTTTGTTTGATCTTCTTCTCTTCCCTTTACCTCTTCTTCTTGACTAATTTTCTCTTCTTTTCTTTCTTCTCCTTCAGTTTCAAAGTCTGCTAGGGGATCTGGAAGAGAGATGCATGGACTTCCTCTTCCGAAACATAGGAATCCAAGTCCTTAGTCCTCTCCTCACCTATCTCCTTTGGCTCTTCTGCATTTTTCTCAGTATATTCTTCTTTTGATGTACTTAGTCCTTCGTCATCCATGGCAGAAGGTTCATCATCTATGTCCTCTATAACAGGAAGATTGAATCTTTTAAATGCATTTCAGAGGATGTTTTCTGTTTCTTTTGCCACCTAATTAGTCTCTCCAAGCATAAGATTGTTCATTCTTGCATTGCTCTAGAACTCATCCTTGCAGTCCTTAAAGATCATGGTATTTTGTTTTGAAGTAATGGAAGGATAGAGCTGAATTGCAATCTGCTCCTAGATCTCTAGGTCCTTTGCCTTATCATCCTCCTTTCTCATTTCAAGTTCCTTCTCTAGACTTTTGGGAATTAGAGAGATGATTTCAATGAATGCTTTATTATAAATGTTTAGGTACATGACTGTAGCATCTTCCAAGATTTTCTTGTCAGTGTCACTATATTCATCATAAAATTCAGTGACTGGTTGCAGGTTCCCATCCACTGTGACTGCCTTGATGATATCATCAATGGAGAGAGTAGGCATTTCAACAAATTCTTCTACCTCTTCTTTTTTGTTTGTATTGGCAGAGAATTCCCCTGATGTTTTCTTCTTCTTCCTCATTTTCTTAACTTCATCAGATTCTATTTCTTCATCATCTATTTAGCTTATGTATGACCTTGTGGCCTTTGTCTTCATTCTCTTCTCTCCCTTTCTGAATGTCTTGGCTTCCGGTTTTGAGGATTTTGAGCTCTTAGAGGTGGTAGGTGTAGAGCTCTTGGAGGATCTAGTCCAGGAGGAGGCCTGTACCGGAACACTTCCTTTTTCTACTTCTTGTTTCTCTTTCTCAACTCTTTCTAATTTTTATCTGTTTGCATTAACTGCCTCTTTTGAAATGCCATATCTTTTGGCAACTTCCTCTACTTCCCTTCTCACTTTTCTTTTCATCTCTGGTTGCCTTAGCTCAACATGTATTTTCACACTCAATTCTTGAAAGGTTCCAAACCTTTCTGCCTTAGGGTCCTTAGGCTAACTCAGCAAGTGTTAAACATGCAGCTCCAGAATTTTCTCATCTACCTCATAGCCCATTGGCATAATCCAGACTATTCTGGGCTCCACTACCTCCATTAGGCATTGATCAGTGTCTACCATGAAACACACTATATCCTTGTATTTTTCAACTATAGATTGGGGAATTCTTTCTCTGGCCTACATCATACTTTGGAAGTTTTTGAAGTATCCCTAAAGTGTTGTACTTTGAGCCTTGGCATCACCAAGACCATACATATAATCTTTGATTTGTATGGCAACCGGTCTGTCATTTTGCCATACCCAACCATTGGATCTGGGTAGCTCATTCATATAGTAAAAGAAGAGACATAGTATTAGGCCACCATACTTGAATGAGTTCTTCTTGTCCTTCTTGATCTTTTGCAAATTTTCTAACAATTGGCTCAGAAGAAGATCACATAGATCATAGTCTACATTTTCCCTTAGCATCTAATATGCAGTATAAATTGCAATTCCAGATACAAAGTTCTCTCTACTGGAATGATATGTTTTGTAGCCAATTATCATAGAGGCAAATTTGATATCCAGATCTGTGATATCTTCTATTGTCATTGCTCTCTTGTCAAACTTTGATCCAGTAGCCTCACTTACTATTTGATTCTTGATAGATTTGAGAGCAGGCAACCCACTGGATGAGTGCAATCCGGTTACTGCCCTAATGGCATCTTTTGTTATCTTGAATCGCCTCATCAACCACATGAAGTTGTCATGTATTCTACTAAGAACATACCGGACCCATTCATCTTCTACGAAATAGGGAAAGTGGATGCAATGTCCAAAATGCTTATCCCGGATGGCCTTGTATTGAGGTTTGAGTTCAAAGGTTTCATCTATTAGTTGTTTATGGTAGATATCCATCAGCTTTGATTCTCCAAATTCCTCAATATTTGCATGGATGTATACCCTAACATCTTCTACGTGCAGAACCCCATGTGGAATACTGGAGAAGGCGCCTAAGGGATCAACTTCTAGGGATTTGTAAGGATGTTTCTTGAACTTTGGGCATGGCCTATTAGTGATTTTAACAACATTTGGAGTAGCCATCTTGCAAAAGATTCAGAGATAGATATTCAAGAACGGAAATACCTTTTTATGCTTCTAGGGTTCACGATATCAGCCAGAAAAGATCACTGGTTGAATCAGATTCTGCGGTTGATCTTTGAGAGGGTTGAAGCAATCTTGATTGCAGAGCTCTTTCTTTCTTCTTCTTGAATGCAAATGTGCAAATGATGAATAAAAGAACCCTTTTATCTTTGTGCAAACCCTAATTTCATATTGCAATAAATGCACAACTTAAGTCATTCTGGTTGCTTTGTTCTGAGAGAGATCTTTTCAGATCACTGAGATGCACTTAGAATTATTTTTAGTGATAATTTACAATGTATCTCCCTTCCTCGAATCATCCCATTTATCTACAAATCAAGATATTTCAATTTAGAATCATACCGGTTCTAACTGTGAAAAATCCTGCTTTTACCGAATGGCTATCAAACCAGATCAATCTTAGCTAATTAAACTCTTCAAAACTTCTTGCGGATCATTCATATTTTTAATGAGGGTTATTTGGATATTTCTCTAAGAGCCCTTTAATATGTAACATTCCATGTGCCAATTTCAGGCACCGATTGACTGGTTGGGGGAATTTATTTTCCTTTGTGACTCCCCCTGAGCCAGAGCTCATTTATTTAGTTTCTGAAAGGAATATTAGCACCAAATTCTGGTACGGATTGACCCTAACATTTTATGTACTTCTCTTCACCCAAATCTTGTTCATCTCCTTTTGAACTTCATCTGCATTCACTTTTCCTTTTCCTTTGTCTTGATTTTGATTATGATGCACCGGACACTTTTTATCCTGATTCTTATTTCTGCAAAATTTGGCAATATGACTGGATCTATTGCAGTTGTAGAAAATAACATTTCTTTGCATATTTGGTTGATATCCTCTTGATCTACATTAATTAGCCATATGTCACATTCTATTGCATGCAAAGTATCTACCATTGAATGAATTGTTTATTTGCATATTTCTACATTCATGAGATTTGTGACCATACCTTTTACAGTTGAAACACTGTCCGGAGAAGGATGAATTAGTCTAATTCATTCTTTTTCTGCACTGAGTTGCTTTATGACTGAAGTTGTTGTAATTGTAGCAGTATCCATTGAAGGATGGATATCTTTGAGCATTTGGTTGCATTATCAGAGGTCTTCTAGGCCTGTTCCTTGGATTTCCTGATCCAGAGTTCTTCTGACCAGATACAAAGCTTTCATCTTTCTCATATCCCAAGACATGCTTGTCATCTACCCTCTTTTGGCTTTCAAGAATAACTTTAAGTTGAGAAGAGCTTATCTTGAATTTTTCTTTTTATTCATTTATTGTTTGAAGATCCCTTCTAAGAGTGTCTGTCTGATTCTCAAGATGTTCTTCATTATCTCTAGCTTCTTCAAGATCAGATTCCAGATGTCTGATTCTTCTATCCATTTTGTGGTAGTCTTCTGACTTCTCTTTGAGAGATTGTTTTATATTATCTTCAATTTTTCTTTTCTCTTCAATTTCTTGGGTGAATTTCATAACCCCTGATTCCATTTCATGTCTTACCATAATGACCTCTTTTGATAGCTTCTCACATAACTTGCTTTTCTCATTCAGATCTTCATTAGTACCATTGGCTTCACTTTGACTTGCTAATTTTTGAAGTAGTTCCTTTCTCTTTTTCATAGAGATACTCAGTTTTTCTTTTAGTTCATTTATGAAATCATTAGCTTGTTTGAGTCTTTCCCTTAGGTTATTGACTTTAGAGTGAGATTGCTCAAGATCATCTAGCACAGACTAAAGTTGTTCCCTCATACCATACATATCCATTGAGATTCCCAGATCTTCCTCAAGCTGTTAGGCTCTGTTTGGAGGAACTTGGCTCTGATACCAATTGTTGGAAATAAGGTGGATAACTGAGAGGGGGGTGAATCAGTTATCTTAATTATTTAATTTTATTTTCTTCTTTAACAATAAGTGCAGTATCAAAACATATAAACATTCATAATCATGAGAGCAAAAAAGAAATCAACACACATAACACAAGGATTTTTACATTGAAAACCTGGTTAAGGGAAAAACCACGGGGTGACTAACCCAAGATTGTATTCTCTGTTAAAAGAATAAGAAGTACAAAATTACACTTGCCAATTAGGGCTCACTACCCGAGCACACTGCTCACAAGAGGCACACTACCTACAAGAGACTCACTATCTACAAGGTTATAGAAGGTAACCAGATGTTTGAACTGAAGAGAGGCATCCACATATGCTGAGGTTTAGTTCTAGTTAGGCTTAATACACTAATCTACTGCACTTCATTCTTCCTCTACTTTAGTGCTGTTGTCCTGTCACATATCAGACTTGTATTGCTGCTTCCACACTTCACTCTGCCTTTTGTCGCATACTTTATTACCACTCACACACCTTCATACCAAAATCAATCTAGTATATATATCCACATCAAGGATTTCAATATCTTTCTAGTTGTCAACTGGAATACTCAAGATATTTCCAAGAGACTGATCTGTCAGCTGAATCCATGCTTAACATGTGATGCGTATCAAAAACATAGGCATGGAAGTCATCAATCATCTCGGCCAATCATGAATGATCCCTCAAGAAGCTTGATCACCATCAATTTCTCATCTGGATTAAAGTCTGATGGTCTACCGGTCAGTTCTTCCTCAGTCTACTCTACCTGTCAGGAACCCAACACTTAGATGCTCATGTCTTTTCACTCATTCATCACCAGAGACTTGATCTCTAGAATGTAGTAGTCTTGGTACTCCTCTTGACTTGTCCAAGTCCACAACTTGCTGAGTTACACTATCTGAGAGATTCGGACCTGATTGTCGGACCTTGCTACATGCTATGTTCTTGCTCACCAGACCAAGACACTCTTTAGTCTAGCTTCCGGTAGAGACATACTATCTACTGCAGATGTGTGGAATAGACTTTGCTGCCATCAATGACAACACTCATGAAGCCACATAGTGTCTCTTGCCAACATAACAACCATGTGGAGGTTGAGGATTATGCCCCCATCCCATGAAGGTCCTCAATGAAATTGGTATCAAAATACAAGTTTGTCCCAAAATCCACAGTCTTAAAAATGTAAAACCATCTCACCTGTCCTTTGTGGTCCTTTATATGTGTTCTCTTGGGCATACAAAAGTGTCTTGTACGCTATCTTTCATTAAATTTTATATGTTTGATTCCCCATTCATTTTAATTATATCTTATATTAACCTCTCATTACATCAACCTTGCTCAACATACAAGTGAATGGGTGAGAGTCCAGTCTATTCTATCCTAGGCTCCTCAACTCCTATGGCTTCACAACTAAAGCACATAATCACATAACATGGAGAATAGGGTTCAAAATAACACACACATAAGACCATTTGATTTCCCCATCCCATTTCCACAATAGCCCACATTCCCACATAATACATTTAATTCACAAGATGAACATGAGGTCATCTCTTAAAGAATAAACTCATAAGTAATAGCCCCTAGAATTTTGACACAATTCAAGATTTCTTTAATAAGTCCAAAGGCCTAAAAACATAGTTGAAATGGTATGGGATAGATAAATGGGACATACAAAAGACTATTGACATTATGTATAAATTAAGTTATAATTGTTTTATCTTTGTCTCTAGTTTTTGTGATATAATAAATGTTCTTGGTGTGGCATTTCACATGCCTACCTTTGATGAATTTGTTGTCTCTCTCATAATGGAGCACAATAAGAGAATTTAGATAGGATGCCTTAATTCTTCTAAGTCACATGCCTTGGTAACTCACTAGGTCACAAAAGAGCAAAAGACTATTGGTAGTAAGGAGAAGAAATAAAAGAACAATGACAAGAACAAAGGTCCTAAGGATAACTTGAAAGTATTCTAATACTCCTAAAACATATTCATACTCTTCCAAAAGAAAAAATCCTAGGAAAAAGACATGTTTTTACTATACAAGGCCCAAACATGATGAGAACAAGTGCATGAAGAAGCAAATTAATCAACTCACATATTTTCTTGAAAAAACAACATTAGAGTACCTAATTCAGTTAAGAAAAATTCATCACAATAGGAGTCCTCTAATAAAAACAATAATAAAGGAAAAGGAGAGGGAAAGGCCCACGTTACTATTGGATCTCCATTGTCCACATAGATTGTTAACTCAGGTGTTTTATAATATATGGCTTTAGATTAGGATGCATTCATATTTTGATGGACGATGATACTCTAGCTAAGTTTTTGTTATGGGACTTTTCCCCCAAAGTAAAAAGAATATTTTTCTTCCTCGAAATAAACCTTTGGAATTAAAAGAGAGATAGAAAATAAAGGATATTATGATCCTTTGGTTAAAATAGGGACTAACAAATAATAGTTATACAAACTCTTTTAAAAATAGAGGAATAATAGTGTTTATTCAAATAATTATTAAAGATGACCTTTTTGTGAAAAAGTGTGATAGTTTGGAAACCACCCCTTAAAAGGTTATATAAACCATTTATATAGGAATTGGAAAGGGCATAGAGATCACTCAATGAAGAAGGTTTTTTTGGTGGGCTATGGGCATTAGAGAAGGGGCATATAGAGTGTGTACAATTCAAGGCATAGAGTACACTTGGGATTATCTTGTCTAGGGCTTGCATTGAGAATTTTCTCTATTGAGCATGTTTAATGTCTTGTATTCTAAATAAGAATCCTAGAGTGTGCCATAACTATGAGGGCCAAGACCATTGAAATCTTCTTGGGGTGAGAGTGGCCAATCCACGTGATTTGATTTAGATAAGTACTGAAAACCATTGATGCTAAAAGATATTGGGAATATTATATATATATGATTTTGATGTCAATCTGATTGTGTTATTTAATTTATTATGTTAATTATTTACTTTAGAGTTCCTATTAAATTATCACATGTTGTAGTTTACACAAGTTATTTATGTATACACCTAAAAATGACATGACTCTACCTAAATAAATATTTTAAATATTTATTTCATCTTAATATTCCTCTATCAATAAATAAATAAATCAAATTTATTTATTTGATTCATTTTTTCCCATTAATTGAATAAATTACATTTATTTAATTAATTCCATCTATATCAACTTTATTCTTCTAAATAATTAAATAATTTTAATTATTTAATTAAATCTTTCATTCTTCCAAATTTAAATAAAATGCAAATTTATTTAAATAAAATCTCTAAAAATAAAATATAATTAAATATTTTATTTATTCTTCCAAATCATGTGCAAGTAATTAAATAAAATTATTTATTTAATTACACTTTCTTATCTTCTAAAAAATCTTCAATATCTTCTAAAAATAAATTCTTCTTGTCATGCAAAAGCAAAAGTTGAGTTAACTGATTTAAAGTAACTTTGTTTTATCAACAAAACTCTTAAATTAGAAAAATATATTCTAATTTAAAGAAATAAAAACTCATCCTCATCAAGAAAGCAGTAAACTCAATAAAGCATCTTTTTGAACACATGTCCTTCTTCTATTCGCGCACATTCTCTCGAACATCCTCTACCATTGATCTTCTTATTTCTTCCACACCATTGATCCTCTCTCTCAGGAGTCTATAAATACAACCCTCTTCTTCCATTTCAGATATCAAGCTTTCAAGTAAACTTATACTGCAAAATCCATAGCGCGCCATTGGTACCCCCATTCTCATACCATTTATCATCCATTTCACATTGTGTTGAAGCTCATCTTCTACACAATAAGTATCCAAGCCATTTCTCTTTTGCCATCTTGAGAAATTAAAGCCAGGAAGCAAGCTTCCTGAGGGTTACATTTCATCACCAAAGATCAAACGGGAATAGGCAAACAATGGAAATTGCAAGGTAAAAGGGTTGTCAGTATTACTTTCTTTTTTTAAAATCTTCTTTACTTGCACATTCCATTAATGTTTTTGGGTTTTTGTAATTCATTTAATAATCCCATTTTACCCATTACATTTCTGGCACCCACCGTGGGGCCTTTACCCCAAATCTAACAAAAAAAACTGAGTTTCTGAGTGACAAGTTCCATACAGGTTTCAAATAGGTTCAGTCGGTGCATCTAATTGATCCCAAGGTGCAACTAAGCACTATTCTGGCACATACAAAATTCTAGTGCATACATCCTCCAAGTCGGTGCATCTGAGCACTGTTCCGATGCATGCAAACATCTGGCGCATACATCTTCTAATTCGGTGCATATACAACCTATTTCAGTGCCTGCATTACTCTAGCGCATGTACCCCTAGACATGACACTTACATCCTTTTTTACGATGCATTTGTCTCTTATTCCTATGCTTTTGACACCTATCTTAGCACATTTGTAATGCGGCGCTTATAGTCTCTGTTTCTACACATACAGACTATGAAGTGACGCATCTGTTCTTCATTGTGATTTTAGGATTTCTTGTGATTTTTTAGGTTAACGCTAACATTTGTTTTGCAGGATTAGGAGCTGGATAGTCATTTAGCTGCACTAATTAACCCATCATAGATTAAGTAGGGGAAAAAGTAAAAAAAAATGCAGGCATGCAAATCTCACGTAGTCCTTAACTAGGAGGATAGTAACGAACATCACCGCTATCTTTGCATTATTGCTATCTTACAAAAGGAAAGAACATTGCTATCTTTAACCACATCAAAGTTAACAAATGTGTGAGTGCCCAAGTAGATAACGCATATAGTTTTTTTTAATTTTAATAGGATTGGTTAAACCACTATTTTCTGTGTCTGTTGAATGACAATAAACCAGAATGCTAGACTTGTTATTCTCTGTGTGTAACCTTTAGAGGGGCCTACCCTTGGGTGCCCACATGTCCAAGTGGGAACAACCTTGAGTGGAAACATGCTAAAGCCAAGCCCTACCGATCCACTTTAAATAAATTGTGCTTGAGGCGAAAGCTTCCTGCAATGAGTGCCACTGTGTTACACCGACAGCCAACCTCCCCCAAAACCCTCCAAGGCATAACCCTTGGAGGCTGGGAGACTCCATAACGAAGAGTAGCACTGCCACACGTGTAACAACTTGAACAGTTGCCTTGACTACTTAGCTAGTGTTTAGTATACCAAAATCCTCTATTTGTTGGCACAAAAGGTGGAACCTTTGAAGCGGCCCCGATTCATGTGATTCTTAGTAGAGGTAGCAGGGACAATCCTATGGTTTGGTGGGGGTACAAGCCTAAGGAAACCTAGATTTGGTATGCGTGAGAAGTGAGTGCCGTGGAGAGGAGTCGATGCTACCAGATCTTGGAGCTACATGCTTTGAATATGCACAGCTAAGGGACTCAACAAATACTATCCTTTCCAGCCTAGGTTGTAATTGTTCTTGTGTCAAAAAGTCCACAAAATACAAAAAAATAATAAAAGATAAAAATCATGAAAACTTCTATCTGCTTGCTGTGTCTTTATTTGCCATAATTGAAAATTAGAATTCAAAAAGACCAAGTTTTTAACCAAAAACTAAAATTTTTTGAGAAACATGCCAAAAAAACTCTGCAAAACCAAACTAAAAACCAAAACAGCACATCTGCTGTGACTTGTTGTGCATCCATTTAGACTTGTTGTGCATTTAATCACTGTTGCGGTGCATATAAAATCTGCCAGATTTGCGCATTTGCTTTGACCTACGACACTTTTACCTTCTATTCCAGTGCATTTACTGCTACGCATCTATTCCAGAGAGTTGTTCCGTACTTCCTAGGAAAAGAAACTGTAAACTTTTCTAGAAACCATTTCAAACTTATCTCAATTGTTCCAAGATCTAGTAAAATCATGTAAGTAAACCATTTTCCCTCTTTTTCCGCACCATAGCTACTTTTTTTTGCACTACATCATCCAAAAATTTGCAAAAATTCTTCCAAAAACCAACAAGGTTAGAACCAAGCTATTCTTGATCGCATCAAACATTAAACAAACCTAGTGAGTCTCCACTATCAAGGATCAATCATCATTTTCTCTCGGAACTCCACTAGTGGCTTGTGCAAAGACTAGTCTACATCAAGTAAATGGATTTCTATCATCCTTACTTTGACTATCACTTTGTACACCCAACTTGTTTGACACCAATTGATCTAAGGAGAACCTTGCTCAAATCTTGGCACATTCTAGCACCCCTTGTTCAAAACTTTTCAACTCACTCCATCCCATCTCGCGCCACCTTGCATGGTCTTAACACGGTCTCAAAAACAAAAGCAAATTGAAATGACAGAGAAAACTATTGCTCATGATAGTGATGAGGAAATTTCTATGGAAGAGGTCCTCCAAACATAGCAAGACAGAAGGTTTCAACGCATAATGGATAAGGTACTTGCCCAAGACCCTACTAAATTCTTCCTCCACTTAGCACAATAAGAAGTCAAGCTCCCTAAAGAATTTGACGTAGAATCTCTAAAAGAACCTGAGGAAGAAAGAAACCTTGAGGGAAGCACACATGAGGAAATACCCATAGACAAAAGCAAAGCAACCATTGATTCCACGGATGCCTTCAGTTTAATGATCCAAAAGATCCAAGCTTTACAACAATAATTCACAGATATGTAAACAGGAGCATCAACTAAGCATTACTCCCTAGAGGATATTTCACCATATCCTTTTGATATAACCTTGATCATGATACCTTTCCCCTCAAAATTTGATAAATATCGAGGAAAGAGTGATCCAAGGGACCACATTAGGGAATTTAATGCTACATGTCTTGAATTCGCCCACAATGATACTTATCTTATACGACTATTTCCATGAAGCTTAGGAGGACAAACCATGGAGTGGTTTTCTAGACTACCACCTGACATTAGAACCTTTAACGAACTTGTGGACAAATTTGTCACACACTTCTCCTACAATATTGAGCATGAAACCTCAATCTTAGACCTTTGTAACACCAAGCAAAAAGGTGGAGAATCTTTTGCCGCCTTCCTACAAAGATGGAGACAGTTGGCAAGTAAGTGTCCACATCAAATGCCTAAAAAACAAATGATGGAAATGTTCGTCCATAACCTACAAACTGACCTAAGCTATCAGATACAAATCCAATGTCCTACTTCCTTTAGTAAGGTCATTGAGATGGGTCTAATCATCGAAAAGGCTTTAATTACTAAGGGTCAAATAAAGCTTTATAAGGACACTCCTAGTACCAATACCAATGTAGATAAACCAAGATTCTGGACAAAGAACAAAAACATTGTGAATGATGGGGTGGTAGATGCCGAGAATGTGGCACCAAAACAACCAATCTTCAACTTATCGAACCCACCAAAACAACCCCCCACAAAACAAACCAAGAAACACGGAATCATGATTTACAAATTTTCAACCTAGGAGAAAATTTAACCTTTGGGAGAATCATTGGAAACCGCCCTACGGAAGTTAATCACAAGTAAGATCATAACACTTCCAAAAATGTGGGAATATGAACCAAAAGTCAAACCTCCTTGGTGGAATGACAACAATTTTTGTGAGTACCACCGAAATAGGGGGCACAAAACCAACGACTGCATTATGCTCAAGCACACTATCCAAGATTTGATCAAGAAAAACAAGGTGTCACTTGACAGACATACCTCTAATAATGATCATCGGGCATTCAAGGATCCTCTTCCCAACTATGAGCACGGAGGGTCTTCCAACCAAAACAACAGTGGAACTGACAACACCAATTACACAAACGTGTCCTTTGACTATGTTGTTAACCACATCTCAGAAAGTGATTCACGCATCAATGTGATCACTATAAACAAAGATTCAGATTGTAATGTTACCACCTACAGTAATAGAGTCACTCTTAGAGGAGCCCCCACCTCTCCAGCTAACCAGTATAGTATCCTTGATCAACTCCATAAGACACCTGCACATATCTCCATCCTGGAACTTCTACGTATGTCCCCATCCCATAGGGCCATACTCAACAAAGCTCTTTCTGAAGCCTCCGTTCCAACGAACCTCGCCAAAGAATAGTTTCAAACCACGGTAGGTCACATTACCTCACCTCACTCCCTATCATTCACTGAAAAGGATGATATGTCAATTACCCAACCTCATAACACCTCTCTTCATATCAAAGCCTTCATCCACAAACACAAGATAAAAAGGGTTCTAATCGATGGAGGAGCTAGTTTGAATATTTGTACCTTAAAGCTAATCCTTGCATTGGGGTTTGTGGAGAAAGCTATAGATCCAAAAAAGAAAATCACTATCAAAGCCTATGATGAGGAGGAGTGAATTACCAAAGGAACTGTTATTTTACCAATCAGAGTTGGACCTATAGTAAAAGATGTGGCTTGTCAAGTCCTCGACAGGGAGTTGGCATATAACATTCTTCTTGGGAGACCTTGGAAACATGCTCTGAAAGTATTACCGTCAACATACCATCAGTGTATCAAATTCCCTTATGAAGGTCAAGAAATCACCATCCAAGGTAACCCTGATCCATTTCAGTACTGCAACTCCATTCAATCAAAACTTGAAGTTGTGATTCCTAACAACCGTACTTCTACTTCATCTTCATCTCATGTTGACCTAGCTTCACTTGCTTCCACATCAAAGGCATCCCAACCTAACCTTAGAATCAAAGATAAGGGCTTGGGTGAGTACACAATCTCCCAATCCCTCTATTTGGCACAACTCCCCTTATCTCCCAGATCATATGGAAGACCTACCTTGAGCAAATCCAAAGCAGTCAAAACTACCCAAGGTTCGTTTATCAAATGGGGAAGCCTTGAAGATGAGAGCGATGAAAAGGATATGCTTCAATGGTTATATAAGGATGAAGGTAGTTCATCAACACAACAAGACCATCACACCACTATACAAACTGAACAATATGGTCAAGGATTCCAAATTCTACAAAGAATGGGGTATGAAGGACATGGTCCACTCGGTTCAAGAAAAAATGGTATCACTGAACCCATCCAACCTCATACCTTGATAGCCCGAGATACTATAGGGCTAGGTTACACTGGCACAACAAGAACCAATAGAGCAAATAAGAATAAAGGCAAATAACCAGAAACATCTACTAGTAATCTAGTTGATCAAATTCAACAACTATAACTGGGGAGTGAGACTGATTCCAATGAATATGAGTGGGATAGCCTCTTTGAGCTATCTTGTGATGAAAAAGGTATCGACATTGTCCATAAGTATGACCCAACCCATGCAACTGAGCGACAAGGTCCAAGGGCTAGACCGCTAGAGTCTGACCCATGTAATAATGATAATGAAAGTCGTGAGGAAAGAATGATACCCCCCTTGATAGATCCGCTAATAGAGAGTACCATTGTAGACTTTGTCTATGCTTATAATGACCTCCACAACACCTCTATCTTAACCATTAATACCATCGAACCAAACCAACCCAATGACCCCTTACCATTGTTGCACTGTGAATTCATAGATTGGGACTTACAAGACACTACCCCTGAGCTTGATACCTTTCAGAACGATGAAGCCATCATAGAATATCTTGAGCTTAGAGATCATATACCCACAAGGGACCATAGAACTGGCTATGCCATAGAACTCAATGACAAAGCCTATTTTGGAGAGAGTACCAAACCTTTTAGTCTCAAAAATGTCAAAATGAAAGAAAGATCTAATGGTGAAAACTGTTCTGCGGTAGTGTTAGATCATAAAAAAAGTAAAAATATAGACATATCCAATGGTGAAAACCTCTCTGAGGTGCTGAAGGATGGAAGGCTTGAACCTCTACCCAATCTCACACATCAGGAGAGATCTTCAATCTTGATAGAACAAGCAGAGCTGATCAATGTCAGCACAAGTGATAATCCCAGAATGATCCACATGGCACAATCTTTAACAACACAAGAAAAGCCAACATTTACTGAATTCTTTAAAAGAAAACAAATTAATTTTGCCTAGACATATGCAGACATGCCAGGGCTAGATCTGAATCTCATAATGCATCACTTATCCTTAGCTCCGGGAGCTAAGCCAGTAAAGCAAAAACTTAGAAAGATACACCCACATGTGGTCCTCATGGTGAAAGAAGAGCTGAAGAAAATATTAGATGTCAGTTTCATCAGACTAATAGACTACCCTGAGTGGATTTCAAACATAGTACCAGTCGCCAAACTAGATGGCAGAGTCTGAATATATAATGACTTCAGAGACCTAAACAAAGCTTATTTGAAAGATGATTCCCCCTACCAAACATTGACACTATTGTAGATCTCACGACAGGGCACACCATGCTGTCACTAATGGATGGTTTTTCCGGATACAACCAGATAAAAATTGCACTTGAAGACCATCAAAAGATTGCATTCACATGTCCTTGGGGCACCTATTGTTGGTGTGTCATGCCATTTGGTTTGAAAAATGCCAGCGCAACATATCAGAGAGCTATGACCACAATCTTCCACGACATGATGCACACTATAATGGAAGATTATGTTGATGATATCCTGGAAAAATCTCTCACAAGAGAAGGACACCTGGTAGTACTGGACAAATTCTTCAAAAGACTATAACAGTTTAATGTGCATCTCAATCCGAAGAAGTATGTGTTTGGAGTTACATCAGGAAAGCTACTTGGATACATAGTGTCCACCAATGGAATCAAAGTCGACCCAGCTAAAGTGAAAGCCATCATGGAAATGCCACCTCCTAAGAACCTGACTCAGCTAAGGTCCCTTTAGGGAAAACTACAATCTATCAAAAGGTTCATTTCTCAATTGGCAGACAAGTGCCACCCATTTTCCCACCTCCTACATAAGAATGTCCCTTTCAAATGGAATGATTCATGTGAATAGGCATTTCAGTAGTTAAAAGAGTATCTAATGAAGCCTCTTGTATTGATGCCACCGATTTAGGGTAAAACTCTACTACTATATATCTTAGCCACACCAACAGCTCTAGGAGCTCTCCTCGCACATCAAAATTATTAAGGGAAAGAACTAGCGATCTACTATATTAGTCGAACACTTGTTGGATATGAACTGCAATACATGCCCATTGAAAGAGCATGTCTCGTTGTAGTTTTCACCTCACAAAAATGGAGACATTACATGTTGTCACATTCGGTCAAACTAGTAGCAAAAATTGATGCACTCAAATATTTACTCAACAAAGTAGACCTTACAGGTAGATTATCCAAATGGGTCATGCTTCTCAGCGAATTTGACATCGAATATATAGAGAGGAAAGCAATAAAAGGCCAAGTACTTGCAGATCAACTGGCAGATGCACCTCTAATAGATGACCACCCTTTGAGCTTTGAATTTCTAGATGAACCTATCTTTCACATAACTACAACAATCTAGAAAATGTACTTCGATGGATCATACACTGGGCATGGATTTGGAGCAGGTATCTTGTTGATCACCCCTAGTGGCGACACCATTCCTAAATCATATAGATTACTCTTTCCCTGCACTAACAACGTGGCAGAGTATGAGGCCCTTGTCATTGGCATCAAGCTAGTAGTGGAATGGAATATCAAAGAACTTCAAGTGTATGGTGACTCACAGCTGGTCATAAATCAAGTAAATGATGACTACCAGCCAAAAGATGAGAAATTAATCCCTTACAAATGGATGGTAGATGACTTCAAAGAATACTTTGTCCAGATCTCTTTTGAGAAGATACCAAGGATTAAGAACAAAGTTGCAGATGCCATGGCCACGATCGCATCTCTCCTTGATATTCCAAATAATCAATCACATTACGAGTTCTTGGTAGAGCCAGTGTCCTATCCTGCATATGACACCCCTGAATCCCATATCATTTTCCACATCGTCAGAACTGATTCCCCCCTCTATGGAAAAATATTTGCCTATCTTAAAGAGAATACCCTCCCACCTAATCTCTCCAGTAACCAAAAATGAACCTTCATCTATCAGGCATCCTGGTATGCCATTGTCGCAAATACCCTATATCGTAGAGGTCTCGATGGTACTCTCCTTAGGTGTCTCGATAGTGACGAATATCAAACCACCCTAAGCGAAGTGCATGACGGTATATGTGGGACCCACTCTAACAGCCCTACCCTAGCTCAGAAACTCATACGCATGGGATACTACTGGCCAACCATGGAACAAGATTCCTACCATTTTGTAAAAAAGTGCAAGAAGTGCCAAATCCATGGGAACCTAATACATGCACCAGCACAAGTGCTGCAGCCATTAATGACTCCTTGTCCTTTCTGTCAATGGGGACTTGACTTAGTGGGCAAGATTCACCCTCTTTCATCCAATGGCCATAAATTCATAATTATTGCCACCGAGTACTTTATGAAGTGGATTGAAGCCATGCCCTTAGCCAATATCACAGGCAAGCAGATTGCCTCCTTTATCTTGAACTGCATCATTTGTTACTATGGTATCCCTTCATCCATTATCACGGATAACAGATGACCTTTCAAAAATCAAGATGTCAGGGAACTATGTGACAAATTCCATATCTAGCACTGATTTTCTACCCCCTATTATCCCCAAGGCAATGGCCAGGTGGAGGCATCAAATAAAACTATCTTTAAAATTCTGAAAAAGACTATCAATGATGCCGGCCATGATTGGCATATCCAGTTAAATCCAGCACTGTGGGCCTGTCATACAAGCATCCACACACCCACAGGTGCAACACCATACTCCCTAGTCTATGGATTTGAAGCCATCTTGCCCATTGAAGTTGAGATCCCATCCTTGCGAGTTTCATTAAAAGGCCTCATATCTAATGGAGTATAGAGTGTCCAAACTTCAAGAATCAGAGCTGCTCGAAGAGAGAAGGCAATAGGACTTTAACCACCTAAAAGCTTATCAACGTATGTCCAGAAGCTATAACCACAAGGTAAAGCCTCGAGTCTTCCAAGTGGGTGATCTAGTCCTTAGAGAAAACCCTAGAAATAAGCAAGATCGAGAAAAGAAAGGCAAGTTTGAACCCAACTAGCTAGGTCCCTATGTCATCATTGTAGCCTATGGGTTAGGAGCATATCAATTGGCTACATCTGAAGGTGAACTATTTGATGATCCTATCAACAACAAACATCTTCACAAATTCTACACCTAAATGCCAATGTAAGGGAGACCTTAAAAATTAAAAAAAATTGAAAAAGTGATCAAAAAACAAAACCAAAAAAAAAATTCAAAAAAAAAAATTCAAAAAGTGATCAAAAAACAAAACAAAAAAATTATCCTCTGGTGAAAACCTGGCAAATAGGTGCCTAGGATAGATACCATGATGGAAACCTAGCAAACAAGCATCATGTGTATTCATTAGCTATTGTGCAAATAAAAGCAAGTGGTGAAAACCTAGTAAACAGGTGCTATCTACGACAAACCGCTTCCTCCATCTATGTGACCTCATATCTCTTGTGTCCATCATATCATTCATCCTGAACTAGTTCTTTGAACTGTTGTCAAACTACGTCACCTTTGAGTTATCTCGTAGGCAAGGCCATTCTCAATGCGCCCCCGAGGCTCCACTCCACTCCCCTTCTTTCTTGTCCATTTCATTAGGTGTCATCTGTCCTGCTATCCATGACCATTTCTACATCTTTACCATCACCTAGGTCATAGGTCCATCAAGTTCTCCCTGAACTACGTTGCCTCTGCGTCGTCATGTAGGCAAGGCCATTTAGCAATGAGCCCCTAAGTAACTAGGTCAGTCTCTTAGGGTCCATCTCTTCATACCTATTTGTCGTGTCATCCATAACAAGTCGATCCTTTTTCTAAACTGGGGGCAACTCCTCGACCTGGTTGTGGATTTGGACTCTTGAATGCCACATGTTCTAAGAGGATACCAATAAGGATTGAGATGCCTTTCACTAGACAAGTGCGTGCAACAAAGCAAGATTCACAAAAACAAAAATCTTGACACAGAACATCAACCTGTCCAAAGCAAAGTGCAAACATATAGCGAAACACTCAGACTAATTCTATATCAATTATGGCAAAAAGACACATCTAATGCAAGAATGTTTTGTGAATAGGTTAACTTACAAAGTCTTGGATTTTTGTCATTATGTCTTCCTATTCTACTCAAGGATGCCAAAAGCTAGAGATGTTATGATGGGGGCATAATCATTTTCTTTGTCTACTATTTGTGGATTAAACTTTAGTAATGTGAAGACTTTTGTCTAATGACATGATTAGCAAAAGATCATCAAGGACTTTGGAGGTCTAAACATGAAAAGAGGCAATCCTTGTCTGTTGAAATGCAAGAGGTACTTAGGTCATCTAGATTTAAGTTTGACTAGATGCTTGTATCAACTTGCTATATCAAAATCCATGTAAGGAATACTCAGGTCATCTCGGTTTAATTATACCTAGGTGCTTGTATTTTCTTACAACATTTCAAAAAGAGAAAAGAAATAAAAAGTGCCCAATGATGAAAGCAAAATACTTGCACTCTAATGCTGGCAAAATATCCACATCCATCCCATATCTAGAAATCCATATCAACCATACAATAAGAAAATCTTGCAGAATATCAAATGAAAGCCTATGTTTCTTTCATTCCTTTTCTTCCGCCTATCTATATCATCTCTATGTCGATTGACTACATTTGGACATATCAAAAACATAGCATAGATAACATATCATATCACATGAGATAGTCATTCACATAATTAAATCATTTGCATACATTTCAAGTACATTATGTCATCAACATACATTTGCATCCGTATATCATATCAAAAAATAAAAACATAGACAAATACATATAGAGCTACATAATCATATCAATAACATTTCACATTTACATTTGCATATCAAATCATCCTAAATCCATCTAGTATGCATCACATATACAAAACATCATAAGATAGGTTGCATCCATAGCATATAAACATAGAACACATGCATGTAGAACATCAATAACTTCATATCATATAAACATAAAAACATGTTCAAATGTGCAATATATCCAAATATCTGTCCAACTCTCAGAGTCATGTCATGAAATGTATACAAAGTACAAAGAGATAATGATACATGTCTCAAGGCAAAATAATACATAGTAGGCTATCTCAGCCATCAAAAATGTGTACATCAAGCCAAAAATTGGCACAAGTGTCAAAATCTGGCTAACCTTGCAGCTGTGGAGCACTGCTCCCTACACTACCCTCTCCTCTATCACCCTCTGACTGTTGGGGGCCTCTCACTGATGCTATAGATCGGGATCCACCTGCCCTCTGTGATGCTGCAAACTGACTCCTGTAACTAGGCGCACGCTGGTCCGCCGACACTGCCCCATGATATAATCCTCTGTAGTACTAAGTCTAAGCCTGTGATCTAGCAAGCTCACTCTGTACCTGGGCCAACTATGTCTATGCCTATTATACCTGTGCAACCAAAAAGATCAAAGTACTATCTGTACCCAGGGCTACCAATGTTGTTTCTCTCTCCGCTCTGATCACTCGCACACTCGCCAGGGCTGCGTCTTGCTCTTTGGATATCTCTGATATCCATCTTGCATCTGCCTCTCTCTGAGACTCTACTACTCTTAGGTGGGCCCTCAACTACCTAATCTGACCCTATAATGCAACAATGGCCTATTGCTATACGTCAGGTTTCGAAGCTTGCTCTCCCTGTCCCTACACCTGCTGATGTGCCACCTACTATGGTGGCAACATCTATCTCTACGGTGCCACTTGCTCTACTGGCACCTACCCCTACCGTGCAACCTGTGGCTGCACAACCTCCTGCTAACTCGAAGGTCCTTCCCCAGATCTCCTCCTCTATCTCAGTCTGCCTCCTCCTCCATCTCCTCCTCCTCCATTTCCACCATCATCTCCCTGACCTCCTCTCCCCCTCCTCAGTCTCCTCCTCCTCCTACCAACTCCACCCTCGTCATCTGAATCCTCCTTGTCTATACGAGGAGCCAACTCTCCAGGTCCTAAATATCTGGGAAATGGATGAGCAGCGAACCACTCCTCATAGTCTGGCATCATGCCTGCATCTACTATCTCCCTCCTCATAGGCCAAGCTACATAGGGGATCTGACGAAAGTCTACCAAGGCCTCCTCATATGATGCCACAGGACCCCACCTAAATCTCTCTGCATGGGTCCTCACAAATCGCGCCTGTCCCTGTGGCCTGCCCTGAACTCTGCCAAAGTACCTCTGTACCCTACCGACAATCTGGCACTCTAATATGTACCGTGTCCTACCAATAAGCCACCGAGCCTGGAAACAATACGACAACTCGTCGGCCTCATCCTCCCATACCTCGTAGTCTAGGTAGGGTCGCCAGATAACTAGATCCACATTGTCTAGTGCGTGTCTCCAATACTCGAGCTTCCCTAGCTTGTGCGGGGAAATCACGCCTGCATACCCATAGTTGTATGGCTCACCTCCTGCCTGTGAAAAAGACATATTGACCACGTGATAGCTATGTGCTCCCACAACTAAAACTACAAAAGAGACACACCTGCTGACAAGCTAGCCCCTCTATGATACACAACCTAGTGCATATCCCTATACCAATGTGCTAGCATGCACACACCCCATGCATATCAGGTCCCATCAGTAATCATACTCTCCAACACCCTCCCCTAGCCAATCACGAACCCGTGTGACCTCCTATCGGGGCATACTATGCCACCGATCAATCTCGCCACTATCCCTAGGAAGTAGTCATAGCAGTCATGAATGTCCTACCTTGAAATCGCCTACTCAACTAGCTCTGGGTCATAAAAAATGCATCTACACTTAGCCAATCTCGCATCACACTGCGGATCATACTCTACCAACTCTCCCTGAATAGGGAGGTGCAAAATCTTGTACATGTCCTCTAAAGTGATGATCATCTCCCCGGTCGGTAGATGGAATGTCCCATCCTCGCTGTGGAATCACTCCACCACTGCAGTCAACAACCCGCGGTTCATGCAAACCTCAGGCATGAAACAAATGTAATGCAGACCCATAGCACCAAGAACATCGCGGTCCATCTCTGTCAACATATACCGTAGCAACAACAGCAAAGGGAACTAATCTCATGACATCAGGGTATCACAGATATCCTCCTATAGCCAAGCAAAGCATAACGTCAAAGAAATCCATATCCAAGCAAACCTACTCAAAGAAATCAAACTATCCTATCATTGACTTAACATATCAAATTAATCAAAATAACATATCATCTCTTGACTAGATTCTCAGCAATCTCAAAGATCGCTTATCAATTGACGCATCAACCAAGATGCCAATTGGGTTAATTTCGTTAAGTCAATTGACTATCCTAGTGCAAATACACCAAACTAGGTGGCAGATGCGTTGATCCATATTAGATGCACCCCTTCACCGTGAATGCACCAATCCTTGACGTGTATGCACCGTTTGGACACATGCACCGCTTCTTGTGTTGTATGCGCAATTCCACCATGGATGCACCAATTTATGGCCTATATGCGCACATCTATCATATGCGTTGTAAGATCACTCAGATGCATGAGTTTGCGGCATATGCGCCATTTCAGGACGTATATGTGCCAAACTGTAGTTCGATGCATCTATCCTAGCTTTTTTTCCTAAGCATATATGGGCCTAATAAATGACTTTTAGCAAGATTTGACGAACTACATACCATTGGCCCTGCCTCAGGTCGCTGATCGAACCATCAAACTCACTCAAACTGATGCTCCTCACACAAAATATCCATATCTCTGTCGACTGCTCTAGCTTCTCTGCTCTCCTAAGCTCTCCAAGACCAATCAACTAAGGACAAGTGTGCAAATGAATAGAACTTGTGGACCCAACTCCTATATATAGCAAGTGAACTATATCTGACTGTATGACAACTGTGACTACTTCCCATATCTGTTCCTCCAAACCATGTCATGTTTTTCTCCATCCTAACCTGCTTTTCCACCTTCTTCATTGTGAGATTGTCCGTCTAACGCCTTCTGCCT
Organism: Cunninghamia lanceolata; assembly: GCA_027924645.1. Taxonomy (NCBI): domain Eukaryota; kingdom Viridiplantae; phylum Streptophyta; class Pinopsida; order Cupressales; family Cupressaceae; genus Cunninghamia; species Cunninghamia lanceolata. Next base: position 2,769,795 of record BSBN01000925.1, on the reverse strand, counting down.
TCTTCCCGTCCAAACTCCCCGAGGGGCATCCTGTCATTAAACTTGTACCATGGGCAAACTGCAGCATGTATCATTGTCAAAAATTCTTATTCTTTGAAACAACGTGATAAAACACATTGCATCAAAGAGGGGAAAAATGTATACACCTAAAAATGGCATGACTCTACTTAAATAATATTTTAAATATTTATTTCATCTTAATATTCCTCTATCAATAAATAAATAAATCAAATTTATTTATTTGATTCATTTTCTCCCATTAATTGAATAAATTACATTTATTTAATTAATTCCATCTATATTAACTTTATTCTTCTAAATAATTAAATAATTTTAATTATTTAATTAAATCTTTCATTCTTCCAAATTTAAATAAAATGCAAATTTATTTAAATTAACTCTCCAAAAATAAAATATAATTAAATATTTTATTTATTCTTCCAAATCATGTGCAAGTAATTAAATAAATTTATTTATTTAATTACGCTTTCTTATCTTCTAAAAAATCTTCAATATCTTCTAAAAATAAATTCTTGTCATGCAAAAGCAAAAGTTGAGTTAACTGATTTAAAGTAACTTTGTTTTATCAATAAAACTCTTAAATTAGAAAAATATATTCTAATTTAAAGAAATAAAAACTCATCCTCATCAAGAAAGTAGTAAACTCAATAAAGCGTCTTTTTGAACACATGTCCTTCTTCTATTCGCGCACGTTCTCTCGAACATCCTCTACCATTGATCTTCTTATTTCTTCCACACCATTGATCCTCTCTCAGGAGTCTATAAATACAACCCTCTTCTTCCATTTCAGATATCAAGCTTTCAAGTAAACTTATGCTACAAAATCCATAGCGCGCCATTGGTACCCCCATTCTCATACCATTTATCATCCATTTCACATTGTGCTGAAGCTCATCTTCTACACAATAAGTATCCAAGCCATTTCTCTTTTGCCATCTTGAGGAATTAAAGCAAGGAAGCAAGCTTCCTGAGGGCTGCATTTCATCACCAGAGATCAAATGGGAATAGGCAAACAATGGAAATCACAAGGTAAAAGGGTTGTGAGTATTACTTTCTTATTTTAAATCTTCTTACTTGCACATTCCATTGATGTTTTTGGGTTTTTATAATTCATTTAATAATCCCATTTTACCCATTACAATTTATATCTATTTTGATTAAAAATTTCGTATTCTAAATTATTTCAACTCTAGTATTAACTATAATAAATATGTAGTCCCCCTAACACAGGTTGGATCAAACTTAACTTTGATGGGGCTTCTAAAGGAAATCCTGGTTAGGTGGGAAGGGGTGGTCTCTTAAGGGATAGTAAAGGTCAAGTGGTGGGAGCTTATGCAGAAACTTGGGAGTTCAGACTTGTAATTTTGGGGAAGCTAGTGCAGCTTTCTAAGGCATAAAAGTGGCAATAAACAAAGGCATAAAGAACCTAGTAGTGGAGGGAGACTTTAAAAATATCCTCAATATGCTTCAATCTAAAGCTAAACCATGTTGGTTGTTCCAAAGACCTTATTGATATAAGTAAAAATTGGTTGTCAACTTTGGAGAAGGTGGATATATGTCACATTTATAAGGAAGGGAATGGGCTTGTCGATACCCTAGCCAACCTTGGCACTAAAGTCAAAAACATAATCTATTGGAATGAAGGAGAGAACATCTCAAATCATATCAAAGCATTATCTACAATGAAGGAAATAAATCCATATAAGGTTATGAGTGCCTTTGGCAAGGAGAGGACCTCTCACACGAGGGACGTTATTCAAAGGACTGGGAATAATTATGCTCAGTTAAGTCTTGACTTCAAAATTAATCTTTCACATTGCATATTGTTACATATTCCCATTATTGTGGTTAGCTATCATGTGGTGTTTGAAACTATTGTTTCTGAGTTGTCTACCATGGGAGGGGATTTGCTGCAAATGGAGCCAAGCAACCATGACATTTTCAAGAATGACACAGAGCTCTAGGAGATTCTAGAAAGAGGTCTCTTCACTTCTTATATCATGGCTATGAACGAATTTGACACTCTCCTTTCTCAAGAATTTTTCATCTCATGGAAAGCCGGAGTTGTATATGTCAAGGGAATATCATTTAGGGTGACTAAAGAACTAATTGTAGAGGTCACTGGTCTGAAAATGGAGGGTAGTTGCCTTCCCAAGAAGGTGAAAGTTAATTACTAGGAGGACATGCAAAGGTTCCTACAAGAGGGTGAGAATTTGAATAGATTGCAAACTGATTACTACCGAGAGGACCAGCCTAGAGTGTGGAACAGAGTAGTTGAGATGCTTATGAGGTATGTTACTCTTGATGGTCATTTCAAATGATTTTACGCATACCTATTTCCTTTACTCAATCATTTTTGACACAATATTCTAATCAATTTTCCTGATTGGTTATTTACCTCTCTAGAGGACTTTGTTCAAAAGGTCCTGGTTGGGGAAAAAACCATCCCGCTCCACCAAGGATTGATTTATGCTATATATAAGTTTGAACTATCTCTTAACCCTACCCTTGCTTTTAAGCTAAGGATCTACAATCCCTCTCTTGTTGAGAAAGTGCCTAATGACCCCGTCAGCAAGAAAACTCAAGCTATAAAGCCTCAACCTCTATTGAAACCCCTATCAGAATGGATGAGACTACCCCTATAAAGGTCTCAAAAGAAACTTCTACCCTAGCCCAAACAAACAAGAAGAAGAACAAGGTAACCTCCCCCCTGAGTCAATCCTTGAGGAAGAAACTTCTAATGCTCCTAGCAAAGGCAATCAAAAGATTCGGATTGTTTCCCCTATCTAGGGAGTGAAGGATAAAGGCAAAAGAAAAGATCTAGGAGATTTCACAGCTATTGGTGAATTGCCCCACATAGGCAGTATAGATAAAGTGAAGGGCAAAAGATTTTTTTTGGAAACTATTGGCAAACAGAGTCCCAAATCCCAGGCTTGGGACATTACCCCTAAGGAGGTTTAGTCCATGCCCTCCTTTGTAGCCCCCCTATGACTACTCCTAGCACTAAGAAGAGTGACTATAAATCTTGCCAATAGTATGTTGACAAGGTGGCTACTTTATATCAAGCTTTTGACCTTCAGAATCAAGTCCTCAAGTGGCAGCTTGCCCAAATGCATCAAGTGAAAAGAAAAATCCAACACCTCCAAGTAGTTACTCAACTTGAAACTTCTAAGTGGCTGAAGGAAAATGAGGATAAATTGTGGGAGGAGGTAGAGAACCTAACCAAGATGTTTGATAAATGGGAAAACATGGAAGAGGAATTAAACAGGATAAAGATAAAGCAAGAGAGCATAAAGAAAAATATGGAGGAAATAGTGGCCTTCAACAAGGAAATGGTTAAGAACTCTGCCACAACACTATATGTGTTTCAAGCCCAAATGGAAAAAAGGAAGGTGGCCAGAGAAGGAAAAGTAGGGACATCTTTAGGTAAAAATATGTTGCAAACTACTACAGGTCTTGCTAGCAGGACCAGGGCCAAAAGCAGAGACAACAAAGGTAAGGAGATAAGCAAGGACTCGCTAGAAGATCAAGATAGGAAGGTGTAGGAGAGCTCTTTTGAAGATAAGCTAGAATTTTTGAATAGGGAATGGGAGGCCATCAGTGGCCTTAAGAATCTACCTAAGCAGTAGGTTTTTGCTATTGGTCTATTGCTGACCTTTCTTGCAGCCGCTAGTTTTGTTTTTGTCTTCTATTATTTGTTATGTTTTTTTGTGTTTTGTTTTACTCCTCATGAAACTCAAACTTCTCACCTTTTTGGCTTAATGTTATGGGTTTGGGCCCTTCCTGGTTATCTAATTCAAAACTATAATAAATCTGCTACAAATAATTAAATAGATTTAGGAGAAAAGACCATTATATTTTTCTATCAAAAACTTGAATTTACAAACAACAACATTTGCATTGCATTGACCTTTGAAGAAAGAATAAATATATACACAATGTTGGAGGCAAAATAGACTAATAAAATAATCATTATTATTGTTTTTACTCCAGTACATACTCTTTTATATTAGATTTAGGAAGTTGGTGACCAAATATTTCTAAAATCATAGATGCCCAAGGCTAAGCAGAGAGTGGAGTAAATGATGAGGGTGGATGTTCTAAGTTTCCATAAATTTTTATGAGTTTGTGATGGCTATTATACATAGAACTTTTTTAAAAAGAAAAGAATTCAATAATGACAATATGACAATCCCTTATCATTTAGAATGGTTAGACTCCTCCACTTCACCACATCCAACACAACTAATCACACCTAAAATTACACTTTTAATCTTCTTGTGTCTCATGTTGATCTTATAGATGATTAGGTCCCAATAGAATTTAAAACATCAAGTCTTAGAAAATAAAAAATAAAAAATGTGAAGACTAATCTTCTTAGATTTTCCCCTTGATCCTAATTAACATGTTACATAAGCTTCAAATTCTTATATAGATACTCATTTTAATTATTGTGATGCTTCTCATGGATTCAAAATTAGCCACCACTATAAAAGCACTTATCTTCATCCAAGTTGATTGGTCATTGTGACAAAGGATACACCATTTTTTAAAATCTTGGTTATAAGAAAAAAGGGTTAGGTTTAAATCAACAAGGCATTAACAAACCTATTAAAATCCTTGAAAAGAATGGCATTAAGGGAATAGTTTATTTATGTATTATTGGTAGTGACATCAATGTACCCCTAGTCTAGATCCTAATTAATCCTCAATTGTTGTACAGAAACATATCCTCCATTCAAAACTTACAAATGATGAAGTATTAGCCAAATACTTAGTGGTATATGGTGAATTACCTACATATCATCATGATAGAGGTTTCTCACACATATTGAGGTTTGTTACTACTTTGGGAAGGCATTCCCTCTCTAGATATTGATCCTTGTATGAACACTTTGCCTACCCAACCACTTATTAATTATTGTAATAGGCTTACTATTAGTAGTATTTATGACATGGAGATGAACCAAAATGATAAATAAATCTCTTCGAGTTAGGTAATTTTCAATATAAGGTCATACCAAGACATGTCATGTATTGATCCTAATATCATGATGCATAGCAATATCTTAGATCATGATGATAAACACATTAAATAAAATATTAAGAAGACTCATCCTATGGTTTCTTTAATGGTCAAAGAGGAATTGTAAAGGATACAAAAGTTTGGATTTATAAGACTAATTGATTTTTCACCTTATATCTCTAATATGGTGTGCATAGCAAAATGATGCAGGAGCACCTATGTGCACATGGAATCGACATCACCCAAAAAGATTTTTCAATTGTTTATTTCAGTTTGGTTTGCTTGGGTTTTGTTTTGGTATCTCATAGTGTTGGAGACACATGGTGTGACCAGATTTGCAAGAATTCAGTTTTCGTCATATGTTCAGTTTTGGCACACATTGACAGTTTTCACAGAAATAATTGTTCAACAAGACTGGTTAAGTTTGGCATCAAATCCTTTCATAGGCATATTTTTGGGGTATTTCTACATCATTGGTGAAGATTTTGCAATCACATGTCGCACCGTTTTGGAGATTTTATAACTTTCTTTTGGAGATGGCAATTTATGGAATGTTTAAAATTTTGAGATCCTTTGAGGCTGGTACAAAATTCTTCTGCAAGGGACTTAGGGACATCATTCTGAGTCTACTCACCAAATTTCATACAAATCAGAGCATTTTGATTTTTTCTGCCTGCTAGTACAGTTTTTGCATGTTGCAATCACATAATTGGGTATTTTCTTTTTAATTGTTTCATGAAGGAATTTTAATTGTCATATTTCAATCTTTCAGTGCATTTAGATTTTCAAATAAATGGAGGAAATAAAAACACCAATTCCACAGGATTTCATATGCCTAAAATTGGAGAATCTTGGTTGTAGTTTCAAATGGAATTAAATGCAGATTTGGAATGTAAGTGAAATGGCTCTTTGAGGCATATATTATTATTTTAATACTACATTTTTATAGATAAATGAGCACCCAAATGAGACTAGAGAAATTAGTATAAAATGTAGTTTCAAAAATAGAAAATTAGATAAGAATTGGAGTGCCACACATAGCATATAAAGTATTGTTTAAAACAGAATTTAAAAAGGCACATGAGACACTTGAAGTGGAAAAGGGAGGGATGCATCTTAAGAAGTATTAAATTCATTTTATTATAGTTTATGAATAAAAAAGGTAGCTCCATGTGATCCAAAAAAATGATAGGAAATGGAACGCCAAAGTCTTGTCTTATTTTGCAGATGAAAAGGAACGACAAACGCTGAAGGTGAAGAGGTATTTGAAAGGGAAACATTGTTGCAGATCAAGGCAAATTTCTCAAATAGAATTAAAGAGGGGTCTCAACTCGGAGAGAGGGAAAATTGGTGGGAAGTGTGTGCATGCAGTGAGAGGCCATTAAAAGGCCAAAATTTTGTAATTATTATTGTGAACTTTACTAATTATGAATTGATAAGTTGCAAATTTATTTGTGTTAGTAAAATTGAAGAAATTCATATGGTTGCAATCTTTTATTTGTACAAATTTGTGAATTGTGTGTTTTGAGAGTAGCTGGGAAAGAGGGGTTTGTCTGCATCACAAAACCTAATGGTTGCATCCATATGTATACCAACCAGGGATTAAATTTGACAATCCACCTTACCTGTCAAGAATTTGTTTTCCTATAGTTTAGTCTTCATCATTGCCTTTCCCATGACAATTTTTTTTTTAATGTAAGTCAAATTTTATATAAGAAATAAAAAAATATTTACAAATGGTTTTAATGTATTAATACCAAGGTATTTCAAATAATGTATGCATTCTAATTCTTTCTATTTTTTATAACTATTAGGGCCTTATCCTTGAATGCAAAATTTAATTGTTTGATGTGCTAGAAAAACTTGGAGGCTAGAATGAATATAAAATATTTTAAAAATCTAAAAATTTGGGATTTTTTTTAAATAATAGAAGTTTCTATTAAAGAATTTAATATATATATAGTCAAATTTTCATATTAATTATTTTTTCTACAGCTTCTAAAATAAATTACATGTATGTTAATACAGTCAAATATTTATTTTTATTGTATTTTACAATTAAAATCTTTAAATACAACTATTCAATTGTCAAATTTATGCCCTGATACCAACTTTAAAGATCTCAACAAAGTATCTCCTAAAGATGAATCCGTCTTGTCAATTTGTTATGATTATAGATTCCTTAATTGGTCATGAACTACTATCCTTTATGAATGGATTTTTAGGCTACAAGAAAATCATGAGAAATCCCTATGATAAACATAAAATCATTTTTTTCCACACATGGGGATACATTTTCTTACAAGATCCTACCTTTTGGGTTGAAAAATGTAGGAGCAACATATCGAAGGGTTGTGACATTGACATCCCACGATCTTATACATAAAGTATTAGAGGACTATGTGGATTACATCTTGGCAGAATCAAAACAATAGATATATCATATTCAAGGGATAATATTTGAGAACTTATGCAATTGTGGGCCCATAACCAATAGGTCCTAAGTGTTAGATTCTGTGAGAAGCGGGAACCGAGCTAGGATCTGATGTTGGTCGTAGATCACATACACTCCAATCGATAAATGATCAAAGATCAACATAGCAGAATGGAGAGAGAATCTAAAAAGAGAGAAAAATAGAGACAAAGCAAGAGAATTTGAGAATACTCTTGATACTCTCACAGAGCTTTCATCGAACTAGTATTCAACTAGTGAGAGAGAGTAGAGAGTTCTATATATAGCAAAAATAGGGCATATACATCCAAGAGATGCATTAACTCCTACTACCCATAAAAGTTGAGAGGTTTTACCTACTTGGTAAATGACAAAGCATTTGGCATAACCTCCTCAAGTGAAGACAGAAAGGAGGTGGCACATAAAGCTAAAAGAGGGTGAGAAATCCAACTACCCCATAACATACTCAGGTAAAGATAGAATAGTGGTTATGAGAGGTGGCACAAAAAGCCAAAAGAGGATGTGTAACTCAACTACCCATGTGTGGAAAAGAGTTACACATGTAACTAATGTATTTATCCATGTGTCCTCATATTAACCACACCTAATAAGCCTAAGCAAGATTAATAATGTGTAGGAAAAAGAAATATCCCTAAGGAAAATAAAAAACCTACACTAACACCCCCTCTTAAGTGTAGCTTAGGTGGGTGAAAAGATATGGGTCCCAACAAGTGAAGCTTGGTGAGGTACCCATGTACAAAGAATTCCCCCCTAAAAGAGAAGAAGCCCCCCACAATGGAATAGCCCACCCCCCTACTAAATAGAGAGGGAAAACACCTCTCTGAGTAGAGAGAGTGAAGTGAAGGACTAAGAAGCCCCTCCAGAAGTAGACATTGGTCGCACCCTTAGCAAAGCTCGTAGATGAAGGAACTTACTCTCAGTGAAGGGTTCGGTGAAGATGTCTTCGATCTACTCTGATGTCTGAATGTACTTGAGATCGATGATGTTTGCATGAATCAACTCTCAAATGCAGTGCATATGTATCTCAATGTGTTTCATCCTCTAGTAATGAACTGGATTCTTTGAGGTTTGTATTGCACTTTGATTATCACAAAAGATGCTTGTGGGCTTTCTGAATGAAATTCCAAACTCAATGAGAATACTCTTAACCTAGATAGCCTTAGTGGTGGCATTAACTGCCCCTCAATACTCAGCCTTTGTAGATAAAAGAGCAATTGCAGACTACTTCTTGCTCAACCAACAAATTGGACCGAAACCAAGTGAGAAGCAATACCCTAAAGTAGACTTGTAAGCCTAAGAATCGCCTACCCAATCTGAATCTATGTATCCCACCAAGTCAAAATCTATGCCCAGTGCATAATGATCCCATAACTATGAGTGCCCTAAACATAGTGGAGAATCCACTTAGCTTCTTTCTAATGCAACTCATGTGGCTCCTACATAAACTGAGAGACTATGCCTACGACATATGAAATGTCAGGCCTCGTGTGAGTCAGATATATGAGACTCCCAACAAGCTATCGGTATAAAGTGCCATCAACCAAGGGTGAAGAACACTTAGTCTCAAGTTTGACCTCAGATAGAAATGAAGTCGGTGCAGGTTTATAGTCAGCCATGTGAAATCTAGAGACCATGTCAAGTGCATACTTGGGTTGTACCATGAAGATACCTGAAGATGATTGAGTGATCTCAATCTCTAAGAAGTAGTACAATAAACCCAAGTCTGACATCAGAAATTGATCATGTAGAGCAGTTTTCACTACTTTGATGGTGGATGAGTGACTTCCTGTGATTAACAAGTCATCGACATAGAGAACCTAAAATGTCAAAGTATCATCCTACTACAAAATGTATACATTCAAATCAGAATGGCATCGAGTGAACCCAATTGACAGAAGGAAGGAGTCCATCTTGGCATACCAGGCTCGAAGAGCCTGTTTGAGGCCATAGAGAAACTTTTAAAGATGACAAACCAATGAAGGATCCTAAACAAACCCCTATGGCTACTCCATGTAGATTTCCTCCCAAAGGTCACCATGAAGAAAAGCACTCTTCATGTCCATCTGATGAACTACCTAATGACAGGCTGCAGCTATAGCAAGTACAAGTCAGATGGAATTCATTTTGGCTACTAGCGTAAAAGTCTCAGAGTAATCAATCCTGAGCACCTGGGAGAATCCTTTGGTGAACAAGTGAGCCTTATGCTTATCAACTGACCCATCTACTACAAATTTTGTCTGATAGGTCCACTTGCATCAAACAAGTTTTCTTCCCTTAGGAAGAGGGACTAAATCCCATGTATGATTCCTTTCCAAGGAACTAATCTCTTCCTGCATTGCTGCATCCCACTCGGGGACACCAAAAGCTTACCAAAAAGTCTCTGGATCAGAAACTGAAGTAATGAAGAGATGTGGAGCTTTTTGAAATTGTGACCTTGTTCTTCTTATATCTGAAGGATCACCAACCCAATCATCTGCTGACTGCAAAGTCTAACAAGCCCAAAGAGTCCCTATGATAGGAGAATCTGGAGGAGAATCATCAACCTCTGAATGATGACTAAGAGAAGAGGGTGAATCCTCATCATCACTGTCGCCATCTAAAGTGGAGGAAGAAGAATCCTCATTTGGATTAGGAGGATTAAGATTCTCTAAAGAACTATCATCATTCTGCAATGTCTCCAATGTGATGGTGGATGGAGAAGTGGTAGGAGAAGAATTGGAATAGTCCTCCTCAAAATGAACACTCCTCTCAATGAACAACTCATGAGTTGTAGGGTGGAGAAGTCTATAGCCCTTGACACTGTTTGGGTATCCAACAAATATGCAAGGCTTTCTCTATGGATCCATAGCCTTGTGTTTCTCTGCTAGAATGTGGGCCCATGTAGGAGAACCAAACACTCAAAAGTGCTTAACTGTAGGTTTCTAACCAGTCTAAGCTTGGAAAGGAGTTACCCCCTTCACAGCTTTGTGAGGAATGTGGTTCTAGATGTAACACACATAGTTGACAGCCTCTACCCAGTACTGAGGTGCCATAGACCTAGAGTGAATCATACAATTGGCTATCTCTTTCAAGGACCTGTTCTTGTGTTCTATGACACCATTCTATTGTGGACTATAGGGAACTGTGTGCTAAAGATCAATGCCCTCAGAGGCACAAAATTACACAAACCTGTGGTTGACATATTCCTCCCCATTATCTATACATAGAAACTTGATGGCCTTCCTAGACCATTTCTCTACGAAAGTTTTGAAGTCCTAAAAAGACTCAAAGACCTTAGATTTTTGTTTGAGAAAATAAACCCATGTATATCTAGAAAGAACATCAATGAATGTCAGAACATATCAAGCCCTACTGAAAGAAGGACATGGAAATGGTCCTGCCAAGTCACTATGTACCAACTTTAAAAGTTATGTGGCCCTCCAAGCTTTGCCTTTGTCATACTTCTCCTTAGGATGCTTACCAAGAATGCATCCCTGGCAAACTCCATCAAAAAATCATATTGAAGGCAACCTTGAAACCATGTCTTGTTGACTGAGCTGCTGCAAGTAGTAGTAATTCAAGTGGCCAAACTGTTGATGCCACAAATGACTCACCTCATCTGAATGAGTGAGTAACACTGTCGAAGGAGAGTCGGGAACAAAGTGAGAAAACTAATAAAGTCTAGACTAATGATATGCTTTTCCCACAACAACTGTAGACCCATCATGTAATTCACTGATGACCACATTATCTGGTGTGAACTCAACCCACTTGCCAAAGCCAGTGTGAGTGATCTGATAGACAAATAGGAGATTAGTTGACAAAGATGGAACATAGAGAACATCCTAAAATGTTCCTTCACCCACATCAACAGACCCTCTATTGAAATATACTGGACAACTGAGAGGGGGGAGGGGTGAATCAGTTGTCCCAAAAATTTAGCTTTACATGCATATCAAACCATCAAGGAACTTAATTATTCATAATTAGATTTAACCATGAAAGCATGAAACCATTAACTTAATCACAATCACACATTCAACATAGTAGACACCAGATTTTTATGTGGAAAACCCTAAAAGGGAAAAACCATAGTGGGTGTTACCCCACAAAATATATAAGTTATAGCAATACCCAAAAATAGAGGCTCACTGCCTAAAGGGTGGCTCACTGCCAAAAGGGTGAAGTGATTTAATAACATTTACTCCATGCTAGGATTAAGTTCCATTGAAACACAATATTATTTCTCTGCTCTACTCTTTCACACCTTCGCACTTATCTTTTCATTTTCGCAACACATGCCCTCTTTCACAACTACATTACATACTTTTATACAATTCATCAACCTTGAAATGTGTTGAAAGTTAGGAACACTGAGAGGGGGAGGTGAATCAGTGTTCATAAAACCATTTATGCACTTTCACATTTAATCATTTTCTAAATTTAATTAAACAATAGCACAATATACAAATGAATAGCAAACATAAAAACATAATACATGGACACCAGGATTTTTACATGGAGAACCCCAAGGTGGGGAAAAACTATGGAGAGTGTTAGCTCTCAAGAAATACTTTTATTATAGAAATACTGAATTACAAGAGGCTCACTACCTTAGGGCTTACTGCCCAGAGCTCACTGCTCAAAAGAGGTTCACTGTCTGAAGAAAAGGAAGAAGAAGAAGAAGGGTGGCTCACTACCAAAGATGAACTATTGTGATTGCATCTACTTATGCATGATTACAATTCCAATTAAGATTTTGAATATTGACTCAAAACTCTTCATTTCAGTCTGCCCCTATTTGTTGTGGCTATTTTATCTTCACATATTTTACATTCATACACATCACATTGCACACCACACTCTCTCAAACACCGAAATCCATCCTCTATTTATATCCACAACTAAATCTTTCTCATGATCAGGTCAGCAAGCAAACTGTGAAACATGTATACCAAGTGTTATATCCTGTCGGCTTGTTCTTGTGTTAAATCATCAATGCGGATCCAAACCATCAAGCACATGTCTTCATATGTGTTGGCTCTAATCATACAACCACTTACCTTTATCATCCAACTCATATTTCTTCTCTGCATAAGGATTGAACCAACCTGTCGACTTGTTTCTTAATAACATATATGATAGGTTCCTCTGTCACATCATAACTCATGTTGTGGACCAAATGAGACTTTGTGAATCATAATCAAAAAACATTATTGATCTCTTAACATGTCTTCAATTCCGTAGAACAAAACATGTTGATGCGGAGGAATGCAGACCACTTCATTCTATACTGTTCACTATTCCTGCCTTACTTCTGTTGTTCTGGACTTTGCCTTTTCATCAAATGACTTCGGGAGAAAGTCATGACTTGATTATTGGAATATAAGATCAATAAGTATCTATGAATATCATACCTAAACTGCATCTTTACATCTTATCTTGCGGAGGAGTACTGATCCTTTCTCTGTCTCATACCTGAACATTTTCCATACTTAGTCATTTTTGCCAACTGGACTTGAATTTCAATATGACTTTCCAGAGTAGTGTCTTCTCATCATATTGAAGGGATCTCTGAGCCTTGTTACCATCAATGACAACATACAAGTCTATACCAGAGTAGTGTCTCTTGCCAACAATCTCCCCCTTTGGCATTGATGGCAACACTAAGTGAAAATTACTTGACTGCTCCTCCTTACTATATACACTTCTCCCCCTGAGATGTTTATCCATTTTTTATTGATCTACTCCTCCCCCTTTGACATCAATGGCAAAGGGTGTGTTCCAGAACCAAAGATTTTTCAAAACTTCAAAACTTTTATGTACTTTGTCGCATATTTTACATATGCTAAAGAATGTCACTAAAGATGTTCTTTAGTTGAGCTATCTCAACATCCCAGCTCTTCTTAGCACCATCCAAAATTTGTATATGCCTGCTAAGTAGAAAAACTAGAGTTTCATCTTTTTACAAGTTTGATGGTGTGGTAGTTTGTGCAGCAAGCTATGCTGCAACTACAAGCTTGGTCATTGACTCTAGTTTAGGACTGATTAGTCTTCTCAATTGTCCCATTCTACTCCTTATTTGATTCTTCTAATTTATTAGACCATTCAAGTCATTGTGAATGTTGATGACTTGATCTTCTCTGTTACTGATTGATTCATTTACTGGATCAAAAGACTTAGAGATATTCAACAATTTTTCTTCCAATTCCTTAATCTTTTCTTCTGTCTTCTTTATAATTTCTGGCCACGATAGACAAAATTTATATACATCACTAACTTCTACAATATAACTTTGAATACTCTATATCCCATTATCTAACTAAACCTTATCAAGAGCTATCAACTTTCTCAACTCATCTAACCTTTTCTCATTGAACTCTTTTCTAACTTTTGTTTCAGCAGATATTTTAAGAGATTCAAAGTGTGCACTTACAGAATTTATAAGTCCCTTGAGTTGACATGAAGAAAACAAAGAGGTATCCTTCTGGTATGTTGGCATTAACTTATCCAAGATGTTGGATCCTTCACTTATGAGTTCATTGTCCTCAATGTGGGACTTCAATATTTCTTTTCTTGCTTTGGCTTAAGCAATTGAAGCCAACTTGAGCATCTGAATAGGAGACATTATATCCAAGTTTATTGGACCTTGGATTGACTTAGGCTCATTTAGAAATAGTTCCTCCTTTTCTAAGAGTTCTTTTACTACCTCTGTAGTGTCTCTTGCTAATCGAAGACCACATCTTTTTGTTCCTGCTCCTGAGGATTAATATCCATGACCATGTTTGAGTCCTCCTTTTGTTCATCCTATGCCGAATCCTTTTCAATCTGATGTGCTGGAGGGGAACTGGTTTGTATAGTTGGTGATTCTCCTTCTGCAATTTTCTCTCCAACAGTATTATCCACTATTTGATGTTCTAGAGAGGCAGGAGTTTCCTTTTCTTCAACTATTTGGTCAGCTTTATCTGTATCCTTTCCCATGTTATCTTCCGAAACAGATGTATTATCATTAACATTATTGTTTTCATTTTCACATGTGGTGGGAAGATTGTATTTCTTTAGAGCTTCCAAGATAATTTCCTCTATTTCTTTTACCACTTTATCAATCTCACCCATCATTAATGAATTCATCCTCATTTTGGTTCTAAACATATCCTTGGTTTCCTTAGAAATCAACACTTCTTCTTCCGGAGTAATTTCCAGACATAATTTTGTCACTACATGTTGTCTTAGCTCAATGTCTTTTTCCCTAGCAGTCTCTTTTTTGATGGTCAAAATGTTGGCTACACTTTTAGGGAGATCAGAGGTGATCTCAATAAGAGCCTTGTTGAAGATGTTTAAGTATTTCACTGTGGCTTCTTCCAAGATTATCTTATCATCATCATTATATTCATCATAGAATTCAATCACGGGTTCAAGTTTCCATCCACTATGACAAATTTTAACACATCTTGAAGAGATATTGTATCCTTTTCAACATAAGGCTCTTCCACCTTTTGCCTTTTGTTTGATTTGTCCTTTTCAGAGGACATTCTTGTAGCTTTGAATCCTCAACTTTCATCTTCTTTATCTCCTCATCTGATTTTGTTTCTTCATCCTTTCCACCCACACTAACATACAGTCTTTTTTCCTTCATCTTCTTCCTTTTTATATCTTTGACAGAGGGTTTCTTTGAAGTTTTCTCTATGTTTACCGATGGTGTGACACCAGAGGAGGTAGCATAGCTCCTAGTCGACCTTTGAACTTTTTCAGGCTTATCCTGTTTCATCTGTGATTCTTTCGAAGCTTGTACTAGTTCACTCTTTTATTTTTCTTCTCCTACTTTCTCTACTGTTTCCCCTACTTCTTTCAGTTCTTCTTTGGTGATTCCATATTTTGTAGCAATCTCTTCCACTTCTCTTCTAGCTTTTCTGGTTATCTCAGGTTTTCTGAATTCAACATGAAGTTTTAAACTTAGTTCCTCATAAGTCCCAAACCTCTCTTCTTTAGTGTCTCTGGGTTTGCTAAGCAGGTGTTGGGCATAGTTTTCTAGTATGTGTTCATCTACCTCATATCCCATGGGCATTACCCATACAGTTCTAGGTTCTACAGCTTCCATTAAGCATTGGTCCTTAGTGACCATAAAATAGATAGTATCTTTGTATTTTTCTACAATTTTCTTTGGAATTCTCTCCCTTGAATGCATCCTACTCTGGAAGTTTTTGAAATACCCCCACAGTGCTGCCTTTTGCTATCAGAAATTCCAATGCTATTAAAGTGATTTCTAATTTGTGCAACAACTTGTTTGCTACTTAACCAAAACAGATTGTTCATGTTGGGTAATTCTTTCAAGAAATAGAGGAATAGATAGATGATCAACGTACCATACTTGAATGGATAGTTCTTTCTTTCCTTTATCATCTTCAAATTTTCCATCAATTGAATCTGCAGTAGCTCACATAGGTCATAATCGACATTCTCTTTAATCATCTGATAGGCGGTGTAAATTGCAGTGCCAGAGAAAGAATTCTCCTAATTTGTGAAATAGACCTTGTAACTTATCACCATGGAAGTGAATTTTAACTGCATGATCTGTGATATCATTGATTGTCAATGCCCTTTTGTTGAATTGTGCTCTGGTGGCCTTTGTAATTGTTTGGTTCTTCACGGCTTTTAACATGGCATGTTTTTGGTATCATTTAACCCTATTACCGCCCTAATTGCTTCCTTTGTAATTTTGAAGGGTTGTCCCAACCACATGAATTTGTCATGGATTCATCTTAGAACATACCTTACCCATTCATCCTCAACAATTGTAGGGAAATCCACATATTGAATGAATTTCTTTTCCTTTAGGACTTTGTATTCTTCCTTGAGATCATACTAATCATTGCTTAGATGCTGGAGATATAAATCTGATAAATAAATGTCAATGTGCTCATCTAGGGCAACATGAATATATGCCCTAATATCCTCAACATACAGAACTCCATGAGGAATGTCAGAAAATGCACCCATCAAATCTACTTCTATTGCCTTGTAGGGGTGTTTCTTAAATTTAGGCCAAGGTTGTTCAGTGATGTCTACAACTTGCGGAGTGGCCATTGTAGAATTTTATCAAATTCACAAATGGGGTTTTAATGAAAATACCTTGTTCCACTATGTTAGGGTTTCCTTTCTTTGAATTTCTCCAAACGCTTCAAATCTTGGTTGTTGTTGCTCAAATTCTACTTTAGTCTCTCTAAACTCTTGATAGCTTCAGGTGCAAAGTGATTTTGAGACTAAACTAGTTCCCTTTTATCTTCTACATGACTTAACCTAATCATCATTAATGCTTGTTCCAAAAAGTTGTCTATCCCCCATTTGATAGATACAATCAATTAAAATTGCTCCACAATATTTCTCATTAGCTTATTCTCTTCTGGTTTTTCTTTTAGAGGATTTATCTTGTCGGATTCCATCACATATCTCCATGCTGGATTCTAGCATCAACTTTCTAGCTAGGGAATTTAGATTTATAACACTTCTCCCCCTGAGCCAGAGCTCTCAATTTACTTCCCAAAGGAAGTATCTGCACTAGATGCTGGTGCGGATCCATCCTTAGCCTCATTCACACCCTTTTTGATCCAGATCATACTCACCTCCTTCTTGGTTTCCACAAAATCAAATTTATTCTTGCCTTTAATATCTTTATGCTCTATTTTCCTCTGTTGTGTAGGATAATCTTTTTCCACATTTTTTCTTCTGTAGAATCTCGTAAGGTGTCTGAACTTGTTGTAATAATAACAAACAACATTTCTCTGACCTTGATTTCTTCTGATAAATAAATTTGGCCTTGATCTGCATTGGTTAGCCATATGCCCAAATCTATTGCATGCAAAACATTTGTCATTGAAAGATTGATCATTCCTTGAATAGTTTGGCACATTTCTTGACACATTTTTGCATTCACTTGCTTTATGACCAATCTTCTTGCAATTGAAACATTGACCAGAAAAAAATAGAGCATTTTGATTTATACTACTTCTACATGGAATAGCCCTATGACCATACTTATTGCATTTGAAACAATAGCCATTGAAAGATGGGTACCTTTGTGCATTTGGTTGTCTGACCGAAGGTCCTTTAGG
This sequence comes from Cunninghamia lanceolata, assembly GCA_027924645.1. Lineage (NCBI taxonomy): Eukaryota > Viridiplantae > Streptophyta > Pinopsida > Cupressales > Cupressaceae > Cunninghamia > Cunninghamia lanceolata. The sequence goes on along the minus strand of BSBN01000925.1, from coordinate 2,752,187 downwards.
TCTTCTTCTTGGATTCCTTACCAGATGATTTTTGCCTCTTCCTTCTTTAAATCTGTCTTGCCCTAAATTTGAACTTTCTCGCTTTTCAAATCCCAAACCTTGTTTATCATCTGGATACTTTTGACTGGCTAGTAACTCATCAAGTTTAGCAGAGCTTATTTTGAATTTTTCTTTGTAACTGTTGGCTGCTTCTAGATCAAACTTTAAGATCAGAACTTTGTTCCCCAATTTTTCACATTCTTTTGACTTGTCCTTCACAATTTGATTTAGATATTCCTCATTCTTAGTCTTTTCTTCAATCACCTTGAGAAGACTTTTTGTGGATTCATTTGCTTATTTTAGTTTCTCATATAATTCTTTCCTAAGATTTACTAATCTGTTCTTTTAATTTCAGAATGCAATCATCAGCTTCTTTGATACTCTCCTCTAAACCCTTGATATCAGACTTGGAGTTACCAAGATCTTCTAGAGCTACTTCAAATTGTTCATTATTGACATATACTTGATTTCCAATTATAATGCTACCAGGAGGATTTGCTTCAAGATAAGTGAGATATCTTTGTGCTACCATGAGTGAACCTTCCCGGATCTTCCTCAAGCTATGAGGCTTCTTCCAAGGAACCTTGCTCTGATACCAATTGTTGAAAGTTAGGAACACTGAGAGGGCGGGTGAATCAATGTTCCATAAAACCATTTATGCACTTTCACTTTTAACCATTTTCCAAATTTAATTAAACAATAGCACAATATACAAATGAATAGCAACCATAAAAACATAATACATGGACACTAGGATTTTTACATGGAAAACCCCAAGGTGGGGAAAAACCATGGAGAGTGTTAGCTCTCAAGAAATACTTCTATTATAGAAATACCGAATTACAAGAGGCTCATTGCCTTAGGGCTTACTTCCCAGAGCTCACTGCTCAAAAGAGGCTCACTACCTAAAGAAAAGAAAGAAGAAGAAGAAGGGTGGCTCACTACCAAAGATGAACTATTTTGATTGCATCTACTTATGCATGATTACAGTTCCAATTAAGCTTTTGAATACTGACTCAAAACTCTTCATTTTAGTCTGCCCCTATGTGTTGCGGCTATTCTATCTTTGCATATTTCACATTCATATACATCACTTTGCATACCACACTCTTTCAAACACCAAAATCCATCCCCTATTTATATCCATAACTAAATCTTTCTCATCATCAGGTTGGAAAGCAAACTGTGAAATGTGTATACCAAGTGTTATATCATGTCGGCTTGTTCTTGTGTTAAATCATCAATGTGGATCCAAACTATCATGCACATGTCTTCATATGTTGGCTTTAATCATACAACCACTTATATTTATCATCCAACTCATATTTCTTCTCTGCATAAGGATTCAACTAGCCTATCAGCTTGTTTCTTAATAATGAATATGATAGGTTCCTCTGTCACATCATAACTCATGCTGTGAACCAAATGGGACTTCACGAATCATAATAAGAAAACATTATTGATCTCTTAACATGTCTTCAATTCTGTAGAACAAAACATGTTGATGCAGAGGAATGCAAACCACTTCATTCTGTAATGTTCACTGTTCCTATCTTACTTCTGTTGTTTCGAACTTTGCCTTTTCATCAGATGAGTTCTAGAGAAAGTCATGACTTGATTATTGGAATATAAGAGCAATAAGTATCTACAAATATCATACATGAACCACATCTTCACTTCTTATCTTGCAAAGGAGTAATGATCCTTTCTTTGTCTCATACCTGAACATTTTCCATAGTCATTTTTGCCAACCGAACCTGAATTTCAATATGACTTTCTGAAGTAGTGTCTTCTCATCTTATTGAAGGGATCTCTAAGCCTTATTTCCATCAATGACAACATACAAGTCTATACCAAAGCATAGTCTCTTGCCAACAAAATGTACATCAAGGTTGGCATTACATTTATCAACCGTTGGATCAATCTCCAAGGTCGGCATACATAAAATAGGTTTGGACCTAATACAAATTTAGCTAAGGAAAAGATGTAAGAATGTATGCAGATGACTCCACACCTTAGCACGGACTGAAACACAATCCTCCATGCCATGACATGCTTCTACAATCTTCAATTCATCTCCACAAATGATGAATTTAACCAGGTCAGCCACTAGGTTTGCCAAGAACATTCTTCATTCACGATCCAATTTTCTCTTTGTGGACCAATCCAAAGGTAGGAACATGATCAAGAAACATCCACAAGCACATTGTAATCACTAGGAACAACCATACAATCTCTAACAACCCTGTCAAGAAGATTCTTCAAACCAAAGCACAAGAACAACACTAACAACCACTATCTTAAGAAAAAGATTGCTTGCGGAGCACCAAATCACGAACCATTGTAGTTGAAGGCACTTAACATCATAACAGACTTGATTCCAGAACTGCAAACCAAAATACTTTAATGCATAGGAATGCAGAGCAGAATACTTTCTCCCTATTGCAACTGAATACACAGAAAAAGTAGGTTTTACTCTGGTGAACAACACTCACTCAAATCTTCATGCCAGAGGCTCAACCTTGGAATATAATATCTTCAGACAGACTTCTAAATCACTTCCAATCCACAAAAAAAAATATTCATTCTACAGGAAATGCAGAGCTATCTTCTAGACTATTCTTTAGATTATAATACATTTTTTCGACTGCAACACATTATTTCCATCAGAGGGACTAATTTTCTCAATATCCTCAACATCAAAATTACTTACATAGGTAAATACAAAGCATCTTACTCATGACAAACAAGCAACAAAATAAGAGCACAGTTGACACCAATGACAACATAGATATGTTGACATCAATGACAACATCGATTAGGCACATACTTGCAACAATATCCCCCTTTGTCATTGATAGCAACATATGCTGTGAAAAATTGAAAAGACCATCAAGACAAGATTCTTCCCCTTTCTCTTTATACATCTGTATTCTTTCTCTCCCTAATTTTTTCACATGATTTCTCTCCCCCTTTGACATCAATGGCAAAGGACACATACTTGCATGTTGTTGCTCTGATCCACTTACTTTATCAAAAACATCAAGCTATTCCCCCTAAGAGGTAGCCTTAAAAACATCAATCTAGAACAAATAATGACACTTTCAACTCCGCTGAATTGATGCATTCTTGTGCATCTTAGTTCAGGGTAGGAGGGGTAGTGACCCCTAACTTTTCACTGAGATACTCAAAGGTATCTTTAGGCAGAGGTTTAGTGAAAATGTCTACAATCTGATCCTTTGTAGACACATATTCCAATCTTACTTCATTCTCTATCACCTTCTCTCTCAAAAAGTGGTACCTTATTGAGATGTGCTTTGTTCTTGAGTGCATCACTAGATTATTTGAAATATTTATGGCACTTGTATTGTCACAAAAGATTGCAATTAGATCTTGATACACAACTCTTATATCCTTCAAAGTATGTTTCATCCATAACACTTGAGTGCAACAACATGTTACTGCAATATACTCTACTTCTGCAGTTGACAAAGAGATTGAATCTTGTTTCTTATTGAGCCATGAGACGAATCTATTATCCAAGAAGAAAGCACCTCCACTTGTGCCTTTTTTGTCATTAACATCTCCAGCCCAATCTACATCTATATAAGCATTGAGAGTGAAATCATTGTCCTTTGGATACCATAGGCCATGATCTGGAGTACCTTTTAAATACCTCAGAATTCTCTTGACTGCCATCACATGTGATTCTCTTGGATCATCTTGAAATCTTGCAACAAGACAAATTGCATGCATAATATTAGGTCTGGTTTGAGTTAGATAAAGCAATCCTCCAATCATGGATCTGTATTTTTTCTCATCATCCTTAGGTGATTCATCAATTTTTCTCAACTTGTAGCCAGTCACCATGGGAGTACATACCAGTTTAGAGTCTTCCATCCCAAACTTCTTCAACAAATCTTTCACATACTTAGAATGAGATATGAAGATTCCTTTATCTGATTGATTTATTTGCAGACCTAGAAAGAAATTCATCTCACCAAACATGGACATAAACTCTTTTTGCATTTCACTAGCAAATTTCATACACATACTTTCATTGCCTCCAAAGTTGATATCATCAACAAAGACTTCAACAATCAAAATTTTATCACCATTAATCTTGAAATAAATATTACTGTCAGCAGTACCTTTATTGAACTCTAACTACAATAAGTACTTATCCAACCTTGCATACCAGGCTGTAGGAGCTTGCTTGAGTCCATACAAAGATTTCTTTAATCTGCATACAAAATCACCTTGGTCTAATAACTTAAATCCTTCCGGTTGCTCAGTGTAAACTTCCTCTTTCAACTCATCATTCAGAAATGCAGACTTCACATCCATCTGATACACTTTGAAATCTTTGTGGGCTGCAAATGCTAGAAATATTTTGATTGCCTCAATCCAAGATACTGGAGCAAAAGTCTCTTCAAAATCTATTCCTTCAATTTGTTAATATCCTTTGCACACAAGTCTTGCCTTATTCCTTACCACTTCTTCCATTCTCATTCAGCTTATTCCTGAAAACCCACTTAGTTCTAATAACATTTTTGTCAGGAAGTCTGGGAACTAATTCCCAAGTATCATTCTTTTATATTTGTATTAGTTCTTCCTCCATGGCTTTTACCCAGCTTTTATCATTGCATGCTTCATTCATAGTCTTTGTTTCAATCTTTGAAAGCAAACAGTAATTCACTTGTTCTTCTATAGCTCTTCTCCTTGTTAGCACACCTTTGTTTTTGTCACCTATAATCTGATCTTTAGAATGATTATTTCTTACATATCTAGGAGTCTTGACAACACTTTTTGGAGCCTCTTCTTCATCTTGACTGCCTTCTTTCTCATCCTTTTCTTTATTCATTATAGTCACAGGTTCATCTGGTACATAGCAATGTAGGTCTGATATTCTTTCCTTGCCTTCATCCACCTTCACATTTGTACTCTCAATAAGCTTTTTGAGCCTTTTGTTGTAGCACCGGTAGGCCTTACTCTTGGTAGAGTATCCAAGGAAGATTCCTTCATCACACCTTGCATCAAACTTTCCTAGATCTTCATCTCTTCTGATATAGCATTCGCTTCCAAAGATTTTGAAATATTTTACTATACAAAATCTTCCATACCACAATTCATAAGGAGTTTGAGTACCATTACCTTTCACTTGAACTCTATTTTGGATGTAGTATGAATAGCCTCTTTCCAAAACACTTATGACAAATTTTCTTCCTTCATCATAGTCCTAGTAGCCTCTTGAACTGTCCTATTTTTCCTTTCCACAACTCCATTCTGCTGAGGAGTCCTAGGTGCAGACAACTATCTTTTTATCCCATGCTCTTCATAGAAAATGTTGAATTCATTTGATGTGAATTCATTTCCTCTATCAGACCTTAAGAATTTGATTTTTAATTCTATTTCATTTTCAACCATTGCCTTGAAAGAGGGATTTTGATTTGTCTCTTAGAAAAGTAACCCAAGTCATTCTAGAATAATCATCAATAAGCAACATGAAGTAACTATCACCTTGTAGACTTCTCACCCTTGTAGGACCACATAGATGTATATGCACTAGATCCAACAAATTGGCAGAAAATTGCTCTTTGCTCTTGAAACTTGTTCTTGTCTGCTTCTCTAACTGACATTCCTTGCAAATTGTATTGGATGGTTTCATAGGTTTTGGTAAATCTCTCACAATCTAACTTGAACTTATCTTTACCAAAGTATCAAAGTTTATATGACACATCCTTCTATGGCACAACCAACTTTCATCTGTCTAGGCCAATAAACAGTAATCATTAGTTCCTCTTAATTGATAGATGTTACCTTTTGTCTTCTTACTAGTAGCAATCACAGTCCTGGAGCTTTCCATGATATTGCACCCATTGTCTTTGAATCTTAGATCATATCCTTTGTCACACATCTAACCAACACTCAAAAGATTATGCTTCAAACCATTCACATATAGGACATTGTCAGTATTATACTTTCCATCAAATGAAATAGATCCTTTTCCACAAATTGTACCAACTACATTATCTCCAAACCTAACTAGTCCTCCATCATACTTTTCCAAACTTACAAACTTACTTTTGTCATCAGTCATGTGATGTGAGCATCCACTATCAATAATCCATTCATCCTTATCTTTCTCAACCTAAACAACCAAAGCACTTTCTTCCACTAGTTTTTCTTCCTTCACACAGCTAGTAGAATTAGTAGACACAGGATCTTCTTTAATAACAATAAATAGGCATTCATTTGCACTAGTACTAGCATCATCAGATTCATCATCAGTCACACCTTCATCATCAAAATCTCTGACACAGTAGCATTTCTTTGGAATTCTAGGCCTGCTCTCATATCTTTTCTTATTTCTTTCAATTCTTTCAGGACATCTGGAAGCATAATGACCTACTTTACCACAAGAGAAACATTTGAAAGGTAATTTACCTTTGAACTTATTGAAGCCTCTTTGTAGCCTGTCAACAAAGTTAGCTTCAATTTCACCATCAAAGTCATCATCCACCTTGTATTTCTCAGCTCTGGAAATCTTTTCTGAGGTATTGGCTTTAAAAGCTAATTAAACTTTCGATAGGACATCACCAAATTCTCTCATCTCAAAGGCTGTAAGCTTTCCAAGTAACTAATCTTTGCCAATAGTTTTCACAGTCATAACAGCTACCTTGTGACTATACGACTTTGGTAGTGATCTGAGAATTTTCATCACAATTTCCTTATCACTGAGAGTTCCTCCCATACCTTTTATTCCAGTGACAAGTTCATCAACTCTTTGCATAAAGATTGTTATGTTTTCATCTTCATTCATCTTCAAACCCTCATATTTCACTTTCAAGCTCTATAGCTTAGCTTCTCTTACAGAATCATTTCCTTCATACATATTTTTTAGCTTCTCCCATACCTCATTTGCAGATTCAAGGTCCACAACTTTTGTCAACACTGAGTCACTTAAGGAACTTAACAGAGTATCCTTTGCTTTGACATCCAACTCATAGTCTTTGATATCATCTTTGGTTGTCAAACCACCTTTAGGCATGACAAATTGTGACTGTGTAGCTAACCATACTTTATAACCAAGATAGAGGAGATGGCTTTTCATTCGTACCTTCCAAAAAGCATAATTTGTTCCATCAAACCATGGAGCTTCCTTCTTATAATACATCCTGGATCTTCCTCAAGTTGTTAGGCTTTCTTCAAAGGAACTTGGCTCTGATACCAATTGTTGAAATACATTGGACAACTGAGAGGGGGGTGAATCAGTTGTCCCAAAAATTTGTCTACACATGCATATCAAACCATCAAGCAACTTAATTACTCATAATCAAATTTAACCATGAAAGTATGAAACCATTAACTTAATCACAATCACACATTCAACACAGTAGACACTAGATTTTTACATGGAAAACACTAAAAGGGAAAAACCATGGTGGGTGTTAGCCCACAAAATATATAGGTTATAGCAATACTGAAAAATAGAGGCTCACTACCTATAGGGCTCACTGCCTACGGGTGGCTCACTACCAAAGGATGGCTCATTGCCAAAAGGGTGAACTAATTTAACAGCATCTACTCCATTCTAGGATTTAATTCCATTAAGGCACAATATTAGTTCTCTACTCTACTTTTTCACACCTTCGCACCTATCTTTTCATTTTTGCAACACATGCCCTCTTTCGCAACTTCATTACATGCTTTTATACAATTCATTAACCTTGGAATGTACATCAAGGTTGGCATTACATTTATCAACCGTTGGATCAATCATCAAGGTCAGCATACATAAAATAGGTATGGACCTAATACAAATTTAGCTAAGGAAAAGATGTAAGAAGGTATGTGGATCATGTCACGCCTTAGCAGGGACTCACACACAATCCTCCATGCCACAACATGCTTCTACAATCTTCAATGTATCTCCGCAAATGATGAATTCAACTAGGTCGGCCAAGACTGATGAGAGAACTAGGTCTGCCAAGAACATTCTTCATTCACGATCCAATTTTCTCTTTATAGACTAATCCAAAGGTAGGAACATGATCAGGAAATGTCCACAAGCACATTGTAATCACTAGGAACAGCTGCACAATCTCTAACAACTCTATCAAGAAGATTCTTCAAACCGAAGCACAAGAACAACACCAACAACCATTGTCATAAGCAAAAGATAGCTTGCAGACCACCAAATCATGAACCATTGCAATTGAAGGAACTTAACATCATCACAGACTTGATTCCAGAATCGTAGACCAAAGCACTTTAATGTGGAGGAATGTGGAGTAGAATACTTTCTCCCTATCGCAACTGAATACACAGAAAAAGTAGGTTTTACTCTAGTGAACACAACTCACTCAAATCTTTAGGCCAAAGGCTCAACCTTGGAATATAACATCTTCAAACAGACTTCTAAATCACTTCCAATCCATAGACAAAGATATTTATTTTACAAGAAATGTAGAGCTATCTTCTAAATTGTTCTTCAGAGTCTAATACATTGTTTCAACTCCAACACACTGTTTCCACTGGAGGGACTAATTTTCTCAATATCCTCAACATTAGAATCACTTACATAGGTAAATACAAAGCATCTTACTCATGACAAAGAAGAAACAAAATAAGATCACAGTTGACACCAATGACAACAGAGATATGTTGACATCAATGACAACACTGATTAGGCACATACTTGCAACACCCTCTTCCATGCACTTCTACAGGAGTGTCATCACCCATGAGTATGGTAGGCATAGAACATGGCTCTAAGGAGGAAAAACCATCCTGTGAGGAAGCCATGTTGTGTGAAGCACCCAAGTCAATGATCCAAGTATCAGGTTGTGAAGCAACTGCAACTAGGGCCTTGCCCTTTCCTTTCCCCTCACACTTTTATGTGTCCTTTGAAGACCCTTCTGATGAACTCTACTTGATAGAATTAGGCACCTTAATATTGTTCTTCTCAAGAAGATGTGATAGGTGATCAATCTGCTTCTTTAAACACTTGTGCTTATTATGTCTTGGTCTTTTACAATAAGAACACTTAGTCCTTCGCTTCACTCTCTCTACTCTAGGGGTGTTTTCCCTCTCTATTTAGGGGGGGCTATTCCTTTGTGGGGGGGCTTCTTCTCTTTTGGGGGGGAATTCTTTATACATGGGTACCTCACCAGGCTTCACTTGATGGGACCCATATCTTTTCAGCCACCTACGCTACACTGAAGGGTGGGTGTTAGTATAGGTTTTTTATCTATTTATTTATTTATTTTGAAATTTCCTTACAATCAGGTGAAAATGGGGTCGTACGGCTCAAAATGCAAAAAAAATTGCCTCAGATGTCAACTTTACTAAATTTGACTTTTGGATAGATGATCCTTAGGTTTTGACGTCCTCTAAGCATGATGGTGAGGTCCATTTGGGCCAAAAATGCACTGATTTATTAGCTATCTCTAGGAACCCCTTTGAAAACCTTTGGTGCAATCGAGTCTTGCGATCTCCGATTTTGATGAAATAAAAGCCAATTTTGACTTTTCCAAGCCTTTTGGACGCTATGGAGACACTAAAAATGCCTCTAGGATTACCAAAAGAGGTGAAATCACCTAGATCTCACAAGAACATAAATATGCATACCAGAATATTACAGATGCTTAGTTTCCTTTAAACTATTCTGATTCTCTAGATCATCCGAGTATGCAAGAGAAGAGGATGCTGGATTTTTGAGAAAATATTAGAAGTCTAATAGTCTCAAATCTCTCAAATATCAAGATTACAAAAAATGAACTAAACCAAACAAACAGGGTCTGATACCATGTTATATTCTATGAGAAGCAAGAATCGAGCCGAGATCTGATGTCATTTGTAGATCACATACACTCCAATTGACAAATGATTGAAGATCAAAATAGAGGAATGGAGAGAGAATCTGAAAAGAGAGAAAATAGAGACAAAGCAAGATAATTTTAGAATACTCTCGATACTCTCATAGAGCTTTCACCAAACTAGTATTGAACTAGTGAAAGTGAGAGTAGAGAGTTGTATATATAGCAAAAATAGGGCATATACATCCAAGAGGTGCATTAACTCCTACTACCCATAGAAGGTGGGAGGTTTTACCTACTTGGTAAATGACAAAATATGTGGCATAACCTCCTCAAGTGAAGACAGAAAGGAGGTGGCACATAAAGCCAAAAGAGGGTTAGAAACCCAACCACCCCATAACATACTCAAGTAAAGACAGAATATTGGTTATGAGAGGTGGTACAAAAAGCCAAAAGAGGATGTGTAACTCAACTACCCATGTGTGGGAAAGAGTTACACATGTAGCTGATGTATTTTGCCACGTGTCCTCATATTAATCACACCTAATAAACCTAAGCAAGCTTAATAATGTGTAGGAAAAGGAAATATCCCTAAGGAAAATATTAAACCTACACTAACACTAAGATCATTTTTCACATCTTAAAATTGGTAAAACATTATGCTATTTGAATGCATTGGTTAGAATACCTCAATGTTTACAAGATATAAAATTAATTAGGTTCCCTTAGGCTAAGACATGGGGAAATGTTAAGTTTTTATAGGGGAAGCGACAACCTTTAAAACTATATGTGATTAGACCTAGTATATTTTTTATGAAGTGCTATATGCTTGGTAATAGTTTGTTCTATTTTTTCTAGGAATTTTTATAGGATTCTTTGTACCATTTTTATTTTATTAGACTTGATCAACCTAATAACCTTGTACATTGACTTTATGAATTATTGTATAGGACTAAGATCCTTGGAATGTTATATTATATCATTGATTATTTATGAGTCCATGACAAGATGAAGTATATTGGAATTTACAATGTGAAAAATCTAGTTATTATATAAACAATAGCATTGAATTGATGCAAAAAAAAATGATTTGCATTTGAATCCTTGTTGGATTTAGACTTGTCCCAAATCCCTACTTGAATGGCTATGAAGTGATATGAACTCTATTAAGGGATAATTGTGTATTTGTTGCCATTCAAATTATATTTAGTATAGGAAGAGGGGATAGTCATGTAGTCTGAAATGCATGATTATCATCTTAGAATATATTTTAAGTATTTAGCAACAATTGGTGATATTTGACTACATAGTATGGGATATGTATATCATTCCCTCAGTGCTATGTAATCATAGGATAATACTTCTACATAATCTATGTTGAAGAAGAATAAAGCATCTATATTAAAGATAAAGAGGATTTAACATATAAAACTTACATTACCTCAAAAATTGCAAAAGATATATAATGCTTATTTATGTGAGTTTTCTTAAAAGTGCACCTATAGTTAAATCATGTTATTGATTAACAATTCCTATATAATCTAATTGTGATTACAATTAAATTAGAATGAATTGTTAAAAAGTCTAAAAATTAGGAAATAAAATTATAGATGAAATTAAAGTGAAATAGAAACACTATGATATTGATAGTACTACATCCACACTTATCTGACTAATTATTTTTTGAATTAATTTGTAGATGCACCTTGAGCTACTAAGGACAACAACTAATTTACAAGGGGAGAAATGTTATGGGACTTTTTACTCAAAGTAAAAAGAATTTTATTCTTCCATGAAATAACCCTTTGGAATTAAAAGGGAGATAGAAAATAAAGGATATTATGATCCTTTGGCTAAAATGGGGATTAATAAATAATATTTATAAAAAACTCTTTTAAAAAAAGAGGATTAATTATAATTATTTAAATAATTAATAAAGGTAACCTTTGTGAAAGGGTGTGATGGTTTGGAAACTGCCCCTTAAAAGGTTATACAAAGAATTAATGTAAGACTTAGAAAGGGCATAGAGATCACTCAAGGAATAAGGTGGTCTAGTGGGCTATGGGCATTGGAGAAGGGGCACACATAGTTTGTCCAACTCAAGGTATAAAGTACATTCATAATTGTCCTAGCTAGGGCTTGTGTTGAATTTTTTCTCTATTGAGCATGCTTTACATGTGTTTTAAATAAAAACTATTCCTCCTAGAATGTGTCATAGCTGTGAGGGACAAGACCACTGAAAACTTCCTAGGGTGAGTGGCCAATCCAAGTGATTTGATTCAAATAATATTAAATTTAAAAACATTGATGTCAAAAGATATTAAGTATATTATATATGATTTTAATGTCAATCTGATTGAATTATATGATTGTGTTATTTAATTTAATGTATTAATTATTTATTTTAGAGTTCTTGTACTAAATTATCACTTGTTGTAGCTTACATTGGTTATTTATGTCTATTTTTATAATGTTGCATATTATAAATTATTACAAATCTATTATTTATTAGAATAAATCCATTGTAAATAATTAAATAACTCTAGGAGAAAAGACTATTACATTTTTGCAAGAGAGAATCCATTACCATATGTCAGAATATTTTAGGATGTTCTCTATGTGCATTCTTTTTCAACCAATCTCTTGTTAGTCCACCAAATTAAAACATAGGTTCAAAAAAATATGTTGACTTAATCTAAATTCAATGGTTAATAGTGAGTTTTATAGTGGCTCCATAGTATAATTTGGGAGGGAAACTTATCAATCTTGGTTGTATGTCTTTTCACACTTTGTTGTTGATTTTCCTTCCACTACACTACTCATCGCTTATGATGATGTCAAAATGTTATGGCATGAGTGGTTTGGTAATTTCAACTATCACTATTTATAATAGCTAAAGTAGTAGGGCACAGTTACATGGTTTACTTCTATCACCTTTTTATGGCATTTTCTAGGGATGAATTATTGGCAAGCACCTAGAAGAAAAGTATGACAAAGGAAAAACATGGAGGGATACTCAAATTCTAGAGTTGGTTCATGCAAATTTTTCTAGTCCATTTTTTAGGCCTTACTATAGCACAGAAAAAAATGTTCTTACCTTCATTAATGACTTATCTCGATTTACTCAAGTGTCCTTTGTTTGATAGAAGGTAGAGGTACTTGAGCACTTTCAAGACTTCAAAGCACTCATGAAAAATGATCAAGGAAAGTCATCAAGATTGTGAACATAGGTAATGATGGTGAATAAGTCACACATTGGTTTGAGCAATTATATAGTTCCATATATTCCAACATAGAGGGGATTGACTTGCAATATATAGATACATATATTCCTTAGTAGATTGGGGTAGTAGAATGTGCAAACCAATCATTGAAAGAAATAGAAATTTACATGATCAACTATGTATTCCTTGCATCACATTTCTATGTAGAGGACATTAACTATGAAAACTGTATCCAGAATTGAGACCTCATAAAGCCTTAAAAGGAGTTACTCCTTTTGAATCTTGGAATGGTAGGAAACGCATAGTGAAACATTTTAGAGTATTTATATGTCTAGCATAGGTCCACATTACTACAAATAAATGGAATCCTATGGATCCTCAAAGTAGGTCTTGTATCTTTGTAGATTTACTAGATGGTGTAAAATGATATTAACTTCTTCACCTAGTTACTCATAAGCTATTCATTAAGCTGAGTGTTTTCCTTGAGGAAGGCTCTTTGAGTCCAACTCTTAACACTTCTCCTTCTTCAATCATTTGACGTACACTTAAGAAAAATTATAGTTTCTCAGATGAAGAAAATGCACCTAAGCACATTTTTATGATTATGATTCTTCTTCATCTACTTAAAATGATGAAATTGATGATGAGGATCATTCTCTATCCTCTCCTAGTCATCATTTTGGGGATGTAGAATCTCCTCCTAACTCTCCTATCTTAGGTCCACTTTGGGCTAGATAAGATTTTTAGTCTACAAGTGATTGAGTTAGGGATCCTTTAAACACCAAATAGACTTAATCATAGTTCAATCCATCACCTCATGTTTTCATCACCTCCACTTTTAATCCATAATATTTCAAGAGAAATCTAGCATTCCTTAGTGGGTTACAACTATGTAGGAGGAGTACAACTCCTTAATGAGAAACCACACTTGGGATTTAGTCCCCCTTCCTAATGGAAGCAAACTTGTTTGATGTAACTGGACCTATTAGACTAAATGATACAAATGGTTTAGTTGATAATTTTAAATATTACCAAGTTGATAAGGGATTTCTACAAATTCCTGGTATTGATTCACTAAGACCTTTTCATGTATTGTAAAGATGAACTTGAATTGACACACTTTCTATCATTGTTGTACATCACTAGGAGGTTCATTATATGGATGTGAAGAGTTCCTTTCTTTATTAGGATCTTGAGAAGGAGATATACATACAATAGCTATAAGGTTTACAATAGGACTCTTCATTGGTCTACGGATTTAATAAATCTACCTATGGCCTCAAACAATCCCTTGAGGCTTGCAATATCAATATGGATTCTTCCTTCTCTTATTTGGACTCACTAAATTTCATTCCACTCCAAACATCTACATCTAGTGGAAAGATGATTCTCTCTTATTCCTAGTCTTTGTGATAATGAAATTATCATACCCTTATCACAATTTTGTGTCCATTTTATCCCTTTTCCATGTGCATATTTTGTGCTATGTTTTCACCCTTTTTCCTTAGCCTTTGTGGGTCCTCTTCCCTATGTTGTCCAAATATGTTTTTAGCCTCCCTAGTTGTGATCTTTAGATATTTTTTGATCCCATCATATATCCTAACCTTTATTTTATGTTTCCCCAAGTTATTGACTCGTTTATCCCTTTGTTTAGCCTTAATTTTTCATTCTTGGGATTTTTTATATGTGAACCCCACCTTTCCCCTCAAAGAATATCTAGATGAGAAAATATTCTACATGTACACCTATCCCTAGATGACCACCTTTCATCCTAATGTCCACTAGGAAATTGAGCTCAAATTTCATTCAAGGATAGTCCACCACCCAATAGCTCAACTAGGTCTTTTCATCCTCCTTCCAAATACTTCAGATGGAATCTTACCAATTGTAATACCTACCCACCTACCAAATTCACATCCTTGAAATCCCTTAGCAATTATACAACAAGGCTCGACCTCTGCCTCATTGTAATAAAAAAAATGCATTGGTCATCAAGGTTTTCTATTTTTAGCCCATGAACAAACTTTTGCATTATTTCAAAAATTTATAAAGTGAGTTAGCTTTCAAATCTAGTCTTCATAATACTCTTAACTTTCTTGTAATATTTTCCTAAGTTGATTCTTCACTACAAATGTAGCTGATTTATCAAGGATTTGAGTTAGGTAAGCTTTTCTATATATGGGTTTTGCATGAAAATTGAGATATTGTAGGGATCCCTTCCTCATTCATCCTACCACCCTTATAATCCTTCACTCTTCCTTTTCCATCCTAATTAATCCCTTTTTTATTAAAACCTTTCCTCTAGCATGTTTGCATCCATTCCTAGTGTGTAGAGAAATCAAAAGGTTTTAGTCTAAAACTGTCATCACCATCACTTGTGCTTCAAAATAAAAATCCCTGTATCATCCTATTTCATCCTCTTTTGATCACTCAAACCCCATTTTTATAGATCTAGACATGCTACCCATCTACCCTATGTGAGTGTGCATCCTCTTTTGTCACCATTTAAAGGTCCTATCCTAATTGATGTAAAAACTCCATTAGATGCCCTTTAGAATAAGGTTTCCACTTCCCACAGAAATCACCTTTCAACCCCCAAAAGAACTTTTGTCCCAAAATCAAATGTGTTACCTCAACCTTTCTTGTAGGTGGACCCTACTTTCATTGAAGTGTTCCCATGAACCTTGAAGCTTCATCATGGAGGTTTAATATCTTGAATGTGATCTAGAATGTGTTTTTATTCATAGATAGTATTTTAGTTTCTCTTACACCATATTCATCATGTGGATTCTGAAAGGAAGCAAGGTAATAACAACATTGATCTACTAAGGAAAGATTTATGCAAATTTTAACTTTTACAGTTATAGATTAAGATGCATATTAATAGAAAGGTAATAACAACATCCAAATGCAAACAAAACTCACAACGCAAGATATACATGGGGAAAACCCTTTCAGGTGAAAAACCCCACACTCCAAACCTGCACAATGTATTATCAAATCAAAAGATGATTATAACACACTTGCAATACAATCTCTTTCAAGAGTACACAATGTTGATTCTCGATCACATCCCATGACCTTTCACATTATCCAGCCACGGCTGACAAAGTCACCAAACTTTACCTTGCAGCATGTACCTACAGCCTTGCAGCATGATCAGTCACCACATAATAACAACTTGTCACACCTACCATTTCAACTCTTACATGTCATAGAATCTATCATAACTCATGACACATGACCACAAGGTGTTGACACCAACATTAGGAACTTGCAAAGGTTGAGACACCTTAATTCTCAATAGGTTCATTTATAAACACCAATAAGGGGGATGACTAAGGCAAACTCCCCTTAACCCTTATTTTTTTAAGGTTCTCATTAAGAGGTTTCGTGTTTGTAGGTTTTTTATTGAGGACTCTACAAACTATCATAAAAAATTACAAAAGGAAAGTACCAATCAAATTTGATCATCAACATTCACAAAAAATTCTAGGGTCATAGTTTTTAAGGATCGAACCACCCTCCTAGCCACTAGAACAAGATTTGGTTTCCCTACTAGCTACCACTTGCCATTTCAGGCCCTAAAAAAGCTCCAATTTAGTCTAAATCAACTATAGGCATCCCTAAAACCTCCCCAAATCCATCCCTGCTTAGAAATTAGTCATTTGTTAAGTAAAAAAACTATTTTATTAGTTTAATCATATTTTCTTGAAAATTTTGTACTTTAGGTTTGTAGTAGATTTCTAGGTCTAAAGTTGAAAACCCTAGGGTACCTTATTTATAGTGTCTACAAATAGTCCCTCTAGTTTCAAAATCCCATTAGCTCATTTCTCAAGTGAACCCCTTCCATCACTCAACATCGTTTTCATTATTTCATTTTGTGCATTGACCTATCATAGGTTTTCTACTAATTAGCTATCTTGTGTTGTTTTGATTAAAGTAACCCAGAAGGGCCCGAACCCAAGAACAAAAGCCAAAAAGGCATGTCAGTCAAGTTTTGCAAGTAGTAAAACAACAAGATACAACTAAAACATAGAAAGGGCTAGCAGAGCCAGCCAAACACAAAAAGACCAACAACAAACCAAGCTATTGCTTAGCCATGGATTTTAGACTGTTAATTGCCTACGACTCTCTGTTCAAGAATTCTAATTTGTCCTTGAAAGTGTCCTCCTCCATGTCTCTACCCTAATCTTCTCAGGTCACAATTTCCTTATCCTGGACATCTTGAGTCTCCTTTCTGATCTTCTTTCCCTTGGCATTCTTGTACCTTGCCCTAGTTCTATTAGCCAAGCCATTAGTGGGCTGATTTTGTTTGACCTAAGTCATGATCCCTATCTTGGCTTCCTTCATGGCCCTCCTTTTCTCCATTTCCTCCTTGAAAACATAGAGGGTAGTGGCAGAGTTTTTCACAGTTTCCCTACTGAATTCCACTACCTCTACCAAGTTTTTCTTAAGTTGTTCTTGGTTATCTTTAATCGTCACAATCTCATCCTCCATAGTCTCCCACTTCTCAAATTTTATAGCCAAATTCTCGACTTGATCCCATAACTCATCCTTGTTGTCCTTAGGCCACTCCATAGTCTCGAGATAGGTGATTACTTCCAAATGTTGTATCTTTCTCTTGGCGTGATGAAGTTGAGCCAACTGTCATTTAAGCACCTAATTTTGCAAATCCAAGGCCTGAAAAAGAGTGGCCACCTTCTCAACCATCTGGTTGCAAGAGCTACAGTCAATTTTGGTGCCCCCTCGGGTTATGCTAGGAAGGAATAAATTGAGGATTTTTGTGATGGGGCTCCATACCCTTAGGTTTTACACTCTAATTTTTAGCCTCTTCTATAGTCCTTCTTTTCCTTGTGTTTTGACTGCTACCTTCCCCTATAGGGGTGCCCACTCTGTTTTTGTCCTTTCCTTTCTTCTCAACCATTTTGCCCTTTCCTATAATACTAATAGGCTAGGTGGGAGAGCTATCTTATTAGTCACACTAATACCCCTTTGTTGATTCCCCTTGACAATAGAATCATTTTTGCTCTTGAGGTTGGGTTTGGTGGGAGGGTTTTCAATAACCATCTTGATACTCTTCTCAATCTCAGTGTCAGTAGACTTCCTCTTACCAAACAATTGGGTACCATCCTACTCACCAGGGGACAAGGTGACATCCTTTTTATCCTTAGTAGGGGGTTCATCCTTGGCCTTACCCTTACTCCCAATCCTATCACCCTTGGCTGGGGGTTCCTTACTAGGTTGAATGTTATGTTTACCAAACATACCATTGATGTCCTTGCCAACACTTTGTTCAGAAACTCTTATAGTTTTACCCATGTTCTTGTTATGGGCTCTAGAGGTCAAGGCTTCATACTTATTGGTTTGTAAAGAACCCTCATCCCTGGTAAGGGCTTGACCCTATATGTTATGCTTGCTACCTCCCAGATTTTTCTAAATAACCCTGGGGATATTCTCAACTAATTGAGGGTTATAAATTCTTAGTTTGAAGGCAAGAGTAGGGGTTAAAGATAGTTCAAATTTATACAGAGCATAAATAAGACTTTGGTGTAGGGGAATGGAATTTTCACTCAATAGACCTTTTTGTACCAAGTCCTCTAAGGACGTAAATAACTAGTAAGGAAAGTTAATATTTAAGTCATGGTGAAAATAATTAAGTAGAGGAAACAGATATGCATGAAATCTCTTAAATCCTCCCTCGAGGGTAACATACCTCATTAAAACATCTACCACCCTCTTCCATACTCGAGGGAGGTCTTCTCTGTTGAACCTGTTCTACAGCCTATTGACCTTCTCACCATTCTGTAGGAAAATCTTCATATCTTCATTATAATTCCCCTTCACTTTTTTTGGAATTCTAGTGCCTTCCATGGGGAGCCCCGTGACCTCAGCAATCAAATCCTCCATGACCTTGGAGGAAATCCCTCTAACGTACACCACCCCAGCCTTCCAAGAATCCACAAACTCCCTAGACAGAATAGTGTTGTAACCATTCATAGCCTCAATGTATTGAGTGAAATTGTCTTTTTACTAAATCTCCTAAAGCTCCTCATCTTCCTTAATGTTTTCATAACTAGTGGGTTCCATTTGAAGGAGGTCACCACCCATCTTACAATCCTCAGAATTTTTAGCTCTCCATCTCTCTCTGAAAATAGAAAGGTTAAGAATGATCCAGATGCAGATACATCAGATGTGATAAACATAGGGCTTGAGGCATATCAAGCCATGATTACTGGATGTCCCATTGCTATGATACTTCATGTGACAAGACCCCTTCTTCGTAGAGGCCTTCATGGCATTAATTTGAATTGGTTTCTTCATTGCAAATTAAGTCTTGAAACTACTTGGGGATGTCATTACCTAGGTTCAAACTTAAGAACATCATGAATCTTGATGCATCTAATATTGGCTAAAGTGTCAACTTTAGTATTTCCTTCTCTAAATATGTTTTTATAGTCAACATTCTCCATGGAGTTTAATTTAATTTTGCATATTTCAATAAGGTCCTTAATCGACCAATTGGGGTTAGCCTTAGAGTGGAGCATGTCTAAAACATTCTTAGAGTCCCCTTCCACAATCAACTTTCTTATCCCAAGTTCCTTGACCATATAGATGCCTTAGAAAGTAGTGTAAGCCTCTGCAATGTTATTAGACTAAACTCCCAAGTTCCTTGCATAAGCTCCCAAAATATTTCCACTACTGTCTCTTAGAAGACCACCCCCTCCCGCCTGACCTAGGTTCCCCTTAGAGGCCCCATTGAAGTTGAGTTTGATCCATCCAAGGTCAGGGGTCCCTCCCTCTTGTGTTGTTAATAGATAAGTGTGCATGAAGTATTATGCTAGTTTGCGTCAGACTGCCAAATCACCCTCTCCACTTCTAGGATGTCTCCTATTTTGAATCTATTTACAATACTCTTAGTCATTTTTTGTAAGAGGATTTATCTTCTTCAAACTTCAACCACACTACTAATGCATGTATTCTAGAGGACATCAACATCTCCATGGTTCTTCCTAGTGATATTGTCCTATTGGTGGGGGATAGACCTTAGACTTAGATGCTCAATTATGAGGATATCCACTTTCACTATAGGCAATGCTTCACTATTAGACACCTAGCCTCCAATTTCCCTCATTCTCACCACAAGAATGTGGGTTTGGCTACATGATGGCAAAACGCCCTACTTGACCACTTGATTATTGGTGATTTTTTATTCTAAGGATGGCCGGCCTAAGGATGTGGTCCTGGATGCCCCTATTCTTGAAAGGGATCCCCTTGGGGATGTTGAGGTGCCAAAGATTTCTCCTAATGGAACTTCCTCTCAAGACCCAATTTTGGTGGCTCTACCATTGGACCTCCTAACCCTGATGGTGAAGGATGGTGGGTCCATTATTCCTATCCTACTTGTGGATTTGGTGCAACATTTAGCTTCTTCAACTAGACATTTTTGTGCATGAGGTGACTCAAATTGGGACGGCAAGAGAGGATAGCCCTCTCCTCTCTCCTTGATATAAGGATTTGGAAAATGATGTATCATGTTAGATTGTTCAATGGAGAAAGAGAGGTCTTCCTAAACATGTCTATGATTCCCACGCTCAAGTCATGGGTGTCCAAATTGCAAGGAAGAGCCTAGGTGTTGTGTAGATTGTTGGTCCTAGTTTGGTGTGGCCTATCATGGTATCTTGGCTACAGCTTTGTTGGTGTTTAGATTTTGTCAGCTAAATCCCTTTTTTTAAAGGTTCCAAACCCTTCCAAATTTTGGTTTTACTCTTAATTAAAAAAATTTCATATTTTTATAAACATGTTAATTTTTCAAAATGGTTTTTGCATTT
This sequence comes from Cunninghamia lanceolata, assembly GCA_027924645.1. Classification (NCBI taxonomy): domain Eukaryota; kingdom Viridiplantae; phylum Streptophyta; class Pinopsida; order Cupressales; family Cupressaceae; genus Cunninghamia; species Cunninghamia lanceolata. The sequence continues at coordinate 2,731,271 of BSBN01000925.1, read as the reverse complement.
AAAATACTACAATAAAATTAAAAAATCAGATATATTTATATAATAGTTTCTTTTCAAATTTTCATAAAATATTAACAGTATTTTAACACTCTTTAAATTTCCTCAAAATTTAAAATGTAAGGCACTTGAAAGATGTTGCATGTCATCAAATTTCAATTTAATAGGCAAGGCAGGGGATTGTGTAAAATTACTATAGGTTCTAAGTAGGCCTAAAATCCCTTTAATCTCTCTATGGTTTGTATTAATAGACCTCGAACATAAGCCCATGAGTAGAATAGGTGTTCTAGTTGCACTAAACACTCAACAGTGACCCACAAATAGTATTTACAAAGTATGGTACATATTAAATAATTATAAAACATGAAATTTGATGCCTACATTAAAATTACTCCTAAACCAATTCAAAGAAATGAATAAAAATGAATATTATCTTGGACTAAATCTCATTCAAAGAAATGATCTATTATGTGCCATAAGAAAATGAGTATTCTATTATTTGTAAGCAATTTGGTTTAATATTTTAAAAATCAAGTAAATAAAAACATGTACTCCATTAGAGTTGGAGTCAAAAAGATTTTTTTAATTGAAAATATTTACTAGTATACCTATATTTAAAAAATATATCTAAAGTATGCCGATAGATATCTTCTTGAGGTGCCTATTCCACCTATGCGAGGTAAATTGATTTAGTAATTTTAAACATCATACAAGATTCTCCCTAAAATTCTAACTTAACTACTCCACATTGCAATTAGATGTTTCTATTTAAAAAAGATGTGTGTCCTTTGATATGCCATTCATGTAATGTTTCTTTCTTTGATGTTCGTGGATATGTCATCCATGTCCATCCGCCTTCCTATCCATCCATTCATATATTTTTAAATTATGGAATCTTATTTGCTATTTTTAATTTTGTTTACATGGAAATTATGGAATCTTTCAGCTCTTGTTCTCCATCAGTGCTGTGAATGTAGAAATGCCTCACGGTGTAATTACATTTATTTTTAAAAATAGAAATTAAGAGGCAATGGTATTTAATAATCATGAATTATAAAATATGGTATTGCTAAACTATGGTTAAATTGGTATGATGAATGGCTATCCTTAAACATCATTTAATTTAATAGTCACAAATAAAATAGGACAACTATTTACCACTTTTTTGTAAGAATGGGGTGTAAAATTGCTATTGACAACTTGACCATTAAAACATATGATTTTTCAGTAGAGTGATACTAAATTTGATAAACATTACATAATATTCAAACAAGATATCATAAAATTTTCAAAAAGGTATATATCTAATCACTTCTCACAACATAACAAACAAGAACTACTCCCAAAAATAAGACATATACAATATCCAAATATAACATGTTAATCACATTGTCATAATCTAATAAACAAAAAGTATCATACAAACAATATTCACATCAAAAACATAATTATATCTTAATTTAATAAAAAATTATTATATACAATAATACATCAAAATCATAATTACATATTAATCACTTTTTACCAATAATAAACTAAAAATATCATATGAGCAATACCACAACAAAATTATAACAACATATTAACCATATTTCACAATCTAACAAACAAGAACTACCATCTAATAAATAAGAACTACCATATGAGCAATAGCCTAACCAATACTATTTTTACAATCTAAAAACATATAAATGTTGCAAGTATGTGCTAATCGATGTTGTCATTCATGTCAACAAGCTTGTGTTGTCGTTGGTGTCAATTGTGTCTTCTGATGAGGTTGTTGTTGTTTGATTTAGTTGCTTTACTAAAGGTAGTTTGGTTTCTTTGTAGAGATATTGAAGATGTTGAGGATATGATTTTGTTGTTAGGTTTCCAAGTGCTTTTGAGAAAATTCCTTTAATATTGGAAACAGTGTGTTGAAGTTTTCTAGCTTACAGAGTATTGTTCGAGTTTTTACTCCGCATTTCTTTTGTGTTGGAGATCTAAGTATATGGTTTGGATATGTTATTTAGAAGTGTTTGAAGATGTTAAATCTAGAATTTGGTGCTTCATATCATTGTGCAGTGGAATTTGTGTTCACCAATTTGAAAACAGTGTTTGACAATGTTTGCAGTGTGTCTAGGAGAAAGTAATTTGCTCTGCATTTCTCTGCAGAATGGTTTCAGGTGTTGTGGTTTTGGATGTGTGCTTATAAAGTCTATATTTTTCTTTAGCTCAAGTGGTTCATGGTTTGGTGCTCTGCAAGTACATTTCTTATGTTGTAGATGAGGACAAAGCATGATATAGCTGGTTAAGTACTCTGATGTGAAGTTTCTTCAGGTGAAAGATGTTGCAAAGGAACTTGTTGGTTTTTAGGTGCTTGTGGATGTTTCTAGATCATTTTTGAGCTTGGTGCATGGTCCGCATGTTATATTTTGGTCTTGAGGAAGTGTAGACTTAAAATTTCATAGTGTTAACACAAGTTTGGCCGATTTGGTTGTTTACACTAATTGTGGATGTGATTCATTGATTGTGAAAGCATGTTGAAGCATGTAAGAGTGGATTTAGGTCCATGCTAAGGCGTGATGTGGTCTTCATTCATTCCTTTCCTCCACAAGAAATTTTAGGTCCATATCTAATTTAAACTTTATGAATTAAGTTGTGTTGCCAACCTTAGAGAATATTTCCATGATTGATGATGGTATAAATAAGTGTCAGGGAGTCGTGGATGAGTAAGTGTCTGAGGCATATGATGTTTATGATGAGAATCTGATCAATGCAGTGAGAGCTTTTGATGAAGGGGATAAATCATAAAACACACAACAACAGAAATTGCACACAGAAAATAGAAGTTTCTTTATTGATTTGGAAAATTTATTACATTATAGAAGCTCAAATACAGTCAAAGGAATCAACCCTCCACACGTTGCAACACATTATAGCTTCCTATTCCCAGACTCTAGAACCATCTACCTTCTGTAACCCCAAATCAGCTGGGGTTTCTATTTTCCTACCTATTCTTGACTCTACACTTCCCCCCTTAACTCTACTACTACCCAGGGTTCCCAAAAAATGGTTATTAATAGCCTTTTTGGCAGTCAACAACCTAATTTCAAAATTTGCATCTCCCTCCAAAAATAGGTCAACTTCCAGGAGTCATAACTTTTGATCTGGGTGTCTGATTAATGAATAGTTTTATGCGTCGGAAAGCTTACGGAGTGCTCTATGCACTAAGAACCCGCTCTACTAGTTTTGGCCATCTTCAAGCCCATAGGGGGCCATTTAGTGCCTTAAACCTAAGTTTGAATAATTTTCAGGCATTTTTCAGAAAATAGAAACTTTAATATCTTTCAGCTCACAAATGATCTTTGTGTGATTCCTTCGCCAAATGTCCTATATTTCTATTATGTAACTTCATGTAAATTTTCACTTCAATCCATGCAAACTTTCTAAAAATAGCAGGTTACTATTTTTAGCAGTTTGGAAAAACTAAAACTTCTACATCATTATTCAAGTGATTATGGAACCAGAACCACAAATTTTGAAAAGAAATGGAAAGAACATCAACAATTTTCAAACACATTTTTTTTTTTGGGTGATGCAATATTGCCCTTACACCACTAGATAGTCCTGCATCAAACACCCAAGGTAATTTGAGAAGTGACCCTGTCACGTCTCAGGTGTTTGTGTGAGGAAAACCCAAATGGTCAACCTCTGCCTTAGACAACCAAGAAGAATCCTCAATAGTTCTTCCTTTCCATTTCACCAGATATTCTTCATATTGCCTATTCCAAGTACTTCTTCCCACATGGCTATCCAAGATCTCTTCTATCTCCTCCGTTGAAGTAGATGCTGGAATACTCCACTGTTCTTTTGTTCCATCCTCTATGCCACCCTCATGATATTCTGTTAAATCAGCAATGTTGAACACAGAGGAAATATTAATCCCACTCGGCAGCTCTACCTCATATGCATTTCCTGAATCATGCTTCTTCAAGATTCTATACAATCCAAATTTCTTCATTTTCAACTTATTGTATGTTCCAATTGGGAACCTTTCTTTTCTCAAGCGAACCATGACTTCATCTCCTACTTGGAACTCCTTATACCTCCTCTTCTAATCTACCTTAGCCTTGTACTGAATATTCATCTTATTAATGTGCTTTCTCACCCCTTCATGCAAATTCTTTAAATGTTCTGCAAAGTCTTCAGCCTCGGCACTTGTCTTTTCTCCTTTATCTAGATTCCTTAACTCTAAAGCATTTCTTGGGCTATTCCCATATACAATCTAAAATGGTGATTTACCAGTACTCCTATTGACATAATTGTTGTAAGCAAATTTTGTCTGTGGTAAAATCAAATCCCATCCCTTGGACTTATCTCCTACTAAACATCGTAGCAGGTTACTCAAACTCCTATTCACCACTTTTGTCTGTCCATCAGTCTGTGGATGGTGTGCAGAACTGAACTTCAAATCTATTTTCAACTTCTTCCACAATGTCCTCCAAAAATAACAACAAACTTAGTATCTCGATCTAAAACTATGCTCTTTCATAGACCATGTAATCTCACCACCTCCTTGAAAAATAACTCTACAATATGAACATCATCATTAGTCTTCTTGCAAGGAATAAAATGTGCCATCTTCGAGAATCTATCCACCACCACAAAAATGGAATCATGTCCTCTCTGTGTCCTTGGTAAACCAAGAACAAAATCCCTACTAATATCATCCCATGGCTTCTTTGGTACAGGTAATAGATAGTATAGACCTGTATTCTAACTTTCTCCTTTCGCCATCTGGCATACTTGGCAACTCTGCACAAATTTCCTCACATCTTTCTGCAACTGTGGCCAATAATAATTTTCACCAACAATAGCAATGGTCTTATCTCGACCAAAGTGTCCATCCAATCCTCCACTATGCTTCTCCTTAAACAAGTTCTCTCTTATGGAACTCCTTGGAATGCACAACTGGCTTCCTCTAAATAACATGCCATCTTGGATTATGAAATCCAACCATTTTGTCCTATCCAAAGTAACAGGTTCCAAACAAGCTTTCCAGGCCTCTACAAAATTTGGATCTTCAGGATACAAACTTTTGAGCTCATCAAACCCAACAACCTCTATCTTAACTTCTGTCAACAAATTTTGCCTTCTGCTCAAGGCATCTACAACTCTGTTGGACTTCCCACTCCTGTGCTTCAAAATAAAAGTATAGCTCTACAAAAACTCAACCCATTTTAAGTGCCTTTGGTTCAACTTTCTTTGACTATTAAGATACTGCAAAGCCTGATGATCAGTATATAAAACAAACTCTTTTGGCAACAAATAATGTCTCCATTTCTTCAAAGCCTGAACTATTGCATAAAACTCCTAATCATAAACATAATACTTTTTCTTGGCATCATTAAGCTTCTCACTAAAATAGGCAATGGGCTTACCTTCTTGACTCAAAACATCTCCTATACCACTACCACTAGCATCACAATCTACCTGAAATATATTATTGAAATCTAGAAGTGCCAAAATAGGTTGTTCTATGACTTTTTGCTTCAATGTATCAAAGCTCTTATCTGCTCCTTTAGTCTATCTAAACTCTTTTCTATCCCCTCTCATTGTCTTAGTTAGGGGTGGACAAATGCTACTAAAATTCTTGATAAACTTTATATAAAAACTTACCAAACCATGAAATGATCTAACCTCTATGGCACTCCTCAGCATAGGCCATTCAATGATAGCCCTCACCTTCTCTAGGTCCATCTTAAGACCTTCCTCTGAGACAACAAATCCCAAGTATACCAACTTCTTCTTTGCAAAACTACATTTCTTCAGATTAATCAACAACTTCTCCTCCCTCAGCTTCTCTAAAACTCTTCTGATATGCATCAGATGCTCATCACAAGTCTTACTAAAAATCAAAATATCATCTAAATAGACAATAAAAAAACTTCCCAAAAATTCTTTCAATAACCCATTCATGAGCCGCATAAATGTGCTCGGTGCATTGGTTAGCCCAAATGGCATGACTAACCACTCATACAAATCCTCCTTGGTCTTGAAGGCTAGCTTCCATTCATCTCCTTCTTCGATTCAGATCTGGTGATACCCACTCTTCAGATCAAACTTCATGAAGTACTTGGCTCCACTGAAACAGTCCATTATATCATCCATTCTGAGCAATAGAAATTTGTACTTCATCATGATTTTATTGATGGCTTGAGAGTCTGTAAACATTCTCCACTCTCCATCTTTCTTTGGTGCAAGTACTATAGGTACTGCACATGGACTTAGGCTCTCTCTTATCAATCCCTTCCTCAACAACTCCTGAACTTGTTTGTTCAACTCTTCACTCTTGGTTGAAGTCATTCTATGGGCTGCCTTATTTAGCAAACTAGCTCCTGGTATCAAATCCATTTGATGACTTATCTTCCTCACTAGTGGTAAACCTTCTGGTACATTATTAACGATAAAGTCTTAAAATTCTTCCAACATATCAGAAACTTCTACTGGTACATCTTCACATTTCTCTTGACTAATCTTAGGAATCAATGCAATGCAATGACGCTCATGCTTCATTCCCTCCAAAACTTTTCTACCATCTACCAAGCAAATTTTCGCAATACTACATACCTTTTCTTCCACCTCTTTCAAGGGCTTCAATTTATGATGAACTCCATCTTTTGTTAGGGAATATGTGTTTGCACGACCATCATGGACAGTGCTCCTATCATACTGCCACAGCCTCCCCAAAAACATATGACATGAGTCCATTGGTTTGATATCACACAGCACCTCATCATGGTAGTCCCCATTCTTGAACTTCACTAAAAACTACTTAGTGACCAAAGCTCTATGGTCCTTCTGTAACCATGCAATCCAATATGGATGCAAATGCTTTCTTCTTGTCAACTTCAACTTGTCAACCATCTCCTCTGAAATAAGATTATCAGTGCTCCCACTATCAATATTAATATCACAACACTTACCTTCACATTTGCACCTTGTGCAGAATAAACTCTTCCTCTGATTAGGTTATTTTTCCTCATTCATCAAAGTCCTTCTGACAACTAGGGTTTCTCCCCTTTCAACATCTTTAGAATGCTCAGACTACGCATCTTCATCTACATGTGTAACTCATGCATTACCTTCAGGTCTTCTATTTGTCCTTCCTTGATGTTGTTGACACTCGTATGCTCGATGCCCTTCTTCTCCACATTGGAAACAAGTTCCTCTGAAACCTCCTCTTCCAGGTCTGTGCCCAGGTCGGCCTCTTCCTTTGGCTCTTTACTCACCATTGTTCTGGTCATGAGGGCAGTAGGCATTATCTCCTCTCTGATTCTAACTGGTGCCAGCTTCTTCACTTTTCTTTTGATCTTTATTACGGCCTCCATAGGGTCTTCCACCATTCCTTCTGCCTTGACCTCTTCCCCTTTGCTTGCTGTCAAATCTTTTATTCAACTTCTCTTCCACCTTCAGGGAAAACTAGTATGCATCTTCTATGGTGGTCATTCTAACCTGGCTCAGCCCCTCTTGAATACTTGGCCTCAACCCATTAATGTAACAAGCTACCTTCTCCTTGTTGGGCTCTGCATGGCTTGTCCTGATAGTAATTTTATAAAACTCTACTGTATACTCCTTAATAGACTTGTTACCTTGCTTCAGTCCTTGCAGCTTCTTCAACAACTCCATCTCATAGTCCACAGGAATGAACTGCTTCTTCAGTTTCTCCACCTTCTGATCCCATCTGGTGATCTTTTCTTTTCCTCTTCTATTCCTCTTTAACTAGACCTCCTTCCACCAAATATTTGCATGGCCCTTCAACTTTATTTTTGCAAACTTGACCCAATCTGGGTCCTCCACGTCTTCATACTCAAAATACTCCTCCATGTCATTTATCCAATCAATGAGTTGTTCTGGATTCAAATCTCTAGAATATGTAGAAACTTTGATCTTGGGCCTCTTTCCAATCTTAGAAATGGCTCTCAACAACCTAACTTCTGCAGGATCTCCTGCAACTTCTTGTTCTTCCTCAAATAGCTCTTCTTCAGCTTCATCATCACTTTCTTCTCTTATTCTCGGATCAAACCCTCTTCTCTGCTCCTCTTGCAATGCATCGATTTGCCTTTGCAGTGCTCTAAAACCCTCTTCCGTCAAAGTATTCCTCCTAATACGATTTCTTCGTGGAGGCATCTTGATCTCCGCAGCAAATCCACAACCTCAGGTCTTGGTGTAAACTGCCTCATGGTTGGCAATCTATCTACACACTCAGGAACCCTTGCTTTGATACCACTTGATGAATGGGGTAAATCATAAAACACAAAACAACAAAACCATCTACCTTCTATAACCCTCCATAGGTTGAAACACATTACAACTTCCTATTCCCAGACTCTAGAACCATCTACCTTCTATAACCCCAAATCAACTAGAGTTTCTATTTTCCCACCTATTCTTGACACTACACTTTCCCCCTTAACTCTACTACTACCCAGGGTTCCCAAAAAATGGTTATTAATAGCCTTTTTGGTGGCCAACAACCTAATTTCAAAATTTGCATCTCCCTCCTAAAATAGGTCAACTTCCAAGAGCCATAACGTTTGGTCCGGGTGTCTGATTGACGAACTGTTTTATGCATCAGAATGCTTGTGGAGTTCTCTACATGCTAAGAGCCCACCCTACTGGTTCTAGCCATTTTCGGGCCCATAAAGAGCCGTTTAGTACCTCAAACCTAAGTTTGAATAATTTTCAAGCATTTTTCAGGAAACAGAAACTTTAATATCTTTCAGCTCGCAAATGATCTTTGAGTGATTCCTTCGCCAAAGGTCTTATATTTCTATTATGTAACTTCCTATAAATTTTCACTTCAATCCATGCCCAAATGCAAACTTTCTAAAAATAGGAGGTTACTATTTTTAGCAGTTTGGAAAAACTGAAAGTTCTACATCATTATTCAAGCAATTATGGAACCAAAACCACAAATTTTGAAAAGAAAAGGAAAGAACATCAACAATTTTGAAACACATCTTTTTTTTGGGGTGATGCAATATTACCCTTACACCACTAGATGCTCCTGTATCAGACACCCAGGGTAATTTGAGAAGTGACCCTGTCACGTCTCAGGTGTTTGTGTGAGGAAAACCCAAATGGTCAACCTCTGCCTTAGACAACCAAGAAGAATCTTCAACAAGTCTTCCTTTCCATTTCACCAGATATTCTTCATATTGCCTGTTCTGAATACTTCTTCCCACACGGCTATCCAAGATCTCTTCTATCTCCTCTATTGAAATAGATGCCGGAATACTCCATTGTTCTTCTATTGTTCCATCCTCTATGCCACCCTCATGATATTCTGTTAAATCAGTAATGTTGAACACAGGGGAAATATTAATCCCACTCGGTAGCTCTACCTCATATGCATTTCCTGAATCATGCTTCTTCAGGATTTTGCACAGTCCACATTTCTTCATTTTTAACTTATTGTATGTTCCAATTGGGAACTTTTCTTTTCTCAAGTGAACCATGACTTCATCTCCTTCATGGAACTTCTTATACCTCCTCTTCTAATCTGCTTTAGCCTTGTACTAAATATTCATCTTATTAATTTGCTTTCTCACCCCTTCATTCAAATTCTTCAAATGTTCTACAAAGTCTTTAGCCTCGACACTTGTCTTTTCTCCTTTGTCCAGATTCCTTAACTCTGAAGAATTTCTTGGGCTATTCCCATATACAATCTGGAATGTTGATTTACCAGTACTCCTATTGACAAGATTGTTGTAACCAAATTCTACCTGTGGTAAAATCAAATCCCATCCCTTCGGCTTATCTCCTACTAATAATTGTAGCAAGTTACCCAAACTCCTATTCACCACTTCTGTCTATCCATTAGTCTGTGGATGGTGTGCAGAACTAAACTTCAGATCTGTTTTCAACTTCTTCCACAATGTCCTCTAAAAATAACCAACAAACTTAGTATATCGATATGAAACTATGCTCTTTGGTAGACCATGTAATCTCACCACCTACTTGAAAAATAACTCTGCAATATGAACAACATCATTAGTCTTCTTGCAATGAATAAAATGTGCCATCTTCGAGAATCTATCCACCACCACAAAAATGGAATGATGTCCTCTCTGTCCTTGGTAAACCAAGAACAAAATCCATACTAATACCATCACATAGCTTCTCTAGTATAGGTAATGGTTGGTATAGACCTGTATTCTGACTTGCTCCTTTTGCCATCTGACATACTCTGCAACTCTGCACAAATTTCCTCACATCCTGCTGCAACTGTGGCCCATAATAATTTTCACCAACAATAGAAATGGTCTTATCTCAACCAAAGTGTCTGACCAATCCTCCACTATGCTTCTCCTTAATCGGGTTCTCTCTTATGGAAATCCTTGGAATGCACAACTAGCTTCCTCTAAACAACATGCCATCTTGGATTATGAAATCCAACCATTTTGTCATGTCCAAAGTAACAGGTTCCAAACAAGCTTTCCAGGCCTCTGCAAAATCTGGATCTTCAGGATACAAACTTTTGAGCTCATTGAACCCAACAACCTCTATCTTCATTTCTTTCAACAAATTTTGCCTTCTGCTCAAGGCATCTGCAACTCTGTTGGACTTCCCACTCCTGTGCTTCAAAAGAAAAGTATAGCTCTACAAAAACTCAACCCATTTTAAGTGCCTTTGGTTCAACTTTCCTTGACTATTAAGATACTACAAATCCTAATGATCAGTATATAAAACAAACTCTCTTGGTAACAAATAATGTCTCCATTTCTTCAAAGCCTGAACTATTGCATAAAACTCCTAATCATAAACATAATACTTTTTCTTGGCATCATTAAGCTTCTCACTAAAATAGGCAATGGGCTTACCTTCTTGACTCAAAATAGCTCCTATGCCACTACCACTAGCATCACAATCTACTTGAAATACCTTATTGAAATCTGGAAGTGCCAAAATAGGTTGTTCTACGACTTTTTGCTTTAATGTATAAAAACTCTCATCTGCTCCTTTAGTCCATCTAAACTCTTTTCTATTCCATCTCATTGTCTCAGTTAGCGGTGCACAAATGCTACTAAAATTCTTGATAAACTTTATGTAAAAACCTGCCAAACCATGAAAATATCTTACCTCTGTGGCACTCCTTGGCATAGGCCATTCAATGATAGCCCTCACCTTCTATAGGTCCATCTTAAGACCTTCCTCTGAGACAACAAATCCCAAGTATACCAACTCCTGTGTAAAACTACATTTCTTCATATTAATCAACAACTTCTCCTCCCTTAGCTTCTCTAAAACTCTTCTGATATGCATCAGATGCTCATCCCAAATCTTACTAAAAATCAAAATATCATCTAAATAGACAATAACAAAACTTCCCAAAAATTCTTTCAATACCTCGTTCATGATCCGCATGAATGTGCTCGATGCATTGGTTAGCCCAAATGGCATGACTAATCACTCATACAAACCCTCCTTAGTCTTGAAGGTTGTCTTCCATTCATCTCCTTCTCTGGTTTGGATCTGGTGATACTCACTCTTCATATCAATCTTCGTGAAGTACTTGGCTCCACTCAAACAGTCTATTATGTAATCCATTCTGGGCAATGGAAATATGTACTTGATCATGATCTTATTGATGGCTCGAGAGTCTGTACACATTCTTGACTCTCCATCTTTCTTTGGTGCTAGTACTGCAGGTACCGACATGGACTTAGGCTCTCTCTTATCAATCCCTTCCTCAACAACTCCTGAACTTGTCTATTCAACTCTTCACTCTCAGCTGGAGTAATTCTATGGGCTGCCTTATTTGGCAAACTAGAGCCTGGTATCAAATCCATTTGATGACTTATCTTCCTCACTGGTGGGAAACCTTCTGGTACATTATCAAAGAGAATGTCTTGAAATTCTTCCAACATATCAGAAACTTCTGATGGTACATTTTCACATTTCTCTTGACTAATCTTAGGAATCAATGCAAAGCAATGATGCTCATGCTTCATTCCTTCCAAAAAATTTCTACCATCTACCAAGTAAATTATAGTAGTACTACATACCTTTTCTTCGACCTCTTTCAAGGGCTTCAATTTATGATGAACACATCTTTTGTTAGGAAATATGTGTTTGCACGGCCATCATGGATAGTGCTCCTATCATACTGCCATGGCCTCCCCAGCAACATATGGCATGTATCCATTGGTATGATAGCACACAACACCTCATCATGGTAGCCCCCAATCTTGAACTTCACTAAACACTGCTCATTGACCAAAGCTCTATGGTCCTTTTGTAACCATGCAATCTGATATGGATGCAGATGCTTTCTTCTTGTCAACTTCAACTTATCAACCATCTCCTGTGAAACAAGATTATTAGTGCTCCCACTATCAATAATAATATCACAACACTTATCTTCACATTTGCACCTTGTTTGGAATAAACTCTTCCTCTGATCAGGTTATTTTTCCTCATTCAACAAGGTTTTTCTAACAACTAGGGTTTCTCCCCTTTCAGTATCTTCAAAATTTTTAGACTACGCATCTTCATCTACATGTGCAACTCGTGCATTACCTTCAGGTCTTATATTTGTCATTCCTTGATGTTGTGGACACTCGTATGCTCAATGCTCTTCTTCTCCACAATGGAATCAAGTTCCTCTGAAACCTCCTCTTCTAGGTCCTTGCCTAGCTCAGCCTCTTCCTCTGCCTATTGGCTCACCATTGTTCTGGTCACGAGGGCGGTAGGCATTATCTCCTCTTCGATTCTGACTAGTGCCAGCTTCTTCACTTTTATTTTGATCTTCATTACAGCCTCCATAGGGTCTTCCACCATTCCTTCTGCCTTGACCTCTTCCCCTTTGCTTGCTATCAAATCTTTTATTTAGCTTCTCTTCAACCTTTAGGGAAAATTGGTATGCATCTTCTATGGTGGTCATTTTTACCAGGCTCAGCTCCTCTTGAATACTTGGCCTCAACCCATTAATGTAACAATCTATGTTCTCCTTGTTGGGCTCTGCATGGCCTATCCTGATAGTAATTTTATAAAACTCTTCTGTATACTCCTTAATAGACTTGTTACCTTACTTCAGTCCTTGCAGCATCTTCAACAACTCCATCTCATAGTCCATAGGAATGAACTACTTCTTCAGTTTCTCCACCATCCGATCCCATCTGGTGTGTTGGTGCCTGAATTCACTATCAGTTAATTTAGCAATTTTCATGCAGGCACCCTCCCAAAAAATCCAAAAAGTTCTAAGTTTTGGCGACCCTTCAGTGTTTTGCAGCATCCGCATCTTCTTTCCTGAGGAAGGGGTCATCATGTCTTCTCCATCGGCATGGGTTCGTTTTTGTGTCTTCGACATTTCGGTTTGAACTTGAACCCTTTTTCTCTAAGTTTAATGGTTCAGAGGTTCATGGTTCATTTTTCTTCTAACGAGTCATATTATGCATTTGCCTTGCGCAAATCTTGCATCGTTGAACCTCCCGCTTGAACCCTCTTCTTAACGGTTCAGAGGTTCAATGGTTCGAAGCTTTGTTGCCAATGGGGTAGTGTTTTGGAGGTTTGAACCTCGTCATGGAAGCTTCTTTTTGAGTGCTTTGATTATGGTTGAACCTCAGCGTTGAACCTCACCTTTGAACCATCGGGTTGAACCGGTTCAGCGGTTCAACAGTTCGCGGGCTTTGGTTCCATTTTTCACTAAGTAAATCCTTTGCTTGTCTTTTTTGATGTCTATCGGCATGTTGAACCTCAGAGTTGAACCTTTGTGTTGAACCAGTTCATCGGTTCAACGGGTTCATCGGGTTGGTCATACTGATGAGAGTTTTGGAAGGTCATCGCCAACACTTTGGCTATCGGCGAAGTATTTTCTTGGGTTGCCGATATGTCATGTTTGGCTAATGCGATGTCATCAGCGTGGGTCTCACCGACAAGGGATTTGAATAGGCATCGGGGTGATTGGCATCGTCGGCAAAGCAGTTTTGTGTTGGGCCAACAGTGGTTGTTTGGCCGAAGAGGGAATCAGTGCCATCGGTGAGAATTGGTCTATCGGCTGGGGATATTTTGATTGCTCCGACGGTGTAAATCACACCGACGGAGGAGGCCTTCGACGTAACATTTGCTGTCGGATGGACTGAGGAAGGCTAGCCTGATGGTCTTTCTCTAGCCAATGAAGGAGAATGCAAAGGTAGCGGTCGGCGAGACCGTTGAGATCGAAAGGCATTTTTTGGAGCAGGCCGATGGTGTTAGTTTTGGCGATGGGCTTTTGGAGAAGGCTTGTGCGTCGAGCGCGACAAAAGGCGCTCGACAACTATTATGCTCGCAGCCATTTTTTAAAGTATTGAAGGAGTCTCCACGGCACCAATGTGGGATTAATTTCCCTGCACATTTGAAACTTCATTAAAGTGCATTTTGGCGGGAACTTCTGTTTGAACACAGCGACGGTTTCCAGGTAGGCCACAGGTGGTTGAGGCCTTTAATGGCGACAATGCAGAGATATGGGCAATAGTACAAGCGATTAGGTTGCCCGATTTTGAATGATGACTTCCAGATGGTGGCATAGGGCTCGAGGCTTCTCTTGTCTGTTGCTGCAATAACTTCTGAGTGCCATTCTTCCTGTGTGATCTGTATCTGGCAGATTTTTGAAAGTCATGTAATTAATTACTGTGAGGTACACTTTCTGGCCAATATAGGCAGACTGTGTTACCATTTTTATGGTTGTTGAAAACTAGACATTTTGGCTCTGTAATAAGATACAACTGGTTTTGGTTGCTCTGTGCAGCAAAACTTGTGAGTTTATGTATCTCCTGTTGTACGTTTTTGCATGAATCCACTGATTTCATGGTCAATCTTATATGAATAATGCTATGTTTGCATGTGTTGTGCTAATTCTGTCTCCAGTCTTGCGTGTATCTTTCTTCTGAGTCTAGGTATTCAAAGAATGTCTGAGATTCTAGAACATAGAATTCCTGTGTTGAATGTTTAATCTTTTAACTTCTGCTCAAGGGGTAGATTAAACTATTTTTAGATTGACTATTGGGAAGGGTATACTGCAATAGGGATGCCATAAGTATCGACAGCTTAACACTCTGTATTGGGAGATATCTATAAGGCAGATATCATATGTGTCCCCCTGAAATCTAGTTTTAGTTGTTCATGCTGATCATTCACAGGTGTATATCTACTGACTCCAAGCCCTAGATAGGCACCAATCTAGCTCTGTGTTGAGGTTATACACCAGGTCCAGGTTTGCATCCAAACATCAAATCAACTCATTTCATATCTTCCACCTGTTAGTTGTAGGAGTAGGATTAGGATCTCTGCATACTCTCATACCCAACCAGACATATATGTCCAAGAATGTTGCCAACCTTGTGATTTGTTATACAAATCTTGGTCCTTACGTGAGAGTATTCTGCCTGTTGCTGTCAAGTTATATCTTTCTGTCATTAAGCTAGTCAAGGTCATACTTTTATCAAATAGGGACACCCCCCTTGGTGCGGCAGAACCAAAAGTGAAGGGGAGGAGCTCACGCAACCTCCTGTATTCAGTTGGCTGAATCTGCCTGTGCATTAGAACTGGCAAACCCTAATGCTGATTCAGAAGCAAAACCAACAAAAATGGTGACTCTGCTGGGGAAGGTGATTTGAAAATTGTTATTTTTGTCCTCCCTGGTGAAATATCTGTGTGCCCATCCAAGTCACCAACAAAATGGCGACTCCACTGGGGAGAGAGAGAGTCAAGTAACCTGAGGGCTGGAAAATCTAGTTTCTAGTGAAGTTATTGTAGCAAAAAGGAACCATGTGGTGCTCTGCTGGGGTGATGAATCCAGAAAACAAAAGTGCCTTGCTGACATTCTGTCCTCTCTCTGAGAGGTGGCGACTCTGTTGAAAGAACCTATCAATGCTGCAACATATATCCAGGTATTCATCTTTGATTCTAAAATGTTGAGTTTAGAATAGCAAGCCTGGTCGTGCTCTCAGAGAAGACCATTCTTTATTGAAAGATATAAAGCCCTAAATTTCACAGGGATATATGGTTACCCAAATATTATTCCCAATAAAATTAGAAGATGTTTGCCAAAATATAGTGGATCAGATTCTGAATCGGCAAACAAACATCTGCAAAGATTTTGTAATTTAATAGAAGATTATGAGGTAGAGGATGAAGATGTAGTAATGAGACTCTTTGTTCAGTCATTGGAAGATGTTGCTAGGATATGGTTTTCAGACCTGCCTGTTTGTTCAGTTTCTTCATGGATAGATTTAGAAGTTGCATTCCTAGGGTAGTTTGGTGAAAGGTTTGATGTGGCCTCATTGATCATACATTTTATGAATATCCAAAGGGAAGATGAGGAGCTAGTTCCAGCCTTTAATCTTAGGTTTATTAAATTGCTTAGGAAAATCCCTGAATATATGAGACCTAATAATGCATTATGCTTGACAATTTATTTGGCTGCATTTGATGAAGAAATGAGTTATCTGTTGAGAGATAAAGAACCAGTCACACTTCACCAGGCTTTCCAATTTGCTATGGACATAGAAAACAATGAGAAATATGGAATGCCAGTAGGTTTCATGGCTGCAAGTTGTCAAAGCAGTTATCAAAGTGAATATATTTCAGCTCTCCCAGTATGTGCATTGAGAGATGATTGTATAGAGGGAAATATATTTCAGAATAATGTGTGCAGTCATGATGTGATGCATGAAGAAAATGTTGTAGAAAATGTAAGCACATCTTGTAATAATGAAAACAAAGATTGTTATCAGCCTTTAGAAGACAAGCCTGCAGACACAAGGTGCCCTCCAATTGATCAAATGAGAGACATACATGAAGTTGTGTCTTGCAGCAGTGTGCATATCCCAGTTATGCCTGAGTATTTATATGAAGTGGATATGCAGAGCTTCACTCTGAATATAGAAAACATTGATTCAAGGGATGACAGTGAATATGCTAGTGATTGCCAGCATTCAGATGCATATGTGAGCCTTTCAAATGATGAAATATATTTGGATGCTGATTATGAGTGTTTCCTTGAAGATTTTGGCCACCTTCATAGTGCAGAGGTTGAAAACTTTGCTATTGATTATCAGGGCACTGGTGAAGATAAAAAACAAGGTCACTATTCAGAGGTGGATGGGAAAATTGCAGATGTGTGTGCTCATACAGTTGGGAATAGTGTTGATTGCAGGGGTGACTATGAAGCTTTCAGTGTAGGGCTGCATTCTGAGTTATTTCTGCCTTCTCTTGAGACATTTCAGGTGGACATTAATGACAAAACTACCGTGCATGATGATGATGGATATCTATATGTTCATCAAGATAAATTTGATTATGAGATGTTGCTTGTGCCTGAATATTGCATGTTTGATACAAAGGAGCTCTTATTTTTTGAGGAAGGGCAAAATTCTGATGTGGATTCATTTGTTTCATGTGAGTCTGTTATTTTTCCAAGCAACATCAGTGACTCATATGATGATGACATTCTACAACTGATAATTATATATGCTGATGAAGCTAGTTGTAGATTTGTTGAAGAAAAAGAAATGAGCAGCAGCACAAATAATTGCCAAGGGGCTTGCTGCAGACAGTTAAATGCTTTTAGGCTTCATTTGAAGAAATCAAAAGAAAATCAGGTGTTTGACAAAGGAAAAGTCTAGTTTTTCCTTTTTGGTGGCCCTGGGCCACCATGTTTATTTTAAAATAATGTGTTTGGTGATGCAGATCATGGCAACTTCATGACTCTGTTGCCCAATGGATAGGGCACTGGTCTGCATCCCAGAGATCTAGGGTTCTCGCTGCAGTCTTGCATCTGTACGTCCCCAATCAGAGCCACTATTGGTGCCTGAATTCACTGTTAGTTAATTTAGCAATTTTCATGTAGGCACCCTCCCAAAAAATCTAAAAAGTTCTAAGTTTTGGCGACCCTTCAGTGTTTTGCAACATCCGCATCTTCTTTCCTAAGGAAGGGGTCATCATGTTTTCTCCATCGGCATGGGTTCATTTTTGTGTCTTCGACATTTTGGTTTGAACTTGAACCCTTTTTCTCTAAGTTCAATGGTTCAGCAGTTCATGGTTCATTTTTCTTCTAACGGGTCATATTATGCATTTGCCTTGCACAAATCTTGCATCGTTGAACCTCCCGCTTGTACCCTCTTCTTAACGGTTCAGAGGTTCAATGGTTCGAAGCTTTGTTGCCAATGGGGTAGTGTTTTGGAGGTTTGAACCTTGTCATGGAAACTTCTTTTTGAGTGCTTTGATTATGGTTGAACCTCGCCTTTGAACCATCGGGTTGAACCGGTTCAGCGGTTCAATGGTTCGCGGGCTTTGGTTCCATTTTTCACTAAGTAAATCCTTTGCTTGTCTTTTTTGATGTCTATCGGCATGTTGAACCTCGGCGTTGAACCTTCGTGTTGAACCGGTTCATCGATTCAACGGGTTCATCAGGTTGGTCATATCGATGAGAGTTTTGGAAGGTCATCGCCAACACTTTGGCCACCGCCGAAGTATTTTCTTGGGTTGCCGATATGTAATGTTTGGCTGATGCGATGTCATCGACGTGGGTCTCACCGACAAGGGATTTGAATAGGCATCGGGGTGATCGGCATCGTCGGCAAAGTAATTTTGTGTTGGGCCGACAATGGTTGTCTGGCCGAAGAGGGAATCAGTGCCATCGGTGAGAATTGGTCTATCGGCTGGGGATATTTTGATTGCTCTGACAGTGTAAGTCACACCGTCAGAGGAGGCCTTCGGCGTAACATTTGCTGTCGGATGGACTGAGGAAGGCTAGCCCGACGGTCTTTCTCTGGCCGATGAAGGAGAATGCGAAGGTAGCGGTCGGCGAGACCGTTGAGATCGGAAGGAGTTTTTTGGAGCGGGCCGATGGTGTTAGTTTTGGCGATGGGCTTTTGGAGAAGGCTTGTGCGTCAAGCATGGCAAAAGGCGCTCAACAACTATTATGCTCGCAGCCATGTTTTTAAAGTATTGAAGGAGTCTCCGCGGCACCAATGTGGGATTAATTTCCCTGCACATTTGAAACTTTATTAAAGTGCATTTTGGTGGGAACTTCTGTTTGAATGCAGCGACGGTTTCCAGGTAGGCCGCGGGTGGTTGAGGCCTTTAAAGGCGACAATACAGAGATATGGGCAATAGTACAAGCAATCAGGTTGCCCGATTTTGGATGATGACTTCCAGATGGTGGCGCAGGGCTTGAGGCTTCTCTTGTCTGTTGCTGCAATAACTTCTGAGTACCATTCTTCCTGTGTGATCTGTATCTGGCGGATTTTTGAAAGTCATGTAATTAATTGCTGTGAGGTACACTTTCTGGCCAATATAGGCAGACTGTGTTACCATTTTTATGGTTGTTGAAAACTGGACATTTTGGCTCTGTAATAAGATACAACTGGTTTTGGTTGCTCTGTGTAGCAAAAATTGTGAGTTTATGTATCTCCTGTTGTACGTTTTTGCATGAATCCACTGATTTCATGGTCAATCTTATATGAATAATGCTATGTTTGCATGTGTTGTGCTAATTCTGTCTCCAGTCTTGCATGTATCTTTCTTCTGAGTCTAGGTATTCAAGGAATGTCTGAGATTCTAGAACATAGAATTCGTATGTTGAATGTTTAATCTTTTAACTTCTGCTCAAGGGGTAGATTAAATTGTTTTCAAATTGAATATTGGGAAGGGTATACTGCAATAGGGATGCCATAAGTATCGATAGCTTAACACTCTGTATTGGGAGATATCTGTAAGGCAGATATCATATGTGTCCCCCTGAAATCCAGTTTTAGTTGTTCATGCTGATCATTCACAGGTGTATGTCTACTAACTCCAAGCCCTGGATAGGCACCAATCTAGCTCTGTGTTGAGGTTATACACCAGGTCCAGGTTTGCATCCAAACATCAAATCAACTCATTTCATATCTTCCACCTGTTAGTTGTAGGAGTAGGATTAGGATCTCTGCGTACTCTCATACCCAACCAGACATATATATCCAAGAATGTTGCCAACCTTGTGATTTGTTATACAAATCTTGGTCCTTACGTGAGAGTATTCTGCCTGTTGCTGTCAAGTTATATCTTTCTGTCATTGAGCTAGTCAAGGTCATACTTTTATCAAATAGGGACACCCCCCTTGGTGCAGCAGAACCAAAAGTGAAGGGGAGGAGCTCACGCAACCTCCTGTATTCAGTTGGCTGAATCTGCCTGTGCATTAGAACTGGCAAACCCTAATGCTGATTCAGAAGCAAAACCAACATGGTGATCTTTCATTTTCCTCTTTTATTCCTCTCTAACTAGACCTCCTTTCACCAAATATTTGCATGGCACTTCAACTTTATTTTTGCAAACTTAACCTGATCTATGTCCTCCACGTCTTCATACTCAAAATATTCCTCCATGTCATTGATCCAATCAATGAGCTGTTTCGGATTCAAATCTCTAGAATATATAGAAACTTTGATCTTCGGCCTCTTTCCAATCTTAGAAATAGCTCTCAACAACCTAACTTCTGCGGGATCTCCTACAACTTCTGGTTCTTCCTTAGATAGCTCTTCTTCAGCTTCATCCTCGCTTTCTTCTCTTGTTCTCGGATCAAACCTTCTTCGCAGCTCCTCTTGCAATGTATCGATTTGTCTTTGTAGGGCACTAAAACCCTCTTCCATCAAAGCATTCCTCCCAATACAATTTCTTCATGGAGGCATCTTGATCTTTGCAGCAAACCCACAATCTCAAGTCCTGGTACAAACTGCCTCATGGTCGGCGATCTGTCTACACACTCAGGAACCCTTAATAAGATACCACTTGATGAAGGGGGTAAATCATTAAACACACAAGAACAAAAAAAGCACAGAGAAAGTAGAACTTTCTTTATTGATTTGGACAACTTATTACATTACAGAAGCTCAAATACAATCAAAGGAATCAACCCTCCACAGGGTGCAACACATTACAGCTTCCTCTTCCGAGACTCTAGAACCATCTACCTTATGTAACCCCAAATCAGCTAGGGTTTATATTTTCACGCCTTTTTTAACTCTACACTTCCCCCCTTAACTCTGCTATTGCCCAGGGTTCCCAAAAAATGGTTATTAATAGCCTTTTTGGTGGCCAACAACCTAATTTTAAAATTTGTATCTCCCTCCAAAAATAGGTCAACTTATGGGAGCCATAACTTTTGGTCTGAGTGTCTAATTGAAGAACCATTTTATGCATCAGAAATCTCGCAGAGTGCTCTACACGCTAAAAACCCACTCTATCAGTTTTAGCATTTTTCAGGCCCGTACGGGGCCGTTTAGTGCCTCAAACCTGAGTTTGAATATTTTTTAGGCATTTTTTAGGAAACAGATACTTTAATATCTTTCAGCTCAAAAATGATCTTTGCTTGATTCCTTCACCAAAGGTCTTATATTTCTGTTATGTAACTTCCTGTAAATTTTCACTTCAATCCGTGCCCAAATGCAAACTTTCTAAAAATAGTAGGTTACTATTTTTAGTAGTTTGAAAAAACTGAAAGTTCTACATCATTATTCAAGTAATTATGGAACCAAAACCACAAATTTTGAAAAGAAATGGAAAGAACATCAACAATTTTGAAACACATCTTTTTTTTTGGGTGATGCAAGATTGCCCTTACACCACTGGATGCTACTGCATCAGCTTTCATGTGTTAGGCTACTAGATGTAGTGAGCAGAAGGTGTGTACCATTTTCAGTGTTGCTGTGAAGATGTTGTTTGTGTTGTGATGGGTATTGACTTCATTGGAACTGAACCCCATGCATAGGTTAGATGCAATTATATCAGTTCAAATCCTAGCAGTGAGTGACTCTTCTCTTCTTTCTTTCTTTCTCAATGGGCAATGAGTCCACTTGGATAGTGAGTCCACCTACAATGAACATTCTCTCTTTTTGGGCAGTGAGCCCTCTGGAAGTGAGCCTTTGTAATTTGGTATTGCTACTACATTATATTGTGAGTTAATCCTCATCCTAGTTTTTCCCTTTTAGGGTTTTCCATGTAAAATCTGGTGTTCTCTTGTGTGTGGTGTTGTTATGATTCAGTTTTAGTTATTTGATTTTTATGCTTAATCATCATAACATGTTTAAAGGTTTATGTGGATCTGAATGTTTATGAGGGTTTGAAGTTTTGTTACAACTGATTCACCCCCCTCTTAGTTGTCTTGTGCATTCAACAATTGGTATCAGAGAAAGGTTCCTTTGAAGAAATCTTAACATCTTGAGGTAGATCCAGGATGGTGCAAAAGAAGAAGATTATGTTGTTTGATGGATCAGACTATACACTCTGGAAGGTAAGGATGGAAGCCTTTCTAATTGCTCTTGGTTATGAGATCTAGAAATTTATCAAGTCTAATTACACTGTACCTCAGAATGGTATAAGTATTGAAGATGAGATCAAAGCTACTAAAATAGATGGTAAGGAAAAATATGCTCTCTTAAGTGGACTTACTAATTCTAAGTTGGTGAAAGTTGTGAATTTGAAGACTGCTAATGAGATTTGGAAAAAGTTGGAAAGTGTTTATGAAGGAGATGATAAGGTCAAACAAGCTAAAATTCAAAACTTGAATCTCACTTTGGAGACCATGTGAATGTCTGAAGATGAAAACATTACAAGCTACTTACATAAGGTGGATGAAGTTGTCAATGGCATCAAAGGACTTGGTGGAAGTATAGATGATTAAAAAGTTATATTGAAGGTAATCAAAACTCTTCCTAAAGCATACAGTCATAAGGTTTTTTCTATTGAAGAATTAGAAAATTTGAATCAGTTTACCAAAGATCATCTGCTTGGCACCCTAACTGCTTTTGAAATAAGAGAGTTTGGCACAACTAATGGAACTGCAAAGGATGGGACCGATTTTAAGGCTAGAAGACTGTGGAATTAGATCCAAAAGACCTTGATGAAGTGGAAGATAACTTTGTGAGAAGGATGAAAAAGGGAATTGGAAAGTTCAATGGTAAGTTGCCTTTTAAATGTTTTAGTTGTGGAAAAATAGGTCATTATGCTTCAAGATGTCTAGACAGAGCTCTGAGAATTTAGAATAGGGAAAACAAAGGTAAGATTATTAAGAAAAGTTACTATGTTAGAGAAGATGCAAGTATTTCTAATGATGAATCTGATTATGAGGATGATAATGATAATGAGTTCTTATTCATATCCCTAAGAGATGAAACTGTTTCTACTAACTTTGGAAGCTGTGTGAAGGAAAAAGGCCTGGAAGCAAGTACTAACCCTGAAGGCACAATAGTGTCTCCTTTCACGCTAGAAAAGAAAAAGATGATTGGATCATTGACAGTGGATGCTCAAATCATATGACAGGTCATAAGAGTAAGTTTGTTAAATTTGAAAAATATGATGGTGGAGTAGTTAGGTTTGGTGGTGATGAAGCTACTAAAATTTGTGGAAAAGGTTCAATCAATTTTGATGGGAAGCATAACACTAATGATGTTCTTTATATCAAATTTTTAAAGCATAATCTCTTGAGTGTTGGATAGATATGTAGTAAGGGTTACAATCTTAGGTTTCAAGATGATGGCTGCATGAGATTAGAAAAACCTCTAGAATAGTGATTGTTGCTAGAAAAAGGATAGGTGGAAATGTTTATCATCTCAAAGGTGGTGTTAGTTATTGCCTTATGACTCAGATCAGTGAGAGTTGGCTATGGCATATGAGATTGTGTCACATCAATTTTGATATCTTTGGTAAGGATAATTTTAGTTCAATCTAAGAGAGATCTGCCAAAAATTATAAAGCCCATCAATGTTGTTTGTAAGGAATGTCAAATTGGAAAGAAAACAAGAAGAAGCTTCAAAGTCAAGGATCGGTCATCTATTGGACTCTTGGAAATGGTACATATAGATCTTTGTGGTCCTATCAGAGTAAGGATTTTTCAAAGTGACAAGTATTTTATGTTATTTATTGATGATTGCTCTAGAATGACATGGGTCACTTTTTCTTAAGGAAAAATCAAAAGCCCTAAATAAGTTTAAAGCCTTTAAAGAAATGGTTGAAAATGAAATGTATATGAAGATCAAATGCTTAAGGTCTAATAGAGGTGGAGAATTTACTTCTAATGAGTTTAACATGTTTTGTGAGAATCATTGGATAAAGAGGCATTTATCTGCCCCTAGGACTCCTAAGCAGAATGGAGTGGTTGAAAGAAAGAACAGGATTATTCAGGAAGTTGCAAGGACAATGATAAAAGAAGAAAACCTACCAGAAGCAATTCATACTATTGTCTTTTGAAATGAACTAGACAACTGAGGGGGGGTGAATCAGTTGTCTTAGAATGTAAACAATTATGTACCTTCAAACATAAAACACTTGTCCATTGATTGTTATGATTAAGTCATGAAAGCATAAATTTAGAAACATAAATACAATTGCAAGATCATACACAAGTGACACCAGATTTTTTACGTGGAAAACCCTATTAAGGGAAAAACCACAGTGGATGTTAGTCCACAACATATATAAGTTATAACAATACCAAAAATTAGAGGCTCACTACCAAGGGGTGGCTCACTGCCAAAGGTTTTGAATTGATATGATAGAATCTACTCCATTCCTGAATTCAGTTCCATTGAAGCATAATATTCTTCCTCTACTCTGCTATGCTTTTTACACCTCTTTACTTAACTTCACATCTTCACACAAGGACCTCTTTTCCACAACCAAATTACAGGTATTTATACACTACATCAACCTTGGAATGATCATCAAGGTCAGCATTACAATCATCAACCGTTCGAACAATCTCCAAGGTCGGCATTACAAACATTTACAAAATAGGTCTTTGACCTAATACAAAATTATGCTAAGAAGATGTAGTAAATATGTATGCGGATCATGCCATGCCTTAGTTGAGACTCAAACACGATCTTCCATGCCATGACACACTTTTACAATCTTCAATAGATCTCTGTAATCACTAGAATTAACCAAGTCAGGTAAGACTAATTACACGCCACGTTATCTGGGAATAAACTTCAAAAATGATCTTAATTCCTTAATGCAGATCAATGTAAATTCAAGAACATGATCATGAAGCATCCACAAGCATGTTGTAATCACCAGGAGCAACCGTACAAACTCTAACCACTTTATCCATGAGATTCTTCACACCGGAGCACATGAACTTCACTGACTTCAATTGTCATAAAGAAAGGATAGCTTGCAGACCACCAAATCATGAACCATTGTAGTTGTAGGCACATATCATCATCCTAGACTTCCCTCTAGAACCGCAAAGAAAAATACTTTAATGCGAAGGAATGTGGAGCAAAATACTTTCTCCCCGTCACTAGTGAATAATCAAAAAAGGTAGGTTTTACTCTGGTGAATGTAACTCACTCAATTTTTCATACCGGAGGCTCAAACTTAGGATTTAGCATCTTTAGACATGCCTCTAAATAATTTCCAATCCACGGACCAAGATCTTCAATCTACAAGAAATGTGGAGTAGTCTTCTGGACTGTTCTTCAGTATGCAACTCATTGTCTTCACTGTGATTCACTGTTTACTTTTTGATTCTTCCAGAGGGGTTAATTTTCTCAATATCCTCAACATATAAATCTTCTAAATAAATAACAAAATAGGATATAGTTGACACCAATGACAACAAAGATATGTTGACATCAATGACAACACCGATTAGGCACATACTTGCAACAATCTCCCCCTTTGTCATTGATGGCAACATATGATGTGAAAAATCACAATAGACATCATGACAAGATTCTCCCCCTTTTTCTTTACACATCTGCACTCTTTCTCTCTAAGTTTTCCACATGATTTCTCTCCCCCTTTGACATCAATGGAAAAGGGCACATACTTGCACTTTGTTGCTTTGATCCAACTTTCCTCTGAACTCTCTGATTACTCCCCCTAAGAAGTAGCCCTTAAAGCATCAATCTAGATCTGGAGATGGGACTTTAAGCACCACAAGACTGATGCACTCTTCTACATCTTAGTTTAGAGTAGGAGGGGTGATAACCCCTAACTTTTCTCTGAGATACTCAAAAGTATTCTTAGTAGGCAAAGGCTTGGTGAAAATGTCTGTAATCTGATCTTTTGTAGATACATACTCCAACTTGACTTCATTCTCTATCACTTTTTCTCTCAAAAAGTGATATCTTATGGATATATACTTTGTCCTTGAATGCATTACTAGATTCTTTGATATGTTTATGGCACTTGTATTGTCACTAAAGATTGCAATTAGATCTTCATACACAACACTATTGTCCTTCAATGTCTGCTTCATCCATAGCACTTGAGTGCAACTGCATGCTACTGCAATGTATTCTTCTTCTATAGTAGACAAAGATATTAAGTCTTGTTTCTTGCTTAACCAAGATACCAGCATTTTTCCCAAGAAGAATGCACCTCCACTTGTAATTTTTCTATCATCCACATCTCTACCCCAATCTGCATCAGTGTATGCACTGAGAGTGAAATCATTGTCTTTTGGATACCACAAACCATAATCCATTGTACCTTTCAAATATCTTAGTATTCTCTTGACTACCATCACATGTGACTCTTTAGGTTCTACTTGAAATCTTGCCACAAGACAAACTGCATGCATTATGCCAGGTCTGGTTTGGGTCAGATAAAGTAATCCTCCAATCATAGATCTATACCTTTTCTGATCTGCCATTGGTGAGTCATCATTTTTTCTCAGCTTACAACTAGTTACCATGGGAGTGCTTACTGGTTTAGAGTCCTCCATCCCAAACTTATTTAACAACTCTTTCACATACTTAGACTAAGAAATAAAGATACTTTTATCTAATTAATTAATTTACAAACATAAAAAGAAATTCATCTCACAAAACATGGACATTTCAAATTTATTTTGCATTTTCCCAACAAAAACTATGCACATACCTTCATTGCCTCCAAAGATAATGTCATCAACAAAGACTACAACAATTAGGATTTATTCATCATTGATCTTGAAATAGATATTGTTGTTGGTAGTACCCTTACTAAAACCTAACTTTATCAGATATTTATCCAATCTTGCATACCAGGCCTTGGGGGCTTGTTTTAGTCCATACAATGCTTTCTTCAATCTGCACATCATGTCACCCTGATCTGATGACTAGAATCCTTCTGGTTGTTCAATATAGACTTCTTCTTCTAATTCTCCATTCAAGAATGCAAACTTCACATCTATTTGATATACCTTGAAATCCTTGTAGGCTGCAAATGCTAAAAACATTCTTATTGCTTCAATCCTTGCCACTGGTGCAAATATTTCCTCAAAATCTATTCCTTCAACTTGAGAGTATCCTTTGTATACCAACCTTGCTTTGTTTCTTACCACTTCACCATTCTCATTCATCTTATTCCTGAAGACCCATTTGGTTCCAATTACATTTTTATTTGCTGGTCTGGGAACAAGATCCCAAGTCTAATTCTTTTCTATCTACATCAGTTCTTCTTCCATGGCCTTTACCCAATTTTCATCATTGCAGGATTCATTTACATTTTTAGGTTCCACTTGAGAAATCAAACAATAACTAACCTGTTCATCAGTAGCTCTTCTACCAGTCGAAACTCCTTTACTCTTATCCCCTATGATTTGATCTTTAGAGTGATTTGACTTCATATACATGGGGGTCTTAGTAATGATTTATGGAGCTTGTTCTTCTTCTTCCTCTGAGTTTTCTTCTTGTTGCACTACTGCATTTCTTGCAAGGACATTTGGTTCATCAGATTCATATCCACTTGATATCTTTTCCTTTCTTTCATCAACTTTGACATTTGTACTCTCAATAATCTTCTTCAACCTATTATTGTAACACCGGTAGGCCTTTCTCTTGGTAGAGTATCCAAGGAAGATACCTTCATCACATCTTGCATCAAACTTACCTAGATCTTCATCTCTTCTGATATAACACATACTTCCAAAAACTTTGAAATATCTCATAGTAGGAACTTTACCATACCACAATTCATAAGGAGTCTTAGAATTGTTACCTTTGACTTGGACTCTGTTTAGGATGTATACAGCAGTGTGAATTGTCTCCCTTCAATATACTTCTGGAAGGTCAACCTCCTTCATCATTGTTCTAGCAGCCTCTTGAACTGTCCTATTTTTCCTTTCAACTACTCCATTTTGTTGTGGAGTCCTAGGTGTAGATAATTGTCTCTTTATCCCTTACTCCTCATAGAAGAAGTTAAACTCATTTGATGTAAACTCTCCACCTCTATCAGACCTCAAGCATTTTATCTTCAAATCTAGTTCATTCTCAACCATTGCCTTGAATGCTTTGAACTTTTCTAGGGCTTCAACTTTTTCTTTTAAGAAGGTAACCCAAGTCATTCTAGAACAATCATCAATCAGTAACATGAAATACCTGTCTCCTTGTAGACTTCTTACTTTGGTAGGTCCACATAGATATGTATGCACTAATTTCAATAGTCCATCAACAGATTGGTCCTTGCTCTTGAAAATTATTTTTGTCTATTTTCCAAATTGGCACTCCTTACACAAAGTATCAACAAGCTTCACAAGCTTGGGCAAATCTCTTACAGCTTGAGTGGAACTTATCTTCACAATGTTGTCAAAATTGATATGACACAACCTTCTATGCCACAACCAACTTTCATCATTCTGAGCCAACAAACAATATTCATTAGTTCCTTTCAAATGATAAATGTTACCTCTTGTCTTCTTACTAGTTGCAATCACTATTTCAAAGCTTTCCAAAATCTTGCATCCATTGTCCTTGAATCTAAGATCATAACCTTTTCTACACATTTGACTAACACTCAAAAGATTATACTTTAATCCCTTCACATATAAGGCATCATCAGTGTTATGCTTGCCATCAAAAGAAATGGATCCCTTTTCCACAAATCTTACCAGTTGTATCATCACCAAACCTAACTAGTCCTCCATCATATTTTTCCAAATTTATGAACTTACTTTTGTCACCAATCATGTGATGAGAGCATCCACTATCAATAACCCATTCATCTTTGTCTTCAACAACCTAAGAAACCAAGGCACTTTCCACTGGTTTTTCTTCCTTCATATAGCTAGCAGGATTAGTAGTCACAGGTTCTTCTTTAATAGCAATAAACAAGCATTCATTACCAGATGTAATAGCATTATCTGGTTCACCATCTGATACTCCTTCATCATCATCAAGATCTTCAACATAATAACATTTCTTTGGGATTCTAGGTCTATCAGGTCTAGGCTTAGGAACTCTTGTGGGGCATCTAGAAGCATAATGACCAACTTTACCACAACAAAAACATTTGAAAGGTAGTTTTCCTTTGAACTTACACCAGTACCCCTAGGTAGATTGTTAACAAAGTTGGCTTCAAATTCTTCAAGCTCATGATCTGGTTCCACCTTGTACTTGTCAGATCTGGGGGTTCTTTTTTAAGTGATGGCCTTGAAAGCAGTCTTTGTCTTTGGAATTGAATTACCACGTTCTCTCATTTTAAAGGCTGTCAGCTTCCCAAGTAGCTGATTTTTATAAATCTTTGTCACTATCATTACTCCTTCAATTGTGGCCACTTTATGACTATGATTTAGGCAGTGATCTAAGAATTTTGTTCACAACTTCAATATCCTCAATTTTTCGTCCTACACTTCTAATGCTACTCACTAGTTCGTCGACCTTCTGCATGAAGGATGTTATATTGTCATCTTCTCTCATCTTCAAACATTCATATTTTTCCTTCAAACTTTACAACTTGGTGCTCTTCATAGATTCATCTCCTTCATATATATTCTTCAACTTTTCCCATATTTCATGAGCAGTTTCTGGCTCCATGATCTTTGTTACTTTGATGTCGGATAAGGTACTTACCAAGGCATCTTTGGCTTTTATGTTCAACTCAAATTCCTTGATCTCATCTTTAGTTTACAAACCATTCTCGGCATTTCATACTTATTTTTAGTTATTTTCCAAACACTATAATGCAAGTAGAGGAGATGGGTTTTCATGTGGATCTTCTAGACAAAGTAGTTTGTTTCATCAAACCATAGACTTTCCTTCTTATACGACATTCTAGATCAGCCTCAAGCGGTCAAGCTTCCTTCTAAGGAACTTGGCTCTGATACCAATTGTTGAAATGAACCAGACAACTGAGAGGGAGGGGGTGAATCAATTGTCTCAGAACTTAAACAATTCTATACCTTAAAACATAAACACTTGTCCACTAATTGTTATGATTAAGTCATGAAAGCATAAATTTAGTAACATAAATACAATTGCAAGATCATACACAAGTGACACCAAATTTTTTAAGTGGAAAACCCTATTAAGGGAAAAAACACGGTGGATGTTAGTCCACAAGATATATAAGTTATAACAATACCAAAAATCAAAGGCTCACTGCCAAGGGGTGGCTCACTGCCAAGGGGTGGCTCACTGCCAAGGGGTGGCTCACTACCAAAGGGTGGCTCACTGTCAAAGGTTCTGAACTGATATGATAGCATCTACTCCATGCCTGAATTTAGTTCCATTAAAGCGCAATATTCTTCCTCTAGTCTACTCTGCTTTTTACACCTCTTTACTTAACTTCGTATCTTCACACAAGGACCTTTTTTCCATGACCAAATTACAAGTATTTATACACTACATCGGCCTTGGAATGATCATCAAGGTTGGCATTACAATCATCAACCGTTGGAACAATCTCTAAGGTCGACATTACAAACATTTTAAAAATAGGTCTTTGACCTAATACATAATTATGCTAAAGAGATGTAGTAAAGATGTATGCGGATCACACCATGCCTTAGCTAAGACTCAAACATGATCTTCCACACCACGACACACTTTTACAATCTTCAATAGATCTCTGCAATCATTGGAATTAACCAAGTCGGCTAAGACTAGTTACACGCTAAGTTATCTGGGAATAAACTTCAAACATGATCTCAATTCCTTAACACGGATCAATGTAAATTTAGGAACACGATCAGGAGGCATCCAAAAGCATGTTTTAATGACCAGGAGAAACCACACAAAATCTAACCACTTTATCCATGAGATTCTTCACACCAGAGCACATGAACTTCACTGACTTCAACTATAAAGAAAGGACAGCTTGAGGACCACCAAATCATGAACCATTGTAGTTGTAGGCACTTATAATCATCCCAAACTTCCCTCTAGAACCGCAGAGCAAAATACTTCAATGCAGAGGAATACAGAGCAAAAT
Source organism: Cunninghamia lanceolata (assembly GCA_027924645.1). Lineage (NCBI taxonomy): Eukaryota > Viridiplantae > Streptophyta > Pinopsida > Cupressales > Cupressaceae > Cunninghamia > Cunninghamia lanceolata. The sequence goes on along the minus strand of BSBN01000925.1, from coordinate 2,700,068 downwards.
ATTTTCTCGCTGTCACCAGTGAATAATCAGAAAAAGCAAGTTGTAGTCTGGTGAATGTAACTCACTCAATTCTTCATATGAAAGGCTCAAACTTAGGATTTAGAATCTTTAGACATGCCTATAAATAATTTCCAATCTACAGACCAAGATCTTCAATCTACAAGAAATGCAGAGAAATCTTTTGGACTGTTCTTTAGTATGTAACTCACTGTCTTCACTATGATTCACTATTTACTTTTTGATTCTTTCAAAGGGACTAATTTTCTCAATATCCTCAACATATAAAGCTTCTAAATAAATAACAAAATAGGATATAGTTGACACCAATGACAACAAAGTTATGTTGACATTAATGACCACTGATTAGGCACATACTTGCAACATTGTCTACATACATAATAAAGTACAAGTAAAAGCAAATGACACAAAGACTCCCTATGAGTTGTGGTATGGAAGCATCCCTACTATTAAATATTCAAATTTTTTGGAAGTAAATGTTCTATTAGAAGAGATGAAGAACTAGGAAAGTTTGATGCAAGGTATGATGAAGGTATTTTCCTTGCATATTCTACTAAGAGCAAAGGTTACTAGTGCTATAACAAAAGGCTAAAAAAGATTGTTGAGAGTGCAAATGTCAAGGTTGATGAAGACATACAGAAGATTTCAGAAGTTAATGGATGTGTATCAAACTCAGATGAATCCTCTTGCAGAGAAGAAGAAGAAACTAGAGAAAAATAAGTGTAGGTTGAAGAACAAGAAGCTCTGGAAAGAATCCCTGAAACTCCCAAGTACGTACAGAGGCATCACACTAAAGACCAGATCATTGGTGATAAGAGCAAAGGTGTATTAACAAAAAGCAAAGCTGCTGAAGAATGGGTAAATCTATGTTTACTCTCTAAAGTTGAGCCTAAAATAGTGATGCATTCAAGAACAAAGCATATTTCAATCAGGTATCACTTTCTGAGAGAGAAGGTTGCAGAGAATGAGGTAAAGCTTGAGTATGGGTCTACAAAGGATCAGGTTGCTGACATTTTTACTAAGGCCCTTCCTAAGGATACATTTGAGTATCTCCAGGAGAAGTTAGGGGTTATTTCCCCTCCTTCCTTGAACTAGATGCATAAGGAGATGCATCAGTCCAGTGGATTTCAAGATTCATTCTTTTTTGGATGGATGATTGGAGGGTACCTCTCAGGGGGAGCAGGTAGTGGTTATGGTGATTGTTTCAGTTAGGGGGAGTATTTGGAGTAGAGAAAGAAAAAGGTGTTGTAGAGCAGTAGTGAATAGTGTAAGTATGTGTAGTATCATGAAAAGGGAAAGTCATGTCACCCTTTTCCATTGATTTCAAAGGGGGAGAGAGTTCATGTGAAAAATAAAAGAGGAGAAAGAACAATGTGCAAAAGAAAAGAATTAGTGATTAGAGAGAGAGTAAGATGTCTAAAAGGAAGGGGGAGAATAAGAAAGTAAAGAAGATTGGTGTAGAGTTGTGTCTTGATGGTTTTTCACATCGTATGTTGCCATCAATGACAAAAGGGGAGATTGTTGCAAGTATGTGCTAATCGGTGTTGTCATTGATGTCAACAAGCTTGTGTTGTCATTGGTGTCAACTGTGTCTCCTGATGAGGTTGTTGTTGTTTGATTCAGTTTCTTTGCTAAAGGTGGTTTGGTTACTTTGTAGAGATGATGAAGATGTTAAGGATATGTATTTGTTGTTGGGTTTCCAAATGCTTTCGAGAAAATTTGTTTAATATTGGAAATAGTGTGTTGAAGAAGTTTTTTGGCTTACATAGTGTTGTTTGAGTTTTTACTCCACATTTATTTTGTATTAGAGATCTGAGTATGTGGTTTGGATATGTTCTTTAGAATTTTTTGAATATGGTAATTCTAGAATTTGGTTCTCTAGATCGTTGTGCAGTGGAAGTTGTGTTCACCAGTTTGAAAACAACGTTTGATAGTGTTTGCATTATGTCTAGGAGAAAGTATTTTGCTCCACATTTCTCTGCAAAATGGTTTTAGGTGTTACAATTCTCAATGTGTGCTTATAAAGTCTATATTTTCCTTTAGCTCAAGTGGTTCATGGTTTTGTGCTCCACAAGTACATTTCTTAAGTTACAAATGATGACAGAGCATGATATCACTGGTTAAGTACTTTGGTGTGAATTTTCTTCAGGTGAAAGATGTTGCAAAGGAACTTTTTGATTTCTAGGTGCTTGTGGATGTTTCTAGATCATGTTCGATCATGGTGTGTTGTCTGCATGTCATCTTTTGGTCTTGAGGAAGTGTGCACTTAAAAGTTCATAGTGTTAACATAAGTTTGGTTGACTTGGTTGTTTACACTAATGGCAGTTGTGCTTCATTGATTGTGAAAGCATGTTGAAGCATGTAAGAGTGGATTTAGGTCCATGCTAAGGTGTGATGTGGTTTGCTTTCATTCCTTTCCTCTATGGGAATGTTTAGGTCCGGACCTAATTTGAAATTTATGAATTAAGTTGTGTTGCAGACCTTGGAGAATGTTTTCATGAGTGATGATGGTATAAATAAGTGTCAAGAAGTCATGGATGAGTGAGTGCACAAGGGATATTGTGTTTATGATGTGAATTTGATCAGTGCAGTGAAAGATTTCATGTGTTAGGCTAATGGATGCAGTAAGCAGAAGGTGTCTACTATTTTTAGTGTTGCTACGAAGATGTTGTTTGTGTTGTGATGGATATTGAGCTTCATTGGAACTGAACTCCATGCATAGGTTAGATGCAATTGTATCAGTTCAAATCCTGGCAGTGAGCCACTCTTTTCTTCTTTATTTCTTTCTCAGTGGACAATGAGTCCACCTGCAATGAGCATTCTCTCTTTGGGGAAGTGAGCCTTTGTAATTCGGTATTGCTACTACATTATATTGTGAGCTAATCCTCACCATGGTTTTTCCCTTTTAAGGTATTCCATGTACAATCTGGTGTTCTCTTGTGTGTGGTGTTGTTATGATTCAGTTTTACTTATTTTCTTTTTATGCTTGATCATCATAACATGTTTAAAGGTTTATGTGGATTTGAATGTTTGTGAGGGTTTGAAGTTTTGTTACAACTGATTCACTCCCCTCTCATATGTCTTGTGCATTCAACAATAACAATGTTGATCACTTTTAACAATTTAAGAAACATGAAATACTACAAGAACTACCAAGTGTACAAATATCCACATCAAAAAAAATACAAGAATCATCACCATATGAGCAATATTCATATCAAAAACATAGTTGCATGTTAATCTCTTTTTGCTATGTAAGGAAACAACTACCATATGGGGTTGTATTTTTCTAGCAAATTGGTTGCAGTTGTAGTGTCTCTACTTGTTCAAGTTGTTTCATGCCTCTTGAAACACGTTTTTCTTTTCTTTGACCATTTTATTGTAAAAATGTTTAAATCCTTTCAAAATATTGTTTTTATCGATATCAAAAACAACTATCATATGAAAAAAGATCCAAATCAAAAGCATAACTAATATTAATCACTTCTCATAATATAGTACCTACAAGAAAGGACATATGGGCAACACCCACATGAAAAAAGTAACTATAAAAGATTAATTTAGAACACTTACATGAAGTATGTGAGCACCTAAGGCCTTGAAGGATTCCAAACCCTTTCAAAATCTTGTTTTTATCAATATCAAAAACAACTATCATATGAACAAAGATCCAAATCAAAATATAAGTAGATGTTATGGAGTAAAATGTGGACACATGCCTTTTTACCTCCTAGTGGTCCCCGTGTTAACATGATACTTGCAAAATATCCATCCTGATGAGAAATTCCCCAAAACCCATGTCAAATGGGAACTAGGGGCCCATTTAATGCTTAAGTTCGTACCAAAAAGGTACGTAGGGAATTGGGCGTCTATGCCCAAGTCCTCCCTGATTGGTCAGGATAAAGTTTAAATCATGTCGGCATAGGACCTTTTAAATGGGTCTCTCCTTGTCAATTTTTTCAATTAATTTGTGAATATTTAATAGGAAAGCATATATAAGTGAGTTTTTGAATTCATTTTGAGACAAGTTGATGATATCAGGGTTATGATATTGAGCAAAAGAGTATTCAAGGCATTCATCATGCTATTGTTGTAGATTTTTGTTTGTAGATTTATTGTTGTAGAGCATTCAAGGACTTTGGGGTTTCTCTCTTCCACCTTCTCTTTTGGAATGTGGAAGGTTGAAGGCCCAACAGCTGACTCTCGATGGGCCACATGGCATGTTCTGGTTTGTTTCTGCCATTCTATAGAGGATATTTTATTAAGTCAAAAGGTAACTGTGGAACTGCAGAAAACTTCTAGGTGGCAATGACATCATCCAGAATGAAGGGTTGGGACCCGAGTTCTGCTCCTTTTCATTAAAAATTCTGCTAAGTGTTTAGGGATCACATTTTGGTCTTTTCGCTTTCTCCCTTCCTTCCTTTGAAAACCAGAAGACCGAAGGCGTGAACTCTGAACTTCATTAGACCCTCATAAAATATAGACAAGTCTTCAAAATGTAGAGCGTAGAGTTCATTTCTTCTTCCCTCGTGGATGCCAGAATGCCAATGGTCCGATCTCCACTATGGTTAAATGTTCTAAGTGTAAATGTTAGAGCTTAGGGATATGGTCTTCTTCCTTCTTTCTTCTACAAGCGATAGGGCGGAGGGCCAAAATCTTAATCTCTGAGACTTTGACGGCTTCTTTCTTCATAGAGAAAGCACAATTTGACTGGATAGCAACCCTCTTGGTCACCATTAATGCTCCATAAGGGCTTGTTTTCATGTAGCAGATGGTAATCCCACCTCCCCGTGCCAATGTGACTCCATTTGATCCATCTTTGTACCTTTGGGCATGGGCAAGCATTCCTTTCACGATGGATTTTATGGATATGCACTAAGGCAAGCTTCAAAGGATGTCAGTTCAATTTAATGCACCATTGTCGACATCCCTTCTTGTTGACTTCTTCCCTTCCATGCCATTATTGCTATAGTAAAGATGAAATGTTATATATGCATGTGTAAAAGATGTATTTAGGGTTGGTTAGCTATTCTTCTAGGCTATCACGCTAGTTGGGTAGTTTGTTATCATAGGCCTTGTAACACATTTGCAAGAACCAGTTTGATCTGATACATTGTGCTCGAAGTTGAGCCTTTGATGTCTCCGATGGCGATTCACCAATGAATGTAGATGGTTATTTTGTGTCTATTTCTCTATAACAAAGTACTTTTATTTTGTAATTGCCATTTAGCCTTCATGATCGATATAATCACTAATATTTTGCCTCTCTTATGCTTTTGCTCTATGTTTACTTGAAATATGTAACTCATTCTATGGATAAAATGGTCCCTCCATTGGTTATAGTTTTCTAAATCAAACCTCTGTTAAAGTTGTAAGTCTGTGTGAGTCTCTTTCAATATTTGAGGTCATTATTGTGTTATGTCAGTTGCATCTAGACACCCTAAATCTTGGTGTATCACCTCCCTTTTTAATTTCAGTTTCCCTCTCTCCCTTTACCCTAGTGATCATTAGTGTAGGTTTAGTCTATTTCTCTAAGCCTTAAGCTTAGAAAGAGGAACCAACCTTCTCTGGAGGTCTGATCTCATCTGCAAGGTCCCACACCTTGAGATCATTCCAATTGTGCCATTAGAATGTTTGTACTATCTCCAAGCATGGTACAATTCTAAGTGATAACAGTTTTTGGCAAGCCCGGTGGGAATAGTATGATGAGCTTTATCATCCATTGAAGGATATGGTTTGTTCTTTAGTGCATTTAGCCATTGAGGGTAGTATTCACAAACACCATGGTGACTCTGCTGAACAAATCCACTTGCAAAATTAGTAGCCCAAGTGCTTAAATATTCATCAAAGATCAAAGTTCAATGATACTTTTGGTCTTTTTCACCTTTCAGAAGCATCTCAAATCACCTGGCGACTCTCTTTTGGTATGTTTCCAGTCTCCAAAAGAAAACCTATTACCCTTATTTACAAAGAATATTTTGATACATCTCTACTTTTCAATGCTCTAGTATGTCAAGCTATTATGGAAGTCATGGTCTTTTTCCACCATCAAGAATAGGCTTCCAAACACCCATCATAACATTCACACCACTATCATAGCCCTGCCAAGAAACAAACCCTTTGTGGCCTTTAATGGTGGAATCCCTCTCAACCTTGCACAATATGATGGCATCCCAGTTCCAGCTTTGAAGGCTATTCCCTTTTTGATTGGTAAAAACTCCACCACACCCGCAAAGCACATCCAAGACATTGTCAATGTATGCTCCATTCACAATGTTACCCAAGACAATGTCGCGATAAGGCTCCTTGTTTCTTCCTTGAAAGGAAAAGCTCTCCATTGGTACAATAGGTTACCTACAAATTCAATTCATGAATGGGATGAGTTAGGTGATAGGCTCTGTCAACATTTTGAAGATAATGGTGATCATTTGTCCCTGATAGAGCAACTAGCCACTTTTAAAAGAGCTCCCTATGAATTCATGGTGGATTTTAATTTCAGATTTCAAAAAACATGGTACAGAATTTCCCCATTAGTGAGGCCTTCCCCTAATGCTACCTTCTTGTATTTTTTAAGATCCCTAAACAGTGATACGCTTTCATGATCCAGTCTCTAGGAGGGGATGTGTTACTTGATGCCTATGAGGTAGCTATTAGGGCAGAAAACTATCTACTTATGGCTGGAAAGATTGCCCCTAGGCCTCCAATGCAATTATTTCTAAATGCCCTGATCTTTCAACCAATTATGGCACCAATTCCTATAGCTAATGTGTCATACCAAGCTCCTAATTAGCCCTATCCACTTAGCGAGCAGATTTATCAAGGGAACAATCAAAGACAAAATCAACTGAGCCATGTTAGGCCCCTGAACTCCATAAACTTAACTAATATAAGTACATCAGGCATGCTTGTTCCAATTCATAACAACCCAACTCAAGGTTATGAGTGGCGTCATCCATGCAATCCATCAGTAGTCCCAAAACAATAGATTGAATCTAGTCAACGGGCCATGGTGGGATGAAGGCAAATGTAGGTTGAATGTGTGTTTTTGAATTGGCAAGTGGATGATGCTGCTCTATTTCATGAACTACCTAGTTACAATGAAAATGAAAAAGGCAAGCAGATGACAATGGATACACAACAACATAGGAGCAGTGAAAATGATGGAGGATTGTTGCAGGTTGAGGCCAAGCAAAATAGTGAAATTTTAACCCATGAAGAAGAACATATGAGTAGTCCTATACTGAAGAGTGTAGAGGACTTGGAGGAGGCTCATTTCTGGGATGAGCTTGATGTTTTCTGCTCAATCCTAGATAGTAAATCAGTGCCTCTAGTTGAGGTAAACCCTGAGCCATTTCAGTAGATTAAGGAGGCTGTCATTCCTCCAATTGACATACAAGGATCAAAGCATTTGAACCAATAGCATCAAGAGCTAGAATCAGAGAAAAGGCATGTCATTTCAAGGGGATGCTCTATAAGGCATTTGGCCCAGCTGGGGACATATCATGAAGAGTCACCTTTTGTCATGCTCACTCCTGAGCATGAAGTTGAACATCAAAATAAGTGGGATGAGCCCATTTATCTACTTCAAGGTAGTTGCATCAACAATCAATTCAAGTGGGTAAGTGAGTTTGTCCTAAAAGAGTTTTGTCAATTTGGTGTATGCCCATCCATCCCCCACCTCCTGTTAAATGTCCACAAGCATGTAAAGCATTGTAAATTGTTGAGAAATTGTAGTTATTTTGAAGAACCTATTAATGGCTTTGTTTAAGGTCAATTCTAGTTGGTTAGTTTAGGTGTAGGTTAGTTTTGTTTCTATTTTAGGTTTCCTTTCAATAAGTGCCATTGCACTTTGTTGTATTCTCATTAGGAGGATGCTTGTCTTGTTTGTTTTGCCTTGTCTTGTTTCCTAGAGGTAGTGTTCAATTTTGTGTTGGTCTGGTCAACCCCTATTCTTGTTGTTGTGCCCTTTAACTCTCTACCCAATGGATGGATAGGCCTCTAGATCCTAGTGTCTAGGCAAGAAAACACCCATACATAGTTTCCAAAATGTTATCCTATTTTGTCCCCTTGGCCAAATAGTCTAACATCCATGAGATCCTGGTGTTTCCTCTTTTGAGGATGCAAGGAAAAGAATCAAAAAATGGTTAAGTCCTAGAAGATTAAGAGTTTTCCTTGTGTTTCTCCACCTTGTTGGGATGTTGGCATTTGAGCTTCATCTCTGCACTGTGCCAAAGCCCAAAGTCTCGAACTCCTCCCTTTTTCTCCTTGCAAAAATGCTTTAAGTGTTATATCATCGAAGTTCAGAGTTATCTCCTTTTGCCTTCCTTCCTTTGGATGGTGGAAGGCCTGAAGGCCGAACTCTAACTCTTTCCCTTTGCAGAAAATAGTTAAGTGTTTGAGCACCAAACTTTGGGGTTCTCTCATCCTGGTTCTCTTTTGGAATGCGTAAGGTGGAAGGCCCGACAACTGACTCCTAACAGGCCATGTGGCATGTTCTGGTTTGTTTCCACCATTTCATAGATGATATTTTATTAAGGCAAAAGTTGACTACAGAACCACAGAAAACTACCAGATGGAAGCAACGTCATCCAGAATGAAGGGTTAGGACCCAAGTTCCACTCCTTTTCATTACAAATTATTCTAAGTGTTCGGGGATCAGATTTTAGTCTTTTTTATTTCTCCCTTCCTTCCTATGAAAATTGGAAGGCCAAAGCCCCAAACTTCAAACTCTACTAGACCCTCATAAAATATAGACAAGTCTTCAGAACCCAGAGTGCAGAGTTCCTTTCTTCTTCCCTCCTGGAAGGCATAATGCCAATGGTCTAATCTTTGCTATGGTTAAATGTTCTAAGTGTAAATGTCAGAGCTTGGGGATATGGTCTTCTTCCTTCTTTCTTCTGCAAGCAATAGGGCAGAGGGCCAGAATCTCAATCTTTGAAACTCAAGTGGCTTATTTATTCATAGAGAAAGCATGATTTGACAGGCTAGGAAGCCTCCTGGTCACCATTAATGCTCTATAAGTGCTTGTTTTCATGCAGCAAATGGTATTCCTACCTCCCCATGCCAATGTGATTCCATTTGATTAATCTTTGTACCTTTGGGCATGGGCGAGCATTCCTTTCATGACAGATTTTGTAGATATGTGCTAGGGCATGCTACAAAGGATGCTAGTTTGAGTTAATGCACCATGGCTGATGTCCCTTCTTGTTGACTTCTCCCCTTCCACGCCATTGTTGCTACAATAAAGATTAAATGTTATATATGCATGTGTAAAAGATGTATTTGGGGTTGGTTGTCGTTCTTCTGGGCTATCACGCTAGTTGGGTAGTTTGTTATCATAGCCCTTGTAACACATTTGCAAGAACCAATTGGATGTGATGCATTGTGCTCGAAGCTAAGCCTTTGATGTCTCCGATAGCAGTTTACCAATGAATATAGATGGTTATTTTGTGTCTATCTCTCTGTAACAAAGAACTTTTTTTTTGTAATGGCCATTTAGCCTTCATGATCAATATAATAACTAATATTTTCCTCTCTTATGCTTTCACTCTATGTTTACTTGAAATCTATAACTCATTCTGTGGATAAAATGATCTCTCCATTGGTTATAGTTTTCTAATTAGAACCTTTGTTAAAGTTGTAAGTTTGTGTGAGTCTCTTTCAGTATTTAAGGTCATTGTTGTGTTATGTCAGTTGCAACTAAACATCCTAAATCTTGGTGTATCACCTCCCTTTTTAATTTCAGTTTCCCTCTCTCCCTTTACCCTGGTGATCATTAGTGTAGGTTTAGTCTATTTCTCTGAGCCTTAAGCTTAGAAAGAGGAACCAACCTTCTCTGGAGGTTTGATCTCATCTAGAAGGTCCCACACCTTGAGATCATTCCCATTGTGTCATTAGAATTCTTAGACCATCTCCAAGCTGAGTGGAATTCTAAGTGATAATAGGTATAAATGTGTGTCAAATTGGCTCTTAACATTCTTTTTCTTAATTTCATTTATCACTAATTTATAGATTTATAGAGTCTTATGTTTTTCTTTGCAATAAATAATCACACAATTCATAGTCAAGTTGATCAAAAAATATAGTTTAGAGTGACTTCCAAGATCAATTGATTCATATACATAATTTGTGTGAAAAATGACGTGTTACTTTTGACACAAATCATGGGATATTTTGAAATGAATGACAATAATGAACCTCTTAAGATGATCATAAAAAAAAATTGGAATAAGGAAATCTTACCTAGTTCATTGTGTTAGGTAATGGATAGTAATTTGGTTGATAGAAAAAACTCATTGTTGCTCCTTAGGCCAACAAAAGTGGTTTCTTTTAACATATATGCCACTAAAATTCACGTATCCTTAAAAATGACTATTACGAATACATGGTCTTTGAGTGATCAATTGTTAGGTGTAAAACATGTTCAGAGTTGAAGTATATTCAATATATTCTCATTAATGAAATGAGTTCTCTAGGTCCCAAATTGTTTTTGATACCAACAGGTACTTTAAACAAGGGGTTTCTATCACATAGCATAACAATTTTTGGTGGGAAGACAACTATCCTTGTTGGTGATCTCACCTAGTTACCTCCTTTGTGGGATATACCATTGTATGCATGTATCTCTCATTTTATTGATGTGCTTATATCAATTTCTTGGTGTGCATGTAGGACAATAAGTAGTATGTGATGTAACCATATAATTGTATATATACATAATGTTTTTACTCTATGTCTTTGTAGGTAATACATATGGTACATCATTGTGGGCTACATTCCAAATAGTTGTGGCCTTGGAGATAATTTTCCATCAATAGGGACATGAAATAGAACAAGTCAAATTCAAAGAAATGTTAACAAAAATTAGGAATCATAGATCTACAACATGTGAGAACTATCAAGTCCTTATGGTCCAAATAAACATCTCAGTGAGTTGTAAGAGGTGTGCAATATTTGGTGCATATGTGCATTTATATGCAACAAATAATATGGTTGTGCTCCACAACAAGAGAATGTTAAAGTCATTGACCACACCAATTGTGCATTGTGTCTATAAACTTCAAAATGTGACTTGCCACTACTATGCACAAACCACAAATTGGCATTCCATGCATTGGATTGAATTTTTGATAGATAACTCCTAGTCATGTGGCAAAGGAAAGTGTAGTGGCAGAGAATTTGGGGGACCACCCTCTTCACATGGAAGAAGTTACTAATGAATGGCAATGATATTAACTTGAGTGGTAACAATTTTTAAAGGATTACTCTCTTCATAAGGAGAAAGTTCTCAATAGATGGTTACATTATTAAGTTGAAATGTAGTTGTGGCACTATGCATAGTGATTCCTATTTGAAAATTATAGAGATCTCAGCGAGCATTCTCAAGAGCAATGTTTGCACAAATGGTTTCTAGCTTAAAGAGGGTTTAAATATATTCTAGTTCAATGACTAGCAAAGGATCATTTTTCTGTCAAATCCTTTCTAATGCTTCTTCTTGTTTGATAGCCTCAATGGTTGTAGGAAGGGATAGCAACTCCCTTAGTTCACTAAAATAACTTGTACCTTATCTATACCCTCACTCCTAGATACATATAGGCGTGAAAGACAAGAACACATTTGAGAGTGGAGAAAATATCTAGGAAGAGGTTTCTTTGATAATTTTTGGTATGCTTGTGTGTTTATTAGAAATGGGCTCCTTTGTATGGTTCTCAATTTTGTGTGCAAGTTTTAAGTTTTTTTGAATGTTGGAAGGTTTGTTGAAAATGTCTACTTGTTTATGGTTCAAATGATTTTATACACTTTCTTATGCTAGATTGTTTGTTTGATTATCATGTTGGTCAAGACTAATTTTGGAGCTCTTTGACTCATATGCAAAAGGTTCCAATCTTTTATTTTTTATTTTAAAAAATATATTTTTCATTTTAAAATGTTTCTAGATAATTAAATTAACGTGCATGAATTGAAAGCTACAAAACTACATTTTTTTGTTTTTTTTATGTTTAGATGTGCATGCATACAAATATTTGTGAAAAAAAAAATACAAAAATCAGTGAGTAATGGTTCCTTTCCCTTTAAAAATGATAGGGAGGACTCTAGGCTGCCTGCTCTGCATCCTGTAGGTGTACAAGACTATTTGACAACACTAGCCTTCCTACCAATTCAAAGTGCTAACAGACATCTTTCTACACAAAAATGTCAACTAAATTCCTCAACACTTTGCAGAGATGGAAAGCTCTATTTCTCAACTTGGTGTGGGACACATACCTTGTCCTCACTGCTTCCAAAATACTGCCTCAATGGCACATAACTTTCTGAGCCCGTTGCCCACCCTTCTCACTCTGTTCAAGGGTCTGGACTGCTTGGTGCTCACTTTCTTTCTCTCTATTTCCCACCCCTGCAAGTCTATTTTCCTACTTGTCTATCTAGCCGGACTCCTTACTGAGCTCGCCTAGAACAAGCATGCATTGCCTCTAGTAGACAATTCGACCACGCCACAAAAGAAAAACAAACAAAAAACATGACTCTGCTTGATGGCCTCCATACTGTATAGAGGAACTTGAGGAATCATCAATACAGAGTCATGGTTTGCAAAGAAAACAAAATTGCAAAAAAAGAAATGACTAATCTACTTCAGGATAGCAAACTGAAAATAGAACAGAAATACACAAATGGTCGAACTGTTGTATTTTATTTTTATTCAAAAACTCTGCTTACATCAAAATTCCCTTCTTTGATTCTTCTGCTCAACTCTCTACAGAAAGAATGCTATATCATATATACTTGCTCATGTCCGTTACAAGATGGTTCAGTTACCAGACCTATTCATTTTCTAACTGTCGGTTCAGTTCTGCAGTTTCTTGGATGTTACTTTCTCATCGATGCCTTTTTAATTTCCATCGCCAAACCATGCCTATCGGTCAGATTTTCATCATTTCTGTTGATCATACTTCATACGCTGATATAACAATTATCAGCTAGACCTTAACCATCAGTGTAGCTTTCTATTTGCTCACCGATAATGCTTCTCATGCCGACACCCACTTCACCATTCCATAATGATGAACTGTTGAACCATTGAACTTCAACAGCAAGGTTCAATCGTGGGGTTCAATGGTGAGGTTCAACCTCCAACAAAGTGACCAACGATTTCAACTCCACCATCCTATATGCATGAACCCATTGAACAATTGAACCTTGGCGCAAGGTTCAACTGCGAGGTTCAACTGCGAGGTTCAACTGCGGGGTTCAACTGATCAACAAAGTGACCAACGATTCCAATGAACCATTGAACCTTGGTGCGAGGTTCAACCACGGGGTTCAACGTTGAGGTTCAACGGCGCGGTTCAACCATTGAACAAAATGACCAACGATTCCAACTTTACCAATCAGAATTATAAACTTGTTGAACCATTGAACCTTGGCGCGAGGTACAACTGCGGGGTTCAATGAAGAGGTTCAACGGCGTGGTTCAACCGTTGAACAAATGCTAAACACCTTCAAACATACATTCATTAACTTGAATTTCACTTGGCTAAAAGGCCGATCAAAAGTAAAGTGCTTCTCCCACCGATGCATTTTCAAAAAACTTGAAAAACTCCAAAGACAAAATCACATGCTGCAAACTCAAAATTGACAAACCAAAAAGGCTATGTACAGGCTGCATTGAGCCTTGGTGCTCCTGCACCAAAAAATTTAACACTAATTATTTGTGCAAAATGTAAACTATTATTTATTTATTATAATATTGTCATTTGAGTCCAATGGTTGTTTTCGACTTAAGAAGTCATTTGTTTGATTGTGTGAATTGAATGTTGAAATTATTGTTCTTTTAAAAAATGTTTCTAATTAAATTAAGGTGCTTGAATTGAAAGCTAAGAAACCACATTTTTGTGGTTTTTATGTTCAAATGTGCATGCATACCAATACTTGTCAAAAAGCAATACAAAAATTAGTAAGTAATGGTTCCTTTCTCTTTAACAATTTATCACTAATATTTTGTGCAAAATGTAAACTGTTCTTTGCTGATTTTAATATTGGTGTTTGAGTGCAATGGTTGTTTTTTAATTTAAGAAGTTGTGTGTTTGATTGTGTGAATTGTATGTTGAATTTAATGTGATTTTTACCTAGATGAATTTGTAATGTTTTTGAAAGTCGTGAGAGGAAAGACAATGTTATCTTAAATAGCCATTTAAAATAAATAAACTCAAATTCAAATCTGTTCTACAAATATGGAACTACTCTACCCTAAATCTAAACTATGCAACATAATGTTGCAAATTCAAAGCATGGAATTTTCTACACTAACACTAACTTTATCTAGTATAACTCTCCAATCTATCAATAAACTAATTTTGAATAAGTTGTAAATGAAATTGAAACTCACATCTAGATATGGAAGATTGAAGTTATGCAAGGTTGATTCCTACAATAGTTAGTCCTTAGAGATCCAATTTTTTGTCTATATTATCTCTCTTTCCCTTGGTTCTATTTTCATAGTGGAAGATGGTGAGTAAATTGAAAGTAAAGGAACCAATGAAGACAATAAAGCATATAGTTTGATTGTTGTAGCTATGGCTTTGGAGTTGTTTTCACATGAATATTTGTAATTGTAAAGGTTTAAAAGAACCTAGAGGCTATATGTGACTATTTAGAAGAGCCTAGTGGTTGTATATGAGGATATTAGATCCCACAACTCAAGATAAGCTACAAGAACCTCTAGAAAAAATAAAAATTTCAAGAATGAGTTGTTTGAAATCAAATTGGGAACCCAAGTTGCAAATGTTTTTGGATACTCTATGTAGAAGGAGATCCACAAAAAGATAGAAAAAGTCATTCCCTTCCACTCTAGGCATGGCTAATCAACAAATAAAAAAGATATAAAGAAACAAAGAAACAACCATGCAAATAAAATACATCAACAATTAAAACTAGAGTGTTTCCCTCTTTTTCTAGCAATTCATTTGTTGTAATGAATGGGCATTCACTATGGTATTCCTATGATTGCCAAAGGGGTGAACCATCATAAAAAGAGTGAACGCATCAATTAAAAATTGAAAATTGAAAATTGAAAAGATATGAAGGGACAAATACCTAGTGAATTCTCAAGTAAACATATAATGAAAGAAGGGGAGGTCCTAGGAGCTAACTAGACACTTCTACTATGCCAAAATCAATTAAGAGAATTTTTATTATTTCATGCCACATAGGATCATGCATTGGTCCACTAGATCATCATCAGACTCTAAAATATATGCCCATCCAATTTTGGGCACTTATAGTGTCTACAAGTACCAAGTGTATAGAATCACAAGATATTAATGGTGGTCATCTAGAAAATGTGCTCTTATTGTTTGTGGACCAACACATAATCTTGGTGTGCAATTTGTGGGTGGATGTTGACCTAGTTAATGAGACACTTGGTAGTGTAAAGAACATAATCTAACATCAAGGTACTAGACCATCTAAGTTGTCATTGTGTGTGATCATGGAATTTATATTTATTTGAGGTGATGTGGGGCATTAATAACCCAATTCTTGTCACTATTTCACATGTTACAAGGGGTAATCATATACAAATATACATCAAGTTAGCATAATCTCTAACCATATAAAAGATGCAAGGGCTAATATTGTAAAGGGCCACAACAAATATTGGTGATATAAAGATGACAAATTTGACATTCACTATTATCTCCCGAGCTACTTCTCTCAACTTATTGAAAATGTCATCACCATTTTCATTTGAGCAATACTCCAAGGCTTATAAAATGTAAGTTATGTTAACAATAGGAAAAATGAAGAGAAATGGTTGCAATTTTGATAAATCAGCATTGTGTTATTATAGTATTGTGTTGTTCTTGGTACTTACAATGAAACTATTCTTTCAATTGTGTGCATAATTATAAATGTGTAAAAAAATCTATTAAAATAGTGTTAGGTTCAAGCAACTAAGTATTATATGATTTATTAATATGATCTCCTATATAGTATGGTCATGCCATTTGTGTATTTTCTTGTTGTTATGATATAATTTATGCTTGTGTTTTGAATGCCTTGGTTGACCTTTTTGTAGCTGGTCTTTGTATTATATGCACATTGCAATTATAAATAAGTGAATTGTGTTAGTAAGTGAGCATTAATGTTAATTGTGATAGACACATTGTGAAATGTACAAATAATGCATGTAGCCAATCTATAATAGTTAGTGTTAGTGTGTGAATATGTATTTCATGTAGACAGTAATAATAAATTGGTCACATTGGTTGAGTTTTTCAAGAAATGGTGCATCTAGCAATGTGTATAGAATACAAAATAGACATGTCTATGATTTGTAAATGAAAATCCTCTTCATATCGGAAAATTTACATGATTATTTTAAGATATACTTGCCTACAATTCATGAACGAAAATGGTGTAATTCATTGAGTCAAAATTTCTCCTCTAACTAATTTGATGTTGTAGTCATTGAAAGTGTACTGATGATATATCTATTCATGTTGCTAATTATTGAAATTTTATATTAGAATATAGAAGAATGCTTTTCATCTCCATATTTTATTTAGTTAGAATAGTGGAGCTACCAAAATATTTACAACATAACATTTGTAATGTATTTCCCATTTCATATATGCCTAGTTCTTTTGTGTTTTAAAGTATATTAGAGAAACAAATAAATGCACTTCCACACTTATTTTTTAGTTTTCATTAAAATAAGAATATGACATCAATTTTTACTCAATCTATAACTATTCTTTTTGAAACAAATATAATGTTATTGGAAAGATATATGTTTTAAAGAAAAAATTGAATTTATCCTTCTCAAGGTTAAAACTTATCATATCAAATATTGCATATCATTGAAAAAAATTATCAATAATAGTTTTTAATTACCTTGAACATCACTCATTTCTTTATTAATCAAACCATCATTAAGCTCTCAAATTCTTACAACAATTAAATTGTTAAAACAAAATCAATCATGATAATAATAAGAAAGTAAAAGACTAATATATATTCATAGAACATGTTTGTTCGTTTTCAAGCAAATCCTAGCTATGTCAACCCACAAGCCTAATACCATTGTCCATCCATATGTGTACAAACAAAACCCTCACGAGTGGTTGCAAATGACACCATAGATGTTCATAATCACTCTCTTTGTTTCTTGTAATGTCACACTTGCACAAGCAATGCATTCTTGGGTCCACCTACTAAATAAAAACTGTTGTTGTGAAGAATGTCATTCCCTAACTAGTTCTTTTCTAAGACCTATTTGTTGATACAATTGTGAGTCATATTAACACAAATAAAAGTTCATGCAACAAACCTTCATCATCTTGAAAGATACGATAAATTCAGGATGAATTTATGATCCCAAGTCTCTGATAGTCAGGATATGACCTTCTGAAAGTCACTCAGTGGTTTGATGTGATGATGTTGTTAATCATTCTGGGGCCTTATGTCTAGTTTGGAGAAATTGTGTCTATATTTATGAATACTTGCTCTATTCCACCTATTTTGCATGAATTCTCGCTCAATTATGTTAAATCCTACCATCTCTAGCTAGGATTGTTGGCAAGAGACACTGCTCCAGAGATAATATGTGTACTGTCAATGATGGCAACAAGGCAAAGAGAATCCATCAGCATGAGACACTACTCTGACAGACAATCTTGAGTTGGCAACAAGGCACAAAGTCCTTTGATCTGGAAGCCCAAAATGGCTAAGTATGGAAGTATTCTGAGTAAGGGATAGAAAATGAATTAGTATGCCTCTGTGATTGAAGAATTGTAGATGCGGTTCAAGTATGATGTTTATAGCTACCTATTTTTATTATATTTTAGTGATCAAGATCTAACTTCCTCTGGAAGTCATCTGATGAAAAGCACAAGTCTGAGTGGATAGTGTTAGGATAGTGTTAAGACAAAGACAGTGTACAGTGCAAAGTAAAAGGGTCCGCATTCCTCCACAAGAGAATATTTTGTTATGTGGTTTTGAGGTGTTGTAAACACTTGTATGAAGTGTCTAAATTTAGAGTTGTAAGATCTGAAGTCTACCGGAACGATAGTTACAAGCTACTGAGTATCACTACAATGTTTGACAGAGACTAAGTTTTGATGGTCCGCATTCTGCTACTAAAGAATATTTTGCTCTGCAGTTTTGAAGGTATGGTGGGTGATGTCTAAGAAGTCTTTGATATGATTTTGGAAGTGTTTTGTGATTCGTAGTAAAAGTTGTAAGTCAACAGATAAACCTGTTAAGTATGCTCTTAAGGAACAGGCTAACCAATATGATAAATCATTGTGCGAAGAAGACATAGTGTGTGAAGGATCTATTTAAGTGATTGAATGATTACAGCTGACCTATATGAACACATTTGGGGAAAGATTTGGGTCCACATAACATATAGTGCATTGGATTGAGCTGACAAACTACATCTTTCTATGTACACATTTCACTTCTTGGATGCTAACTTGTTTATGGATCAAATCATGATGCAGATATATAAGAGCGATAAATTTTGGTTGATACTGTGTGTGGATATTTGTGGTGAGATGTGAATATGCGAACATTAGAGCAGTGACATAGATTAGTGATAATGAAGAATTGGGATTCAAAATTCAGTTGCTAAATGACTGCACCCTGGCATAGTGATAGATGCTTATGCAATATTCAGTTTTCATGTACAATTTACTTTGTACCTGGTAGTAAGCCTTCATCATCAAGGCAGTGAGCTTTGTGGTGAGCCTCCAATAGGGTTTAATAGCCCTCAGGGTTTAACAACCCATATTGTAATCTTGCTAGGTTTAGGGTTGAGGCAATGAGCCTGCTAGACCTAGTTGTAATTCATGGAAGTGAGCCAGCATGTTCTAGGCCAGTGGAGTGACCAAGCCTGAACATCATTATTTGTAAAGATTCCAATATATATTTGAGAGCTAATCCTCTTTGTAGTTTTTCCCATTTTGGGTTTTCCATGTAAAAATCTTGGTGTCCATGTGTCATGTTTTTGTGGTTGTTGTTCATATGCATGTTGTGCCTTTGCTTAATTAATTTTGGGAAATGGTTGAAAGTTAAAGTGCATGAAAAGATTTTTAGAACACTGATTCACCCCCCTCAGTGTTTTTGACATTCAACAAGGATATGCAAATATTTATAGGAATACATCCTAACTAAGCATAATTCTTTCACAATTCATCAATATTTGAGACTATTCTTAAAGTTTGTTCTATCTTTGGTTAGTTCTTTTGAAACTATCTCAGATTTACTTATTCTTCACTTTTGCACTTAAATTATTTCAAATATTGTACTTATAAGTATATATTTCAACGTTTTGCACCATTATTTGTTAATCTTTGCATGATATTTTCAAATTGACATGCTTCAAACTCAAATTTACTAAGGATGTTCAATATTCAGCATATTTATTTGTCTCTACTTGTTATTTGTCATTATTTGTAGTTATGATGTAGTTATTTATGAAAATAAGGTTGAATGTATCTAAATTCTAACTTTAACTAAGTTCAATCACTGATCCACATGTATCTTTGACACTTTCATGAAAAGGAGATGAAAACTGAACCATGCTTTGCTAGGATAGTCCACGAATACACATGATAGGTACAAATCTTCAAAGGAAAAATAATGAAGACAACATGTACTTTATGAATGCACCTCTGTTGAGCGCAGCAATCCACAGTTACACATCCAAAAATCACTTGTAGATTACGCAAGATATATGAGAAGTTGTAATCAAAGTTCTCCATCTTCATTAAGTATGCAAAAAGAATACACATATACAAGTGATCTGAGAAAGAATAATGAGGAAACACAAAGCTACAGAATGTACACTTAGTGTTTGCAAATTCACCAATTCGATCTCTCTACAAATGGCAATCAATATCCTTTTATAGAATAAGGATATGATGTGGTTACAAATGATCTAGTGGTTAGGATCAACTTAAGATGATCTGATGGTCAAAAAATGTGGCATGTGATTGCACATTTGGCAATCTTTAATTGAGGACAGCTAGCAAAATGGCATTTTTTCCAGATCTTTGACTTGGTCATCATGACATTTTTACTCAGCATTTTCATCAGAATCCTCTTCTGTTGATGACTCCTCTAATATCTTGCATCCAATGTCTTGGATGAGCTCATGTGCACTGATACCTGTATCTATCTCTGCATTGTTTTGCACCTTAGCCTTCTCAGTTGCATGCTCTTGAGCTTTCAATTGCTCCTTTAGGGATATCCACCTGTTGGTCCTATTGTCCAATTCTTCATTGTATGCATCAACCTTGGATTTCATAAGCATAGCCTAATTTATAGTATCATCTAAAAAATGTTGGATAGGATCCTCTATGGCTGAACTAAAGTTATCTCTAAATGCCTTAATTGCAAAGTCATTATCCTGATTTTCAATTTTACCTTCAACTTTGCCATCCAAAACTTCCAAAATGGCCAACTCCTCTACTAGAAGTTCATGTGCCTTTATGCTTATGTCAACTACTTTACTGTTGCACCTTTTCAAAATGTTGACCTCAAATCTTAGGTCCTCAAACTAGATATCCTTCTATGGCAGCATCTGAGGTGTCAAAATCTTCTTTGTCATGAGCGTATTAATATTTTCTCTCCTCATATCTTTTAATTTAGTCAAGTCCTGACTACTCTTAATCAATCTTTGGCCAACCTCTTTCTTCAACTTATCTTCTTTTATTTTCATATTGCTCAGCATGTCCCAATTTGACAATGAGGTCTTTATTACTTCATCTCCCTCCTACAGGAACTTGGTGAACCAATCATTCATCACATGTGCTTGATGCTTCAATGCATCCAATTCGGTGATCTCTTGTTGAGATACTAATGCCAGTGGTGCAATAGTCTTGATAAGGATATTTGTAGGAGCCACCAACCCCTTTATAAAGGCCTAGAGCTGAGCAACGTTCTCTTTATACATCTTCTTCTTAGCTTTGGCCTTCATTATCCTAGCCTCTACTGCATATGTATGATCTCTTAACCCTTGATTTTTTGCTCCTTTGTAGTGTGCCCTAGGTCTATTGTTGTTATTTGAAACTCACTCGCACTTATTTCTCCTTTTGCCTTGTCAACCATGCGCACAGCTAATTGAGTTGTCCTCTTTCCTGTGGTGGGGTCACGCCTTATTACTAAAGTGGCCCTTGCTCTTCTTTTGGGCTTGGTTCTCTCAAGAGAAAATAATGAAGAAATATCAAAATTTGAAGTATCAGGAGTTGGAGGCTAACTTACCTCATGTGCAAGCTATAATCGAAAAATTTGGATAAATTGAAAATAATAAAACAATACAATGCATTACCTAATCCAAATCTTCAATACCTCAAATAGATAGATGCAAGATTGATTGATCAATTGATTTGATATGTTGGTTGCTCAATTTAGTAGCATAACGATAGGATGAAGATGATAGATTGAAGATGATAGATGGAATGATAATGGATGAAAGATTGAGGAGAGATTTTGACAGCATGAGGATACTCAAAATGTGGATGATCAAATGGCTTGTCAGGGGCTTGATTTATAGGCAAGGCTTAGTTCAAATGGATCGTTGAGATTAAAAGGCTAATTGAACGATGTGGACAGCTAGGATTGATTAGTTATTCCCATTTCTTAAAGGATTGTAGTCATGTGACAAGTGTAAGAAGGAGAATAAGGTTCATGTGTGATTGTGTACACAAAAACAAGTTCATGTGTGATCGTGTACACAAAAAGGATATTAAATGAAAGTTGTACTACCACATTTGATTTAATTGGGAGGTGGACAAGTGTTGGAATGTGGTGAGAGGTGAGGACCTAATTCAAATATTTTATTTGAATTATTTGGGATAATGTGAATGGAAATTAATTAAATAAATGAGATTTATTTAATTAATTGGCTAGGTGATTAGGATGGGATGGGATTAAGATGGGAAATTAATTAAATAAATAAATTTTATTTAATTAATTAGACAGTGGGAATAGGATGAGATTAGGATGGGAAATTAATTAAATAAATTTAAGAGTGGGAAATTAATTAAATAAATAAAATTTATTTACTTAATTGGCTAATGGGATAAGTTGAATTGGGAGTGGGATTAAGACAAAATGCTACATGATGTCTCTATTAATGTTTTTAACTAGGTGTTGTAAGACATGGACAAATTTGGGTGTCTACATTTTGTCCCTCTTTGAGATGATGTTCGAGATGATGAGATTTGTGTCAAGTAACATCATTTCAAAGAAGCTGAGGTATGGATAGAGGAAAATGAATGGGGTGATGAAAAGATAGGATGAGGATGATGTAAGGATAGGATGAAATGGGATGACAATGGAAAGATAGGTGAGGATGCCCCCTCGAGAGGATAGGTAGGTTGGACAAACACGGGTATGCTCTCAAAAGAAAATGAATTAGTCAAGGAAGAAAGATAGATGAGGGAATGGATAGAAGAAATAAATGATGTGTTATGCTGCAATGAAAGTGAGCAACCATGATGTTTGATATAGCACTAGATGTTATGCACCAAGGTATAAAAACCAAGGTGATGATGTGTCATGTGCATCCAGCGTAATACAAACTTGTCTATCATATGAGGTCAAGATGTTGATCCAACACACACAAGATATGAATATTAGTTGTTCCGAAATGGACTTTGACTATGTAAGCAATGGTTTGAACTTATTTCCACTAAACATAATGACACCTTGTTGGTTATATGTATGGAAAATAGTCTTAGCATAGAATAGTCTTAATGCATAAGAGACTGTTTAGCTTCTCAGATGTAAAAGATATTGATATGCAAGATGCTAATCCCAACATGGACAAGATACCATATGCCTAGTAGAAGAATAAGATCATCCCAAAAACATAGCAATACAAAAGCAAATGACCATGCCCTAGTCCATACGTCATCGCAACATACCAAGATATGATGAATCAAGGTAGCCTTGATTCGGTATTAGAAAGAGATAAAAGATAAATCAAAAGAAAACAAAAGACACAGCCATCATGTTCTCTTGCCAAATGAGGGTGCTCTTTGGATGGATTGGATAGCGCCTTGTTGTGAGGAAAGATATATCATGTTGAAGGTTAAGATGTTGAATGGATATAGCAAATGTTGGCTAAAGGCATGCGGACAAATGGCTTTTGGTTTATCCCTAATTTGATAAGTACTTGAGCTATCAAGACATGCATAGTTTGCTTTCTTCTTGAGTTAGTCAAAGGGAAGAAGACAGAAGAATAGAAGAGATGAAATGGGGATGGAAGAATGTATCATCTGTGCTTGCACACTGGATACTTCCTTCATATTCCAGACTACCTACATACCATGTATCCATGGATCAAAGCATGGTATGATGATGATGGGACATGATGATATGTAGTTCTGGGTGTTTATTGATGAGGTGGGAGATAGATGATAGAAGAAGGTGAGATGAAAGAAAGGAAATGATTGATGAAAGTGAGAAGGATGAAAGATGGAAGAGGGTCTGTCACCTATGCCTGAATCTGGGTACTTCCTTCATATCCCGGATTGCCTACATACCCTGTATCCACTAGATCAAGGCACTTAATGATAGAGATAAGATGTAGTTCTAATTTTGTGTTTTATTGATGGTGATGATGAGGGTGGATAGATCGATCGGGTTATGGATTGATTGGGATTGATTGGATGTTTGATGATATATGATGTTATTGAGATGGGATGTGAGAGATGTGATTCAAATGCAAGATAAAATGATAACACATGCAAGCCAGCATGCACAAATGATGCAAAAACAAACAAGGTATTACCCCTATCAAGCTATAAACCAATGATTAATCAAGCAATTGATTGATGATGATAGTGTTGTCATTGTGGGGAATGATATAGCCCTAGATCAACACAAGGATGTGGAAACTCTATATCCCATTGATGATGATGATGATGATTGATTGATTTGGTTTAGGACAAGATTAGGATCAAGATCATTGATTGCGATTGGATAATTTGAAAAGATTGATTAACTTGATTGGTATGGGTTAAGGATGACTTGCATTTGGATCATTGCTTCAATTGATTTGATGATTGTGTTTGAAGAAGTGATTTGATTTGATGGATTGATTGGATTTTAGGTGGGATTGGATGTGATGGATTGTTTGATGACAATTGAATTGATCTTATTGCTTGGATTTTTGTTGGATATTTGATTTTTTTATATTTTTTGGAATATTTGATTTTTTTGGATTTTTGGGAATATTTGATTTTTTTTGGATTTTTGAAATGTTTTGGGATGGCATTGGATGATCATTTTGGGTATCCTTAGTGCTAAATACCAATGACAAGGGCAAAACCAAGTCTAGGTGCAAGGATGGAGGTAGGATGGATGGATAAAAGGATGGGTAATTAGTAAATGTGATGGAAGGCTCATGATATATGAATGGATAAGAGGACTCATGATAGATGGGTGGATAAGAGGATAGGCCATGGAATGAAAAAATCATGATAAATGGGTAGATACAACAATAGGCTATAGTGGATGGATGTATGCCTCATAATGGAGCTAAGATGTGATCTCAAAAGACTATGTCGCATAGGAATAACATGCCCCATTCTAGGTAGTAGACTTAGGATTTTACATGACAAAACTTATGATGAAAGGATGACATGATGGATTTTACATGGCAAGGCTTATGACAATAGGATGATTGGATTGTTTGGAAAGAGTGAAGTATATCAAGAGATATCCAAAACATGTTGCCCCCATGTCTTCATCAAGATCAAAAGGAGGAAAGGAGGATGGATGTACTTAAAAGGATAGGTATGTGGGTGTAATGGCTAAGGATGGTAGGATAGTATATGATATGATAGGACATGATAAGATGGAAAATGATAGGTCGAAAATGATAAGATGGATGAGAAAATGTGCCCCCAAGTGTAAGTGACATAGAAGATCAACGTACACATGACGCATGTTTGCCAGGTTTTCATTGTGGTACTTGTCCAAGGTGCCACCAAGGGTGGTTTTCACCGTTGGACAAAAGGATTTCTCTTTATTATTTTGATTTTTTTTCTTTTCTTTTTTTTCTTTTTTTTTTATGGGATAGCATGACAATTAAACATGGTGCCTGTGAGTAGGTTTTCACCATGGTAATGGATAAGAGGGACTCAAGTGTCTACTGCTATGAAAGGTGATAGCCCCATTGGATGAATGTCATTGCATGGACCATGTCAAATGTCATTATGCTCATCGATGTTAGTAAGGGATTGCATGAGAGGGAGATGGAATAGGTAGATAATGGATTATGATGTGGATTATGCAAGGATGGGGGATAGTGGATTATGCAAGGATGGGGGATAGTGGATTATGAATGGATTATGTATGGAATAATAGGGGAAAAGCATGGATGTAAAATTTATGCAAAAGCATGGACCATAGGAATAAAAGGGGGAGGATATGTAGGATGGACATGATATATGAACGGATTGGATTGGTATGCGGAAGCATGGTGAAATCAAAGGGAAGCATGACCAACGGTTGCACACACCATGATAAACATTGAAGATTTTGATGAGAAGATTGTGTAGGAAGCAATGGCAATGTTTGCTTAGGAGATGTCCATGACTTAGAGATTTAGGTACCCACATAAACTTAGTATTTTTATTATTTTTATTTTGCTTATGCGATGGAGGAATTTGAGATTTTTGAATGAGATGGGAATGTTAGATGGAAATGGATGGTTGGGACTTTTGAGAGGTAGATGCCTCATTTGACTTGTTAATTTTTGCTTAGGGACCCGAACAATTTTTCTTTTGGACTTTTCTTTTGGAGGTATGGGCTTAGGTAGCTTTTTATATGGATTTTTCTTTGACTCTTTGTGTTGATATCCTAAGGCATTAGGATCTTTAGGATTTTTGGTATTATACAGGAGGCATCCAAATTTTTACTTTTGAATCCAATGGGATGGGTGGAATGAGTGGAAGCTTCATGTTTAGACAATATGTGCATTTTTTGGTCATGCTTAGGAATGTAAGGGAATTTATGAATAAGTGGATAATTAGGCGTTGGTAGTAATCGTGGTAGAGTAGATGGAGGGATGTTAGGAGTTGGGAGTAGTGGAGGTAAAGTGGATGGTGGAAGGTGTATGGTCACAAGCTTTTGACATTTGTAGGATGATGGAGGTGGAATGGAAACATAAGTTTTGGGTGAATGAGAGGATTTGTGATGGAAGGTGGACTTAGAATGCATGAAGGAATTACCAACATCTCTAGATTTTTTACCTTGACGACTCATGTTTTGGTAGATGCGATGGACAATGGGATTTGGTGTGCTTTGGGAACTAGACTTGAGCTTATTATTGGATGGAGAAGGTGAGATAAAGGACAAAGGTTGTTGTTGTCCTAAGGAAGAACACTCATTGATGAAGGTGGATAGACCAAGTGGATATGTTGGTGGACTTGAAATGGGGTCGATGGTGGATGAGGAAGCACCATTAGGATATTGATGATGTTCATTATGCTTACTAAGATCCAAGCAATTTGTTTGATCTTCTATGTTTTTTTGGGAGGCATGTGTCTCATCGTGACAAGTGGAATCTTGTGCATTAGGACTAGATGGAGGATGGATTGGAGAAATTTGGATATCTTGCTCATGGATAGTTATGGGATTATGGATAGGATCAAGGTTCTCATGGATAGGTTCTTCATTATGAATAATATCCTGATCATGGAAAAGATATATGTTATGGATGGGTTGAATGGAAGTGATTTGATCTTAATTAAAATGAGGGCTTGATGTGTCCACATGCTTAGGATTATGTTCTTGACATACCTCTTGAGTTGCATAAATGGAGGTGGAAGGATCTTGGATAAGCTTGATATGCTCTTGAGGGTTATCAACATGAGGGGATGATGGATCTTGACTTGGGTTTAGGATAGGAAATTCATGAATAGGCTTGGTGGTTTGTGGGTCACATGAAGGATTTGGAAGACTAGACATGGCATTGGGAGATTGTTTTATAGGCTCATGAATGGGTGTTTGACATGGGGATGGTCTATTCCATGCAAGAAGCCATTGAATCACATCCTTTGCACTTGTATAGGTGAATGAACAATAGAGGGGATGGATAATAATGGTGGATGGTGTTGTAGGCTTAGGATTTGGATTTTCATTGGATGGAGGGATAATGGGATTGGACATATTAGGATTTGGATTGGATGGAGGGATATCGTGCTTGGATGGATTAGGACTTGGACTAGATGGGGGTGACACATGAGATTGGGATGATTTGGCATACTTAAGGATACTCTATTTGTACCACTTGTAGAAGAGTGGCATAAATATAGGGCACTCATTTGTATCATGACCTTTGATCCTATGGTATGAACAATAGTCATATTCGTCATATGTACTTTCTTCATTTGGTTTGACTTTAGGAAGTTTAATGAGTTTTGCTTCTAGCAGCCCTTGTAAAATCACCTCAGCGGTCTCTTTTGGGGAAGCATTGGAGTAAGATGGTGATGAAGGTAATGAAGGGATTGGGGAATTAGAAGGTTGGCGGATCAATGGACTAGGAGCAAGATCACATGGTGGTGTTGGGATAGGACTAGTAGGCTCATGGATTGGCATTTGAGTGGATAGTGATGGAGGGTAGTCATAGGATGCATGCTCTAGATTGGTATCTCCCTCGTCAAAGGATATTAGGTCTTGCATAGGATAACTTGTGCTTACATGTTCTTGTTGTAAAGGTGAACTTAGATCTATCAACAATGCTTGACAGTCTTGGTGATTAGGTGAAATGATGGGATATGTGGGTGGAAGTGCTTGGAGTATGGATTGATGTGGATTATTGTTGATATTAGAAGAAATGGGGTATGGTGATGTAGAATTGATATGATAGGTGGATGAAGTGGGTTGATATGAAGTAGGATAAGTTGATGTGGAATGAACTTGATAGGTTGGTAGATTAGGTTGGTATGAAGTGGATAGGTATGATGTGGGGTTAATTTGATATGTGGATGGATTAGATTGGTATGAAGAGGAAGGTGATGATATGTAAGGTTGAGGTGGCATTGGTTGATAGTGAATAGCTAGAGGATGATGTGCTTGTTGGGTTTGACAAATGGCTATAAAGTGTTGGGATTGGGCTATGAGATGTTGTATTTGAGGTGATGATTGGCTTGTTTGAAGTTGTCGATGTTGGATGAGGTCTTGTAATTGTTGAGTGAATCATCGATCTAAGGGTTGTGGTGCTTGGTAAAGCTTTTGGTGAAGGTCTTGGAATGCGGTACTAGGTCTTCTAATGTTGGCATGTTTTACAAATTAGGACCCTGTTGACAAGTTCTTGACTAAGATTTAGTGATGATCTTCAAGATTTGGTTGGAAATGTGATTTTGAACCAGATAAATGAAGACAGTCTATAAGTCACCAGAGGTGAAGATGAATGCAACAAAGGCGATGGGCAATAGCTCAGAGGCCACTAGGAATAAGCCAAAGGTGATTTTTTGTTGATCAAAGGTGAGGATATACAGCTTAAAGGTGACTAACTGTAATTCAAAGGCAATTTTGGATAGCTCAGAGGCGACTGGGAATAAGCCAAAGGTGATTTGTTGTGACAGTGAATGGTGTTTGGCAGGTTTTTTAACAAGAAAATAGATGACTAAAAACACTCAAGCATACAAGGCACTCACAAACTTATACAAACTAGGTTGGAAAGGACAATATTTGTTGGATTCCCACTGCGGATAAATCCAAGCTGCACTTATTTAGAGTGGATAGCTTAGAAGTTTGGCGGCACTGGCTCCCCCTTACATGGCACTCACTTCTCGGGCACACCAAACTTTGAATTCCCAAAGACCCAAAGCTCTCAAGAAATTTTCTATCTCTACTTTGAACTGTGAGAATGTAGGACGACTTCAGAGGTCTGACCTCCTACGCTAGCAAATAGAAGGATTTTGGCCACTAAATAAATGGTTTCTAGTGAATATCTGGAGGACCAGCATGTTACGTGCATCCAGCAAGCTACTTAAAGCTCTAACTAGCTCTACTAGGAGTATCAAATACGCTAGATACACCTCCTTTCAAAGCAGCACCATACAATAAGCACTGATACTGGTTTGGACTTGGCTTTTGCCTTATTCTATTTTGTATAGCAGACAGGATGAAAGTACCGATTGGGGTCGCAAGTGAGTTCTCCTTGCGGATGTGTCTCAAGAGCAGGCCCTCTCTAAAGATAATAAAAATTTCTCTTGCACCCAAGATCCATTTGATAGGCAAGGGAAGAGGATACTTTTGTTATTAGCTTAGGGTTACAAACATGCACAACAAACAACCAAAAAAAGATAAAGCAAACAAGGTTCTTTTTAAGCACCAAATCCAAAATGTTCCTAAATTAGTGAAAAATATGATGAGTCTTTGACCGATCGATCCTACAAACAAATTTATCAGTAGTTTTAGATCCTCCTTTCTTTGACAGATGATAAGAATCTGCACAAATAGATGTTAGATGCCAAAGAAAAATCAAGTTGCAAATGCATAAACCAGAAGCGAATGAACAATGATCAGATGTGATTTCCTGCAAACCAAATGTGATGATATTTTACCAGATGCAACCACCTACTACTCAAATGTGATTCAGATGTTATCAGATGTGACTATCCATCATTCAAAGGTGAGTCTGTATGGTTCAAACGTGATTGAGAATCGTGCAAATGCGACTGACTATTCACCAAAGGCACTTGGGTGTCTAAAACTCAGTAAAAATCCTAATCAACCAAAGGCGATGAGATGCAGACCAAAGGTGAGTTTCTGTGGACCA
Organism: Cunninghamia lanceolata; assembly: GCA_027924645.1. NCBI lineage: Eukaryota > Viridiplantae > Streptophyta > Pinopsida > Cupressales > Cupressaceae > Cunninghamia > Cunninghamia lanceolata. The sequence goes on along the minus strand of BSBN01000925.1, from coordinate 2,670,247 downwards.
AATGTGAGCTTTTTCAGACCAAAGGTGAGTTTCTGTAGACCAAAGGTGAGTTTCTTCACCAAATGTGAGTTTCTATGAACCAAATGTTATTTTCTTCACCAAATGCCCTTTCTTCAAAAAACCTAGTAAGTTTATAGTCAAAATTCATGGAAACAGCATCCTGGACGCAATGGTGAGGTTAGATTTGGAGTAGGAGATCACCTACAAAAATCCTCTTGCAAAACTTCACAAACTAGGGTTAGAAGCTTGCAAATTTTTAAAACAAAAACTAATGATTGGATCCTTGGAGCATGTTCGCATCAGGTTCACCAAAAATGTAATCAAAAAATTTAGATAAATTGAAAATGATAAAACAATACAATGTATTACCTAATCCAAATCTTCAATACCTCAAATAGATAAATGCAAGATTGATAGATCGATTGATTCGATATGTTGGTTACTCAATTTAGCAGCATAACGATAGGATGAAGACGATAGATTGAAGATGATAAATGAAATGATAATGGATGAAAGATTGAGGAGAGATTTTGACAGAATGAGGATACTCAAAATGTGGATGATCAAATGGCTTGTGAGGGGGTTGATTTACAAGCAAGGCTTGGTTCAAATGGATGGTTGAGATTAAAAGGCTAATTGAACAATGTGGATGGCTAGGATTGATTAGTTATTCCCACTTCTTAAGGGATTGTAGTCATGTGACAAGTGTAAGAAGGAGAATAAGGTTCATGTGTGATTGTGTACACAAAAACAAGTTCATGTGTGATTGTGTACACAAAAAAGATATTAAATGAAAGTTATACTACCACACATGATTCAATTGGGAGGTGGATAAGTGTTGGAATGTGGTGAGAGGTGAGGAACTAATTCAAATATTTTATTTGAATTAGTTGGGATAATGTAAATGGAAATTAATTAAATAAATGAGATTTATTTAATTAATTGGCTAGGTGATTAGGATGGGATGGGATTAAGATGGGAAATTAATTAAATAAATAAAATTTATTTAATTAATTGGAAAGTGGGATAAGGATGAGATTAGGATGGGAAATTAATTAAATAAATTTAGGAGTGGGAAATTATATAAATAAATAAAATTTATTTAATTAATTGGCTAATGCCATAAGTTGAATTAGCAGTGGGATTAGGACAAAATGCTACATGATGTCTCTAATCATGTTTTTAACTAGGTGTTGCAAGACATGGACAAATTTGGGGACAAATTTAGGTGTCTACACAAGCCAATGTGGATCACTGGATACCGCCTCTTGCTCGCTAGTCTACTCAATGTGAGCATCATGTACTTATACATCTTTATCCTTTTGAACCTCCTCATCCACATTCTATTGTTGGTCCCCATCAGTAGGAACCTCCTTATGCACTTGCTATTGATTCTAATCCTATGCAACATCTCTAGATGTCATGTCTTGATATTGTATTATTTCCTTTTCTGGCTCTTGATTTCCAAGCACATTAATCTGGACATCCTCATCTTGTTTATTTAAGTCATCATGGACATCCTGATGTGCATCTACATCCTAACCTTGTGCATGTTGTGTATTTTGGCACTGAGGATTACCTGTATTAAGCCCTTGGTGGCCAGGATCTTGAATATCCCGATGTTCTATACTTTGACCACCACCTACTGCTACTCTTTTTATCTCCTCCTCATTACTTTTGTCCTTTGGACCTTCATGTCCAAATGTTGGCACTTCTTTATCTTTTGGATCTTCTGATCCAATTGTGCCCATTAGACCTACTTGTCCAGATGCTAACATTGGTTGTTCTTTGTCCTCTGCCTCAACATGTCCTTTGATTTCCTAGACATTATGCACTAGCAGCTTTGTATGGATATCCATGTCTGTAGCTACATTATCATTATGCCCATTATCCATGGCTTTATCCCTATCTTCGTCTTCACCCCGTCATATGATAGATCAATAACTGTTGGCCTAGTGACGTGGTTCCCACTAACACATCCAGAATAATGATCTGTGCCACCATCTCGGGATCTCTAAATTCATCATCATCTCTAGTACTCTTTGGCACTTGTAACGTGCCTTAAGGTGTTAGTGTTGTGTGTCTTAGTAAGTCCTCAGGTGGATTGGTTGTCAAATCCTTTGTCACCTCATCATCTGTTAAGTTAATGGTTTTATCTAGTGACAGAGGTTGATCAACAATCTTCTTTTCCTCTTCCCTTGCTTCCTAAGCTAACTCTAATTTAAACTTAACAATGGCAGTGATGGGGACATCATGTTGAAACCCTATTTGTACCATCTCCACATCCTTATTCTTTAGCACCATGGTTGCTACAACTCTATCCGCTATAGGTTGTTGAGTAGCAAACATCTCCATTTTGGTGAACTCTTCACCTTCCTTGACGAGGACATCTAGTTGCTTGCCAGTGGATCCTCTCATGACGGGTACTTGTCCTCTCTTTTTATTAGGGATATTAGCCCCTTTCAATATATCCTGACCTTTTCTTATCAAGGGCTCCCCTTCATCCTCTTCCTCCATATCCTTATAGGTGACCCTAGGCTCTTCTACCTGTCTTGTGGTTATTGTGATTGTTGTGATAGGATTTTGTTTCTAAGGTGAGAGTCTTGTGGCTATTGTGATGCCACTATCATTAAATTCTCTAGTTTCCTTTGAGGAATCTGGTTTGGCCTACTTGGCCTCCATGATCTACCTTTTCTGTATTAAGAAGTCATCAAATTCAGTCTTTGGCAACTCTTGTCTTTTTCTTTTCTAATCCACTATCAGTGTCACTCCTTTGGCTTTCAGGGTAGATAACTTCTGATCTATCTATCTCTCCAGACATTTGGATGCATAGTGATCAATCTTACCACAAAAAAAGCATTTGAATTGTAATTTACCTTTGAACTTACTGGAACCTCTTTGCATTCTATCCACAAAGTTGGCTTCAACCTCATCTAGGTCATCATCAGTTTCCACAACATATTTCTGAGCTCTTGAAGTTTTTTCTGAAGTGCTGGCTTTGAAAGTAGTCTCAATCTTTGGCAGAGCATCACCAAATTCTCTCATTTCAAAAGTTCTAAGCTTCCCGAGAAACTGATCCTTTGAAACCTTTTGCACACTCATAAGCTCTTCAATTATTGCCAACTTGTGATTGTAGGATTTAGGCAATGACCTAAGAATCTTCATCACAACTTGTTCCTCATTAGTAGTACCTCCAAGACCTTTGATTCCATTGATGATTTCATCAACTCTCTGCATGTAGATAGTTATGTTTTCATCTTCACTCATCTCCAGGGCTTCATACTTTGCATTTAAGTTGTGTAATTTGGCACTCTTTATAGAATCATCTCCTTCATATAAACTTTTCAACTTATCCTAGATCTCATGAGTAGTCTCCAAATCCATAACTTTCACCAACTCATTGTTAGATAAGGCATTTAACAAAGTATCTCTAGCTTTTCCATTAAATTCATACTATTTAATTTCATCTTCATCTGATGGACCATTTTGAGGAATATTATACTTTTTCTTTGTTATCTTCCAAATATTATATTCAAGAGAAATAAGATAACTTTTCATCCATACCTTCCAAAGGGCATAATTCGTTCCATTGAATTATGGTGACTCCCTCATGTGCGCCATCTCGGATCTACCTCGAGCTATTAAACTCTTTACAGAGGAACCCTCACTCTGATACCAATTATTGAAAAGCACAATACAACTGAGAGGGGGGGTGAATTAGTTGTAACCAATATTTCAAAACTATTAACACATCAACCAATTAACACTGTGTTTGTATTTTAATCATGAAAGCATGAAACAAAAACTTAAACACAATCACACAAGAGACACAGGAGACACCAGATTTTTATGTGGAAAGTCCCATAGGGGAAAAACCATGGTGAGTGTTAGCTCACAATATAATATGTTATAACAATACTAAAAATTAGAGGCTCACTGCCAAAAATGCTCACTGCAAGAAGAGGCTCACTGCCAATGGGGCGGCTCACTACCAAAGTTGGTGAACTGAGATAATAGCATCTACACTATGCCAAGGTTTAGCTCCTGTTGATGGTGTTTTTAGCACACAACAACGCAGGTGTGATTGTTGGTTTCACACCTCTCTTGAAAAGTATCCTACCCTAGGTAAGACTACTCCAAAGATAATACAACTAGGTCTTAGCTTGCTTGAAATCTCTCAGTTGGTATGTTCTAGCTGTACCTACAAGGGGTCTTACATGCAATCTACAGATTTTCAAGTTTGGTGATTTTCAAATAATGAAACAAGATAAAGCGTTGCTGAACTTCCTAATCTAACAATGTGTTTAAAGAAAATACAAAAGATAAGAGTTTGAGAGAGATCCTAAATGACCTTCACAATGCACAAGTTACTTTTAGTAGACATGTACTCTAAAACTTTAACATTATAAAAGCACAACTAACTAATTATGGGAGAGCAAGAAGTGAACCATGAAAACCAAAATGAGCCAACACAAGATACAAATTCTCATAATTACTGCAGAAACTTGCTTTGTATTACTTCAAATGGCATAGAGTCAACAATTTGGCATCAAACCTCTCTCTTACAAACAAAGGAAATGGCAACCCTTTATATAGAAACCCAGCATACCGAGTTTTCAAATGAAAGGTGGAGATTAACTCAACACCGACGATCCAGATTACATCAATAAATACAATTATAACAGCTCACATCAATTCTTGGATTACATTTTGTCTTCTATGAAAAAGATGAAAAATAGCCTCTAGATACATTGAATCTAGTCAATTTGACTAGCCAACTCAATATAATAATAGAAAAGAACATTTTAGAAGCATAGAAAAGACAAAACAGAGTCACATGCTGCCCCGAATACAACAATTTACAATTATGACTTGATTACATCGTTAAAATATTTAAAATAGTATCAGGATTCTTCATCTAAGTCAATTTTGTCTTTGCCAGCCAGCTTGTTACGGTAAGTCAGCCATGCGTCAAGTGTAGGATTAATCTCTGACGAATCTAGATCCTTAAAATGATTTATACGGTAATCAAACATCTCCAATTCTTGACTGAATTTACTGTATATTTTCTCTATCTCTGCACCAGGCTTTTGGAATGCTTTGAATTCAGCCTTGAGGTCGCTTACCTTGTCTAACCTTTCCTCCATACTAAGCTTGGCATCTTCAAAAATCACCTTATGTAACTTATCTTTACATTTTTCGATATCAAATGGGGCATAGTCATCATAAGATGTTTCCAGGCAATCCTTGAAAGAGTCATTAATATAATATATAATAGATCTTAACTCTTCATTGGTTGGCTTATATGCTTCTTTTATATTTTCAAAAGTTTATTTTCTCAAAAATAGTTGTTGATACCATTCAATGGCTCTAGGCAACTAATTCCCAGTCAAAATATTCTCTACGACTAGAGTCTGGGTAGGCAAATCTCTTATTCTCTTTACCCGAGGATACACATACGAATAATATTCATCGAAGGAGTCACATTCTTCATGTAAATATTTCCATTTCTTATGCAATTCTACTAACTTCTTGTGTGCTTGAGCAGAGGCGTTAATTGTTTCACATCCCATCTCAAAAACTTTTGATAGCCAATTTTCTGTACCTTGAGGTTTAGATCTTACCTCACCCAATCTGGTCATTTCATCAGTAGACAAGAAAGTGGGTATCGCCCTTATATCTCCTCCTATATCTACTGGCTTAACCAAAAATTGAAGGCACGTGCAAAGTTCTTCATTTTGCTACTTCAAATCCTTCTTAGACAACTCATCTTTGTCTAATTGCTTCAAAATTGCTGTGACTGGCTCCTTAAAATCATCCACTCTTTGAGCATGAGTGGCTAGTCCTAGATCAACTGTAGATATTATGTAATCTTCTACCCTAACTTGTTCTCTTGCTACATCAGCTGGTGAGACTGCTATTTCTGAAATTCTTTATCCAGATTCATCCTTATAGATCTTGGACTATACTTTGGCCTTCTTTTGTTTATTAGGCTTCTAAGCTTGTGACAAAATCATACTCAAGTCAAGCTACATTACTTCCACTTGTGGCTCAGGATATGTCATTCTGCTTTGCAGCCATTCAGGTGTAGAAGATTTGTTCAATTCAGTGGCTCCATCACCATCAATTGCAGCTAGCTCTTTGGGTGATTTTCGTTCTTGCTCAGGTTCCTCATTCTTTTCTGTGTTTATCTCTTCTTCATTTTCTTCTTCTTGGGCCAAGTTTTCTAGATTTATCATTACACTTTCTTGAGCTGACTTGAAAACTTCCTCCACTTGACCTTTATCTGGACAACTATCAAATACATCAATGACTTCAACATTGGCCGAAGGCTCATGGGAGTCTTTATCACTTACTTCAGCCAATACATCTTTTTTCTGCTCAAGTGGTGTTTTGGGCTCATGCAATCCCAACTCTGCACATACCTTGTCAATCCTAGGCAATTGTGGTATGACCAAAGAGTCTGTAAGTAATTGTGAAATAGGAACAGCAAAAGATATGGCTAAAGGAGGCACACTGACATGCTTCAGATTGGCTAAGACTGCCAATAAGAAAGAAGAGATGACAAGAGGCGAAGGGAAAGGCAATGGAGGTAAAGGAAGAGGAGGTGAAAGGATAGTGGAAATGGGAGGCAATGGAAATTGGGTGGAAGAAGTAGAATGTGTAGGTGTAGTGGTAGTAGAGGGACATGAAGTAGTGACAGTGGAGGAAATAGGGCTACTAGGAGCTTTGGAAGAAATTGCCAATGAGCAGGAAGTCGTAAAGGTGGAAGAGGTGGCAGCAATGGTAGCTGAGGTCAAAGGTGAAGTGGATGCAGCAGTAGAAGAAATGGTAGAAGAAGGAGTGGCAGTAAAATTTGTAGGAGTTGTAGCAGCAATACTCATACTTTGGGTAGTAGGAGACAGGGGAGTTGGAGGACTAGAATCCCTCTTGGTTGTAGCATCCTCCTTACTAACTTCTTTTACCTTTGCTTTCTTTGTCTTAGAACCTTCTCCAGGTCCACTTGGCATGTCTCATTTCTTGGAAGCCCTTGTCCTGGTAGAGGGAGGTTGGTCTTTCTTTAGAGGAGGCCTTACAAATGATTTCTTAACCCTCTTCACCTTCTCTGCCAGAGATGTGTGTTCTTCACTGTCTGATTTCTATTTCTCAGCTGGCTCTGCCTCATCTATGACATTAATAGGCTCATCTTCTTCTCCCCCAGAGTCCTTATCTAATTCCAATGCTGTATAAGTTAGTTGTATTCCCTGTCCTTCTAAAGCAACCACTTGACCCCTTACCCAGGCCTTACTTAACCTGATAGGTTCCTTCATGATAATGTCTAAGGGGTTCTCTTCTGCATTTGCCCAATTGGGTAATGGAATAGGCTGATGGTATTGAGCCTCCCATGGACCTCTAACCATAACATTTTCATCATCTTGCAACTAGTTTGGTACTGCCATAATGTGGAACTTCTTGATAAAATCTAGAGGCAGCCTTGAATGTGCCTTTTTCATGATCTCATAATCATCTGGGCAATTGGCCCAAAAATCCTCAATATGTATTTTGTGGAACAATTTCTTACTTACAAACCTTTCCATCACCTTATTTGAATTAAAATGATCCCTTGCATTGTAGTAATGTAAGTTAAGGAGTTGACACTCTTTATTAGAATGCTCTGTAGATATCAAAGAAGGGCATGCATAGTTCCCCTTGCTGAACCTGATAGGAAACTGAACACTGATTCTATGCAAGTGTTTGAGCTTCTTGGCATAGGCTATTAACTGTCTAGATAGCTCCAGAAGCACTGTCTTGTCATTAGGATACCTGGGAAGTCTGTAAGCCATCCTTGTGAAGCCTTGTATTCTCAAATATGTGAATTTCTCAAACTAGATATACCACCTACCATACTTAGTTATTTCATTCATGGCCTCAATGGAAATCCTTAATGCTATGTTCCCTTGCAGCATTTTGGTTATATACATCGTGAAAGCATCATTTACTCTTTTGAAATGTATCAAAGATTGAGAAGAGGTTAGCTGTGGGTAACATCATATACCTTCACTTGGGTTTGTTCATCATTTCCAACTTCTCCGATCTTGGACAACCCAACATAATGGTTTCTTCTTGCCAATGCATAAATAATATAAGATGTCCATCTGAAGTACCTTTTATCCTTAAAATTTCTAAAGGCCTCATGAATGTTGTCACTGAGGACTTGGGCCCAGTGGAACTTAGTTCCTTTATATATCTCAATGATGATATCAAACATCAACTCCTCAAAAGTGGAGGCTGTAGGTAATCCATATATCCTACTCAAGAAAGTTACTAAATCTCTAATTTCATCATGGAAATCACTCCTGTATAGTATTCAGGGAAATTTGATGAGAGCAGACCTTCTGCTTTTGGCCCAATTGTCATTCATGTACTTTCTACATCCTTCTACATCTTTGTTATAGGTCTCCTCTGATCCTTGTTTGTCTGGCATAGTCATTACCTTGTGCCAAAGAATATCAAAGGTCTCAGCTAGAGAGGCTGGGCTTAAATCACCTAAGATATCCCCATTGGTTGTTTGGATTGTTCTTGTCATGCCATCATACCTGTCTGCACAGGTTGCCATCAATTCTGCACATTGCACTAAGGTGGGGAAGGCAGCAGCTTGTGATATACCACTATCCCTGAGTATTCTGGCCCTAGGAGTTGGGTTCAAACCAAAGATCCTCAATCTGAAGTCATCTAGGTCTATGTGACCTAGGTCTATATCTCCTACATCACTCCACCCAGAGTGAATCTTGGTCTCTGGAGGGATTCCCTTGAATTCGTACTTCATAGCTTGGGCTTAGGCAGTCATTTAGTCTGTAGGACTAGAACTTATAAGTTTGACACCTTTAGAGTTCTTTCACATACTCCTAAGTTTAAAATGAACTTTAATGAATCTACTAGTACTACTGATATACCCTTTAAAGAAAATCTAAAATCTACAATTATCACTATTGCAATTATAACAATCATCATGAATACATGCAAAGAAACATTTAATGTTGAAAGAAATTTTATGAAAATCATCATTATCTGTGCATTACAACATTAACTCTATCATTTTTGGCACTTTCCCTTTGAAAATTCATTGAAACACAGTGATTTTGCATGATTTGCGCTATTTTTAGGGTCATCCGACTTGCAGCTAGAAAAAGCGCTGAAATCAAGGTATGCCGACCTTAGCGGGAGAAATGGTCTTGTCTGACTCAAGGTTTTACTACTATTCATGATTTTCAACGTTTGCAAGGATTTTGGTGGCTACCGACTCGCGCGGCTTTTGAAGGTCACCGACCTTCTATCAGTTGTTCAGTTAGTCGGTTGTGATTTAGTGCAAATCCTTTGAGATTGTTTGTGTCACATTTGCATAGATTTCAGCTTGGTTTGATTTACGCAAGTTTTGAAGTTGACCAACCAAGTCGGTGGGAGAGCATTATAGCACAAGATCGGAAGGGATCATTTTTACTGCAAAACTGATATCTTGTTTTCAGTGGGACTTTTGGATGCCACTGACTTTGTGGAGAAATTTTGGGTATCTAACCAAATCGGAGACGAGGTCTTTTAGTGCAAGGTCGGCATAAGGGAGTTTTAACGCAAAAGTAGTTTTCAAGGTTTGCAGCGTTTTGCGGTCCTTCTGACTTAATCAAAAAAGTGTGACACAGGCATGTAGGTCAGAGGTTAACATTTTTAGCGTAAAATAGTTTTCAAAGTGTAGCAGGGGTTTTAAAGGTCACCGACCGACTGAAGAATTGACAAGTTTGCAAATTAGTTAGACTTCATTTCAACGCTAAAACTGAACGTGTTCATAGCAATGTTTGTTATCATCCTATTTTACTTATCATAATTCATTTATGCTTTCAAAAGGGAATCTTAATGGGGTTTCAATGAAAAACAAATAATTCATGCACAAAAACCCTAGCTAGAAACCCTAAGGATGCTTTGCTTTAGAAAATCATTTAAGCAAACCCTAATTTCATGCAACGAAGGTTCAAAAGACAAAGTTTGGAACCCTACCTGGTTAATGTGGAAGGCGTGTTCGGATTGTGCAAGCAGGGAGTGGTCGCAATTTCAAACTCAGAAGAATTAGTAGCAAAGTGTTCAAAATCCCAACGGAGCTCTAGAAATCCCAATCGAAATGTAAAAACAGTTAAAACGGAGGGATTTACCCCTTTTATTCCCCAGTGAAATCGTCATTAATGCACAGCGTATGATTGTCAGATTTTAGGGTTTCGGTACAAATTCTCCTTTGCTCAGACTTGGCGGGCAAATAAGATGTGACAGACTTGGTCGCAGACGGCTCTTTTTAGCGGTGTGACCTATAGGCTCAATTTGCATAGTTTGCAGGCTTTTAATGTCCTTTCAACTTGTAGGTATTTTGGTCTCATCTGACTTAGTCAATGATCGATTGATATAGCGCAAGTCGAAGATGGTTGACTTTAGTACAGAAGTCTGTCGGAAGGAAAATTAGCGCTGAAGTCGGTGACAAAGGCTTTTAGCGCCAGGTCGGTTGGAAGGCAAATCAGCACAACGGTCAGATAGATAACAATTTAGCGCAAAGGTTGGACAGATAGCAATTTAGAGCAAAAGGGCAATTCAAGGCCATCAAAAGGGATGTAAAATTCCAACCTAGCATATTCTTGAAGTGATTTCTCAATATCATCATTCACTCAAGGTCAAAATGCCCTTTGACCACTTAACCACTTGGGAGATGAAAAGATCTAATTGACACTCTAAGCCAAATCAAAAGAGGGGGTCCCCATTTTTGAATGGAACGTGTGTGTGAGGCACAACAGTTCCATTAAAGCATAATAAGTATCCTCTACTCTACTCTGCTTTTACACTTCAGAATCATCTTTTCATTTTCTCATCCACACAAATTCACGACTTCATTTCATGTTTTTATACAATTCATCAACCTTGGAATTTACATTAAGGTTGGAATTACAATCATCAACCTTTGGAACAATCTCCAAGGTCGGCAAACATACATACATTAACATAGGTCTGGACCTAAATAGAATTAGGAGAGATAGGATGATTGGTATTACTCCTCATATTGTAGTTGTGGCCTCTTTGATATTGTTGATAGGCATGGACCTCTTTAGTCTCTTGTTTAGGCTCATTTTCATCTTCAAATGGGAAGACATTAGTTTCAAATTCCATGGTTGACTCTTGACATGCTAATGTGTAATTTTCATGTATCACATCTATTTAATGTTGATGATCTATTGAACTCTCAAGTACCATCGTAGATTCATACCCTAGGGGTATTACTCATTACCTTCAAAGAAAGAAACATCCCCTATAGTGTTTTGCACTTCTACTTGAAAGATACTTGCTACAATCTTGAACTGTGGACAGTCCAACTCAGCATGCGCACCAGTATTATGTATCCTACACCAATTGTTGAGTGTGGCCTCTGCTAAATTGACCCTTGTGGTCTATTTAGGTTCAAGAGGGGGCTAGTTATCAAGACGTGAAGGTAATGAACCATTATTAGGTCTGGTGTTCTAGACTCTTGCTGGCCTGGGAGCATTGATGTTATTGTTGAAGTTCCTATCATTGTTATATACTTTGTCAAGATATCCAGATCTTTCATTGTTATATCCCCTATCAGGATATCCCCTATTCTGTTGGTTCTATGAATTAGACTAGGAATAGAAATTCTGATTCCTCAAATGTGTGACCTTAATGGTCAGCTTCTTTAGTTGAGCAACTATCTCCTTAATATCCTCTTTCTCTTCCTACACCTTGGCTACTACGTTATCCTAGCTAGGTTGAAAGAATGAACTACCATTGCCATTCTGCCTAGTATCTAGGGATGCATGTCCAGGATGTGGTACTTTCTGACCATTTCCCTAAGGAGGCATGATACTAAGGGGTAGTACTTGCAAAGGATATGACATTGCAATAAGGGGCATCAAGGCTCCACTAATTTGTGTTTGATTAGGGAAAGTAGGATATCCTAAGTTAGTTGTAAGACATTGTCCTATTAGTTTCATTTCCATGTTGACCTTGACTGCTTCTACAAATACACCAGACAAGGTTGTGATTGTAGGATGTGTTCTCCTTATCAACATTGTTGTTAATGGATCAAGAGTAGAGTAATATACTAGCCTAGCAGCCTCATCAGGAACATTATATGGAGTCGTTAGCTTGGAATACATCTAAAATTGAGCATTAAAATTGGAGATTAGTTCTCCCTTGCCTCTCTTGATTGTGGTAAAGTGATGATACATGGTAGCTGCATCTATAGGTATCCTAAACCTTGCTTTGAAAGCATCTTCTAATAATTTCCAAGTAGAATTTTAAGGAAGGCTCACATACCTGCCATATGCCTTCTCTCCTAGAGAGTAAGGGAAAAATCTGCATACAAAATACTCATGTTGTATCCTTGCCCTGAAACATGCCTCCTTTAAGGTCTAGATATGATCATCTACATCTTGATATGGATGGTACATAGGACAAATTTTGTCTGAATTCTTGGGAAGGTCATTGTAAGTAGCAAAATTAAGGGGTGACTCCATAGCAAAAATGACATTAGAGCTTGTACTAGTGCTACTAAAGGAGCTACTGGCGGATTAGGGATAGCAGGTCTAGGTTGACTGACTAAACGTTGTCTAGGTCTAAAGATAGGTAATTCTTCCAAAGGTCCAGTGGATCTTGACCTTGTGTTAGGTTGACGAGCCAGTTTTTAAAAGCTCAGAGCAAACTTTGGATATTCAGGTAGGATCTTCACAAAGTTATGGATAAATCCTTCACTGGAGGGGATATTTATGGTCACTTATCTTAGATGATGAGATATTTATGAGATATTTGCAGAGAATGCAAATTTTCAATTCAAATTCAAAAATCTAGACAACTATCTGTAAATATCAGGATAAATATCCTCAAGGAAATGATATTTATGGTCAGATTCTTCAAATTCTTAGATATTGGTGGAATCTTTGCACAAACACTCAAAGATCTGGAGTAAATTTTCAAATTTCAAAACAATTCATCACAGGGACACGGATGAACACATCTGGATGACAAATTCTTCCAAACTTCTAGTGATCGGGCCCTCCTAGCACCAAAAACTGTTGATACAACTGTTAGTCATATTAACACAAATAAAAGTTCATGCAACAAACTTTTATCATCTTGAAAGACATGATAAATTCAAGATGAATTTATGATCCCAAGTCTCTGATAGTCAGGATATGACCTTCTAACAATCACTCAGTGGTTTGATGTGATAATGATGTTAATCATTTTGGGGCCTTATGTCTAGATTTGGAGAAATTCTATTTGTATTTATGAATACTTGCTCTATTCCACCTATTCTACATGAATTTGTTTTATAGGAAAAAGGGGGAAATGAATAAAAGGGTTAAATCCTCCTTTCTCTACAAACATTCAAGGACATATCAACTAAGTTGAATCACACTTTTGCAAGAGGATTCACCTACATATTAGGCTATCACTTGGAACGATGTGGAAATTTAGAGTTTATCAATTAATGTATCAATTTAATGCTCAAATACCCTTAAAATCCTAATTATACAAAACAACAAGTAAAATGATGAATTACAACAAATGCTTGCAAACTAAGGTAGTAGGAAGAGATTAATAACTGGCCATTTTTTGAAGTTTGGGATGCAGAATGCTCCGGGACACTGGCATTAGCGCCCCTGTCCAAGGTAGTGTTTTCTTTGTGGAATCCTGATCTCCTTCCAACACTGATATTCACTATACTTTCCATTTCTGTCCCGGGATATGCGAAGGACACTGACACTTGAGTTGGAGTCTAATGCAAGGTGATTTCTAGGATGTCAGAAGCTCTTCAAATGGTGATTATCACTATCACAATTGTTTATGTGTTTCAACCTCAGAGGACACTAGCATTGGCGTACGAGTCCAAGCAGTCCTTTTCTTCAGGGATCTGGAATCTACACACTATCTTACTATTCCCTGCAACTCCACTTTGTCGAGATGTGACACCTATAACCTTCAATCACAAGGAGAGTGGCTCAGGGTTGTGGTGTTTAGAGGCTTGCCTTAGTCAAGCCCCGAAGAGACATTCAAATCTTCCAAACACCGTTGTTAGATAAAGAGTGTGTATCCCTACAAGATAGAGGCAAAAACAAATTGATAAATGATTCAAACACAAATAGATATCGCCTTAGAGGTGTAGATCTCACATATATGAAGGCTCTTCAACACATGAGAAGATGAAGCTAAACCTACAATCACAAACACAATAACAATGCTCTACTCTGTAACATTGAATATCTTGAATGCTCTAAAATCATAAGTTTTCCAAAAGTTCATTATCATCTTCTAGTTTATAAATGAAACCCTAAACATGTTTATATATGCAACAACACACATTCCTGCTAAGAATTTCATAATTCAAACTTAAGATGTTGGCATGAGACCTAATTAACAATCACCAAACTGACATTCAAATTTGGGACCTACCTGAAATAAGACAGGACAAGGGCACTAGAGCCCATGTCCATAGGTCCTTTTTTCAAGGCAGGATCAAATGCCATGATGTCCTTCACGCCCCATGTGACATGGGTTTCAATCCATTTTCCTCTGAGAGTCAGAATGAACATGCAAGATGCAAAACAAGGGACCCAAGAGCTAAACCTAGGAAGGAAAAGTCCAGGGAGACATTTTTTGACATAACAGAATTCTCACTCAATTATGTTAAATCCTACCATCTCTAGCTAGGATACGCAGATATTTATAGGAATATTTCCTAGAACTTTGCATAATTCTTTCACAATTTATCAATATTTGAGATTATTCTTAAAGTTTGTTCTATCTTTGGTTAGTTCTTCTGAAACTATCTCAAATTTACTTATTCTTCACTTCTGCACTTAAATTCTTTCAAATATTATGCCTATAAGTATATATTTCAACTTTCTGCACCATTATTTGTTAATCTTTGCATGATATTTTCAAATTGACATGCTTCAAACTCAAATATGCTAAGGATGTTCAATATTCAGCATATTTTTTTGTCTCTACTTGTTATTTGTCATTATTTGTAGTTATGATGTAGTTATTTATGAAAATGAATTAAAAATAAGATTGAATGCATCTAAATTCTTACTTTAACTAAGTTCAATCACTGATCCACATGTATCTTTGACACTTTCATGAAAAGGAGATGAAAACCAAACCATGTTTTGCCAGGATAGTCCATGACTACACATGATAGGTGTGAATCTTCAAAGGAAAAAGAATGAAGATAACATGCACTTTGTAAATGCGCCTCTATTGAGAGCAGCAATCCATAGTTACACATCCATAAATCACTCACAGATTACGTAAGATATATGATAGGTTGTAATCAAAGTTCTCCATCCTCATTAAGTATGCAAAAAGAATACACATATACAAGTGATCTGAGAAAGAATAATGAGGAAACACAAAGCTACAGAATGTACACTTAGTGTCTGCAAATTAACCAATTCTATCTCTCCACAAAATGGCAATCAATATCCTTTTATAGAATAAGGATATGATCTAGTGGTTAGGATCAACTTAAGATGATCTGACTGTCAGAAGATGTGGCACGTGATTGCACATTTGGCAATCCTTAATTGAGGACAACTAGCAAAATGGCATATTCTCCAGATCTTTGACTTAGTCATCATGACTTTTTCACTCAGTATTTTCATCAGAATCCTCTTCTATTAATGCTTCCTTTGATATCCTACATCCAATGCCTTGGATGAGCTCATATGCTCTAAGAGTTGTATCTATCTCTACTCTATTTTGCACCTTAGCCTTCTCAACTACATGCTCTTGAACTTTCAATTGCTCCTTTAAGGATATCCACCTATTGGTCCTACTGTCCAATTCTTCATTGTATGCATCAATCTTGGATTTCATAAGCATAGCCTGATTTATAGTGTCCTCCAAAAAATGTTGGATAGGATCCTCTATTGCCGAACTAAAGTTATCTCTAAATGCCTTAATGGCAAAGTCATTATCCTAATTTTCAATTTTACCTTCAACTTTGCCTTCCAAAATTTCCAAAATAGCCAACTCCTCTGCTAGAAGTTCATGTGCCTTTATGCTTATTTTAACTACTGTACTATTGCATCTTTTCAAAATGTTGACCTCAAATCTTAGGTCCTCAAACTAGATATCCATCTGTGGGAGCATTTGAGGTGTCAAAATCTTCTTTGTCATGAGGGTACTAATATCTTCTCTCCTCATATTTTTTAATGTAGTCAAGTCCTGACTATCCTTAATCAATCTTTGGTCGACCTCCTTCTTCAACTTATCTGCTTTGATTTTCATATTGCTCAACATGTCCCAATTTGACAATGAGGTCTTTATTACTTTATGTCCCTCTTGCAGGAACTTGGTGAACCAATCATTCATCACATGTTCTTGATGCTTCAATACATCCAATCCGGTGATCTCCTACTGAGATACTAATGCTAGGTGTGCATTAGTTCTGATAGGGATATTTGTAGGCACCACCAACCCCTTTATAAAGGCTCGGAGTTGAGCAACTTGCTCTTTATACATCTTCTTCTTAGCTTCAACCTTCATTATCCTAGCCTCTGCTACATCTGTATGATCTCTTAACCCTTGGATTTCTTTCTCCTTTGTAGTGTGCCCTAGGTCTATTGTTGTTATTTGAAACTCATTGACACTTATTTCTCCTTTTGCCTTTTCAACCATGGGCACAAGTAATTGAGTTGTCCTCTTTCTTGTGGCAGGGTCATGCCTTACTACTGAGGTGGCCCTTGCACTTCGTTTGGGCTTGGTTCCCTCAATAGAAAATACTGAAGAAATATCAAAATTTGAAGTATCGGGAGCCAAAGGCTAACTTACTTCATGTGCAAGACAATGTGGAGCACTGGATACGGGCCCTTGCTAGCGAGTCTGCTTGATGTGAGCATCATGTACTTCTACATCTTTATCCTTTTGAACCTCCTCATCCACATTTTGTTGTTGGCCCCAATTAGTAGGAACCTCCTTATGCACTTCCTATTGATTATGATCTTGTGCAGCATCTCTAGATGTCATGTCCCGATCTTGTATTATTTCCTTTTTTGGCTATTGATTTCTAGGCACATTCATCTAGACATCCTCATCTTGTTTATTTGTGTTATAATGGACATCCTGATGTGCATCTACATCTTGACCTTGTGCATGTTGTATATTTTGGCACTAAGGATTACCTATATTAAGCCCTTGGTAGCCATGATCTTGAATATCCTGATGTTCTGTGCTTTGACCACCACCTGCTACTACTCTTTTTATCTCCTCATTACTTTTTTCCTTTGGACCTTCATGTCTAGATGTTGGCACTTCTTTATCTTTTGGATCTTCTAATCCGTATGTGACCATTGTACCTACTTATCCAGATGCTAACACTAGTTGTTCTCTGTCCTCTGCCTCAGCATGTCCTTCTTCAATTTCCTAGACATTATGCTCCAGCAGCTCTGTATGGATATCCATGTATGTAGCTACATTATAATTATGCACATCATCCATGGCTTTATCCCTATCTTCATCTTCACCCCCATCATACTATAGATCAATAACTATTGGGTTGGTTACGGTTCCCACTAACACATCCAGACCAATAGTTTGTGCCACTATCTCAGGATCTTCATATTCATCCTCATCTCTAGTACTCTTTGGCGCTTGTGGCATGCCTTGAGGTGTTAGTGTTGTGTGTCTTAGAAAGTTCTTAGGTGGATTGTTTGTCAAATCCTTTATAACCTCATCATCTATTAAGTTAATGGTTTTATCTAGTGACAGAGGTTGACTAGCCATCTTCTTCTTTTCCTCTTCCCTTGCTTCCTGAGCTAACTCTGATTTAAACTTAACAATGGTAGGGATGGGGACATCATGTTGAAACCTTGTTTGTACCATCTCCACATCCTTGTTCTTTACCACCATGGTTGTTGCATCTATGTCTGCTATAGGTTACTGAGTAGCAAACATCTTCTCCATTTTGGTGAACTCTTCACCTAAATTGACTAGGACATCCGGTTGCTTGCTAATGGATCCTCTCATGATGAGTACTTGTCCTCTCTTTTGCTTAGGGATATTAGCCCCTTTCAATATATCCTGACCTTTTCTTATCAAGGGCTCCCCTTCATCCTCTTCCTCCATATCCTCATAAGTGACCCTAGGCTCTTCTGCCTATCTTGTGGTTATTGTGATTGTTGGGATAGGATTTTCTTTCTGAGGTGAGGTCTTGTGGCTATTGTGATGCCAGTGTTAGTAAATTTTCTAGCTTCCTTTGAGGAACCTAGTTTGGCCCACTTGGCCTCCATGATCTACCTTTTGTGTATTAAGAAGTCATCAAATTCAGTCTCTAGCAACTCTTGTCTTTTTCTTTTCTTATCCACTATCAGTGCCACTCCTTGGGCTTTCAGGGCAGCTAACTTCTAATCTACCCATTTCCTGGTTAACTCCATGACCCTAGATGTAATGAGGTCAATAGATGTTACCTCTTACTAGCTCCAATCAGGAGGGGATATGGTCTCTTTATAGATCTTCTTATCCTCTTATTCTTTGGCTATCAACATGCCATCATCAGAATGCAGCTAAGGAGGAACATCAAAGTAGTCTAAGATCTAGATCTGATTCAAAGTTAACCTTTCATAACTCCTCTTGACCTCCATATCATCTAGACAATCTGCCTAGTAGTCTTCCAAGTGCACTTGATGCACTAACTTCTTGTTTATAAATCTCTCCATATTATGATATGGATCATAATACCTCTCCAAGGGAAATAAATGCAAATTCAAGATGTACAACTCTGCCTCTAAACTTTTGGCTGCATCAATAGTTGGACATGCATACCAGCCAATGATTAGAGGAAACCTGACATGACCTTTCTTGTTGCTCTTCACATATGCTTCATATGAAGGTATAATCTACCTAGTTAACTCCAGAAGAATTATCTTATCTATTGGGTATCTTGGCAAGATGAGGTGTTTCCCACTGAATCCTGCCATCCTAGGGTAGGTGAAGGTTGGGAACTAGATAAACCAAGTTCCATTTCTTGCAATTGCTTCTTGAGCTTTAGTTCTCAATCTTTTTGCTCTGTCATTGTCCATTAGTCTAACCAAATGCATAACAAAGCAATCATTTACTCTTTTGTAATTCTGAATGGAGGATTTCCTCTCCAGCTGGGGATAATGATCCCATACAATCTTGTCTCCTAGATTTCTTCCTAATGTAGACTGTGTAGCACATGCATAGACAACATATGCCGACATATAGAAAAGGCATAATTTACCTCCAAACCTCTTCATACCGTCATCCAAGCTATCACTGATGAGTGATACCCATTGTACTTCCATGTCAGAGGCCTCTACCAACTTGATGAGCACATACATCCATGGCTTAAAATTCCCTACAACAGGTTTTCCTGCCATCCAGCTCAACATCACCATCATATACTGCACCTTTGGGGTGAAGTCAAACTAATAGAGATTCTGTGGCATCTTGGCCACTACCTTAACCTTACTGTCTACTACCCTCCAAGATGTGAACATGATCTTTTTACAATTAGTAATCTTACTTTTATATTGGTTCTCCAGATCCTCGAGATTTATCTTGAATAGATTGGGACCTATAGGAAATTGGAATGTCTTCATAATACCTCAGATGGAGAAGTCTACATATACTCGGCCATCTTTCTCCACCTTTCTATTATCTTTGTTATAATTCTCTGCACACATGACTATCAACTCCATAGCCTCTGCAGCATAAGGAAAACCACTAGCATGCCACATCCTAGAGTTGTATATCTTTGGTAGCGTGAGATGTCCACTCCCTTGTATTTATTTGGAAGTCCACTCATTAATGTTCGTGTTGTCGGAGTGAGTATCTCCAATCCTTCCGAATCAAAAGCTAGAGGCTCCAGGATTTGGGAACATGGGAGTCTTGAACTCCTCTTTGCTTCTATTCTTTCGGTCCTACATTGTGTCCTGCAGTTATAGATATGCATATTTTAACCTAGGTTTCAAACATTACCTCTATTATCCATTTCCTAAATATCTAGACATTTTCAACTTTACTAGACATAATCATGTGCATATGTAACTAACATTACACTAAGCATCTGGTTTTACCTTTTACTGCATTGCCATAAATGACAAAAAAGGTTTTTACTGTTACATACATATTTCTGGAGCTTAAACCTAATTAAAAATATATCCAAATATGCACTTTCACTGTATAACCATCAGTCACTATTCATCACTCAATGTTTGTACCATTTCATTCAAGGTCAGGATCTCTGCAACAATCACTGGATCTCTATAATTTTCAATCTCTGAATGCTTTGTGAGGTTAAAATGATTGAAAATCCAGCTTTTATGCTTTAAAACCATGAATTAGGGTGTCATAAATGCTAATTTGCCTTCATCCATCGATGTCCACTTATCATCGAGGAGATTATTACAAGTGGCGATTTCTAATTTGAATTTTCAAAAGGCCAACAACTCACTTTCACAGCATTTATTATGAAGTCTGGATATAACATATGTCCAGATATTTAAGCAATATTCTTACCTTTTCAAAATGTGCATATGCATATCCCTATGACGTCATCATATTGGTCAACATTGATCAAGGGTGGATGTCGGGATGTTAAGATCCAAAGGCATTTGCCTTTGGTCTTTGAATGTCAAGAAATTAAAAATGTCTAGTTTGAAAAGTCAAACTTGTGCCACATGGCACCATCTAATTGGTCCATGGGAAGCTGTAAATTTTATTCATAGGAAACAGGGATATAGATATTACAAAATATCCAAACACTAGAGTTCACGAAATGTCCCCAAGTCTAAATGTGCTGATGACGTCAGCCATTTAAAATGACTCGTTAAGTATGTTTGGAAGTGATGTCATGTTTAGGAAGGTCTAGACATTAGTGAATGTCCAGATATTAAGATTTGTGAAATGTCATGTACCCTCAATATCCAGATGATGTCATCACTCTATAATATTCTTTTTAAGATGAGATCATATGATGTCATATGGATGTTGAGGGAAGTTTAGATGTTAAGTGTTTAAGTGAAATGTCCAGAGTCCAATGTCCATTTGATAATTCAAATAAGACAAGTCATAGAGATGTTTGGAAAAGCCTAGACATTAGTGAATGTCTAGATATTGAGATTGAGTATCCATACTCACAAATATATGTGCTACGCGACCATGTGCATGATGGTTTTGTTGCACCATGAGTTAAATTTGGCGTGTGCACATTTGCGAATGCCAGGATATTACATTTTACTTAGTAATTTCTTGGGTTGGGACATTAGTGAATGTTTGGTTATTAAGACAATGTGAACATCCCTATGACCAGTCGACCAAACATTGATCAGGCATAACTTCTTGGTTTTAAGGAATTTCCATGTGATGTAAAAGGCAAACCTGCTTAGAATTTTATTCTCTATCATTTGGCAAGGTTAATGAGGGGAAAACCACACTTTGAAAATTTGGATCCATAATTCAAGATCTGGATATTCCTAAGGCAAGATCCTAACATATATCTGATATTGTTTTTACCATACTACCCAAAGCAAAGGGAAACAAAACAAGCCAAACAAAGAAAAAAGGTTGGGTTCCTGTTTTGCTGGGGCAAAATGGAGCATGTTGTGTAACCACACAACACTATTCACATTTAGGTTGTTAAGCTTACTTAGGGAACATTTAGGGCACACATAGGATTGTTATCTCTTTATGTCTCATGTCATATGATTACATGACATGTGTCATAATCCTATTTTGTCCTATGAACCTTAGCTTATATTACCAAGGTTTCTCATTGTATTATTACACACATATAACATTTGTATAGATTATTGTTATTTTATCATGTTGATCTTCTTTGATTCTTTTGATTAACTCTTAGGCATCTTGATCTTAAGATACCTGAATCCATAGCTAATCCAAACATGGTACAAGAGCAAGAGATTGTCTCTAGAGTTAGTTTTTTTTAGAACATCTAAGATTACAATTAGTTTCTTTCATGATATTGAGTATGCTCTTCTCTTGCATCCTTGGATGATCTAGAGAATTAGAAAGGTTGAAAGAAATAACAAATTTTGAGGGGGTTTCTTCTTTGTGGCTTTATATTGTAGGTTCATTTTAAAGCATGTCAGATTAAATCTAAGCTCAATATTGAGTTCAAAGTGTCCAAGAAAGTTGGATGAACCTTTTATTTTGTCCAAATTGGACATTACAGGAAAGATCTACAAGGGTTCGAAGTTGGGAGGTAGTTGCTAGATCTGGCAAGTAGCCACATTTTTAGAGCACTTTGTATCAAATCCAACCTTACCATTGTGTCCAAGAGGCCCAAGAATTTAAGGATGGACTATCAAATCATTAAAATTAGACACATTTGCCCTAGGCCCTCAGAATAAAATTTTAGCCTACTAGCCATACGTATTGAAAAATTCTGCAAAGAAAAAATATTTTATTTCTTGCACAAGTATTTTATTTATTTTTCAACAATTCAAATTTTTTTAAAAGAATATATTCATTACTTTTATATTACAGTTTTTTATAATATTTTTTAAAATTTAAATAAATATTATATGCAGGGTACTTTCTGTACCTTACATATTAGAGGTTGAAAGTGCTTTAAGCACTAATCTTTAAGGGTGCGTTTAAAGGTGCAAGTCTTGTTTCTTACGTTGTGGACTCTTTAGTGGTTTGCAGGCCCCTTAAAACCATCTTGAGACCCCTTACACAAGCCTACATGACCTTCAAACTTTGCAATCACATTTTGTCGATCTATGTGACCTTTAAAACCTTTTCTATGTAGATTCGCCAAATTTGGTAGTTTTTGGGCGATTTCTCTAAAGTTAGCTAGCAATTTCCCCAAATTTGATGGGTTTTCTCAATTCTGATAGAGATTTCCAATTTTAGCAGAGATCTGCATTTGGTGAATCTCCAAATTTACGTGATCTGTATAGTTGGAAAAATTATAAACTTGGTGGCCATTTTGATAAATATAGCGGTGACATCATATACTAATATCAACAGACCGTTCAAAAATCCCCCCCCCCTCCTCACAATGGGGCAGATTATTGTCCTCTTTGTGATGGTGCAAATAATTTTTAGTTTGGACTTCTAGTTGCTTTAAAATTTCAATTTTCTTAGTGATCTTGTTGTCCAGTTCTCATTTTAGGAATTTTGATGGCACATAACTTTTACGTATGAACTCCTTTTTGGGTCCAATTTTTTTCAAAGTGTATATTCTTTTGTGTACTTCACAATGACTCCATTAGTTTCTTTTTATCTTATATAAGAATTGTATTTTTAATATGTGATCATTTTTTGACATTGTAAGCATCTACTGAATTTACTTTTTGATTTGTAAATACACTAAAATAAAGTGCCACATCTTGTACTTGTATTTTGGGGATCTTGCACATCATGTTGTGTTATTTTATACTCACATTATTTTATAAAATGCCATGGGAGTCTGTCATGTGCATCCTGTTATTTGCAATCACAATCTTGTCTACCTTCAAGCAAGTGTGTCTTGTTTTTGCACACCCTTTATAGAAGTGTCCATGTCTAAGCGCTTACCACAAACCAAAGCCCACAAAGATAGGCTTCACTAGGCGATAGGACTACATAGGATATAGTCGCGGGTGACAAAGGTAGGCACTTAAAGCTTAGCATTGTAATTTTTAGATTTTGTTTTTATGTTCATTTTGGTTACTTAAATAAAATTTAATATATATATTTTGATAAATAAATCCTATATTACTTCTTATAAACTATAAATGAAATAGTACAATATTCACAAAAAATAAGGGTGGTAGAGAGGCACACCCACATAATCTAAATGAGATAGAGTCCAAAACAAAGATGATAGCATAAAGGGCCAAGCCCAAACATAGATAAGAAACTAATGTAATGCCAAAAGGAGGGTCTTTATCATCTAGTTTTATTTTATGTGGTTTAAATAATATTTACTATTATATTTTTTTTATTTTTTATTATGGTAAAAAGGGTTGAATAGTGCTGTTAAGGACATGGTTTGGTGGCCAAGTCACATGGTTGTTGTGGCAGTCACCAAGGTTCAAACCCTCGTTGGGCTAACAAGCTTGTGAGCTTTGAGTTCCACTAGGCAAATGAGCTCGCAAGTTTAAACATTCAGCGTTAATGTAGGTGTTCATGCCAAGGTGTTCATGTCAGGGCGTTCATGCTAGGGGATGAGGTCCCCTGTGTTGTACCCTCACTAGTTCATAGCTCTGGTCAAAAGTGTTCATAGATCAAAAAAAGGGGGGTTGAATAGCCCCAACCCTTTATAAATAACACCACATAGGCATAGAAGAGATGGTTCTAAAAGAGAATAACCACAATACAACTGGGCACAATTAGTGAACCAGACGAACAAGCAAAGAACACAAATACTGAATAATACAAGTGTAGTCCTATTTCCAATACAGAACAAAAACTAAGCAAAACACTAAAGGATCAGCAACCTACACAATGTCGAACCCCAACCTCTCAATCTACACACCCTTAATCTAAGTATGGGATTCAAAGACAAATTTTGGAAGACCTCTATTTCATCTTTGGATAATTATTTAAGGTACATCATTATCTAAATCCTCAAAACAAGGAGACAGGATAGGGGATTCCTTTGTTGTTGCCTCCACCCTAGACATCTCTTGTAGAGAGGGGGAGAGACATCTGAAGAAACCACATGTTGCAATAAATTCATCTATATGTTAAGAGGAGGGACCCTATCAAAACACATTGTCGGGGGTGAGGGAACCACGGAGGAAGCAACCGACACTGAGTTGAAGGAAGAGGTCTCGTCTAGAGACACACAAACCACAGGAGAAGCCCCCACTCCGACATCCTAAGAAGACAACTTTTTTATGTTTTTAAAAGAAAATAGTATTTTTTATTTTCTTTTTTAAAGTTAAAAAATTAATATACTTTTATTTTTATTTTTTCTAAAATATAGTACTTTTTAATTTTAAAATATAAATTTAATATATTTTTTTTTTTATGTCTTTTAAATAAATTATAATATTTTTTATTTTCTTTTTTAAGGTTAAAAATAAAATTTAATATATTAGTAGACATGATATTTCCACAATCCATAATATTGTTTTAGAGCTTTTGGGAAAAAACTGTGTAGCTTGTTTAGGATCAACGTTTCGGATCATTTAATATATTTTCATTTTTATGCTTTTTAAAATAAAATTTAGTATTTTTAATTTTGTAAATTTTTTTAGTTAAAAATAAAAATTTAATATATTTTATTTGAATGTTTTCTTTTATTTTTTAAAATAAAATTCAATTAATGTTTTAAATATTAAATATCATTTGTCTTTTTAAATATATAGATTGTAATGTAATGGCTCCAAAAAAATCCACTATAGAGGGATGGAAACATGTGACCCACAATGGTACTGATCTCAAATGTAACTTGTGTTAGAAACTTATGAGGAATTAGTCTCTATGGCTACTTATTTCCAACATTTTGTATCAGAGCTTGGTTGCCATGATTTGGGAGGAAGTCCCTGTTTGATAACCCTAGCTATGAGTGGAATTTTTGTGTATAGTGGAATCCATGGCTTTGCATGGAAGGAATGGATGCATTTTCATGGCTACAAGGCTATTTGCAGACTTGGGTTGTTGTAGATCTAGGGTTTGATGGAGATTTGGCAAATGGGTTTTCAATTTGGGCTCTTTGTATGGAGGGTTTTAGAGGTTAGATTTTCTAGGAAGCCCAATGGGCAAAAATAGAACCTGCCATTGGATTCAAAAGGTCTCGTAGGTGAAGAAAAACATATAATTTGCCTATGTTTGGAGACAGGAAAAATTTACCCAATTTCGTCCATGAAGGAATCTCACAGGGAATCTTTTAGATTCCGTATGGCATCATCAGTGGATGTCTGTGTCACCTGCGTAGGTACAGTCTATAGAGTTTTTTAATTAAATAAAAAAATTCCTTCGGTTTGCAATGTTGTTTTTATTTTAAATAAAAAAATCCCTTCGTTCTGCAAATTTGTTTTAAAATTTATAAAAAAAAAATTAGAGGGGCAGGTACAGGGTCCGCAAACCCCTGTAACCCATCATACCCCCATGGAAGACATGGCAGGGTTAGTTGTCAACATGGTCCGGTAGGGCAAGTCGGCCCACCGGTTGGCAATCGTCATGGCCGGTAGGGCCTTTAGGCCCGCGGTCCGGCTCCCGCTAGTCCAGCAAGGGTTTGGCTGGAGCCCTTGGGCCAAGACATTAAAAAAATAAAAAACTTGTTTAAAAAACTTTATAAAAAATCAAAAATGTTTAAACAGGTCTCAAATGATTCAAAAAGACATTTAAACCTATTTAATTTAGTCTTGATTCCGTCACTCGAGTGCTACCTATGTGCCACCAGGGTGTCGCCGGCGCGCCACTGCCACTGGCACGCTGCCAGACAACCACCCACTAGCCACTAGAGAGCCACTAGGGATAGTCTCATAGCCTTATTGGGCAATTTGTTTTCTAGGGGGCATAACTTTCACCCAGGATGTCAAAATTTCAACTTCTTACAATCAACGGAAAGATCTTTCCATGTACTATGTATTGGTGATAGAGATTTTTCTAGGTTTTTCCATTTTGACTCGTTTTTGCTAGTTGGAAGCCAGATGTTTGTTTTGAGCTTTGACGGGGCATAACAGGTGCATACAGAGTCTGATTTTAAACTTCTTATAGAAGTTGGAAAGGTATTTCTGAGAACTATGTAGTGGAGTAGGTTTGGAGATGATATTTTGGGGTTTGTTTAGTTTGTATCAGTTTGAGCTCAGTTTGGTCCCTTTGACTTTTTGTGCGTTAGTGAGTTGATGGCAAATCGAATCTAGGATGATTTGGTGTTTGAGTCATTGTAGACTTACAGGCTTATCTCTAGTTATCCTTTGTTAACGACATTATACATGTATTGTTGATTTTGCATGCTACATTGTGAGATCTACAGGTTGTACAGTGTTGTAGGTTGTCAATGCTTACAGGTTACATTTATGACTTGGATGTGGGTTGTCTATGCCCATAGATGTTTTAGTGTTGATGCAGATTCTAATTTGTCGCTTGGTTTAGTCACATGTTGTATTTGTTTGCTTATCATTATGAGATATAGAGAGGGATGGTATTACTTGATACAGTCATGATATGGGACCTATGGTTGTTGACTATATGGTACAGTTGTGTGAGACTTGATGGGATTTTGGTGCAGGTACATTGGGTGGTGATCATGGTGTCATGGATGTTCCTTGTTTGGTTGGGACTTTGACATGCCATGATGGTTTTACAGGTGTAGTTTTGGTGGTGTTGGATTGATGTTTGGTTTATAGGTTTTGTTCATCTTCTTGGTTTTGGAGATTATGGTTTACTCGACCTTTTCAGAGTTGTGTCATGTTATAGTGGATTCTTTGATTGTATTGAGGTCATGGATGATCTTCATGTAGGAGATGGTTATCACAATGTCATGGATAGCTTGATTACATGTTTTAGTGGGAGCTTTTGATAGTGATGGGTTTGATGTTTATGATGTTGCCATGTATAGCTCAGTATCACACTACAGTGGGAGCTTTGGGAGGATATAGTTAACTTCATATGATTTGTAGATGTTGACATCTTGGTAACATAAAGGACTCTTGGAGTCTTTGGTTGAGGTGTTGGTTATGGTTTGTCAGTTTTTGACAAGTGATCCTTGCTTACAGGATGGTTGGTATTGTTAGACACATAAGTATACTAAGAGGGGGGTGAATCAATATACAATCAAATTTCACTTTCAACAAATTCAACTTATCTCAAGCAGATTAAACCTTCAGCATTACAAAATTAGCATGAACATGAAAGATTAGCACAATGCACATCAACACATAACACCAGATATATGCGGAAAACCTTAGAAGGAAGAAACCATGGTGAGGATTAACTCACAATATATAAAGCTAAAATAGTAACTTTATTTTACGGTCTATAACCCAAGGAAGTTGCTACTCCCTAAGTAACTTTGGTTTAGGGTCACACCCAAGTAAGCTTCAACTCCCTAATGACTTTGTTTTAGGGCCACTCCCAAGGAAGCATCTACTCCCTAAAAAGAGAATACACTTAAAAAAGATTATAGTATAACAGTCTTTTCTTATTGTATGAAAACTATCATTGAAGCTCACACCTTTAATGATTGCACTTCTACCTCCTCACACTTTCTTTTGAAGATCTGATCATATTGGCACACTCTATACTTGATCACTGTCACAAATATGTCTTCAAGATGAATTCAGACAGCATCAACAACATCTGCTCTTTCTCCCACAGTCGCACATCAATAATACATTTATTCTGCTTTTATCTTCTTGCGAACCTTTTCAATCATCTTACAATCATACCTTACCTCACTCACTTTGATTCACTATTTCTACATGATATTACATTGACTACATTGCTTGTTGGCCAGATACAACATGAACAATATTATTACAAGTTGGCTAGACAACACACACTATAAAATGTGTAGAAGATATGTTCTAATTGAAACAACATGTTACACCAACAGAAGATCCAAGCCTTGTGGACACCAAAAATTGCTTAACCAGGTCTAAAACATCCTTTACTTCTTCAAACACCAAGGAATGACATCTGCACACTCCGCTCATTTGAAAATAGGACAGCTTTAAGGGAATCACATGAAGACTTGAAGTATAATGGCCATATCATCTTATAAATCTTGTGCAATACTGGAAATAAGAAAGATCTCCATAAAGCTTTTCCAGATGATTTCACATGACTCATAAAACATACTCAAACACTCCTTTGCCACCACACATCAAAGAATTATGTCATACAGCTTCAAACATTTACTCTAAAAACACTCTATTATTCGGAACACAGTGCATCGTGTTGTCAATTGAAAAACTGAGTTGTGGACCACCAAGAAGATTGAAACTGAAAAGAGGCATGAAATGCACATCCAAGAACATGTTTACAAAATTGCAAGGTCAATCATTCAATTTCAGACGAATGCGGAGCATTCTAGTGAGTCTTCAATACTGCACCATTCTGCCAAAGCACATTCTGGTGTTCTATCATACATAACTTTCATAGTGGAGGGAATTATGATTTGAGACTTTGGAAATAGCACCTTCACTGCCTTCTTAACACAATCTCATAACTGCATAGCCACATATACAACTGTGGGGGAATGTGGAGCATTCTATCACCCTACTAGGAATACCTTGACAAAATCAATTCTATCTTTAAGCTATTAGCAAAAAAAATCCTTCCAGTGATCAAAACATCATGAAACTTGGAACATACATAAAATAACATTGAATGAAGCTATGTTCCAAACTGCAGAATCTTAATAGCACAATGATGAAAATGTGGAGCAATCTTCTGGACAGTCTTCAAAGAGCAGACATGCTAAAACAAAGACTATCACCTACTTCCGAAGGCCAAACCTTCATTGCATTACCACATAAAACTTAGGATCAGTAGGATAGATCATACAACATGCTTCAAGCCATCAAGCATCCTTCCTTAACATCTAATTCTCTTAGTGCTTCTAATTCCCATATTAATAAGGTTTCAAACTCAACTCTGCTTTGATTAGGAATGTAGATTTTATGACCTACAATCATGAGCTTTCTCTTCCTTAGGAATATGCAACCATGAATAGTATCTTACTTTCATGATAGTGTTGACATCAGTGTATGCTATGTTGACATCAATGTGTGCTATGTTGACATAAATGACAACACATACAGCCAACAATCTCCCCCTTTGTCATTGATGGAAACATATGCTTCCCCTTAGACTCTCTCTCCCTTTTACATCAAGGACAAGGGGATCCAAACCTGCTCATTGTCCCCCTTTTATTAACAATCATATATCTGTAAACTTCCTCTTGTAAGCTCCACTTATCATCAATCACCACTACCTGCTCCCCCTAAGAGGTAACCATCCTTAGTCCAGGATAAAGATATAGCATGAACTCCCCCTGGACAGATGCACCACTATGCATCTTTAGCAGTAAGAGAGAGGGGCAATTACCCCTAACCTCTGCTAGAGATCCTCAAAGATGTCTTTTGCAAGGGCCTCTGTAAAGATATCTGCAATTTGATCCTTTGTTGGGATATATTCCAACTTCACTCCCTTATTTGAAACCTTCTCTCTGTTGATAACTGAGAGGGGGGGGGTGAATCAGTTATCCTAATTATTTCCCTTATTAAACTTTCTTATTAATTGATGCAGCATTGAATCAAACACTAAAACATTAACATGAAATAAGAAACACATAACACAGTATTTTTGACGTGGAAACCCTATTAAGGGAGAAAACCACGGGGTGATTAACCCAAAATTATTCTCTGTTAGAAGAATAGGAGATTACAAAAAATGGCACTTGCCAATTAGGGCTCACTGCCTGAGCACACTGCTCACAAGAGGCCCACTGCCTACAAGAAGACACACTGTCTACAAAGTGATAAGAATCACAGTCTTGAACTGATTGGAAGCATCTGCATATGC
Source organism: Cunninghamia lanceolata (assembly GCA_027924645.1). Taxonomy (NCBI): domain Eukaryota; kingdom Viridiplantae; phylum Streptophyta; class Pinopsida; order Cupressales; family Cupressaceae; genus Cunninghamia; species Cunninghamia lanceolata. The sequence goes on along the minus strand of BSBN01000925.1, from coordinate 2,639,704 downwards.
TGGAGTTCAGTTCCGGTTAGGCTCAGTACACTGATCTGCTGCACTTCATCTTTCCTCTGTTCTTTGTTCTGATATCTTTCACATACCGGATCCTTTTTGCTACCTCTGCTCTGTTCTGGACTTCTTCGCATATATCTTCACACCATCACACCCTTCACAACTAAATCCATCCTCTATATATATCCGCACAAGTAATTTCATCACCTTTCTAGTCAGCATCCGGAACAGTCTAGTTTCTTACAAACTCTTGTTCTGTCGGCTGAATCCTTCCTCACCAAGCAATGCGAATCAAGCATATACTTGTAGATATCATTAATCATGTCGGCCAAACATGATTCATGCCTTCACAACCTCTATCATCAATAGTAACACATCCGGAAAGTAGTCTGATACTCTGTCAGTCAGTTCTTCCTCTGTTTTCACTGTCTCTCAGGAATCCGGTACTCAACTATTCATATCTTTTTCCCTGTCCATCACCGGAGGCTAAATCCTTGGAATATACCACTCAAGGTAGTCCTCTTGACTTTCCCAAATCCGCACTGCACCAAGACACTTCCTCTGAGAGATCCGGACCAATTTGTCGGACCTTGCCACATGCTTTGTTCTTGTTCACCGGACCACAACATTCTTTATTCTGACTTCCGGTAGAGACACATTATGACTTGCGGATATGTGGGATGACCTTTGTTGCCATCAATGACAACAACCATGAATCCATATAGTGTCTCTTGCCAACACTCTCTCCAAAAGTGATACCTGATTTCTATGTGCTTGGTTCTAGAATGCATCATTAGATTCTTGGAAATATTGATAGCATTTGTATTATCACACAAAATAGGAATAGGATCATCATACAATATCTTGATATCCTTAAGAGTTTGCTTTTTCCATAACAGTTGTGTACAGCAAGAGGTTGCTACAATATACTCTGCCTCTGAGGTAGATAAGGACACTAAATCTTGCTTCTTACTCTGCCATGACACCAATCTACTTCCTAGAAAGAAAACACCACCATTTGTACTTCTTCTATCATCAACACAACCAACCCAATCAGCATCAGTGTATGCACTCAAATTAGTCATTACATTTTGGATATCATAGACCATAGTCAGGAGTTCACTTCAAGTATCTGAATATCTTTTTCACTGCCTTCTCATGTGTTTTCTTAGGATTGGCTTGATATCTGGCAACCACACATATTGTGCATGCATAATGTTAGGTCTAGAAGAAATTAAGTACAATAGTGCTCCAATCATAGACTGATAGGTAGTCTGATCTACCTTTGGAGACTCATCATCTTTGCTCAAGTGACATCCAGTGACCATGGGAGTACTCACTAGTTTTGAATCCTCCATACTAAATTTCTCCAACAATTCTTTGACATACTTAGCTTGAGAAATAAAGATACCACCATCTAGCTGGGAAATTTGAAGTCTAAGGAAGAAAGACATTTCACCAATCATGGACATCTCAAAATCTTTTTGCATCTCCTCTACAAATCACTTACACATATCATCATTTCCACCAAAAATGATATCATCAACATAAACTACAACTATCAAGATCATCTCTCCTTCTTCCTTTATGTAAAGATTGCTATCTATAGTACCTTTCTTGAAGCCATGTTGAAGTAAGTACCTATCTAATCTTGCATACCAAGCCCTAGGTGCTTGCTTGAGACCATACAAAACCTTTTTGAGTCTACATACCATGTCTGGATCTTCTGATATCTAAAAACTATATGTTTGTTCAATGTCACTTCTTCTAGGTCACCATTGAGAAATGCTGACTTGACATCCATCTAATACACTTTGAAGTTCTTTTGAACAACAAGAGAAAGGAAAATTCTGATTGCCTCCATCCTAGCTGTTTTCATTTCTTTCCATAATTAGTATTTATGGTTCCATAATCACTTGAATAATGATGTAGGACTTTCAGTTTTTCCAAACTACTATTTTTCGAAAGTTTAACTGCTATTTTTGGAAAGTTTAACTGTTATTTTTGGAAAGTTTGCATTTGGGCATAGATTGAAGTGAAAATTTATAGGAAGATTTGTAAATGAAATATAAGACCTTTGGTGAAGGAATTGGGCAAAGATCATTTGTGAACTGAAAGATATTAAAGTTTTCGTTTTCTAAAAAACCCCTGGAAATTTTCAAAATCATATATGAGGCACTAAAACATCCCATAACACCCCAAAAAGTTGATGGAAATCTATTTACAAATTTTTGATGTGATATTTCACTTCGTGATCTTTCTGGCACTTCAAACGGTTTGTTAATCAGACACCCGGATCAAAAGTTATTCTTCCCAGAAGTTGACCTACTTTTGGAGGGAGTTGTAAATTTCAAAGTTTAGTTGGAGGTTGCCAAAAAAGGGCTATTTATGGCTATTTTTGGGAACCCTGGGCAGTAGTAGAGATAAGGGGGAAAGTGTAGAGTCAACAAATGGTGGGAAAATAGAAACCTTAGCTAATTTGGGGTTACAGAAGGCAGAAGATTCCAGAGCCTGGTGATAGGTAGCTTTAATGTGTTGCAGCCTGTAGATGATTGATTCCTCTAATTGCATTTGAGCTTCTATAATGTAATGAGTTGTCCAAATCAATAAAATAATATTCTATTTTCTGTGTGCAATTTTTGTTCTTATACATTTTATGATTTACCCCCTTCATCAAGTGGTATCAGAGCAAAGGTTCTTGAGTGTGTAGATAGATCGCTGACCGTGAGGTAGTTTGCACCGGGACCTGAGGTTGTGGATTTGTTGTGGAGATTAAGATGCCTCCACGAAGAAACCATGTTGGAAGAAATGCTTTGATGAAAGAGGGTTTTAGAGCCCTGCAAAGGCAGATCGATGCATTGCAAGAAGAGCTGTGAAGAGGGTTTGAGCCGAGAACAAGAGAAGAAAGCGAAGATGAAGCTGAAGAAGATCTATCTGAGGAAGAACAAGAATTTGTAGGAGATAATGCAGAAGTTAGATTGTTGAGGGCCATTTCGAAGATCAGAAAGAGGCCCGAGATCAAAGTTTTAACCTATTCTAGAGATTTGAATATGGAACAGCTTATTGATTGGATCAATGATATAGAAGAATATTTTGAGTATGAAGATGTGGAAAACCCAGATCAGGTCAAGTTTGCAAAAACAAAGTTGAAGGGTCATGCCAGTATTTGGTGGAAGGAGGTCCAATTAGAGAGGAATAGAAGAGGGAAAGGAAAGATTGCCAGATGGGATTAGATGGTGGAGAAACTAAAGAAGCAGTTCATTCCTGTGGACTATGAGATGGAGTTGCTAAAGAAGATGCAAGGATTGAAGCAAGGTAACAAGTCTGTCAAGGAGTATACAGAAGAGTTTTATAAGATTACTATCAGGACACACCATGTAGAGGCCAATAAGGAGAAGGTAGCCCATTACATTAATGGGTTGAGGCCAAGTATTCAAGAGGAGTTGATCCTGGTTAGAATAACCACCATAGAAGATGTGTACCAGTTTTCCCTGAAGGTGGAAGACAAGTTGAATAAAAGATTTGACAGCAAGCAAAGGGGAAGAGGTCAAGGTGGAAGGACTATGGATGATCCTATGGAGACTGAAATGAAGATCAAAAGAAAAGTAAAGAAGTTGGCACCAGTTGAAATCAAAGAGGAGATAATGCCTATCGCCCTCGTGACCAGAACAATGGTGAGCAAAGAGGAAGAGGAAGAGGCGGGCCTAGGCAAGGACTTGGAAGAGGAGGTTTTAGAGGAACCTGTTTTCAATGTGGAGAAGAAAGACATCAAGCATACGAGTGTCCACAACATCAAGGAAGGACAAACAAAAGACCTGAAGGTAATGCACAAGTTGCACATGTAGATGAAGATGCACATTTTGAGCATTCTGAAGATGCTGAAAGGGGAGAAACCCTGGTTGTCAAAAGAACCTTGTTGAATGAGGAGAAAGAACCAGATCAAAGGAAGAGTTTATTCTGCACAAGGTGTAAGTGTGAAGGTAAGTGTTGTGATATTATTATTGATAGTGGAAGCAATGACAATCTTGTTTCAAAGGAGAGGGTTGACAAGTTCAAGTTGACAAGAAGAAAGCATCCACATCCATATCAGATTGCATGGTTATAGAAAGACCATAGAGCTTTGGTCAATGAGTAGTGTTTAGTCAAGTTCAAGATTGAGGACTACCATGATGAGGTGTTGTGTGACGTCATAATGATGGATGCATGTCATATGTTATTGGGAAAGCCGTGGTAGTATGATAGGTGTGTTGTCCATGATGGCCATGCAAACACATATTCCCTAACAAAGGATGGAGTTTGTCATAAGTTGAAGCCCTTGAAGGAGGTGGAAGAAAAGGTATGTAGTACTGTCTGAATTTGCTTGGTAGATGGTAGGAAATTTTTGGAGGGTATGAAGCATGAGCATCATTTGTTTGCATTGATTCCTAAGATTAGTCAAGAGAAATATGAAGTTGTACCAACAGGAGTCTCAGATCTGACGGAATAATTTTAGGATATTGTCTCTAATAATGTACCAAAAGGTTTACCACCAATGATGAAGATAAGTCATCAAATGGATTTGATACCAGGAGCTAGTTTGCCAAATAAGGCAGCCCATAGAATGACTCCTGCAGAGAGTGAAGATCTGAACAGACAAGTTCACGAGCTGTTAAGGAATGGACTGATAAGGGAGAACCGAAGTCCATGTGTAGTACCTACAGTACTAGCACCAAAGAAAGATTAAGAGTGGAGAATGTGTGCAGATTCCTGAGCCATCAATAAGATCACGATCAAGTACAGATTTCCATTGCCTAGAATGGATGACATCATGGATTGTTTGAGTGGAGCCAAGTACTTCATGAAGATTGACCTAAAGAGTGGGTATCACCAGATCTGAATCAAAGAAGGAGACAAGTGGAAGACAGCCTTCAAGACAAAGGAAGGTTTGTATGTGTGGTTAGTCATGCCATTTGGGCTAACCAATGCACCGAGCACATTCATGCGGCTCATGAATGAGGTATTGAAATAGTTTTTGGGAAGTTTTGTTATTGTTCATTTAGATGGTATTTTGATTTTTAGTAAGACTTGCAATGAGCATTTGATGCATATCAGAAGAGTTTTAGAGAAGATAAGGGAGAAGAAATTGTTCATTAATCTGAAGAAATGCAGTTTTGCAAAGGAGTTGGTTTACCTAGGATTTGTTGTCTCAGAGGAAGGTCTAAAGATGGAACCAGAAAAAGTAAGGGCTATCATTGAATAGCCTATGCCAAAGAGTGCTATAGAGGTATGAACTTTTCATGGTTTGGCAAGTTTTTATAGAAATTTTATCAAGAATTTTAGTAGTATTTGTGCACCCCTAACTAAGACAATGCCAAGGGATAGAAAAGAGTTTAGATGGACTACAAGAGCAGATAAGAGTTTTGATACATTGAAGCAAAAAGTCACAGAGCAACTTGTATTGGCACTTCCAAATTTCAATAAGGTATTTTAGGTAGATTGTGATGCTCATGGCAGTGCTATAGGAGTTGTTTTGAGTCCAGAAGGTAAGCCCATTGCCTATTTTAGTGAGAATCTTAATGATGCCAAGAAAAAGTATTATGTTTATGATCAAGAATTTTATGCAATAGTTCAGGTTTTGAAGAAATGGAGACATTATTTGTTGCTAAAAGATTTTGTTTTATATACTGATCATCAGGCTTTGTAGTATCTTAATAGTCAAGGAAAGTTGAACCAAAGGTACTTAAAATGGGTTGAGTTTTTGCAGAGCTATACTTTTGTTTTGAGGCACAGGAGTGGAAAGTCCAACAAAGTTCCAGATGCCTTGAGCAGAAGGCAAAATTTATTGACAGAAATGAAGATAGAGGTTGTTAGGTTCAATGTGCTCAAAATTTTGTATCCTGAAGACCCAGATTTTGTAGAGGCTAGGAAAGCTTTTTTGGAACCTGTTACTTTGGATAGGACAAAATGGTTGGATTTCATAATCCAAGATGGCATGTTGTTTAGGAGAAGCAAGTTTGCATTTCGAGGAGTTCCATGAGAGAGAACCTAATTAAGGAGAAGCATAGTGGGGGATTAGCTAGACACTTTGGTCAAGATAAGACCATTGCTATTGTTGGTGAGAATTATTATTAGCCACATTTGCAACAGGATGTGAGGAAATTTGTGTAGAGTTGTAGAGTGTGTCAGATGGCAAAAGGAACTGTTTAGGGTAAAATTTGGATTATTTAATGTTTTAGTGTTTAGATGTTTGAATGCTCATTTCACCCTATACATTCAAGGATCTAGGGTTGAGTGGCAATTCACTATCATACCCTAGATCACTATGAGATGTAGGGAAGTCTGGATTAGGGAATTTAATTATCAATTTCTCTTCTCTTATGCTCAATTGACCATTAAAACCCTAATTATGCAAATATGGAAATAAACTGATGAATAACAAAAAATTTCTTGCAGATGGAAGTAAAATAGAAAATCACAGAGTACCTATTTTTAGGGTTCCGAGGCGAACCAGTCAAGGACACTGGAGCGGATGCCCAAGTCCAAGGTACTAGTTTCTTTGCGGGATCCTGACCTCCTTCCGACATTGATCAGCACTATAAATCATGTTTCTAGAAATTTAGTTGCAGAGGACACTAGAGTGAGCACCCAAGTCCTGGAAATGCTCCGGTGTCCTACTTCTCTTTGGATCCTGAATCCTTGATGTCTGTTAATCCTTCCTATAACTTCACTTTCCCCAAATACGACACCTATAACCTGTAATCACAAGACTTTGGGAGGGGGTTGTGGTGTTTAGAGGCTTGCCTCAGTCAAGCCCCAGAGGACACTTAAGTCTCTGAACACCATTGTCAGATAGAGAGTGTGTGCCTTGTGAGGCAGAGGCAAAAAATAAAGGAAATGATGATGAAAACACAGTATATCACATTGTAGTGAATCTCTCATGGGAGGAAGATGCTTTTCATTCCATGAGGAAATTGATGCTCAAATCTACAAATACAAACACACAAACCACACAAGTCTGCTCTTACAACACAATGAAAGCCTTGAATCACCTTGAGAACACTTGAACATCACAATTGCCATCTAGTTTACAAATGAATGCTTAAACATGCTTTTATATGCAACTACAAGCACTCCCACCAAGATTTTTGTAATTCAAACTTACCGTGTTCACAAAGGACCCAAATAACAGTCATAAACTGACACCTAGAAATTGGGGCTGCCCCCAAAATATGGCAAGACTAGGGTGCAGGTGGCCAAGTCCTCCCCCCCTATTTTGGGTAGTGTATAGCTCAAGGGGTCCTCCTAGGTCCCATTTGTCATGTTACCTAGGGCTCATTCCATCAGGATGCCAAATTATGAAGATGTCCTAAATGCGTGCAAAAGACCCAGGAGCTAAACCTAAAGAGGGAAAATCCCCTAAGGGGACATTTTCTGACGTTACATTTAGCCCCCACTTTAATGTATGTATAAATGTGAGGCCAATACATACATTCAAGTAAGGTCACAAACAGAGTGAACACATCAAACATGAAGAAGACAATTACAGTCATGCAAAACACGGAGAAGACAGTCAATGCATAGAAGACACATTAATGCATAGAAGACTGGCATGATTGTTTTCTTTTATTTTTCTTATATATATGAAATGCAGATGCAAGTACTAGAAAGTAAACAAACCTCCCATAATACATGATGAACTCATTGCGTAGATCTTTATATATATGGGGCAACACACACACAAGACACGCAAAACCTCCCAAAATGCAGACTACATATGGGGCAACACACACACAAGACACGTAAAACCTCCCAAAATGTAGACTACATATGGGGCAACAGACACACCAAACGAAGCAAGCACACCAAACACACACTTTGAAGACCCAGAGAAAACAAGGTAGACAAGCGATGGAGTGTACCTATTTCTAGGTCCAACACCATCTCAGGCACATTATAGGCACACACCAACGATTGCACTTCACCACAACAATCATCAAAAACACACTTAAGGGTTGAGTTAGTCACAGAACCACTCCCCGCCTCCGCAGAGGACTTTTGAAATTGACAAGATGATGCAATCTGCTCCAAGAAATACACCATCCCCACCTCCATATAGGGCTTAAGATAAAAAAGGTTATACATGATATCCCGCCTCCACAGAGGACTTACATGATTGATTTGATTGATTGCAAACAAACTCAAGATGCATGATGCACTCATCATGCAGGTCTTTGCACCTAAGGTCAAACACATTGCTAATATCTATAACAAGCATCTTACCTTATATATGCCCCCACCTTAAGGTGGTTGATATCAGGTATCAATATCAAGCACGTTAAGGTAGGAAGAAAACACACAAGGGAACACAGAGTTTTGCAAAGCCCATGCCCCCCGGAGGTGACATGTACTTTACGATTGCCAAATGTTCCCACAAACACATCCCTACAAGAAACATATTAGTGTCTACAAGATCATTATAAACATCAACATCAATGCATATGATTAACCACACAAAGAGCCAAGGTTATACAATGAATCCGGAGTTTGAGGATAACCATAGGGCTATATCACAAAGCTCTCTGAATTGAGTACCGCCAAGGCCAGATCTAAAGACAAACAAAGGTGCATAGAGCAGCAGTATTGTTAAGGTTTGTAAATGCGATAGAAACATCATAAAATTCACTACACGAAAAGCACGAGTGCTTCCACTAGCCAAGTGTCAGATAAAATATACAACGCCATCATCATATTAGGAACTAAGTCCATTTTTTTATTGCTCTCGAAAGGGACACTAGGTCTGCATTAGTATAAATGTTTGTCGTCATCCGCCCACTAGATGGAAACACTAGAGGAAAGGAAACAATAAATAAGAGAGGAGAAACAAGTGTCTTAGGGACAGTCACGTAGGAGGGTGCCCCCAGTGTCACCAACCGTGACACTATGTCCGTAAGACACAACACACAACAATGAAATCAGAGAGAGAGGCAATATAGAAGAATGATGATACAAATAGAAGAAGGTCACAACAGAGGCGGTCTCCTGGTATCCTGGACCTTACGGGAGAATCTGAGGCCATCCCAAGAGGCCTAAACAACACATAACACATCACGGGGGAAGCACATCACGAGAGAGAAAAAGGGTTAGAGATACTTACCTATAGGGTCTTCATGCTAAGTCTTATCATCAAGTAAATCATCGTCATCATCCCACTCCCTAATGTTAGAGGAAGGTGGGATATAAGGAATCATAGCCCAATTCATGTCTTGTTCATCATGTTGTTTATTGTTAGGACCATGTTTGTTTGGTTTAATGTTAGGATCAATGTTTTCTTGTTGAGAGGCAAGGTAATCTCGTCACCTTCTCTTCCTCCCTTTTCCAATTTGACGTTGTTATGCTTTACGACTTAGTTTTTGTAACATAGGGCTTTGCTTTGTTATGGATTTTTGTGTTGTAGAGGAAGAAGTACCAAGATCAAAGTTCATTTGCCTAGGTGGAATATTCAAACAAAGGAGGGAAATTAAAGGTCTTCTCTTCCTTAGTGAAATCCAAGGTGTGTGAACAATCAACTAAAGGAAGGAGGTTGGTGGGATGATCCATAGAGGTAGGAATTTGATTATTGTTAAATGAATGCTCATTTTCTACCCATGGAATGTTCTTTGTTAAAGGGAGCTCTTCATTCACTAATGCTTCATCTTGGCCAGGGAGAGCAGTGGAATTACTAAAGCTATTCCTAGTCTTGTCATTTAAGTATTCAGTTATAGGGGACGTAGGATAACTTATGGGATCATCATTAGCTCTTTCCTTGCTACTCATGGAGAGGAACTTAGTTAAGCTTTCTAATATCATAGGATGTTCACTCATGAGGGTTAAAAATTGGTCAAAATCAAGATCTTTGATAAATCCATGGAAAGATACCATTTAAAAATGACATGAAGGTGCCATTTCAATGTAATATCAGATTTTGAGAAGCTTTTCAAATTGATGCAAAAAACAATTGCAAAACTATATGTAAAAATAGCCTTAAATACTTAATTTTTTGTACTTTTTCAATGCAAATGAATGAAACAAATGGTGTTTTGAGGATTTTGATCAGGGGAAGCAAGTTATATGTATGATATTAGTCCAAAAAAAAAAAAAATATCCTTCACCACACACTCTTGATACAAATCCAAGATAATGCCAAGTCAAAATATAGTGAAAATATGTCAAAATAGGCACTTTTTCATAGTTTTTCAATTCCAAGACCTAGAAAAAGAGGTGTTGTAATGAATTTCAAGAGGATAGAAAATAAAATCAATACTATCAGTCACCTCAATCCATAAAATTGATCACAACACGCTTGGAGTGCAAACTAGGTCAAAGCCTAGGGAAAAAATAGTCAAAATGTGTAGTTTTTCACCGAATTTTCAATACAAGAGCCCGTTAAAAGGATGTTGTGAAGTTTTTTATGAGGGATAGAAAATTATTACCCTAATAACATCCAATTAATATAAAAATATTTTTCACAACACTCCTATGGTGCAAGTTTAGGGAGTCGATAAGGCCAAATTTAGTGAAAATCGTTGTTTTTGAAGCCCTAGGTTTGAGATCTTGGGACAAAATGTTATGTGAATGTTTTGGAGTCTGATTTATGATGGAAATGAAGTGTTATTAGATCTAAAAATAATTTTTAAGCTCTAATATGCAAAATGCCAATGCAAATCTAATGAAAATTACTAGTTTTTGTTGAAATTTTCTATGCAAAAATACAAATATTTTAAATCTAAATGCAAATTTACACTAAAATGCAAGACTATAGCCAAATAAAAATTTTAATGAGCCTCTAAAATTAGTAGAAAATCTGAAAGAAGATTTTGCCTACTAACCCTAGATTTTGGAATTACTAGGTTTAATGAAAATTGTCAAAATTTCTACAAAAGCCTAGCAAATTAATGATGAAAATGCAATGCAAATTTCTAAATTTTTTGTGTTTTTCTGTATTTTATATCAAATCTGATGCAAAAATCATTAATTAGGAACATTTAGAAAGAATTGATGCAATTTAGTAAGGCAAAGAATGCAATTTTTTTGAATTTTTCAAAATTTTCAATTTTTTTGAATTTTTCTCAATACAATAAAATGAATGACTATATGAATGAATAAAATCAATCCAAATCTAAAGACACACACTCAGCAAGTTGCAATTTAAGTCCAAAAACATGGGTTCACCAAAATATTTAGTGGAAAATTAGATTTGTTAATGGTTTAGTGTTTTGATGTTTGAATCCGCCTTTCCACTTTATATTCAAGGATCTAGGGTCAAGTGGCAATTCACTATCATACCCTAGATTGCTATGAGATGTAGGGAAGCATGGATTAGGGAATTTAATTATCAATTTCTCTTCTCTTATGCTCAATTGACCACTAAAACCCTAATTATGCAAATATGGCAATAAACTAACGAATAACAAAAAAAGCTCTTGCAGACGAAAGTAAAATAGTAGATCATAGAGTACCTATTTTTGGGGTTCCAAGGTAGAATAGTCAAGGACACCGTAGCGGGTGCCCAAGTCCAAGGTACCAGTTTCTTTGCGAGATCCTGACCTCCTTCCAACACTGGTCAACACTATAAATCTTGTTTCTAGAAATTTAGCTGCGGAGGACACTAGAGCAAGCGCCCAAGTCCTGGAAATGCTCTAGTGTCCTGCTTCTCTTCGGATCCTGAATCCTTGATGTCTAATAGTCCTTCCTGCAACCTCACTTTCCCCAAATACGACACCTGTAACCTACAATCACAAGACTTTGGGAGGGGAATGTGGTGTTTAGAGGCTTGCCTCAGTCAAGCCCCAGAGGACACTTAAGTCTCTGAACACCGTTGTCAGATAGAGAGTGTGTGCCTTGTGAGGTAGAGGCAAAAACCAAAGGAAATGATGATGAAAACATAATATAATGTCACCTTGTAGTGAAGCTCTCATGGGAGGAAGATGTTTTTCATTCCATGAAGAAATTGATGCTCAAATCTACAAATAGAAACACACAAACCACACAAGTCTGCTCTTGCAACACAATGAAAACCTTGAATCACCTTGAGAACACTTGAACATCACAATTGCCATCTAGTTTACAAATGAATGCCTAAACATGCTTTTATATGCAACTACAAGCACTCCCACCAAGATTTTCATAATTCAAACTTACCGTGTCGCCAAAGGACCCAAATAACGGTCATAAACTGACACCTAGAAATTGGGGCTGCCCCAAAATAGGGCAGGACTAGGGTGCGGGCGGCCAAGTCCTACCCCCCTATTTTGGGTAGTGTACAGCTCAAGGGGTCCTCCTAGGTCCCATTTGTCATGTTACCTAGGGTTCATTCCATCGGGATGCCAAATTATGAAGTAAGATGTCCTAAATGCATATAAAAGACTCGAGAGCTAAACCTAAAGAGGGAAAAGCCCCCAAGGGGACATTTTCTGACAATACAAGAACAAGTTAGAATATAAGGCTATATCAGCCATTACCTGTACCAAAGAAGCCATGGGATGATATCAATATGGATTTTGTTCTTGGTTTACCAAGGACACAGAGAGGACACCATTCCATTTTTGTGATGGTGGATAGATTCTCAAAGATGGCACATTTTATTCCTTCTAAGAAGACCAATGATGTTGTTCATATTGATGATTTATTTTTCAGAGAGGTGGTGAGACTACATGGTCTACCTAAGGGAATAGTTTCAGATCGAGATACCAAGTTTGTTGGTTATTTCTGGAGGACATTGTGGAAAAAGTTGAAGACAGATTTGAAGTTCAGTTTTGCACACCATCCACAGACTGATGGACAAACAGAAGTGGTGAATAGGAGTTTGGGTAACTTGTTATGATGCTTAGTAGGAGATAAGCCCAAGGGATGGGATTTGATTTTACCATAGGCAGAATTTTCTTACAACAATTCTGTCAATAAGAGTACAGGTAAATCACTATTCTAGATTGTATATAGGAATAGTCCAAGAAATGCTTTAGAGTTAAGGAAGATGGGCAAAGGAGAAAAGATAAGTGCTGAAGTTGAGGACTTTGTAGAACACTTGAAGAATTTGCATGAAGAGGTGAGGAAGCACATTAAAAAGATGAATATTTAGTACAAGGCTAAGGAAGATCAGAAGAGGAGATATAAGGAGCTCCAGGTAGGAGATGAAGTTATGGTTCACTTAAGAAAAGAAAGGTTTCCAATTGGAACATATAATAAGCTAAAAATGAAGAAATTTGGACCATGCAAAATCTTGAAGAAGCATGATTCATGAAATGCATATGAGGTAGAGTTGCCGAGCGGGATCAACATTTCACATGTGTTCAACATTGCTTATTTAACAAAATATCATGAAGGTGGCACAAAGGATAGACCAATAGAAGAACAGTGGAGTATTCTAGTATCTACTTCAATGGAGGAGATAGAAGAGATCGTGGATAGCCATGTGGGAAGAAGTACTCAGAAAAGGCAATATGAAGAATATCTGGTGAAATGGAAAGGAAAGCATGTTGAAGATTCTTCTTGATTATCTAAGGTAGATGTTGACCGTTTGGGTTTTCCTCAAACAAACACCTGAGACATGATAGGGTCACTTCTCAACTTACCTTGGGTGTCTGATGCAAGAGCTGTTAGACTTAGGGCACACAACTAAGAGGGGGAGTGAATCAGTTGTACAAAAACTTTCTCCAATTTTCACACTTAAATCTTCTTGGTGATTAGCAGTATATTAAACATGAAACATAATGCATTTAAATCAAAAACAGAAACTCATCAACACATAAGACACCAAGATTTTGATGTGGAAAACCCGATTAAGGGAAAAACCATGAGGTGATTAACCCAAGAATGTATTCTCTATTAGAAGAATAGAAAGATCAAAATGGCACATGCCAATTAGGGCTCACTGCCTACAAGAGACACACTGTCTACAAAGAAATAAGTATTACATACATGAACTAGAGAATAGCATCTTCACTATGCTTGAATCAGTTCCATTAAGCTCAATACACCTGCTCTGCCCTTCGCTCTACTTTTCGCTACCACACTCTCATCTCCATAAGACACACTTTGAAATGACTTCTCAAACCCTTATTTATACACAACATCGACTTAGGAACAATCATCTAAGTCAGAAAACACCTACAAGAACATCTGCAAGACATGTAATACATCCGGTCAGCTAGTCTTAGGAAGAACACCAACATCCAGTGGTTATTCTTCAAATACGAATTTAACTTCAATGCGGACCACCAACATGAACTGGAACTGATCCACATATCACCACAAGCTTTCCTGAATCACCAACAACATCCGCACTTTATCTGCTTACTGGAATCCTTCTCTCCTTCATCTAGAACCTTAAGAACATAGTCTGTCATCACTGTCACAAAGGAATAGGTTCTTCCGGACCTTCAAGCCAAAAACCAATCTACTTGACACTTCACAAAGACGTCCCCAACACTTCCTCCAATCCGTAAAATGGGATAATGCATTACCGGACCTCATCAGACCTATCTATGTCACTCTGTCACCTCTGGACACCTGCCGGAGCCGGTTCTACTTGAGCGACCATAACTTCTTCAGATCTTCATGCGGACCTCTGAAAACTTGACTGGAGCATCTCAAGACTTATATCTACAAACCCTTTAAACCGCATCCTCTGATCCACAACCTATTTTAGACTTTTACCTTGTTGTTATCACTATTCTTCACTGTTTTTGATTGAGACTAATTTTCTCAATATCCTTAGCACATAGCTCATCCAATCCCTCTCATTAATGCAACATGAGTATGTTGACATCAATGACAACACTAGTTAGACCCATACTTGCAACAATCTCCCCCTTTGTCATTGATGGCAACATATGATGTGAAAAACTATCAAGACAAGAACTTGTCCTTGTTGTCACAACTCCCCCTATCAACAACAACTATTCACATGTCTTCTCTTCCTTTACTGCTCCCCCTTTGATCATCAACCACTTATTTTTCACATGTCTTCTCTCCCCCATTGAGGGCTCATACTTGCAACTCCAATGCTTCATAATCATACCTGCTGCTCCCCCTGAGTAGCAGCTCCCCATCATCAATCCAGATCACAAGATATGACTATGATATCCACCGGACTGATGCACATCAGTGCATCCTAGTTCATCACTGGAGGGGCAATAACCCCTAACTTCTCCCTAAGATACTCAAAAGAGTCCTTGGGAAGAGGTTTAGTAAAGATATCTGCAATCTGATCCTTGGAGGGTACAAACTCCAGTCTGACTTCATCTTTGTTCACTTGCTCTCTCAGAAAGTGAAACTTGATAGATATATGCTTAGTCTTATAATGCAACACCGGATTCTTAGAAATATTTATTGCACTTGAATTATCACAGAAGATTGTGATAGGCTCCTCATACTCTACTTTAATATCTCTTAGCATATGCTTCATCCACAAAACTTGAGTGCAACTACCTGCTGCTGCTATGTATTCTGTTTCAGTTGTAGATAGGGATATTGCCTCTTGTTTCTTACTTAGCCAAGAAACCAACCTCTTTCCCAAAAAGAAAACTCCACTACTGGTACTCTTCCGGTCATCTACATCTCCTGCCCAATCAGCATCTGTATATGCATGAAGAGAGAAATCATGATCTCTAGGATACCACAGACCATACTCAACTGTCCCTTTTAGATATCTAAAAATCCTCTGGATTGCCATGACATGGGATTCTCTAGGATCAGCTTGGAATCTAACAACAAGACCAACAGCTTGCATAATATCTGGTCTAGTTTGAGTGAGATACAACAATCCTCCAATCATTGATCTGTACTTTGTCTAGTCTACCTTAGGAGAGTTATCTTCTTTGCTCAACTTACATCTGGTTGCCATGGGAGTATTCATTGGCTTTGAATCTTCCATCCCAAATTTCCTCAACAATTCTTTTACATATTTGGTCTGAGAAATAAAGATTCTTTTCTTCGTTTGAGTAATTTGCAGACCCAAGAAGAAATTCATTTCACCAAGCATAGACATCTCAAACTCACTTTTCATTTCATTTGCAAAAGCTTTACACAGACTATCTCTTCCTCCAAAAATGATATCATCAACAAATACTTCAACAATCAGGATGTTTTCATGATCAATTTTGAAATATAAGTTACTGTCAATAGTACCTTTGTTGAAACCAATCTTCAAAAGATGCTTGTCCAATCTTTCATACCAGGCTCTTGGGGCTTGCTTTAATCCATACAGTGCCTTCTTCAACTTGCAGACCATATCACCATGATCAGACAACTGAAATCCATCCGGTTGCTCTATATACACTTCCTCTTCCAAGTTACCATTTAGAAAGGCAGACTTGACATCCATCTAATATACCTTGAAATCCTTGAAGGCAGCAAAGGCAAGGAATAATCTGACTGCTTCAATTCTTGCTACCAGAGCAAAAGTTTCTTCAAAATCAATTCCTTCTATTTGAGAGTAGCCCTTGCAGACCTATCTAACTTTATTTCTGATTACTTCGCCAACTTCATTTAGTTTGTTCCAGAAGACCCATTTGGTTCCAATCACATTCTTGTTTCTAGGTCTGGGAACAAGATCCCAAGTGTGATTTTTCTCAATTTGCATCAACTCTTCCTCCATTGCTTTGGTCTAGTTTTCATCATTGCAGGCTTCATTTATTGTCTTAGGTTCAATCTTTGAAATCAGACAATATTCATCTGAATTTTGAGCAATTTTCCTTCTAGTTTGCACACCTTTATTTTTGTCACCTATGATCTGATCTTCAAAGTGGCTCAGTCTTACATACCTTGGAACTTTGGGAGTTTCTTGCACTTCTGCTTCTTGATCAAGCTCACTCAAACCTATCTCTTCTTCTTGATTTACCGGATCAGTTTGAATCTGACTTTCAAAAGAGGATTGAAATCCTTGAACCAGAACACCATTCTGATCATCTTCATCATATTCATAAAACCTTGAGGGTTTCTCTATTCCCTCATCAACCTTCACATTTGCACTTTCTATCATCTTTCTTAGTCTCTTGTTATAACACCGGTATGCTTTGCTTTGAGTAGAGTAACCCAAGAATATCCCTTCATCACTTCTAGCATCAAACTTGCCTAGATCTTCATCTCTTTTGATGTAACATTTGCTACCAAAGACTCTAAAATATCTTACAGTAGGAGTAATGCCAAACCAGAGTTCATAAGGAGTCTTACCGGTATTGCTTCTGATTTGAACTCGATTGAGAGTATAGACTGCAGTGCTGACAACTTCTCTCCAATAGATTTGAGGAACATTTGCTTCCATCACCATGGTCCTAGATGCTTCTTGGATGGTCCGGTTCTTTCTCTCCACTACTCCATTCTGCTGAGGAGTCCTAAGAGCAGACAACTATCTCCTAATCCCATGTTTCTCACAGAACTCTATGAACTCACCGGATGTGAATTCTCCACCCCTATCAGACCTTAGACATTTCAACTTTAGTCCTATTTCATTCTCCACCATAGCCTTGAATATTTTGAATTTTTCAAGAGCTTCTGATTTCTCCTTTAGAAAGGTTACCCACATCATCCAGGAATAGTCATCAATTAGCAGCATGAAGTATCTATCACCTTGAATACTCCTAGTTCTTGCTGGACCACAAAGATCAATGTGAACTAGGTCTAATAATCCGGTAGAAGATAGTTCCTTGCTCTTGAAAGTGACTCTGCTCATCTTACCCAACTGACATTCCTTGCACAAGCTGTTAGTAGGTTTTACCAATTTTAGAAGATCTCTTATAGCCTGAGTATTGCTTATCTTGATGATATTATCAAAATTCACATGACACATCCTTCTATGCCATAACCAACTCTGATCAACTTGAACAAATAAGCAACTTTTACCAGTACCAACCAAATGGAAGATATTACCTTTAGTTTGAGTACCAAATGCAATCTCTATTCCGGAACTTTCAAAGATTTTGCATTTTCCATCCTTGAATCAAAAATCATAGCCTTTGTCTACCAACTGTTCAACACTGATCATTTGTGAGCTGAAAGATATTAAAGTTTCTATTTTCTGAAAAACCCCTAAAAAATTTTGAAATCAAATATGAGGCACTAAAATATCCCATAATGCCCCAAAAAGTTGATGGATATCCATTTATGAATTTCCAACGTGATAGTTCACTTAGCGAGCTTTCTGGCGCTTCAAACGGTTCGTCAATCGAACACCCAGATCAAAAGTTATGCTTCCCAAAAGTTGACCTTTTTTTGGAGGGAGTTGCAAATTTCAAAATTTAGCTAGAGGCTGCCAAAAAAGGGCTATTTATGACTATTTTTGGGAACCCTAGTGTTGGATCTAGGGCATACAACTGAGAGGGGGGGGGTGAATCAGTTGTATAAAACTTCTTGTCATTCAAACACTTAACTCACTGTTGTTAGTTAGCAGCACATCAAATAATCATCCATGGAAGCATAATACATAAACACAAGAGCAGATAAGCATCAACATATTGAACACCAAGATTTTGACGTGGAAAACCCGGTTAAGGGAAAAACCACGGGGTGATTAACCCAAGAATTATTCTCTGTTAGAAGAATAAAGAAAAATGAATGGCACATGCCAATAAGGGCTCACTGCCCGAGCACACTGCTCACAAAGAGGCCCACTGCCTACAAGGAGACACACTGTCTACAAAGTGATGAAAATCACAGTCTTGAACTGGAGAATGACATCTCTACCATGTCCGGATCAGTTCCAATTAAGCCCAACAATCTCTGCTTTGCCTTTCGCACCTTTCTTCACTATATCATACTCATCCTCACACCACACCCTGAAATGAACTCACAAATCATTATTTATACAAGACATCGACTTAGGAACAAGCATCTAAGTCGGCAAACAACCATAGGAGTATCCGCAAGATGAATAACACATCCGGTCGGCCATCACAAGAACATTCGCAGGATGAACAACTCATCCGGTCGGCTACACAGAGCAAGAACTTCATCCGGAAGAATAACTTCAATTCCGGGCTCTACCATCAATGTGGACCAACAGCACAACCTAAACATGATCCAAGAACCTTCACAAGCCTGTCTGAATGTCCGGATACATCCGCACTTCCTCTGCTTACTGGGATCTCTTGTCTTCCTCATCCGGAACTTCAAGAACACAGTCTGTCGCCACTGTCATAATGCAAGAGGTACTTCCGGACCTCCAAATCACACACAAATCAGGATGACACATCACAAGGACATCTCAAACACTCCTTCCAATCCGCAGATTATGATAATACAATTCCGGACCTCACCGGACCTTTTTGTGATCCTCTGTCAGCTCCGGATACTTGCCGGACCCGGTTCTATACCGGCAGCCACAACTCCTTCCGATCTTCATGCGGACCTCTGAAATCTTAACTGTAACATCTCAAGACTCATATCTACTAACCCTTTAATCCGCATCCTCCGGTTCTCAACCTATACAGTACATTTACCTTCTTCTCATCACTGTTCTTCACTGTTCCTGACTGAGGCTAATTTTCTTAATATCCTCAGCACAAAGCTCATCAAATCCTTCTTGTCAATGCAGTATGAGTATGTTGACATCAATGACAACACTGGCTCACCTCATACTTGCAACAATCTCCCCCTTTGTCATTGATGGCAACATATGATGTGAAAAACCATCAAGACAAGAACTTCTCTTTTCTGTCACAGCTCCCCCTATCAACAACAACTCTTCACATGTCTTCCTTTGCTGCTCCCCCTTTGATCATCAACCACTTGTTTTTCACATGTCTTCTCTCCCCCTTTGACATCAATGGCAAAGGGCTCATACTTGCAATTCTCATGAATCAGAATCATACCAGCTGCTCCCCCTTAGTTGCAGCTCCCCATTAGTCCGGATCACAAGATATGACTGTGATAGCCACCGGACTGATGCACATCAGTGTATCTTAGTTCATCACCGGAGGGGCCATGACCCCTAACTTCTCCCGGAGATATTCAAAAGAGTCCTTGGGAAGAGGTTTTGTAAAGATATCTGCAATCTGATCCTTGGAGGGAACATACTCCAATCTGACTTCTTCCTTGTTTACTTGTTCTCTCAAAAAGTGAAATTTGATAGATATGTGCTTAGTCTTAGAATGCAATACCGGATTCTTGGAAATATTAATTGCACTTGAATTATCACAGAAAATTGTGATAGGCTTCTCATATTCAATTTTGATGTCTCTTAGCATCTGCTTCATCCATAAGATTTGAGTGCAACTACCTGCTGCTGCAATGTATTCTGCTTCAGTTGTAGACAGAGATATTGCATCTTGTTTCTTGCTTAGCCAAGAAACCAATCTCTTCCCCAAAAAGAATGCTCCACCACTAGTGCTCTTCCGGTCATCCACATCTCCTGCCCAATCTGCATCTGTGTAAGCATGAAGAGAGAAATCCGGACCTCTAGGATACCATAGACCATACTCAACTGTCCCTTTCAAGTATCTAAAAATTCTTTTGATTGCCATAACATGAGATTCTCTAGGATCAGCCTGGAATCTTGCCACAAGACCAACAGCTTGCATTATATCTGGTCTAGTTTGAGTGAGATACAACAATCCACCAATCATTGATCTATACTTTGTCTGATCTGCCTTTGGAGAATCATCATCTTTGCTTAACTTACATCCGGTTGCCATAGGAGTGTTCATAGGCTTTGAGTCTTCCATACCAAATTTCTTTAACAATTCTTTCGCATATTTGGTCTGAGAAATGAAGATCCCTTCTTTTGTTTGAGTAATTTGCAGACCCAAGAAGAAATTCATTTCACCAAGCATAGACATTTCAAACTCACTTTTCATCTGATTTGCAAAAGTTTTACACATACTATCTCTTCCTCCAAAAATGATATCATCCACAAACACTTCAACAATCAGAATGTTCTCATGATCAATTTTGAAATATAAGTTGCTGTCAGCAGTACCTTTGTTGAATCCAATCTGCACAAGATGCTTATCCAACCTTTCATACCATGCTCTTGGGGCTTGCTTCAATCCATACAAAGCTTTTTTCAACTTGCAAACCATATCATTATTATCAGACAATTGAAATCCATCCGGTTGTTCAATGTAGACTTCTTCTTCCAGATCACCATTTAGGAAGGCAGACTTGACATCCATCTGATATACCTTGAAGTCTTTGAAGGCAGCAAATGCAAGAAGTAATCTGACTGCTTCAATTCTTGCTACCGGAGCAAAAGTCTCTTCAAAGTCAATTCCTTCTATTTGAGAGTAGCCTTTGCAGACCAATCTAGCTTTGTTTCTGATTACTTCACCAGCTTCATTTAGTTTGTTCTGGAAGACCCACTTGGTTCCAATTACATTCCTGTCTCTAGGTCTGGGAACAAGATCCCAAGTATGATTTTTCTCAATTTGCATCAGTTCATCTTCCATTGCTTTGGTCCAGTTTTCATCATTGCAGGCTTCATTTATTGTTTTAGGTTCAATCTTTGAAATCAGACAACATTCATTCTGATCTTGAGCAATATTCCTTCTAGTTTGTACACCTTTGCTTCTGTCACCTATGATCTGATCTTCAGAGTGATTCAGTCTTACATACCTAGGAATTTTGGGAGTATCCAGCACTGCTGTTTCTTGATCAGCCTCATTCAAATCTAACTCTTCTTCCTGATTTACCGGATCAGGCTGACTCTGTCTCACCGGAGAGGATTGAGGTCCTTGAACACTGTCTTGGTCATCTTCATCAAACTCATAAAATCTTGAAGGCTTCTCAATTCCTTCATCAACCTTCACATTGGTGCTTTCTATCATCTTCCTCAATCTCTTATTGTAACACCGGTATGCTTTGCTTTGAGTGGAGTAGCCCAAGAAAATTCCTTCATCACTTCTAGCATCAAACTTTCCTAGATCTTCATCTCTTTTAATATAACACTTGCTACCAAATACTCTGAAATATTTCACAGTAGGAGTGATGCCAAACCAGAGTTCATAGGGGGTCTTACCGGTGTTGTTTCTGATTTGAACTCGATTGAGAGTGTAGACTGCAGTGCTGATAGCTTCTTTCCAAAACATTTGAGGAACATTTGCTTCCAACATCATTGTCCTAGCAGCTTCCTGGATGGTCCGGTTCTTTCTCTCAACTACTCCATTCTGCTGTGGAGTCTTAGGAGCAGACAACTGTCTCCTTATACCCTGTTTCTCACAAAAGTCAATGAATTCACCAGATGTAAATTCTCCACCTCTATCAGACCTTAGACACTTTAGTTTCAATCCGGTTTGATTCTCCACCATAGCTTTGAAGATTTTGAACTTCTCAAAAGCTTCTGATTTTTCTTTTAGAAAGGTGACCCACATCATCCGGGAATGATCATCAATTAATAACATGAAATATCTATCACCTTGCAGACTCTTGATTCTTGTCGGACCACATAGATCAGTATGTACTAATTCCAATAATCCGGTAGAAGACTGATCTTTGCTTTTAAAAGAGACTCTGCTTTGTTTGCCTAACTGACATTCTTTACACACACTATTTGTAGGTTTTATCAATTTTGGAAGATCTCTCACAGCCTGAGTATTGCTTATTTTGATAATGTTATCAAAATTTACATGACACATTCTTCTATGCCATAACCAACTCTGATCAATTTGAACAAATAAACAACTTTTATTTGAACCAACCAGATGAAAGATGTTACCTCTTGTCTGAGTACCGGATGCAATTTCAGTTCCGGAGCTTGTAAAGATTCTGCATTTTCCATTCTTGAACCGGAGATCATAGCCTTTGTCCACTAACTGACCAACACTGAGAAGATTGTGCTTCAATCCTTCAACATACAGTACATTTCCTGTTTTGCTCTTACCATCAAAGGAAATAGTTCCCCTACCTCTGATTCTGCCAGCAGAATTGTCACCAAACTTTACCATTCCTCCTTCATATCTTTCCAAGTCTAAGAACTTATTCTTGTCACCAGTCATATGGTGAGAACATCCACTGTCAATAACCCAATCATCCTTTTCTTCCACTTGAGCAGCCAAGGCTTTTTCAACAACTTTGTGATTGACAGATTCGGAGAGCAAGGAATCTTCTTCCTTGATGGCTATAAACACCCACTCATTTCTGGATTTGCCTCCTGGTTCTGATTCATCATCTGTTACTCCTTCATTGTCATCTTCTTCATGAACATAATAGCAATTCTTTTGAAACCTTTGTCTGTGAGTATTAGATCTTGCAGATCTCTCCGGACATCTTGAGGCAAAATGACCAATCTTATTGCAGTTGAAACACTCAAAGGGTAGTTTTCCTTCATACTTACCGGATCCTCTTGGCAGTCTTTTTGCAATGAGGGCTTCAAGTTGAGTTGTTTCTGCTTCTTCTTCTTCCATGTCTCTTCTTGCTTGATCATACCATGACATTTTCCTTGATGAGTTTTCACCCGGATCAAATCTCTGTTTGCCTTTCACATAGGCACTGGCTTTGAAAGCAGATTCAGTCTTGGGAGGATCATCTCCAAACTCGGTCATTTCAAATGCAGCTAGTTTGCCAGCCAGTTGTTCTCTTGTGACAGTTGTGTGGGCTCTGAATTCATCAATGGCAGCAACTTTGATTTTGTAGGCAGCAGGAAGGGATCTTAGGATTTTGCAGACAATCTCATTTTCATCTAAAGTTCCACCAGCATTTCTGATTCCACATACCAGCTCATTTACTCTTGGCATAAAGGTAGTGATGTTTTCATCATCTCTCATTTTCAACCTTTCAAATTTCCCTTTCAGACTTTGCAACCTTGCACTTTTGACAAACTCATCTCCTTCATATAGAAGTTCCAATTTAGTTAGGATCTCATATGCAGTGGGTAGGTCAATGACATTCGAGAGATCTGAGTCATTCAATGCGCTTAGAAGAGCTTCCTTGGTCCGCAGATTGTTTTCAGCTTCTGTGATTTCATTCAGAGTTGTCGGACCACCTTGTGGAGGTACATATGGTTTTGAAATCATACCCAAGTATGCTTTTCCCATGCATTCCAAGTGACACTTCATGCGACCTTTCCAGAGAGTGAAGTTGGTTCCATCGAACTTCGGACTATCCTTCTTGTATGACGACATCCTGGATCTCCTCAAGCGGTTAAGCTCTTGTCAGAGGAACTTGGCTCTGATACCAATTGTTGGATCTAGGGCATACAACTGAGAGGGGGGGGTGAATCAGTTGTATAAAACTTCTTGTCATTCAAACACTTAACTCACTGTTGTTAGTTAGCAGCACATCAAATAATCATCCATGGAAGCATAATACATAAACACAAGAGCAGATAAGCATCAACATATTGAACACCAAGATTTTGACGTGGAAAACCCGGTTAAGGGAAAAACCACGGCGTGATTAACCCAAGAATTATTCTCTGTTAGAAGAATAAAGAAAAATGAATGGCACATGCCAATAAGGGCTCACTGCCCGAGCACACTGCTCACAAAGAGGCCCACTGCCTACAAGGAGACACACTGTCTACAAAGTGATGAAAATCACAGTCTTGAACTGGAGAATGACATCTCTACCATGTCCGGATCAGTTCCAATTAAGCCCAACAATCTCTGCTCTGCCTTTCGCACCTTTCTTCACTATATCATACTCATCCTCACACCACACCCTGAAATGAACTCACAAATCATTATTTATACAAGACATCGACTTAGGAACAAGCATCTAAGTCGGCAAACAACCATAGGAGTATCCGCAAGATGAATAACACATCTGGTCGGCCATCACAAGAACATTCGCAGGATGAACAACTCATCCGGTCGGCTACACAGAGCAAGAACTTCATCCGGAAGAATAACTTCAATTCCGGGCTCTACCATCAATGCGGACCAACAGCACAACCTAAACATGATCCAAGAACCTTCACAAGCCTGTCTGAATGTCCGGATACATCCGCACTTCCTCTGCTTACTGGGATCTCTTGTCTTCCTCATCCGGAACTTCAAGAACACAGTCTGTCGCCACTGTCATAATGCAAGAGGTACTTCCGGACCTCCAAATCACACACAAATCAGGATGACACATCACAAGGACATCTCAAACACTCCTTCCAATTCGCAGATTATGATAATACAATTCCGGACCTCACCGGACCTTTTTGTGATCCTCTGTCAGCTCCGGATACTTGCCGGACCCGGTTCTATACCGGCAGCCACAACTCCTTCCGATCTTCATGCGGACCTCTGAAATCTTAACTGTAACATCTCAAGACTCATATCTACTAACCCTTTAATCCGCATCCTCCGGTTCTCAACCTATACAGTACATTTACCTTCTTCTCATCACTGTTCTTCACTGTTCCTGACTGAGGCTAATTTTCTTAATATCCTCAGCACAAAGCTCATCAAATCCTTCTTGTCAATGCAGTATGAGTATGTTGACATCAATGACAACACTGGCTCACCTCATACTTGCAACACCTAGGTGGTAGTAGAGATAAGGGGGAAAGTGTAGAGTCAAGAAAAGGTGGGAAAACAAAAACTCTAGCTAATTTGGGGTTACAGAAGGTAGAAGATTCTAGAGCCTGGTGATAGGTAGCTGTAATGTGTTGCAGCCTATAGAGGATTGATTCCTCTGATTGTATTTGAGCTTCTGTAATGTAATGAATTGTCCAAATTAATAAAATAATATTCTATTTTCTATGTACAATTTCAGTTGTTGTGTGTTTTGTGATTTACCCCCTTCATCATCTTGCTTTGTTCCTTACAACTTCACCTTCTTCATTTAGCTTGTTTCAGAACACCCACTTTGTTCCTATAACATTCTTATTGTCTGGTCTGGGAACCAGTTCCCATGTCTTATTCTTTTCAATCTGATCCAATTCTTCTTCCATTTATTATATCCATACATCATCTTTGTTGGCTTCAGCAAAGGTCTTAGGTTCCACTTTTGATAATAAACACATTTTTACTTGCTCATGTGTCTTGGCAAACCTTCTCCTTATCTGCACACCTTCATTTTTGTCTCCAATGATTTGTTCTACTGAGTGGTTCTTCTAAACATACCTTGTTGGGGTCTCAGGCATCTATTCAGGTTCCTATTCCTTTTCTTCTTTCACTTCTTCTACTTCTTTATCTTCAATGCAAGGAAATATATCAAATACGGTGTCTTCTGAATCCTGTGTGCACTGATACAAGTCTTCATCTACTTTGACATTTGTGCTTTCAATCATCGTTCCCAACCTTTTATTGTAGCATCTATAGGCCTTGCTTCTGGTTGAGCAACCAAGAAACATTTCTTCATCACATCTTGAATCAAACTTTCCTAGGTCTTCTTCATCTCTTCTAATATAGCATTTATTGCCAAAGATCTTGAAGTATCTAACAAAGGGAGGTCTTCCATACCACAACTCATAAGGGGTCTTAGTACTATTGACCCTTAACTGTACTCTATTAGTTAGATAGATAGCAGTGTGAATTGCTTCCTTCCAGTATGTATTAGGCAGATCTGCATCTTTCAACATTGCCCATGACATTTCTTGCATGGTCTTGTTCTTTCTTTCCACTACCCCATTTTGCTGAGGGGTTCTAGGAGCAGATAAATGCCTCTTAATACCATAATCTTCACAAAACTTTTCAAATTCATTTGAAGTAAACTCACCTCCTCTATCTGACCTTAAACATTTAATCTTAGTATCTATTTCATTTTCAACCAAAGCTTTGAAAACTTTAAACTTATCAAGGGCATCAGATTTTTCTCTTAAGAAAGTAACCCAAGTCATTCTAGAATAATCAACAATGAGCAACATAAAATACATTTCACCTTGTTGACTCTTTACTCTTGTAGGTCCACATAGGTCTGTGTGAATCAGTTCCAATGGCTTTGAAGAAGAGTACTCCTTGCTTCTAAAACGTGTCTTTGTCTGCTTTCCCATTTGACATTCCTTGCATACAATGTTTGCAGGCTTGATGATCTTAAGCATATCTCTCACTGCATGTAGAGCTGATTCTTACCATATTATCAAAGTTGTTGTGTCTGATTCTTTTGTACCACAACCAACACTCACTGGATTGAGTCAACAAACATGTTCTTCCATTTGCCTCTTTCAAGTGATAAATATCACATGTCTTGATACCTTCTGCAACTAGCTTTCTGGATCCTGTCTTCCTGATTTCACAACCATTAGCATGAAAAGTAAGATTGCAACCTTTCCTACACATCTAACTGACACTAAGAATATTGTGCTTTAATCCTTTGACATAGAGAACATCATCAGTCATGTTTGTTCCATCAATAGTTATGACACCTTTTCCACAAATTTGAGTTGACTCATCACCTCCAAACGTAACTGCTTCACCATCCCATTTCTTAAGGCTGATAAACTTCTCTTTATCACCAATCATATGATTTGAACAACCACTGTTAATAACCCAAGCTTTGGTTTCTTCTTTTGCATGGAAGGCAGACCATACAACCATAGATTTTTCATTGTTTTGAATTGTTTGCAAGGTATCAATTTTTCCACATTTCCAAACCTCATTCTTTTTGTAACCAACACTCATGGCCAAGAAAAGTGTTTCATCATTTGAATCATGATCCTCATCTTCTGAAGAACAATTGTCTTCTAAGGAAAACAAACTCCTTTTGAATTTACTATTTTTGTTACTTCTCCTAGCTTATTTCAGGGGTCATTTAGAAGCAAAGTGACCTACCTTTCCATAATTAAAACATTTGAAGGGTAACTTACCTTTATATTTTCTAGATCATATCTTCAGTGTTCTTACAAAATTTGCTTCAGCATCATCAAGACTTTCATCTTCATCAGCAGATTCATCCTTTATCTTTTTACTGTCTTTGAAGGTAGCTTCTTTCTTTGGAACATCACTATCAAATTCTCTCATTTCAAAAGCAGTAAGGGCCTGGTCTAAAGAGTATTTATCTAAGTTTGCAGTCTCTTCAATAGTAGATACCTTATGACTATAAGATTTGGGAAGAGATCCCAGAACCTTCTTCACAATTTCATCCTCTTTTATTTCACCACCAAGACCTTCGATGCCATTGACAACTTCATTTACTTGGAGCATAAATCCAGCAATGTTCTCATCCTCTATCATATTTAGCATTTCAAACCTGCTTTTGAGGATTTGCATCTTAGCTTTCTTTACTTTCTTATCTCCTTCATAAATGATTTCAAGTTTCTCCCAAATCTCTTGAGAAGAACTACAACTAATCACCTTTGAAAGTTTGGAATCAGATAGTCCACTCATGATGGAAAATTTTTTCTTTGGCATTGTTCTCATACTTTTTGATTTCATCTACATTTCTAGGAATAGTAGTAGGAACAATGTAACCTTTCTTGACAGAATTCCAAACTCCACACCCTAGAGAATTGTTGTAGGCTTCCATCCTTATCTTCCAAAAAACATAATTTGTCCCATCAAACCTGGGTATCTTACTGGATCCACTTTGTGCCATCCCAGATCTTCCTCAAGAGGTTAAGCTTGCCTCAGAGGAACTTGGCTTTGATACCAATGGTTAGACACACAAGTATACTAAGAGGGGGGTGAATCAGTATACAATCAAATTTCACTTTCAACAAATTCAACTGATCCAGAGCAGATTAAACCTTATGCATTATAACATTAACAAGAACATGAAAGATTAACACAATGCACATCAACACATAACACCAAATATACATGGAAAACCCTAGAAGGGAAAAACCACGGTGAGGATTAACTCACAATATATGAAGCTCAAATAGTAACTTTATTTTAGGGGCTATAACCCAAGGAAGCTGCTACTCCCTAAGTAACTTTGGTTTAGGGTCACACCCAAGGAAGCTTCTACTCCCTGATGACTTTGTTTTAGGGTCACTCCCAAAGAAGCATCTACTGCCTAAAAAGAGAATACACTTACAAAAGATTATAGTATAACAATCTTTTCTTATTGTCTAAAAACTGGAATTGAAGCCCACACCTTTGATAATTGCACTTCTACCTCCTCACACTTTCTTCTGAAGATCTGATCAATTAGGCACACTCTATATTTGATCACTATCACAAATATATCTTCAAGATGAATCCAGATAGCATCAACAACATCTGCTCTTTCTCCCACAGTCACACATCAATAATGCATTTATTTTGCTTTTATCTTCTTGCGAACCTTTTCAATCATCTTACAATCATACCTTACCTCACTCACTTTGATTCACTATTTATACATGATATTACATTGATTACATTTCTTGTCGGCCAAATACAACATGAACAATACATCTACAAGTCGTCTAGACAACACACACTATGAAACGTGTAGAAGATAGGTCCTAATTGACACAACATGTTACACCAGCAGAAGATCCAAGCCTTGCGGACACCAAAAATTGCTTAACCAGGTCCAAAACATCCTTTACTTCTTCAAACACCAAGGAATGACATTCGTACACTCCGCTCATTTGAAAATATGATAGCTTTAAGGGAATCACATGAAGACTTGAAGTATAATGACCATATCAGCTTGTAAACCTTGTGTGGTACTGGAAACAAGAAAGATCTCCATGAAAATTTTTTAGATGAGTTTACATGACTCATAAAACATACTCAAACACTCCTTTTCCACTACACATTAAAGAATTATGTCACACATCTTCAAACATTTACTCTAAAAACACTCTGTTATTTGGAACACACTACATCATGCTATCAATTGAAAAACTGAGTTGTGGACCACCAAGAAGCTTGAAACTAAAAAGAGGCATGCAATGCACATCCAAGAACATGTTCACAAAATCACAAGGTCAATCATTCACTTCCGGAGGATTGCAGAGCATTCTAGTGAGTCTTCAATATTGCACCATTCTGCCAGCGCACATTCCAGTGTTCTATCATACATAACTTTCACAGCGAAGGGAAATATGATTTGAGACTTTGGAAATAACACCATCACTGCCTTCTTGACACAATCTCAGAACCGCATAGCCACATATACAACTACGGACGAATGTGGAGCATTCTATCACCCTACTAGGAATACCTTCACAAAACCAATTTTGTCTTTACGCTGTCAGTAGAAAAACATCATTCCGATGATCAAAACATCATGAAACTTGGAACATACATAAAATAACACTGTATGAAGCTATTTTCCAAACCACAGAAGCTCAGTAGCACAATGATGAAAATCTGAAGCAATCTTCCGGACAGTCTTCAAAGAGCAGACATTCTGAAACAAAGACTATCACCTACTTCTAGAGGCCAAGCCTTCATTGCATTACCACATACAACTTAGGATCAGTAGGATAGATCATACAACACGCTTCAAGCCATCAAGCATCCTTCGTTAATGTTTGATTCTCTTAGTGCTTCTAATTCCCATATTAATAAGGATTCAAACTCAACTCTGCTTTGATTAGGAATGTAGCTTTTATGACCTCCAATCATGAGCTTTCTCTTCCTTAGGAATATGCAACCATAAACAGTATCTTACTTTCATGAGTGTTGACATTAGTGTATGCATCAGTGTATACTATGTTACCATCAATGTGTGCTATGTTGACATCAATGACAACACATATAGCCAGCAGTATTGTGTCATAGTTTACTCTTGATACTGGTTTAGAGTGTTGGCATGATATAAGTTCTCTTGAGACAGGATGTGTGTGTTAGTGCATGTGATCTTCCTTTGAGGAGATGATTAGATCATGATGTCATGATATGATCCTAGGTTATGCAGATGTACAATTGGAGCTTTGACTATGATCTTGATGGTTCTCTTGGTATTGGGTACATTGGTCATGTGCTTGGGAGCTTCATGATGGTGTGGTTTTGCACTTGGAGTTTAGCATGGATTTATCATGGAGGTGCTCATGGATACTTGGAGACTTAGGTGAGGCTTGAGTTCTCTTGGGATTAGAGACATGTGTTAAGATGGTTACTCTTTGATGAGGATTTTAGCAGCAAGACCGAGGAGCCTACACCTTGGTTGGATGTGAATCCAACATGGACATGTTGAGGAGATTGTTCTTAGAGAGAGCCTTCGAGGTTTGGTGCATCTTGGAGGAGCAATCTCATTCCCACTCTTGGTCCACTCGGTGGTGAATGGTTTGATAGCAATGCCCACCTGTTTTTCAAATGCATTCTTTATTTGTATCAGATCTTCTTATGCTTGAGTCTTGAGCTATGGATTATGGTTGTGAGGACTTGTTTGAGGAGTAGATGCATGTTTATGATTAGTTATCTTATTATGTTTGATCCTAAGTTATTCTGCGATCATTGTGTGTAATGGAGATGGTTAATGGCTTTGGGCTTATTCCTATTTTGGGATGGTTATGAGATTGATCTACCTTTTGGTTTAAGAGGATTGCATCTTGTTATTGGATGTTGAGGAGGCTTCTTTTTTGGGGGGTTGTAAAGGGCATCATACTTTTCACAACTATAGCACATTAGTGTGGATAGAAGGACATGGTTATGATTTGCAGGTTCTCTTTTGATTCGTCTTATGCTTCTTCCTAGATATTTATGTTCACATGACATTGGAGTTGAGATGTGCATGGAACTTTTGAGTCTCTTTGACTTATTTCTCTTATTATGTGGAGGATTTGGGAGAGATATAGACTTGAGAAGAGTTATGTTGCAGCTATTTAGTTTGCATATTTTGCATATCTATGTGTATGTTCTTTGACACTATGTGATAGAGGATTTAGCCATATCTTCTATATGTGTGCTATTAGTGGATCTTTGGATGCCTTGATCTATTTTCAGATTTGACATGTACTCATGCAATGGGAGTTCCAAGATATATATGATTCCTTTTTTGGATGTTCTCATTATGCTGCGGTATGGAGGGTCTTGAGGTTTGTTATCACATGCTTTGTGTTGTTACCTTGGAGGACTTCTTTATGTAGGATTGAGTATAAACAGGGACTTGTTATCATTCTGATTTGAGTTGGATATGTTGATGGCATAAGATCTACTTGTTCTCTTTTGTATACCCTGGTTTGGAGGTATGGTTAGTTGATGCATTAGCAACTAGCTATGGTTGCTATTTCAGCTATGGTGATTGATTCTTGTCAACTACTCGAACCTATTTATTACCATTGGATTTGGTGCTTGTGTTTGGATATCAGTTGATGCAAGTTTCTTGCTTCTATGTGACAGTTTAGTGTGGCATCTCTTTGGAGGATCTTATTCTTCATGGTTTGGCTAGATGGAGGATGAGGGGATTCTTGTTTGAGATGGTGGACACCTTGATTCTTGTTGCAAGTATCTTGGAGTACATGGAGCACGTGGATGGTTATATGGTACATGTTGGGCATATGGATGGTTTCCCTTGATGTTTTGAGTTTACATGTTGATCCCTTATGCAATGTATACAACAAGTGGGAGAATGTTGGAGGAGGTATTCCTTAGCATAAAGTTGTCACACTTTTATAAAGAAACGACCAACGTTGATCTAACTTTTAAACTTGAATCACTAAAAAGTGATATATGTTTTAAATTTTGAAATGATGTAAACTAATAAAATATTTATTTTTTAGTATATTTTATGTTTGTATTTTTTGAAAAAATTCAAAAATTATTTGAATATAGTTTTTAATAAATTGACACTATAATTTAGTTGCTGATAAAATGTTGAAAAATGAAGTTACATGAGACGTCAATATTTATATAGTAATTTTTTTTTCTTCAATTTTTTTTGGTGTATTTATAACTTTAAACTTTAGTGCATGGATATATTTTTTTCTAATTTTGATAAATATATATTTTTTAAATAAATAATAAAATGTGCGTGTATTAAAACGTAGTTGTTTCCATTCGACGTCAACTTTCATATTAACTATTTATCTTAAATAGAAAAAAAAATTATACCATCTTGATATAGATTCTTTTATCTAGTGCATTATATTTTTTTTAATTTTTTTTAAGAAGTTTTACTATTTTTCCTTGACATGGTAATCGACCTAATGTTTTGTGCTGATAACCTACTTTTAGTAAAAAAAAAAAAAAGGAAAATATAAATAATAATTAAACTTTTAAAATATATATATTTTTGAAAACTAAACTTATAGATCTACAAAAGGGTTTTTTTATATTTTTTTTAAAATATTATTTACATGAGTAGAAGTTGTTGAAATATCAAGTTTTTCAAATAGTTTTATTTTTTTGGTAAATTGGCCTCATAGTGGTGCTACAATATGCATTTAGCCAACAATTTTAGTTGGAAAAGTTGTGGACATATCTAACTTAGCTAGAATGAATCTTACAAGATCATATAGTTAGAAATACTTAAATTCACTTGTGCTGATAAGTTGGCTGAAAGTGTGACACAACTTTGTGCTTTTACCACTTCTACTTCCTGCTCCTGTGTGTTGTACACCTTGCATAACATTGGTATTATGTTATTATGTAAAATAAATATTTATTTGTGGTGCATCCATGTGATGTGTTTAGTAACATTAGATATTTATTTTACATAATAAAATAATACCAATGTTATGCAAGGTGTACAACACACCTACTCCAATAGAAACTTTTATCAAAATTTTAACAAAGTTAATGGACCACTTACTTGGCATTTCAGGTGGTGTAGGAGGAGGTGTTACTGCATGTGATAAAGTGACTCCAAAGATTAGAGTTGCTCTTAAGAAAGAAAAATCATCTTCAATTGTAGGAAAGATGAAGAAGACATAAAAGAAACAAAGAATTGACAAGGATGTGTCTAGATTCACAACATCTATTATGTTTTTTCTCTTCCAGTATGGCCAAGGTCATGATATATGGATCAAAAGAGAGTGGGACATTGAACAACTTTTGGAAACTAGTAGAAAAACATGTGTATGATACATTAGGTTATTTATTTTA
Organism: Cunninghamia lanceolata; assembly: GCA_027924645.1. NCBI lineage: Eukaryota > Viridiplantae > Streptophyta > Pinopsida > Cupressales > Cupressaceae > Cunninghamia > Cunninghamia lanceolata. Next base: position 2,605,904 of record BSBN01000925.1, on the reverse strand, counting down.
ATCAAGTACCATTCCATTCAATGTAGCTAGGAATCCACATTTTTGAAATGCAATTCAGAGAGCTACAAAGTTTGGCAAAGGGTGCATACCTCTTCAGAGATGTTTAGAACAACTCATTTGTAGAGGTTAAAAGATAGGGTGACTAGGAAATTAGTTGACGTCAAAGCCTCTTGGAAGGCAACAAGTTGCACTATATTGAGTGATGGATGGTTAGATATATGTCAGAGGCCATTGATTAATGTTTTGGTGGCTTGTCCTCAAGGTGTTGTGTTCTTGAAGGTGATTGACACCATAAACCATACAAAAACTTTAGAGTGTATTTTTAAAATATTAGAGGAAGCCATTATTGAAGTAGGAGTGGAAAATGTGGTTCAAATGGTAACTAGTAGTGTAGTAACTTGTGTGGGAGTTGGGAAGCTAATAGTAGAGAAGTACCCACAAATATATATTGGAGCCCATGTGCAGCCCATTGTATGGATTTGTTGCTTCATGACTTGGCTAAATTCCCATGGGTACTTGAAGCAATTCATAGAAGAAGAGCAATTGCAAATTTTATAAGAAATCACAATCTCACATGTATTGAATCTTTATAGGCAACATGCATCTAGGGAGTTGTAACTGAGGCTTTGTGAAAGAAGATTTGCTTCATTTTATATCACTTTGAAAAGAGTGGTTGAAGAGAAGGCAACTCTAAGGTTTGTTATTTGTTCCAATGAGTGGGAAAATTTACCTCTTTCTAAAGGTCCTAAGGGGAAGATCATAGAGGAAATTATTTTAAACAACAATTTCTTGGAAAGTGCAACAAAGGTTTAAAATGTATGTGGACCAATTGTTGATGTGCTTTGTATGGTTGATGGTGACACCCCTTGTCTTGGCATGTTTTATGAGAGCATGGACCATTGTAAGGAAGCTATTCAAAAAGCACTCAATAATGTGGAAGCAAACTACATGGAGATATAGGATATAGTTGATTCCAGATGGAAAATGATGCAACACCTTTACAAGCAACAACTTGTTATTTGGAGCCTAGGTTATTTCTAATTGATAGACAAAGTGATTGTGAAGTTATGGTGAGGCTTTTAAAATCCATTGGCAGGTTTGAACAAAATCCACCAACTGCTAGTCTAATTAGAGACCAATGTTGGATATACAAGGCAACAAAAGGGATGTTTGGAATGTCAACAACCAAATATGACATGGCACAAGTAGACATACTTCGGTATAGATAGTGGATGACCTATGGAGCACAAACTCCTAAACTAGAATACTTTGTTATTTGAATATTGAGTCAGGGAGCAAGTTGTGAGAGGAACTAGAGCTACTTTGACCACATTCATTCCAAAACAAGGAACAAGTTTTTTGTCCAGAAAGTTGGGAGATCTTATCTGCATTCACAATAATTTGTAATTGTTTATGAACAAATAAGAAAAAGACTCCACATCCTCTTCACAACTACAACAAATTCTAGAAGACATAGCAATTGTATATGAGTCTAACGTTTTTGATGATGAATTGAGTAGTGCATCTAGTGATGATGATGCTACATCATCTCAACCAAGTGCTCTTGATGACTTGGAAATTCTTTTAAGTTTTAGAGTCTTGACTCTTGATTGTCACTTTTTGACCAAAAAAATATCTTCGCAATCGTGATTTCACATGTTTCTTATGGTTTAACTTTGATAAGTTTATTATGGTTTATAAATGTGGCATCTATTTAGCAATGTTAAACTATTTTGACAATTTTGTGAATATATTACTTATATTTTAAAAAATTCAAACTTATATAAGGCGAATTTAATCATGATTTTATTTCCAATTTTTTCCTTGCCGAACGTAATCCGAATTTTACCATTGTTGAACTCAAACAAGAACTCAAACCTTGTGACTTAGGGTAGGATTAGCTCTAGAGAAAATTTTATTTCTTAAAATATGAAGTCTACAAAGGCGGTTGGTGAGGCAAGAGAAGGTGGTCCATGCTCACCTTCCTCAATCAAGGAAAAAAGAAAAATGGAGAATGCAAGCCAAAGCAATCATTCTAGCTTAAGGTTTTCAAGAAGCCCTATGAAATCTCATGATTTAAGTTTGGCTATGAAAAAAGGGAGAATGGCCAAGAGAGAAATATACTCTAGTAATGTAGTGGGCAAAAATATTGTTAGTGTTTTAAGGCTCATTGGAGATCTATGGTTTTAAACTTCCTAACTAGCCTTATTTGGGTGGTATGTCGAGTACTATTTGTTTTAGTCCCATTTGATGAGTTGTTTCTAAGCTTGTAATGCTACTTTTCTCCCAAAGTTATTTAAGTATTAGTAACAGATTTAACATAGATGATTTAGAATATGTAGTGATATTAAAAAAGATGTAAATTACAACATGTGATAATTTAATAAGAACTCTAAAGTAAATAATTAACATAGCAAATTGAATAACACAATCCCACAATCAAATTAATATAAAAAACATATATATATAATAATCTCAATATATTTTATCAACAATAAGTTCAATACTTATCTAAATTGGAGCACTTGGATTGACACTCTCACCCTAGGAAGATTTCAATGGTTTTGGCCCTCGTAGCTATGGAACACTTCGAGAGGAACAATTCTTATTTAGAACACAACATGACATACTCAACAAAGCAAATTCTCAACACAAGTGCTCCAAATCCATGCTCAATAGAGCAAACATGCAATACAAGTGCTTAACACAAGTCCTGCCCAAGACAATTCTAAGTGTACTCTATATCTTGAGTTGAACAGACTCTGTGTGCCCCCTTCTCTAGTGCACATAGCCCACTAGAACATCTTCTTCTTCCTTGAGTGATGCCATGCCCATTCCAAATATCACATGAATGCTTTATATAACCCTTTAAGCGCTAGTTTTCAAACCATCACACCATTCTCACAAAGGTTGTCTTTAATAATTATTTAATAAATACAATTATTCCTCCCTTTTCAAAAGGTTTTTATAAATATTATTTATTAATCTTCATTTTAACCAAAGGATCATAATATCCTTTATTTTTCTGTCTCCCTTTTTAGTTTTTAAGGGTTATTTCATATAAAAGTAACTTTCTTTTCACTCTGATGAAGAAGTCCCATAAGAAAGTTGTTGGTGTTGTTGATCCTTTAATTGTCTCACAATTATATCCTATCTTTGTAAAAGGGTCCGTGCCCTTTCAAAAGCCCATATTACCCTTTATATATAAGTTTTTAAGTTTCATACACAATTGGAATGTTAATTTGTTTCAAAACAAAATAAATCAAACTTAATCCATGTAAAGTGAAACTAGGATAACAAGTATTAGCTTGAGCAACATACCATCCTTAATATAACTTATAAACAAAGATATGTTAATTCAAACTTAATCCATGTAAAGTGAAACTAGGATAACAAGTATTAGCTTGAGCAACATACCATCCTTAATATAACTTATAAACAAAGATATGTTAATTCTAAGGAGTTTTTCTTTCATAATTAACAAAATCCTCCACATAAACAAAAGGTCTCTTCTCTACTATGAGGAAAGAGTGACCAAGAGCAAAGCCAATATTGTCTGGGAATGGTGTCACTACATACCATTTTACATGAAGAAGTGTCACTAATCTGGCCAAAGAATCATCAAATATAAAAACACTCATTTCAAATATTTAGCTGGCACTTCTATTAACAAACGTAAGCATACATACTGGTTAAGGAACTTGTCAATAGTTATTTGTTTCAAATCTGGGTAGAGCTGACTACCGTCCATGCCATCTGGTCCAATTTCAAAGTTGTTTCGGTCCGCCTTCACAAAAGAGGGGCCAAATGCGATGCCAATATTGATTGGGAATGGTGTCTCTGCATTCCATTTTACAAAAATCCATGTTACTAATTTACTGGAAAAAGAATCATCAATATAAAAACACTCTTTTCAAATATCTAGCTTGCATTTCTATTAACAAACATACATACTGGTTGAGAACCTCCTCAACAGTGGTGTATTTCACATCTGGGTAGAGCTGACTGCCCTCCACACCATCAGGTCCAATTTCAAAGTTGGTTTGGTCCCCTTTCACAAAAATGGTGTGACCAATAGCAATGCTAAAACTGGCTGGGAAGGGTGTCTCTGCATACAATTTAACAAGCCAGGCAAAAGAATCATCAAATATAAAAACACTCATTTCAAATATGTAGTTGGCACTTCTATTAACAAACACAAGCATACTCTAATATCCATACACTACCCAATATTTAAAGTGAAACTGACACCACCAACCTTCAATTTTTTTTACACTACCCAATATTTAAAGTGAAACTGACACCACCAACCTTCAATTTTTTTTAGCACAGCTTCCTCTGGGAGATAGACCTTCTCCACAGTTTTTCCTATCTTCTTCTCCCTCAAGGCTACCAGCTCATTGAAAGAAAATGTATTGGCGGAAAGCCTCAAATACAGGGTCTTGTTCAGAGTTCTTGGGTCATCCACTGCCTTGATGGTAAAAGTGCCAATATCCTCCTCTTTCACAAACACAGCTAGACATTCACTCTAGCAATGTATTAAAAAAGATTATGGCAGGAACAAATAACATTCACTCTAGCAATGTATTAGAAAAGATTATGGCAGGAACAAAATGGCAATTGAAAACTAAAATATAAATATTCAACAAAAAGAATCTCAGTAAATTCTTCTCTAGGACATCTACACACCTTTGGCATTGCCATCCCCTAGAATAACAATTTTATCCCTTACGGATTTTGGCTTTGTTATCATACATGCCCTTAGCAGGCTCCACTACATGGACTTTATCAACATCATTTCCAAACTCAGATGGAAAAAATCTCTGCAAGAGTATCGGCAAGGGTCATGAATATGACTGAAACATACTCATTTTTTACCAAAATAGTCTAAATCATGGGGAACTATTCCATACCTTGATGGTTCCAACCTCTTTGATCGCGTTGATAATGTTCAACTGATCTGTCAGCTGTGGTCCTCCCACTGTGGAGATAACCACATCCACTTTCTTGATTGCCTCCACAAGACTTGTATGATCATCCAGGGTTCCCTGCCACGAGATATCGATTAGGTCAGGCATTTGGGCACATACAAGTACAATCATAGGTTCAATCTCTTTGAACTTAAGGTTTAAGTCAGTAGAACCTAAGCTACAAAGTAAAACGCACTGGGGAAAGACCCCAAGTGCTTCATCCAAGGGCCAAGGCCATGTTTGGTGTTCATTGACAAGGAAAATGACATAAGTTTGTATCCAACAACATTTAACATTAAGGGAAATGAGCTTTCACGGGTGAATGCCAACATTGCAACATAATTTGTCATGAAGCTGCAATCATATATCAGGGATAGGGCTGTGGTGAAGGCTCTCGCCGTTCATTTCTTCAAACCTACATTCAAGAACGGCTTGGATGCGATCCTGGACTTTGCAGAATTGAAAGCTTGTGGATCCAACCCTAACGACTGTGCAGCTAACACTCTTATCAGAGCTGCGAATTTCGAACCCCTGGTGATGATTGGAACAGGGGATCAGGGTTCAGAGGATGTTCCAGTCATCAAGCTCAACTGATGGAACCATGTATTGCATGGCTCGGCGTATGGTATGTTTTTTTCTTTTCTGGTTGTAGTTATCTGCTCAGTGTGATGTCTCGTTCCATATAAGGGAAGTCAAAATGTTGTATCTACAAAAGTATCTGAGTATATAGCAGAGCAAATACCGACATCAAAAAAATCTAATACAGCAACTACCATGTGGCTAGTACTCACATCAGCAACATATCTGCATGTTTATCACTTCTCACAATTAGGGCCGTAACTGCCATATGGGCAAAACCCAAATCAGAAACATAACTACATGTTGATCATCACTTCTTATAATGTAGCACCTGCAAGAACTGACATTTGGGCAATACCCATATCAAAAAGGTAACTGCAGAAGATAAATTTAGAACACTTGAATAAATTATGTGAGCACCTGAGGCCTTGAAGGATTCCAGAAGCTCAGCTTTAAGAGGATTTGAAGCTGTGGACTCCCTGACCAGAAGATAAGTGGGAAGGCCAAGAGCAATGCTGGCTTTTGCCACGTGGCGACCAATGTAACCAGTTACTCCAATTAACAGAATTCTGCTGCGCGCCATTTTACCTGAATCACCTTCTTTCCCACTGAAAAACAAAGTAAACAAGTACAGAGATCAAAATGGGGGCAATTATATGAACTTAAATTTTCTTTTTCCAAAATAACATTGATGTCATCTTATAACTTTACCTTGTGATTAAATTTGATGGTTGGGCTTATTAGACAACACACTCTAAGCTTTGACTTGTTTAGGCGGAGCTCACTTAACCCATCTTTTCCCAACATCCATTTGTTAACCGTTATGGTCGCCCTAATATCAATGTCAAGTGCAGAATTTTGGTAGATGTTCGTAAACTACGAAGGTCACATAAAACAACGCGATAAAAGAACAAGATGGTGTCTCATGGAAAACAATTACTACAACATACAAAAGGCATGGGTGTTCTCATGAGGCAATTGCACCATTTCACGATATATAACAAACAAGTCTCCAACTTGATCAGTTTGCATTTGCCAGCGTACCCCCAGCCTGTGCCAAAATGGAAGTTTTGGAACAGGGTATAGTATCCATAAAAGTATGAAGGATAGAGGAATTTTGTCAAATGTTGTAGTTGGAAATGCTCTGGTAGACAAACATGTACGCAAAATGTGGAAGCATAGACAAGGCACGTGAATTATTCGACTAGATGCTCAAAGAAATGTGGTCTCATGGAATGCTATGATTTCAGAATATGCACAAAATGGTTTTGTTGAAAAGGCTTTAGAAACTTTCAAGCAAATGCAATTGGCATGTGTAACGCCAAACTCCACAAGCTTTGCTAGCATCCTCTCTGCCTCTGCCAAAATGGGAGCTTTGGAACAGGGAATGGACATCCATCAAAGGATAAAGGATAGAGGAATTTTGTCAAATGTTGTAGTTGCAACTACTCTGGTAGACATGTATGCAAAATGTGCTAGGATAGACAAGGCACATGAACTATTTGACAAAATGCATCAAAGAAATGTCATCTCATGGAATGCCATGATTGCAAGATATCCAAAATGTGGAAGCATAGACAAGGCACGTGAATTGTTTAATAGAATGCCTCAAAGAAATGTGTTCTCATGGAATACCTTGATTGTAGGATATGCACAAAATGGATTTGTTAAAAAGGCTTTAGAAATTCTCAAGCAAATGTAATTGGCAAGTGTAAAGCTAGACTCCACAACCTTTGTCAACATCCTCCCAGCCTGTGCCAAGTGACGTTTGGTGGATGCCCTGTTCTTTTTGGCATGTGTATTGCCTAATGTATAAATATAATGTTTTTTAAACCATTAGTATTATAACACATGGAGAGATACTATTAAAATGCAATCTCTAAAAGAGATTGTAATGTAAATTTTGATCATCACACGTCATATTATTTACATGAAATTTTTTGATATCAAAATTCGAGTTTCATATCTACAAGCAATGGAGACAAACTCCTACAACACTTTGAAAACACTTACAAAATCATACATGTGTCATGTGAAGAGTAACATTCTAATCCTATTCATGTGCCATTTTGATATCAAAATTAGAGTTGCATTATAATCTATTCTTTTTAACATGTGTATAGCCTACTATATAAATATACATTTTCTTTTACTTAGTATTTTGGTTATTATGACACATGGAGAGATGCTATTAAAATGAAATCTCAAAAAGTGATTGTGATTTAAATTCTAATCATTGTGTCCTATTCTCCACATGAAATATTTTGATATTAGAATTATAGTTCCATTTCTACTTTCAAGACATGTATGTATACATGCATTCAACTTTACACTCAACACTCTTATTTTGAAAATGATGTATGCTCACCCATACATAACAAGGGGCTACACATAGTGAACCATGTTATCCTAAAAGCTTAGATATATGTGTTTAACATCGGGTCAGGTGGCTGCCAATTATTTTCAAAAATTTTTAGCTTCCCAAGGCCTTACTGAGAGGAATGAACTATTGGACTACATTCCTTCTCACCTGTCAAGAGAAGATAATGACCTCCTTACTAAATCTGTGTCTAAGGAGGAAGTTAGAGTCTGTCTCTTCTCCATGGGGGCCTTTAAATCCCCTGGTCTGGATGGTTTTGTTGATAACTGAGAGGGGGGGGGTGTGAATCAGTTATCCTAATTATTTCTTCTTTTGAACTTTCTTATTAATCAAAGCAGCATTGAATCAAACAAACAAACATTACCATGAAATGAGAAACACATGACACAGTATTTTTGACGTGGAAACCCGGTTAAGGGAGAAAACCACGGGGTGATTAACCCAAAGATTATTCTCTATTAGAAGAATAAGGAATTACAAAATGGCACTTGCCAATTAGGGCTCACTGCCCGAGCACACTGCTCACAAAGAGGCACACTGCCTACAAGGAGACACACTGTCTACAAAAGAATGTTTATACAATACTTGAACTGATTGGAAGCATCTACATATGCTGGAGTTCAGTTCCGGTTAGGCTCAGTATACTGATCGGCTACACTTCATCTTTCCTCTGCTCTTTTTCTGCTTTTCTTTCACATACCGGATTTTTCTTATTACTTCTGCTCTGCTCTGCACTTATTCGCATACCCCATAACTCAACTACACTTCTCACAACAAAATCCATCCTCTATTTATATCTGCACTAGTGATTTCATTATCTTTCTAGTCGACACCCGGAATAGTCTATCTTCTCACAAACTTTGTTCTGTCGGCTGAATCCTTGCATATCAAGTAATGTGGATCAAGCATATACTTGTAGATATCATTAATCATGTCGGCCAAACATGATTCATGCCTTCACAACCTTTACCATCAACAGTAACACATCCAGAAAATAGTCTGATACTCTGTCAGTTAGTTCTTCCTCTGTTCTCACTGTCTTTCAGGAATCTGGTACTCAACTATTCATATCTTCTTTCTTGTCCATCACCAGAGGCTAAATCCTTGGAATATACTACTCAAGGTAGTCCTTTTGACTTCCCCAAATCTGCACTGCACCAAGACACTTCCTCTGAGAGATCAGGACCAATCTGTCGGACCTTGCCACATGCTCTGTTCTTGTTCACTGGACCACAACAGTCTTCATTCTGACTTCCAGTAGAGACACACCATGACTTGCGGATACGTGGGATGACCTTTGTTGCCATCAATGACAACAACCATGAATCCATATAGTGTCTCTTGCCAATAGGTTTCTCCCTAGCCTTCTTCAAGGAATACTAGGATATTGTTGGTCGGGATGTTACAGAGGCTGTCAAAGACTTCTTTAGGACTGGTAAGTTGCTGAAACAATTGAAAAATACCTTTATAGCACTGGTTCCCAAGAAGACCGGCCCCATTACCATGGGAGATTTCAGACCTATAAGTCTGTGTAACATGATCTATAAAATCTTCTCCAAAATCCTTGTCTTCAGGCTTCAGCCCATGCTGGATAGACTGATCAGCAACAATCAGAAAGGATTTGTCCCTGGTAGACAAATTCTTGATGTGGCCATTTCGACTCACGAATTTATTCATTCTATGGGCAAAAGCAATATGCCAGGAATTCTCTTCAAATTGGATATTTCCAAGGCGTATGATAGGGTTGATTAGGACTTTTCTTCAAAGTACTAGTGAAGGTTGGCTTCCAGGATAAAGATCTCAATCTTATCAAGGCTTGTGTCACCATTGTTAAGTACATTGTCCTAATGAATGGAATTTCGAGGGGGTTCTTCAATGCGAGGAGAGGGCTTAAGCAAGGAGACCCCCTATCCCCATACCTTTTCATCCTTATGGTTGAAGTTTTAAGCAGAAGCATTCTACATTTATTGAGAATTAAAGAGATCAAAGGCATTAAACTGGCTTCCTCAGCTGATCATGCTGCTATTCAACATTTTGTGGATGATACTATCCTCTTTGGGGCTGCTTTTGTGGTTGAGGCTCGTAGATGGAAGAAAGTGTTGAATGAATATACAGCTATCTCAGGGCACTGCATTAATTATGAGAAAAGTCAAATTTACTTCTTCAACACTAGAACAAATCTATAACAGAAAAATTAAGAGTATCCTAGGATGTTCTAGCACTGAGTTGCCAGGGACCTATCTTGACCCCCCCTTAGCTATCAAAGAGGTCTCTCCCATGTACTGGAACTCCATTCTAGAACAGATTCAAAAGAAGTTGGCAGGGTGAAAAGGTAAGTTGTTGAGTCAAGCCAGTAAATTCCAACTATTGAAGGCTTCTCTTTAGGGGATCCCCATCTACTTCATCTCTATATTTAAGATCTCTAAATATATAGCTGAAAATTTTGAAAAAATAGAGAGAAATTTCTTATGGACAGGGGTGGAAGAGAAAAAAAGGATTGCTCTAATCAGCTGGGATAAAGTGTGCCAAGTCCCAAACTACAAGGTGGCAGTCTTGGGCTAAGGAAAATTCATTTGACCAATAAAGCCCTTCTAGATTTAAGATTGGATGGAAGTTTTTGAGTAACAACAAGGACTGGTGTAATCTAATGAGTGCCAAATATTTATTCAATGAGGCCCCTTATGGTTTTCTCACAGCCTTTGGTATTCCCAAGGGCTCCGTATATGGAATAATGTTTTGAAAAGCATAACCTTCCTCCAAAAGGGGATAAAATGGAAATTGAGAGATGGAAGAACTATCAGATTTTGGGAAGACAACTAGCTAAAGGACCATTCTCTTTTTGGTATCCATAATTATTAGAGGTTGGTTGCTCAGGCTACCAACTTCTTTGGGCCTCTGGTCGCAGACTACATATAGCTAGGGAGTGGGGGCTGGAAACAGTTGTCAGACTATTGTCAAGGGAAAATAGACTTGACGCATATTAATGATGAATTGCAACAAAACCTATAAAGGTGCAGAATCCCTCTATTCCCTTCTAAGGATGAACTTCTGTTGGGCCAAAGATAAATTTGGTTCATTCTCTATTAAGTCTGCCTATAACTTGTTATCTAACTCTGCTAAAGATTCTAGCTTCTAGAGAAAGATTTGGAATCATAATCTTATCCCTAAGGTGAACCATTTTGAGAGGTTTGCTATGCATAATAGGATCTTAACTATGGATAATCTTAAGATCAGAGGTTTCCAAATCCCCAATAGGTGTACTCTTTGCATGAAGGAGGAGTTTGTGTCTCATCTTCTACTACACTATGAGTTCTCTTGGGAGTTTTGGGGTTTGGCCTTCTAGAACCTTGGTATTTCTTGGAGCATGAACCATGATCTTCTCTCCATTATCAATTGCCGGTTCACTCCTTTCTCTCACCCAGTTTGTAAAGAACTTTGGTCTCATTTTCCCCCTATCATGGCTTGGGGTCTATGGAAGGAATACAATAACAGGTTATTCAGGGACAACTCCAAATCTGCCAAGGAAGTTTTCTGTATATGCTCTAAACTACTAGCTGAAAATGTCTCTAACAACACTTTGAAAGCTGCAGAGACCCATCCCAAAAAGGCTAAAATCAATATCATCAGTAAGTGGAATATCCCACTCCACATTTGTAAGGTGGACAATTCCAAGAAGCTTGCTCGCAGAAATACTAAACAGTCCCCCCCATAGAAGGATGGACAAAACTTAATTTTGATGGGGTTGCTAAGGGGAACCTAGGACCAACTAGTGGAGGTGAAGTCTTGAGACTGTCTAAGGGGGATCTAATGGTTGCTTATGTAGGGAGCTGTGGGAGAACTCCAAGAATGTCGTTAAGGCTATGACACTTCTTTGGGGGGTGAAAGTTGCCCTGTCCGTTGGTGTCAAAAATCTCCTAATTGAAGGAGACTCGAAGCTCATATTAGATGTTGTTCAAGTGGAAGTCAAGGTTGGTTGGCTTGCTGCTGACATCATCCAAGACACCAGACACCTACTTCTAGGCTTTGATGTTGTTGAATTAAGGCATGTCTATAGGGAAGGAAATAGTATAGCTGATGCTATGGCTAATTTGGGGATTAACCTATTCCCAAAGAGATGTTGGAGGAACCCTAATAACCTCCCTAGAAACATTAGAGACCGCCTATGTTTAGAGGCTCAAAATTCGACCACTCAATAATTGTCTTCGGAAGGCTTGGTCAATTAAGTGAATATATTTTGATATATATTCCTAATATCTATAGTGTGGTGAAGGGGGGATTTTAGTGGTACAGGGGGTGGTCGACATCATGAGTGGCATGCTGACGTCGACCAATTTGCACAAGATTGAGAAAAGCCACATAACTCACAACCAACATAGCAGGTTCACGTGGCTTTTGCCAAGGTGGACCACAAGGCGATTTCAAATATTGGTGGTGCATCCTCCCAATGATCTCCTGCATAGAGATCATAATTATAGCAATAATGAGATGGAATGAGAAGGGGATGGTAAGGACATTTTGAGTGTGGTGTACAACCATCAGAGCAAATTTAATAAGTGTAAGGATTCTCCTTGCAATTGCGATGCTAGAAAGATCTTTAGAATCATTGGCTGCCTCTAGTTATTCTTGCTTCTACAGTGTATTCTTCCTCACAGGGTTTGGAATAGTCTAGTCATGGGGGGTGATAAGGTGAGAATAGAGCCTATCTCATGTGCTGAATTTAAGGCAGATAACATGCTCTGGAGCATTGGTTATGAAGGTGGTCTTACTCCTTTCCTGGAGTGTCTCAACGGCTACGATGAGAATCTATCGGTGCTATTCGGCACGTCCTAGGATTCAAAGACTTTCCAGGTAGGAGGGGTTCAATTTGAGGTTAGTAAGGATACCATTGCCTAGGCCACAAGCTTAGCCTGCGATAGGAAGTGTTTTGATGCAGGAGCATCTAGGCAAATGGGCAATCCAGTATCAACCAAAAACAATTGCAGGTTTAATTTTAAATTTTGTTTGGTTTGTTGGGTTCTAATGGCTTTTCTTGGCACTATGTGTGTTTGGTACAGTCAGGGAGGTAGTTGGCAGTGTTGCTTGAATTTAGTCCTTGTTAGAAATGAAGGTGCAAACCATACAACAAAATTCTAATTCAAACCTTATTATCCTCTAAACAATGTAGAATCAATGGAGATTGCAACAAAAATTAAAACCTATTACACAAAAATAACATGCACTAAGAATTGAACACATAACACAGTATGTAACGTGGAGAAAACTCTTTCGGGTAAAAAACTCCACCAAGAAAAGAGGCTCCAAGTTGTATTATCTTCAAATATGAGATCACAATACATACACTTCCTCTGTTTCTTCAATCTTCAATCCAGCAGTGCTTGTTACTCTCCAATCTGATAAAAATGTAGTAAAAATATCCTTATAAAAGGGGGTTGCTTTCTAGGGCAAGATAACTGACAAAATATCGACCGTTAAATCTATGACCTAATGACAAACGATTCATATTTACAATGATAAAATATAAATAAAATGTGGTTTCAGGGGTGCTTCCCCTGAACCCTCGCTGGAGCACGCGGCCCACGGACCCGCTGCGATCCCCTGTCGTGAACAAATGAGTGTCAAGGACCAGATGTAAACATGTAGTTGAAACAAGACTGTTGTTGGTGAAACCTTTCATCCATTATGGGTGATTTACAAACAATATTAGGAGTAATTAATTACATAGGATTTGCAAGGTTGATGGCACCTTGATTCTAACAATCCTGACGCGTGTGAATTCAACTTCCGTAAAATAATTGTTCCGGGAGCTTGCTGAAGCTTCATGGAAAATCCTTCGACAAGCCTAGATTGTTGATTCCATCCTGGAATTATAGACAAACATTTCGTGAGAAAATACCTTTAGGTTTTGAAGATTTTAATGTTTTCCGACTTATGCTGGCAAATTGGCAAAAGATTAATATCTCAATTTTTGTGATGGTTGAGACCAAACTCTCTGGAGGAAGTCTTAGAAATGATAAGATGCACATTACTATCAATTTTCATGAGATTTCGAGCACTTGGTATGAAGTTATCGCAAAAGTCATTTTTTAGCTTGTTGGTCAATTGACAGATGACACTCTTTACTTCTGCAAGGGCCTTAATCCTAATGCAATTTCATCTTTACACTTGTCCAACGAAGTTAAATTCTAAGCACCTTACGAACAATATGATTTTGCACCAATACTAATTTGATGGCATAATATCCTTTGTCCAAGGTCCTATGCTATTGAGTGTTAATCCCCATTTGTCAACTCGTAAGGCTTTCTTTAGACCATTGTACTAGCCAAATGCAGAATGGGGAATTGATTTAAATGTTAATGAGATATTTACTAGTAGTCAATAATTTTCCACAGTCCATGATGTTGTAGACAATGCTTCTGGATTTAACTGTGTATGATTGTTTTTCCTCAACGTTTCAGGTCACACTCTGTGAACCATCATTAGGAGAAAAGAGAGCATGAGAACAAAAAACAAAAAATCATATATGAGAACTGATTTTTTGTTTTTTGTTCTCATGCTCTCTTTTCCCCTGATGATGGTTCACAGAGTGTGACCCAAAATGTTGAAGAAAAACAATCATACATAGTTAAATCCATAAGCATTGTCTATGAGATATTTACTGTTTCAGGGATGTTAAAGACATTCGATGTCCAATGGTATATTCTCTTTCACTAGGGACACACGTTACATCTAATATGGCAAAGAAAATAAGTATATTAGTCAATATGTGTCAAATAACAAAGGATGATTGGGATACATAGAATGGTGTCAAAGGACACTTTAATGTGTCAAGGAAATTTGCTAGACATGGTCTGTTAGGGCTCACAGCTTATTAGGAAGTCATAACCAAATTTAGATATATTACCATTTGGTCGATTATCATCTGTTGGGGCAAATGAAGATCTATATAGAATTAATGATCTAACTCTTGGCGCTAACAAAAGGAAAAGAATAAATTGTTGTTATATCAAGTATGAATAGAGAAAATGTCTTGGCTAACCCGCGTGGACTGAAGGAAAGAGAATCTATTAAAATTAAGATTATGAAACATCTTATTTTGGAGAGAAGATCAAAGGTGCACCTCTTTTAGAGGCTTCTCTAAGGTAGTTTAACACACATTGAAAAATTTTCTTTAAACAGAAATCTTTTGGAGTTTTGGCGCCTTTGTTTAAAAGGAAAATATACCACGTAGAAGTGGAATCGCCTCACAGGGAGGCTCACAAAAATGCAGCCTAGAGGAGATTAAAAACTGTGTCATATGCACCAAAAAGGGGTGGCAGGGGAGTGAATAAAAGTTAAAAAAGAACACTGCCAAGAACAAAGGAAGGGGTTGATTTAGTGGCTGCCAAAGAGGTATGGAGGAAGAGAAGGCAGAAATGCCTCTCATGAGGCTGAGCATGATTGCAAAAAGAAGGAATTGAAGGTAGCGCTAGTGGACAAGGAGGATGGGTGGAAGAATTGGTGGTTAGATGATTAAACACAAAAATTTAGATAAAGAAAACTAAAGGAGTTGTAGTATTGGAGTAGAGAGAAGTGCCAGGAAAGAGGGTAGATTGACCCTGATTGTGTGAGAGTGGCCATTGAAGGCCAAAGATTATATATTGTGTACTTTACATATGATTTTCATTTTCTGAAGTTGAATAAAGTTGAATCCATTTCTATTGCAATCTTTATATTGTTTTTAGGGCAAAGTGTTGCTTGGAATTTGTGATTTGTGTGTGTTGGTTGTGAGAGGGAAAGAACCTAGTGGATTTTTTTTTTCATCTTGTTTGAAGAAACAAATCAAGGTCTAAGATCATGAAAGAATGACTGGGTTTTTTAAGGAGGGTGAAAAGCCTATTCGGCTGTAGGGCGGATTTGAACGTGACAGTCTCATACCTCCGTGGAATAAGGTATGCTTTCTCCTAATGAAACATGTGACCCTCGAGGGTCATTTCAAGTATTTTTACCACTACCATTTCACTATGTTGAATCACTTTCATCACAAAATTCTTATCAACTTCCCATTTTACCTATTATCTTAACTTGAGTCCTATGTTAAAGTGGCCAAAACGGTGCATGCCAGTAACCCCAATGTAGTTGTTGTTCCCTTGCATCAAGGTTTAATATTTCATCTTTACTAGTTTCATCTCGCCATATGTCCCCCCAAAGCTATTAGGGCTTATCTGATAGAAGAAGTACATGATGATCAACTTGATGAGAATGCTCTGCTTCTTGTTAAGGTTGGGACTAGTCCTTCCAAGGAGGAGGTGGGTAGGTCCCTTGTCAAGTGTCCCCCTGCTGCTACTAGTATCTGATGCACCATAAGGGAGGATGTCGATGATCTTATCTAAGATATACATGCTTCTAAGGGATTCCTCGATATACACTAGGTATGATGAGGCCCAAGTCTATGAAATGAAAGTAAATCAATTTCAAATAGCTGAGAGAAGAGAGTAACCCACCCTTCTTCACTTCCCCAAGGTATAAAGTTCTTGGGGGCTTAGCCCAAATGACAAAATTTTAACTTCTAAGAGGCATGTCTTTCAATTTAGCCCCCGCTCTTTATACTTCACTAGAACACTAGAGTTAAGGTCATCCCCTTGGTGATGAATTCCAAGGTGGGCCTCCTAATTTTTTTGGGAAGATGATACTTGTTTTTGATCCTCAAGATCACTCAAATGTGCAAGAGGAGAGTAGGCGCAAGATATCACTTTATGATTAAACCAAATAGAAATGTGAAAGTGAATTTTAACCCCAATTTTGAATGTGAGCAAACAAGAAAAGAAGACAAAGCATGCAAAAGTAGAAAGTGTCTATAATCAATGTATTCTACAAAACTTCATGCACCAAATATGTTAGAAGTTTGATAAAATATTTTTGGACACACATTCTACAATAAAAAATGTTAATGGATTCAAAGATCAAAGTCTCAGACCCATGATTTGTTGCAAGGACAACTTGTTAAAATAAAATAAAATTTAAATTCTTGAAAAAATAAAAAATAAATGTGAGCACACATGAAAATAAATTCTTTATAACTTGCTATGCAATTTTGAAAAAAAAAATTGTCAAATTTGCACTAGATATATGTAAAAGATGTGTGTTTAAAAATTAAAAATAAAGAGGGTGAACATTTGACTGATTATACCTAAAGTTTTGAGCCGATTCCAAATTTTTTACCTAATCCATAGTGTTGCGTGTTGAAACAACTTTCTAAAGCTTGTAAAAAATTGAAAATCTGATATATTGGTAAAACATTATCCTATTTTGAAACAACAATGCAATTGTAAAGGCTAAAAAGAGAGCCCCTATGGATAAAAGGTTTAACCAATGAGTGAAAGGAAATCACTTTATAACATAATTCAAAGCATGTAGTATTGAAAGTACAGTCCAAACAGTAAAAATCTATACAAATGTACGGATTACCAAAGAAAGAGCTCGAAAAGTGAAAAAAAAATGTTATAAAAGCTTCCTAGCACCAAATATATCATCTTATGTATGAATTTTTATGTCTTAGGCCTTCTAGACTCATTTATGATGTATATTTTGCTATAGGGTGCTTCTAATAAAATCTCACCCTTAGATCTTCCCTGGAAAGAGAGTTAAACTGGTGCAAGAGCACCTTCTCTGTAGTGCAGGGCCATATTTTCTTTTGTTGTTTCATAAGGCTCTTAAGCCATTTCATGTTGTAATAAGGGTCAATGTAATTGTACAAGGAAAACATGTGGAAAACATGTGGTTTTGCTTGTGTGAGGGGAAAACCAATGGCTAACTGATTTGTAAGTCAGTTTGCACGGTTGGAAACTGAAAACTGTTGTCTTAAATCCTTTTATAGGCAAACAATAAGAGGATACGCATGCTGATGAAGATTGAATGAATGAACAATTGGAGTTTTTGGGTGTTTCATATTATCTTGTTTGTGTAGCTTCTATGATTGTAACCCTATCCAGATCATAAGCATTCATGCCCTAAACTAGATTCTACCTGGTAATTCCTAGTGTTTCTGTAACGTGTAGATAGTGAAACTTTGTTGTGTCTGAAAAGACTGGTTTGTAACCTAGGAATTAGGGTTTGATAGGTAAATGGAAACTCATTCCTCTGTCCACTGAAATCATCATCATTATCAGTGTGATGGAGGAATTCTACACAAGTTTTGTACTTTCCATGTTATCAACCAGTAACCCAGGAAACTCGATCTGATTCGACTAGGTGTCTCTATGTGACTAGTCGTAGAGTTGACACAAGAAGAGTGACTGAGGATTTGCAAAGGAGTCAGGCATCTCTACACATAGATTCCTTCATTCCTGTGTTTGAAGATCATAATTGTGCTGTCACAGAGCACCCGCGAGGCTATCGGCGTGACATAGCCATCGGGAGGACCCTTGGAAGTCTCTCTGAATCTCAGTATCTAACCGATGAGTGGGCATCGGGGACAAGCGGATCTCATCTTGCTGAAGACTGTATAGTGTCAGAGACACATACAAGTGCTTATAGCTTGACTAAAAGAGTCGGTGGAACCCACACATTGCATAACGAAATGTATGCATTGGCATGAGTATCGCCATCAAAGTAAGGAAGTTGCGTTGGACCAACAGTGGAAGATTTCACCAATCAGGGTGACAACCACAAGAGTCACTGATGAAAAGTTTATCGGTGTAATGGGAGTGCGTCGATAGAAGTTTGCAACCAGTTGCCGATGGGATGTATGTTGCCGATACGTCGGGAAGACAACAGTCGTCGGGATGACATTTCTGAGGAAGGCCAATAACAAGTGTTTGGCTGATCTACATAACGGTTTCGGAGAGAGGGAAACCGATGAAGGAGAGGTAAGGTTGATTAGTATGAGTCTTGACTCCGGCGAGTGAGGAGAAAGCTAGGCCGATGATTTAGGTCACGCCGAAAGAAAGTAGATCACTCATCGGGGAGACTCGGTGGAAGTTTTAGCGAAGGAATATTCATTGGTGTAAGTTCGTGCATCGGGAGATCGACATAAAGCTACGTCGACAGTATTAAGTCTGGGCAATAGGAATAAGGAGAGCATAATCAGTAAGACTTTAGAAGTCTCTTGCCGATATTGAAGAAATAGATATTTTACACATTTCTGCTAGACATCTGCATCATATTGGTATCAGAGCCAGTTTCTGAATCAGAGCCGTGTATGTCAAACGAAGGGCTGAAGATAGAAACAGAGGCTAGCACAATGCCTCCCAAGTCGATGAGCAAAGCAGCCATCCAGAAGATGGTAGAGGAGATGCTCGAAGAAAGACTAAAAGAAGAGAAATCCAAGAGTAAGAGTAAAGAAGATGGAAGCACTTCTGAGTCAGAAGAAGACGAAGAAGGAGAACCAGAGGAGAATCCTCAAGGAGAAGGTATGTCTGCTGAACATAAAGCATTCCTGAATGCACTCAAGGGTCATGGAGATGGTGGTGATCCAAAAATGGATGTTCCCACATTCAATGGGAAACTGGATGGAGATGCTCTTGTGGACTGGATTGAAGCCATAAGTAATTACTTTGACTTCAAAGAGTACAGTGACAGTAAGAAGGTCAAATTTGTAAAAACCAGATTGAGAGGTTCTGCATTGGTTTGGTGGAACTACACACAATGTGAAAGGGAGAAGGTTGGAAAGAGTCCAATCACCAAATGGAGTAGAATAGTGGCCATGTTGAGAACCAAGTTCATGCCATGTGATTATGAGTTGCAGACCATCAGAAAATTTAATCATCTCAAATAGAAAGATATGGACGTGGCCACATACATTGAAGAATTCCACAGATTGAGCATGAGAGCCAATCACAGGGAGGAGGAAAAAGAGATGGTGGCCAGATATCTTGATGGTCTAAGATATAATATACAAGATGAATTCAGTATGGTAGTTCCCAAGACTGTGGATGAATGTTTTCAATTAGCCTCTAGGGCAAAGGATAAGCTGAAAAGGAAAGGTGATCAAAATAACAGAGGAAGAGGTGGCAGAAACAATAGAGGAAGTGGTAATTTTGGTAGAGGACAGCCATACAAAAGTGAAAATTCAAGTCAGCAAGAATCTCGTTTTGATATAGAACAGAGAGGTGGTGGTTCCAGAGGTTGGAGAAGACCTAATGGCAGAGGCAGAGGTGGTGGTGTAGGCAGAGGACCTGGAGTCTTCACAGGAAGATGCTACAACTGCAATCAAGTAGGCCATACTGCAAATAAATGCCCTAAGAAGGCATCTAGCTCCCATGATGCTAGGAGAAGGAACCAGCTATTGAAAGATGATGATTGCCAAAGTGTGAATTCACCAATTGGTAGTGTTGCACCAGTGCTTGAAGGAGAGAGCATGATGATTAAGAGAACCTTGGTAAAGATGTCGTTGAAGCAGGAACCTCCACAAAGGAAGAATCTCTTCAGAACCCAAGGAGTAGCATATGGTAAGCTCTGTAAAATCATTGTTGATTCAGGTTCTACTAAAAATGTAGTGTCTGTTGAAATGGTAGAAAAATGTAAACTGAAAAGGTTACCCCATGTTAGTCCTCATAAAATATCTTGGTTGAATAAGAATCAAAACTACATGGTAGAGGAACAGACTTGGGTAGAGTTTGAACTAGGTGATTATAGGGATAAGGTGCTATGTGAAATTATTCCTATGGATGCTTGTCACCTTCTTCTTGGATGACCTTGGCAGTATGATGTGAAGGCACAATATGATGGTGAAAAGAACACATATATGATCACCAAGGATGGCAAGAAGTTTAAGATGGATCCCTTACTAGAGCAGGTGGGAGAGAAGAGCAATGACAATAGTGTCATGTTAGTTAGTTGTAAAGAGTTCCTACAACTCATGAAGGAGGAGGGTACCCAAGGGTATGCCCTGATGGTGAAGCCTACAGATGTATCAGGTCAGCAAAACAAGAAGTAGAAGGAGATTCCATCAGAAGTGCAACAATTATTGGATAAGTACCAAGGTCTTGTGGTAGAAGATATTCCTAACTCCTTACCACCTATGAGGGACATAAGTCATCAGATTGACTTGATTCCTGGAGCTACATTACCCAATAACGCTGCCTACAAGTTGACACCACAGCAGAATGAAGAGGTAGGTAGACAGATTCAAGAACTCTTGGAGAAAGGATTGATTAGAAAGAGTCTCAGTCCTTGTGCAGTCCCTAGTGTACTTGCTCCTAAGAAAGATGGAAAGTGGAGGCTATGTATAGATCCAAGGGCTATTAATAAGATCACCATAAGGTATAGATTTCCTATGCCAAGGATTGAGGACCTGTTGGACTATCTTGGCGGTTCATGCTACTATTCCAAGATTGATTTGAAATCTAGTTATCACCAAATCAGAATTAGGCAGGGAGATGAATGGAAGACTGCCTTCAAGATAAATCAAGGTCTCTATGAGTGGCTTGTCATGCCATTCGGCCTCAGCAATGCTCCAAGTACATTCATGCGGTTGATGAATGAGGTACTTGTAGAATTTATTGGAAAATTTGTTATTGTTTATCTTGATGATATCTTGATTTTCAGCAGGACCAAAGAAGAGCATGTAAAGCATCTTGGACAGGTGTTGAAGAAATTGCATGAGAGTAAGTTGATGATCAACTTAGATAAATGTGATTTTATGAAAACTGAACTGGTGTATCTTGGCTTTGTGATTTCTAATGGCTATTTGAAAATGGATCCCACAAAGGTTGAGGCTATTCTCAATTGGCCTACTCCTAAGACAGTAGGAGATGTTAGAAGTTTCCATGGTTTGGCAATTTTTACAGGAAGTTCATTAGAGGGTTCAGTCACATTAGTGCTCCTATTCTCAATACCATCAAAGGTGGAGTGAAGTGTAAATTCTAGTGGACAAAGCAAGCTGATGATAGTTTTGAACTATTGAAAAAGAAAGTGGTTGAGTTACCTACGTTGGTACTCCCTGATTTCGACAAAGTTTTTGTTGTAGAATGTGATGCAAGTCAGCAAGCAATAGGTGTTGTTCTCAGTCAGGATGGACATCTAGTGGCATTCTTTTCAAAGAAGTTGAATGAGGCTAAGCAAAGGTATTCTACCTATGACCTAGAGCTGTATGCAATGGTGCAAGCTCTCAAAAAATGGAGACACTATTTACTGCCAAAAGAGTTCATTATTTTTACTGACAACCATGCTCTTAGCTTCCTAAATAGTCAAGAAAAGTTGAATCATAGGGATGTCAAGTGGATGGAACAATTGTAGGCCTATACCTTCACTATTAAGCATAAAAAAGGTGATACCAACAAAGTGGCAGATGCTTTAAGTAGAAGGATGCTGGTCATATAGGAAGTACAAATGGAAATCATGGGTATAGAATGTTTGAAGGAGTTGTACAAGGAAGATGCAGATTTCAAGGCTGCCTATGAAGTGTGTGCAAGTTTGGCTAACACTTTTCATGGTGAGTATTCTAATTTTGTGTTGCAAGAAGGTCTCCTATTCAAAGGTAGTTTGTTATGTGTTCCTAAATGTTCAATGAGGGACAATATCATCAAGGAGAAGCACAATGGAACCTTAGGAGGACATTTTGGGTTGGACAAGACTTTGGAACAAGTCACCAGTTTCTATTATTGGCCAAAGGTACAGACAGATGTGAGGCAGTATGTTGCAAGTTGTACTATATGTCAAAAGGCCAAAGGTATGTCTTCTAATGCTGGTTTGTACCTACCACTTCCCATCCCCAACAGACCTTGGGAAAGCATTAGTATGGATTTTGTGCTTTGTCTTCCTGAGACAGCAAGGGGTGTAGACAGTGTTTTTGTCATTGTGGATAGATTCAGTAAGATGGCTCATTTTGTGCCATGCAAATGCACAAATGATGCATCTCATATTGCTGGTCTCTTTTTCAGAGAGGTGGTCAGAATTCATGGTTTGCCCCTCTCCATTGTCACTAATAGAGACTCCAAGTTTGTTGGTCATTTTTGGAGGACCCTATGGAGGAAATTGGGTACACAGTTATCTTTTTCATCAGCCTACCATCCCCAAACTGATGGTCAGATTGAGGTTGTTAATAGGTCCTTGGGAAACCTTTTGAGATGCCTTACCAAATAGCATGGGTTGGCATGGGATTTAGTGATCAGTCAAGTTGAATATGCTTATAATGATTCAAGGAATAGAAGTACTGGGAAAAGTCCTTTTGAAATCGTTTATGGTTTCCACCCAAGAGGACCACTTGAACTTAAAGACCTACAAGGTTGGGACAAAAGTAGTGCTCTAGGAGAAGACTTTGCTGCTACCATGAAAGCAGTCCATGATCAAGTCAAGATTCAGTTGGAAAAAACCATCTCCAAGTACAAGGATAGGGCAGATGTAAAAAGAAGAGAGGTACAGTTCAAGGTAGGAGATTTGGTGATGGCCTATCTCCGGAAGGAAAGGTTGCCTAAGGGACAACCAACCAAATTGTTAATGAAGAAGATAGGACCGTGCAAAGTAGTGCATAAATTTGGTCCAAATGCATACGAGATAGAATTACCATCTGGTCTTGGTATCTCTCCCATTTTCAATGTTGCAAACTTGTTTCCTTTCCGACCTCCATTGAATGCTGCAGATGGATCAGATGCTGTGATTGAAGATGAAGACTAGATCAGAGATTTACCTCCAAGTAAGCCTTTACAATTGGAATGCATTTTGGATTCCAAAGTTGTCAAGAAGACAAGGAAGGGTGTGTACAAGGACTACTTGGTCAAGTGGCAGGATCTTCCTGATTCAGAGGCAACCTGGATGAGTGAAGCAGATATTCTAAAGCATGGGAAGACACTTCAGCAGTTAGCAACTCAAGGGACTTGAGTTTTTCCTGCAGGGGGAGTATGGTGCAGGAGCACCTTCTCTGTAGTGCAGGTCCATATTTTCTTTTGTTGTTTCATAAGGCTCTTAAGCCATTTCATGTTGTAATAAGGGTCAATGTAATTGTACAAGGAAAACATGTGGAAAAGATGTGGTTTTTCTTGTGTGAGGGGAAAACCAATGGCTAACTGATTTGTAAGTCAGTTTGCACTGTTGGAAACTAAAAACTGTTGTCTTAAATCCTTTTAGAGGCAAGTAGTAAGAGGATACGCATGCTGATGAAGATTGAATGAATGAACAATTGGATTTTTTGGGTGTTTCATATTATCTTGTTTGTGTAGCTTCTGTGATTATAACCCTATCCAGATCGTAAGCATTCAAGCCCTAAACTAGATTCTACCTGGTAATTCCTAGTGTTTTTGTAACGTGTAGATAGTGAAACTTTGTTGTATCTGAAAAGACTGGTTTGTAACCTAGGAATTAGGGTTTGATAGGCAAATGGAAACTCATTCCTCTATCCACTGAAATCATCGTCATTATTAGTGTGATGGAGGAATGCTACACAAGTTTTGTACTTTCCATGTTATCAACCAGTAACCCAGGAAACTCGATCTGATTTGACTAGGTGTCTCTATGTGACTAGTCGTAGAGTTGACACAAGAAGAGTGACTGAGGATTTGCAAAGGAGTCAGGCATCTCTACACATAGATTCCTTCATTCCTGTGTTTGAAGATCATAATTGTGCTGTCACAGAGCACCCGCGAGGCTATCGGCGTGACATAGCCATCGGGAGGACCCTTGGAAGTCTCTCTGAATCTCAGTGTCTAACCGATGAGTGGGCATCGGGGACAAGCGGATCTCATCTTGCTGAAGACTGTATAGTGTCAGAGACACATACAAGTGCTTATAGCTTGACTAAAAGAGTCGGTGGAACCCACACATTGCATAACGAAATGTATGCATCAGCGTGAGTATCGCCATTAGAGTAAGGAAGTTGCGTTGGACTGACAGTGGAAGATTTCACCGATGAAAAGTTTATCGGTGTAATGGGAGTGCGTCGGTAGAAGTTTGCAACCTATTGCCGATGGGATGTATGTTGCCGATACGTCGGGAAGACAACAGTCGTCAAGATGACATTTTTGAGGAAGGCCGATAACAAGTGTTTGGCTGATCTACATAATGGTTTCGGAGAGAGGGAAACCGACCAAGGAGAGGTAAGGTTGATCGGTATGAGTCATGCCGAAAGAAAGTAGATCGCTCATGGGGAGACTCGGTGGAAGTTTTAGCGAAGGAATATTCATCAGTGTAAGTTCGTGCATCGGGAGATCGACATAAAGCTACGTCGACAGTATTAAGTCTGGGCAATAGAAATAAGGAGAGCATAATCGGTAAGACTTTAGAAGTCTCTTGCCGATATTGAAGAAATAGACATTTTACACGTTTCTGCTAGACACTCTGCATCATAAACCTCTACAAAAACAAGTTTACAAAAATCTACAAACTCAAGGATTAGACAAGGGACTCAAAGTCCCACCAAGCATGCCAAACTGTGTACAATAAAATGTGAACAAACAATAGATTAAAATATGAAAATTAAAAAAATAGAAAAAAGCATGAGATGTTATGCACTAGTATCCAGCTATAGACTATCCAAATTCAATCCAATCCAACCATCCTAGAGAAGAGAAAAGGAATAGATCCAAGTGCAAGCAATCTTTAATCCAAGCCAATCTAGCCAAGCAATTTAAGCAAATTGTCCAAAAGCATGTACCATGATGAAAACCCATTTGTGGGCATCGTCGATAGTCAGTTATCAAAGAGCACCTACACTTGGGGGCAAGCCTCGCCTACCTTATTACTCCTCATCGATCCCATCCACTATATCTACATATCCTATCGTCTCCCCACCCATCCTCCCTCCTTATTTTTGATCTTGTTAAAACATGCTTTCGACACATTTTGGCATACACCTATCCTTTATTTGCACTTATCCTCCCTACCACGCATCATCACAAACATCGCAGTGCCTTGTCACAAGAAACATATCTAGAGTGGGACATGTTATTCTTATGCGATGTAGTCCTTGGAGATCACATTTAAATCCCCCATTTATCTATCAAGAATCTCCCATCTATCACTTTCACTATTGATGATCCCTTCATATATCCATCCATCCAATCCACTTTTCATCCTTTTTTCCCTAAACTTGGTTTTCCTTTGTCATTGGTATCCAGTTATAGACTATATCCAAATTCAATCCAACACAACCATCCTAGAGAATAGATAAGCAATAGATCCAAGTGCAAACAATCTTTAATCCAAGCCAATCTAGCCAAGCAATTTAAGCAAATTGTCCAAAAGCATCCATCAGTTTTCTTCCCAACCTTGCTACAAACTTAATCAACTCAAATCATCATCATCGAGATATATCATTCCCAATCCTTGCGTTGTTCTTATCATTAACAACACTATCCTGGCATTGTTCTTATCATCATCAACGCTATCCTCATCATTAATCAATCAACCGTCAATTTTCAGCTTGACAAGGGGCAACAACTCTTGTTTGTCTTTGCATTGTTTTGTGCATGCTAGCTTGCTTATCAATGTGTATTATCATTTTCTCTTGCATTTGCATTTGTCCTCATAGCATACCTACCACAATGGTATCATGGTCTTCCATATCATGGTGCTATATGGTATAAGGTTGCTTGTGACCTTTTTTGTGAGTCAATCTTATACATGTGATACATCATCACATTGGTCTTTATACCTTGGTGCATAACATCTTATGCTATATTAAAATAGGTGCTCACCACATATTAGCATAATACTTGCATTCTAGATCATTCACTCATTATCCTAAAAGAACATTATCCATCATCATTTATCCTTTATCACTTAGTTCTATCCTCTTATCCAATTCAAATAATTCTTTCAACATCCATCCATTCATCTATTATTCTCTAGTTGCACATTTTCAACATTCATCATTCATATTTAATTTTCATCTCTTTTCCATTCCCCCTTTAATCACTTCTATCTATTAGCTTTCAATCCCTTTTCTCCATCTAGTCTTCTATCTTCATCTTTCTTCTCCATTTGTCATGAAGTATTTCTATCATCTTCTTCGTCATCCATTTCAAGAGCACACTTGTGTTCTTCAAACCCATCAGCTCTCTCTAAGGGGCATCATCATCTCTACCTTAATTTCTCTTTGTCACTCCTATTTCAAGTGGCTAGGGTATCACCATCCCTAATCTACCCATCTTCTTCGAAATCAAAATATTCTTCTATTCCAATCAAGCGCTATGTTTTACTTTTCTTTGAAATGATGTTGCTTCACAACACCATTTCAAAGAGGGACAAAATGTAGACATCTAAATTTAACTACATCCTACCATCACCTAACTTTCCTAACATCGTCTAATTTTATCACACTTTCCCACTTCCTTGCATTGCAATTATTTAATTAATTCATTTATTTCTCTAATTTGTTATAAATTATAATTATTTAATTAATTAAATCATATTCCAATATTAATTAAATAAATTAAATATTTATTTAATTAATTAATCTCAATCATATCCCTTTTGATTTCTTTCTATTTTTAACTCATGTATATCCAATAAATTAAATTAATTAGTTAATTCTGTCAATTATCTTCTAATTATCTTATCTTATCCATCTAGATTTCTTTCTATTTCCAACTCATGTGAACTTAATTATGAAAATCAATAATTAAATCTTATTATTATCTTCTCACATCCTCATCTTATCTCTTTCAATTTCTTTCTATTTCCTCATGTAAATAAATCAAAAATCATTATTAGGAGGATTTGTCCCTTAGAATACCAGAATATCATTATTAAATAATGTGGACAGTACTCAGCTTATAGCCTCTAAACCTCCTATATTGTTACCTTCAAAGTTATACATTCTCTTATATTGTCACCTTCAAATTCATACGTACTGGTTAAGAAACTCATCAACAGTAGTATTTATCACATCTGGGTAGAGTTGACTGCCCTCCACGCCATCAGGTCCAATTTCAAAGTTGGTTTGGTCCCCTTTCACAGCAATGGAGTGAGCAATACCAATACCAATATTGGCTGGGAATGGTGACTCTGGGTACCATTTTACAAGAAGCCATGTCACTCAAAAATTTATCAAATATAAAAACACTCATTTCAAATATCAGAATACTCTAATATCCATATACTACCAAATATTTAAAGTGAAACTGATACCACCAACCTTCAATTTTTTTAAGCACAGCTTCCTCTAGCACATAGACCTTCTCCAAAGTCTTCCCTATCTTCATCTCCCACAAGGCTACCAGCTCATTGAAAGAAAAGGTATTGGCAGGAATCCTCACATACATGGTCTTGTTCAGGGTTCCTGGATCATCCACTGCCTTGATAGTGAAAGTGGCAATATCCTCTTCTTTCACAAACACAGCTGGACATTCATTGCTATTAGAAAAGATTATAACAGGGATAAAATGCTAGAGGGAAATATAAATTTAATCAACAAAAAGAAGCTCTATAAACGTTTAGACAACCTTTGGCACTGCCATCCCCTAAAATAACAATTTTATCCCTTGGAGGGGCAGAGAGGCCTGGTTGTGCCAAATGTCCCAAATTTGGCAAAAAATATCCTGCGAAGCAATTGCTGCAGACATATGTGTAGGGAATGCCTTCTGCCTCAATGGCCCTACGGATTTTGGCTTTGTTACCAAAAAATGTCGTAGCAGGTTCAACTGCATGGACTTTATCAACATCATTTCCAAACTCAGATGGGAAAAATCTCTGCGAGATCATCAGCAAGGGTCATGAGAATCATTGAAACATACTCATTTCTAACCAAAATAATCTGTATGAATCTTGGGGAACTATTTATATACCCTGATGTTTCTAGCCTCTTTGATTGCCTTGATAATGTTTAACTGATCCATTATCTGTGGCGTTCCCACTGTGGAGATAACCACGTTGACCTTCTTGATTGCCTCCACAAGACTTGTATGATCATCCAAACTTCCCTGCCATGAGATATCAATTAGGTCAGGCATTGGGGCACATAAAAGTAAAATGACATATCTAAACCAGTAGAATCTAGGCTACAAAATAAAATGCAATGGGAAAGACCTCAAGTGCTTCATTCAATGGCCAAGGCCTTGTTTGATGTTCATTGAACAGGAAAATGACATAAGTTTGTTTCCAATGTTAACAGCATTGAATATAAACATAAACTTTTCCATATTGACCTTTTGTAGATGCATTATATTTATTTAAGTTGGTTGGGAATTGAGTGGAATATCAACAAGACAAACTCCTGATATGACTCTAAACCAACCAATCTAGAAAAGCAAGACAACCAAATCATTGTTTTCAACAACTAATCAACCAGGAAAAATAGCCATCTAAGTAATAATGTCCAATAGATCTTCCTAACCGTGCAGATTAAGACCGATTCTGATTAACATTTAAGAAAACAAATCTAATAACCTGAGCAGCACTTACTGATCATGTACAAGATCAGAAAAGATAATCCATTCTCACAATGAACAGCCCGCCATCACAGAGGAAAGCAATATAAGATAGATAAGGTGCCTTTTAAGTCTGTATATTTGCTTAGGTGATTATTGGCTGTCCACTTTTAACTTTTAAGATATATTCAAAAATTATTCGATATCCAACTTTAAAGTGTATTTAATTGCTTTTTTTTTATTAATTGATCTAAATATCGGTGTGCTTATCCCAATATCATTAGTACAGTTGCTGTGGGCAATAGCAGCCTGTCAACCACTATATTCCATTAAATACAAAATTGACAGGTATCATACATTGAATAAATTGGCGTATCCTATTCCTGACAAATAGGCAGGGCTATTTGGCCTGGGAAGGGTATAGATTCATTCCAAATACTTAGGCACTTACCTTGAGAAATACTTAATGTGTATTCTAAAACCTATTTGTACGAATGTAGCCTTGCAATGGTCTACATTCAATAAAACATTCTTCTATTTAATTTTTTTAATGTAATTTTTTAAGAGTTTTTTTCTAATTTTTTTTAGTAATTTTTTAACAGCTTTTTTCTAATTTGTATAGATATGAACTACTTTTTTAAATCCCTTCTGAATTTAATATGCTACAACAAGATTGAAAGAATTGAATATATTGGTACAATAATCCATTTTCTAATTTTCATTAGAATACTAAAAACGTTTTGATGCTCTCTAAATCTCCCCAAAACTTAAAATATAAAACACTTAATTTAAAAGATGTATCTTGTCATCAGATTTCAATTTAGGTGGCAAGGTGAGTGATTGTGTAAAATTACTGTAGGTTCTAAGCAGGCCTAAAATCCCTCTAATCTCTCTATGGTTTGCATTGACATGTTCAACACAGGCCCATGGCCTGAACAGGTGTGTAGTTACAGTGAACAGTGAAGAAAATTGATGGCCAGAACAGGTGTGTAGTTATAGTGAACAGTGAAGAAAATTGAATCTTTATTATTTGGACTAAAATTAGTCCTAGGAAATGATCTATTGGATACCCATAAATTGTAAGCAGCTTTGTTCAATATAAAAATGTCTATTTTATTTTGAGATCAACTGGCATGATTTTGATTCATTAGTCATTCACTCATATGTTATTTTGAGAACAACTGGCATGATCTCGATTCATTAGTCATTCACTCATTGACCTGAAGTGGACTAGTAGGTAAATAAAATCATGTTCTCTAATCCATTAGTCATTCGCAAATTGACCTGAAGTGGACTAGTAGGTAAATAAAAACATGTTCTCTAATCCAGAGTTGGAGAATTTTTCTTTTTATTGATAATGTTTCATCATATCATATTAGTGAACAAAATAAAATAAAATAAGTCATTAATATTGAGTAAGGATGGACTGGAAAATACCAAACACTTAAAACAAATTTTTGATCAAACAGTATATCATAAAAACTTCAAGAGAGTAAATATCTGAATATTTCTCACTCTAGAGAACAAGAACTGTTCCCAATGAGCAATACTCACATTAAAAATATAACTACTTATTGATCACTTCTCATAATCTAATAAACAAAAATTACCATATAAACAAATACTTAAATTAAAAATATAATTAAATCTTCGATTTTGTAAAGAAGAAAAAAAAATACCCACATCAGAATTGTAACTCTATGTTAATCTGAAACACCATATAAACACTACCCACATAAAAATCATAACTAACAGTTCTTCACATTTCATCTCATAATCTAATAAACAAGAGCTACCGTATGAACAATACCCATCACCAAAAATTTAAAAACATAACAATGTTGGTCAGTTTTCACAATTTTAGAAACATGAAATATAACAATGTTGGTCACTTCTTGCAATGTAAGGCAGCAACTATCATATGGACAAGACCCAAATCACAAACGTAACTACATGTTGAGCGCTTCTTATAATGTAGTGCCTACAAGAACTGACATATGGGCAATACCCATATCAAACAAGTAACTGCAGAAGATAAGTTTAGAGAACACTTACATGAACTATATGAGCACCTGAGGCCTTGAAGGATTCCAGAAGCTCGGCCTTAAGAGGATTTGAAGCTGTGGATTCTCTGACCAGAATGTAAGTCGGATGATCTTGTGCAATGCTGGCTTTTACCAAATGGCGACCAATGTACCCAGTTCCTCCAATTATCAGAATTCTGCTGCGTGTCATTTTACCTGAATCACCTTCTTTCCACTGAAAAATCAAGTAAACAAGAAGTAAAGAGATCAAAATGGGGGCAATTGCATGAACCTATTTTCTCCTTACTAATGGATGGCCTGTTTATAAACCGTTATCTCTAATGCCGTTGGCATGTAGTAAAGACATATATGTTAGATAGAGCGATACATTATTGGGCGGAGGCCTCGAATAGCGTGATCCATTATTGGGCGGAGGCCTCTATAGATTCCTCCACAATATAAAACCAGGAACGTCAATCTCCAATCTGCCACCTGCGCACAGAGAAAGAGTCTACTATCTCCCAATATTTTTTGAAAAGTTGAAATTTATTATTTAATTAATTATTAAAAATATTATAAAGTTGTCTAAAGTTAAATAAATAAAATATTTTTTATTATTATATATATGTTATTCTATTTTTTTTTAAATTAGTTATAATATTTCATTATATTCATTTATTTCAAGTATTTGACTTAAGTAGTTTATCATTACACATGCTTTTTCATATTTCAAGTATTGGACTTAAATAGTTCATCATTACACATACTTTTTCATAGGCTTCTTCTAGCCAATTGGAAGACCAAGGTCAGTTGATCTATAGGCAACAAAAGAAGATAGAAATTAGAGAAGGCCCAGATGTGATTAAGGAAGAGATATTTTGTGTGGCAAAAGTTATTCTTGATAGATTAATAACTAGCAATTGGACTCCTAAGTTTAATGGGCAGGCTAAAAATTTTCTAAAGAAATTATAGAATTTGTTACGTATTTTTATTTTTTATTAATTTATAAGTTATTTAATCTACTAAATTATTTTATCAATTCTTATTGAAATTTCATCACATTAACTATTGTCTTCTTTCACTTATATTAGTAAATTTCTTTTTACATTACATATTTAGATCAACAAACATGGTTGGATAAAATTATTATGATGCCAATTCCTTACGAGCTAAATATTTATATTTTTTTAAGGTATTATTACTTTACATTCAGTCAATCTCTTATTGATTTTTATATAATCACCCATACAAACACATCATATAATTATTATGCACATAAAAGCATAACTATATTTTTCTATTGAATACATATTAAGATAGCTCATAATCATTTTTATAATTATGTATTTGATATATGAACTTTTTAAATATCTATCACATTCAAAAAAATTAGAGAAATACTACTCCTATAATCAATAATTTAATATACATTCTATTATTGATATACAAATAATTATATTATTTCATTAATATTTAAAATATCAAATTTATAAATAATATATACAATGAATCAAAATTAAATAATCACATTAATATCAATTTTATATTAATATAAATATTACAATTTTGTTATAATATTTTTTTACTAGATTTTAGTGTGTTTGTTTTACTCAAAATAATATTTCCCCAAAATTTTCTCATGTAAACCTAGTAAAAATTAAAATTTAAAAAATAATATTTTGTTTTGATTGGTAAATACAAGATTAAAAAAAAAAACTCATTACAATAATACTACAATTATAACATTTGAATAATAATAAGAATTATACATTAATTATTATTATATATTACGTCTTATTAGTGCATAAACTACGTATCTAATACCATTTGAATAATAACAACACTTATTATTGCACGTTAAGTTTTGCTTTATTCTTTTGGTGTGTCTTTGACTATAGACTATATTAGTGTGTTTAATAATGTCATGCCTCCTTTGGTTTGTCCGTGTGCAAATATTTGCTTCATACATGTTCTTTTAATCTTTTGGACCAATGCTTTCTTATGCCGATAGGCGTTCCCTTAGCCCTTAGTGAGCAATGAAATACATAGATCAGTTAAAGGTTTAATTTTTTAACAATTTTAATATATCAAAAAGATGTTTAATCTTTTTAATAATTTTTATATATAATATACGATATTTTTCAATTTATTAAAATAAAGTAAAAGTTTTAAAAATTTAAGTAAATTTCATTAACTTGTATTTTTAATGTGTTATATTTCTAAAGAATAAATTAATAAATATAATCTAAAATATTAATATTGCCTAAATTAATACAAACTTTTCCAAACCTCTATTTAAATTCCTTTTATATATTATAACTAAATATAAATATAAGTGACGATTATTTAAAACTATAAGTTAGGGTTTTAAAATGTTATATTATCATTTGGAACGTGGAGGGTGGGCTCTAAGTGGGATTCACTGCTTAAAAAAAAAGGGGGTATTTCTTTGACTTATCAAAATTTAATATTTTATTCTATCCTTGTGAGTGTATTGAATAATTTATCATTTGTCAAAGTGATAAAGGTCTATGAAACTTTTTTGTTTTTATCATTTATGACATTTTTGAAAAACAATCAATGGACAAGATTGATTTCATGGTAGTCCTTTTAATCTAAGCCATTTATCTATATAATTCATCATGTAATGCTCACGTAGGGAAGGATTTCAGCCTAATTATTGAGAAGAAGAAGTCCTGAGACTAGATTTACAATCAGTGAAAAGAATAAAAGAGTAAGTCTTAAGATCTGATAACGTTAAGGAGAAGAAGACAAAGAAAAGTAGAATTATGTGTTGATATTCCAAAGGAAGGTAAGAGGTTAGATGATGAAGAGGATCGAGATGTTTGTAAGAAAGGAACAATAGAAAGTAAAGAAGATTTATGAGGTATTATTTATGAGCAATTCAATGTTGTTTTTGAGAACAATAGTATAATAGAGTTTAGATGTGAAGGCTTGAGAATTGATGAGAATGTTCAAACATAGAGGAAGATGCAATCATAAAATTAGAAGGCTTGTGAAGGGTACAAAAGGAATATTAGGTCACATTTGAAGAGAGTGCAGTAATGTAGAAAGTAGTATTAAGGACATTTAATTTGAGATGGATGAAGACGCGAGTGATTAAGATGATAGAAAATATGAAAAATGGAGTTGTAGTAAGACATGATGAGTCTAAAGTAGAAGGAGAAGATAGTTTGAGAGAAAGAATGTAGGAAGAAGAGTCACAAATAGTAGCCGAAGAAGAAATACAGAATATTGAGAAGTGGATAGTTGGAGGCAAGAGGTGGGGAGATTGTGAGAAACGATTAATTGAGAAAGAAGATCTAAAGAAGATATTGTTAGGTTGCCGATGCAACACGCTTGATTTTCCCTCAGAAAATTGGGGCCCCCTTTTCAAACCTCCATACTTCATAGTGTTTTGATTGAACCCCAAATGCATGTTCTATGGATTCATCATTTGTGTGCTATTCATGAACTTCATGTGTCTTATTCCTCAGTCTCCATGTATTTGCCCCATGCTAATTTAGGAATTCAAAAGTTATGTGTTTTGAGATCTAAAAACTCTCATATCTAGATGTAAACTTGTTTTGCACTCAAAATTCCTTTAGATTTAAGCCCCCAAACTTGTTTCTAGTTTAATGAAGTCTTCATGTTCACTAGTATAATGTTATACTATATGGTTATCCACTCGTAGGTCATCTATCATCCTCAAAGTTTTCCACATACCACCTAGATTGTCTTACCCTATCCTATGGATTTAAATCATTTGATGAGCTTTGTTTAATTATATGCCTTGTGTCTAAAGGTTTAATTTTTTGAGTTTCAAGCTATTCCTAGCACTAGGCAACAACTCTTGTTTGTATTTGCATTGTTTTGTGCATTCTAGCTTACTTATTTGTGTGCATTATCATTTTTTTTGCATTTGCATTGGTCCTCATAGGATACCAACCACAATGGTATCATGGTGCTATACGGTATATGGTTGCTTGTGACCTTTTTTTGTGAGTCAATCTAACATAGATAGAAATATACCCCTCTCTGCAAAAACAGAACTCTCCCCCACACACACAAATATGCACGGGCATGTGAAATCACAGCTAAACCTGCATAAGCATCTGGCTAAAAATAAAAAAAGAAAATTTGCAGAAAAATATAGAGAAAAAATAGAGCTAAAAATAGAGCTGCATATAAATGACAATTTGAATTATAGCATTAACAGAATTGTTGAGATTTACATGAAAAAAAATCCCGTAAGACTGAAATTACGATGAGATGAAGAAGGCAGAGATTACCAGCACTCCTTGGTTAACTTAACATACAAGCATGCAATCCTAAGTTATCCATCATTCACAAAGAAGACTGGAATTAATGCTAACACCCCCCCTTAAGTCTAACTAAAGAGACAAAGGCCTAAAGAAAGGAAAAAGGAAAGAGGGAAAACCTAGTGGGAACAAACCCCCCCCCCCCAAAATATATGCTAATGAAGCATGGCAGCTGCTATGTAGCAGTGTCCTTCACCCCAAGAAGGTCTTGTAGATAGTGAAACTTCTATTCAGTGAACATTTTTGCAACATGAAGATGTCGGCAATCTGGTGAGAAGTGGGACAATACTACAAATCAATGACTCCATCATGGATCAAACCTCGAATGTAGTGCATGTGGATCTCGATATGTTTGGTCTGTTGTTGCTGTATAGGATCTCTGCAAAACTTCAATGTACTTCAATTATCACACCAAATGACATTCGAATGATGAAAGAGGATACTGAGCTCAAGGAGGAAGTGTCGCAACCAAGTGTCTTGAATGGTAACATTGATTGCACCTCTATATTCGGCCTCTATAGATGATAAACCAATGGCAAATTACTTTTTTCTTGACCAACAAATGGGGTCAAATCCCAAACTAAGAACATATCCTGAAGTGGACTTGCGATCAATGTTATCACCAGCCCAATCAGAATCAATGTAGCCAATGAGATCCAAAGTACATCCTATGGAATAATGAATCATATAGCTGATGGTTCCCTGAACATATTGAAGTATACGCTTTGCAGCTTTCCAATGTAGCTCATGTGGCTCCTATATGTATCTAGAAATAGCCCCCACTATATATGAGAGATCTGGACAAGAGTGAGTGAGATAAAGAAGACTCCCCACAAGCTGACGCTAGTGTGTGCAATCAACCAATGGTGTATCCCTACGATCCTCAAGCTTTACCCCCAATAGGAAAGGTGTGACAGATGACTTGTAGTCAGTCATGTGAAATCGAACCAAGAGATCTCGTGCATACTTGGATTGAACAACTATATTCCTAATTGATTCTGGTTGATTTCAAGTCCAAGAAAAAAGTGTAGGAGACCCATGTCTGTCATAGAAAATCTGTCATGCAAAGTAGTTTTAATCGCAACAATGGTTGGGGCTGAATCCCTTGTTATTAGTAAATCATCTACATAGAGTATTATGAGCAACAAAGAGTCAGATTTTCTCATCATATAAACATTTGGATTAGATTTGCATCGCATGAAATTTAGAGATAGAAGATAAGAGTCCATTTTAGCATACCAATCTCTAGGTGCCTGCTTGAGGCCATAGAGTGACTTCTTGAGTCTGCATACCAATGAAGGATTTTGTACATACCCTTGTGTCTGCTCCATGTAGATCTCCTCCTCAAGATCACCTTGAAGAAATACATTCTTCACATCCATGTGATGAACCTCCCACCTTCTTGTTGCTGCAATGGCAAGAGCCAACCAAATAGAGTCCATTTTTGCCACTGGAGAAAAAGTCTCATCATAGTCAATGCCATGAACTTGTTGAAACCCTTTGGCAACCAACCATGCTTTGTATTTGCTCACATGTCCATCTACTGATTTCTTTGTCCTATAGACCCACTTACATCTAACAAGCTTGCGATTGGAAGGAAGTGGAACCAAGTCCCAAGTTTGGTTTGCAATGAGGGAGTTGTACTCCTCATCCATGGCTGCTTCCCAAAGAGGATTCCCTACACAGCTTCTACATAAGTTTGAGGGTTGGATGCTAGAACCACATAGGCATGCATCAACATGATGGGCTCGGTAGCTGAGAGTGCATGAGGGACTTCATATATATTAGCTAAGCTCCTTGTTCTTTGATTTCTCACAGGGGATATTGAATCATCACTAGAATTCAAATTAGGGATTGGTTGTGGATCAACACATGCATGCTCATGTTCCTCTGAATCAGATTCAGAAATATCTGAAATAAGATCAGAATGATTGCATGTATTATCTCTAAGATCTATAAGACAAGGAAGCATAGATGTGCTAGCATGTTGTTCCTAAGATGCATGTGGAAGACTTTCATCAAAGTAGACACTCCTCTCAATGAAGAGTGTTTCTGTGGAAAGATCTAGTAGTTTGTATCCCTTTACACCATCTGGATATCCAACAAAGATGCATTCTTTTCTTTGAGGCTCCAAATCCTTCCTCTGATTTGTAGGAATGTGTTCCCATGCACGTGATCCAAAAATGCAAAAATGTGTGACTTCTAGTTACATGTCTCTCCATGCTTCAAAAGGTGTTTTTCCTATGACAAATTTGTGAGGAGATCAATTTTGTATGTACGAAGCACAATTGATTGCTTCAACCCACAATGGAGGGAAGGGACCTAGCATGCAACATGCAACTGGCCATCTCTTTCAAAGATCAATTCTTCCTCTCAGCTACCCTGTTCTACTGTGGAGTGTATGCAACCATGTTATGCAATTGTATTCCTACTTCATCACAAAGATGTTGGACATCATTGTCGACATACTCCCCCCCATTATCTATGCAGAGGATCTTGATCATTTTCCCAAACTACTTCTTTGCATGGGCTTTGAAAATCTTGAGATCTCGAACACCTTAGACTTGAATTTGAGAAAATACACCCATGTGTATCTTGTGCAATCATCAATGAATGTTAGCACATATCTAGCTTTGCTCATGGAAGGTTTAGGAAATGGACCCATAAGATCACTATGAACAAGCTCTAAAGGAGAAGAGGCTCTCCATGTATTCCCTTTCGGAAACTTTTCTTGTGGATGCTTTCCAAGAGCACATCCTTCACAAATTCCATCAAAAAATTCTATGGCTGGCAAGCGTTGTACTATTACCTGCTTGTTAAGTTGTTACATGTATCTAAAGTTTAAATGTCCAAATATTTCATGCCAAATTCTACTTTCATCATTTGCATGTGTTAGTAGTAAAGTAGAATCTAATTTCGTAACAAAATCAAAAAAAGTGTACAGATGAGATTGATGATTTGCCTTACAAACAGTAATTTTGGAGTTGTCTTACATGTCAAATATGCCAAGTCACTGAATCTGGGGTGAATTCAACTCTCCTTCCTGTGCCAGTATGTGTCATTTGATATACAGAGGTAAGATTGACAGAAAGTTTTGGAATGTACAAGACATTCTCAAAACTTCCATTTCCAAGCTCTACCCTCCCTACTCCAATTGCTTACTGGAGAGTCATCTCCCATGAGAATAGGAGGACCAGCATATGGTTTTAAAGATGAGAGAGCATCATTTGTGGCTGCCATGTGATGTGAAGCTTTGGATTCTATGATCCATGCATTTGGACAAGAATGAATAGCAATTAATGCATGTGCATTACCTCTTGTTTCTGGTGCTTTTTCTTCCTGCATCTTCTTGGCACTTTTTGGAATATAGTTACCAAGGTTATTCTACTAAAGTGTCTGCGCCATGAGGCAAATGGTCTTCTTCATGCATGATGATTCCGAATGGTAACCACAGTTGCAATAGCTACACTTTGATTTCCCTTTTTTGTCCTTCTTTTCCTTCGATCTGGTAGATTCATCTAGAGGTTTGAGATTGCCTCCCTTTCTTAGATCTGGTTCCTTCTTCCCTTCGCCTTTAGATTGATGATTGGATTTTGAATTGTTCTTGCCACTTGCATTCACAACAAGTGCACGGGCTTTGGAATTTTTTTAATGTACCCATCTTTATGAGCTTATCCTGCTCATGTATCAAGGACTCGATAAAAGCATCGAGTGTGGGCATCTTCCAAGTTGCTCCTGCTATAAGTATGACTATGTGAAAAGTGGAGACAAATACAACATACTCTGGACCTAATTTTGATAGAATAGCAAGAATTAATTTGTTTTCTTGCTTGGATTTGTCAATTCCGCATCCTTTCAACTGTAGTAATAAAGCCTTGAACTTTGTGAAGAATTCTTGAATGTTTTCAAAACTACTTGGATCTAATGAGCTAAGCTCATTTTCAAGGATGTGACCCCGCATCTCATCTTGCTTCCCAAAAAGAGTCTCTAATGTAGTCCAAACCTAGTTTAGAGTTGTGCATGCTTCTACATGAAACAACAATTCTGGAGACATGGATAAACATAGGAGACCGAAGGCCTCATCCATGTAGTTGAAATATTTGGATGTTTCAACTGTAGAATTTGGTTCAACCTCAATTGCCATGACTATCCAATACAAGCCTCTACTTCTGAGCTAAAGTAGAATCTTTGGCTTCCATTCAAAATAGTTATATGGTGTGAGAATTGCAAAGGCTAGAAATTCCATTCTTTATAACAACTCTAATCTTCAGTACCTACAAAGAAAGTTTATGCTCCTTCCAAGCTCTCGTGTGCTCTGATACCATGTGAAATCATACCTAAACCTGCACAAGGATATCGCTTAAAAGAAAAAAAATAGAACTTGCAGAAAAAATAGAGCTGCATATAAATGAAAAATTGAATTACAACATTAACATAATTGTTGAGATTTAAATGAAAAGAACTCTTGTAAGACTAAAATTACGGTGAGATGAAGAAGGCAGAGATTACCAGCACTCCTTAGTTGACTTAACATACAAGCATGCAATCCTAAGTTGTCTACCATTCATGAAGAAGACTGGAATTAATGCTAACAGGGCAACACTCTGCCCAACACAATATAATTTGCAACAAACAAATGATTTTATTTTATTTCAATACAACAATTTTGTATCAGCAAAACAAACATATTCAAATCTACCTCTATAGCCTTCTCAATCTTAGGTTATACCAAGTCTCTCCACAGCTCCACACCCTAGCCGATGTTGAAGTACAATACCACTGAGAAGGGGGGTGAATCAGTGGTATACAAATTTTAACAAGACTTAGTGACCTTAAAATCTGTATTTCAAAACTTTGATACAAAAATAATTCCCATTGATAGTAGATGACATCATGAAAGATTTGGACAACTAAAACAGATTGATCAAAGTCAAGAATGCATCAACTCAATGTAGGGACTAAAAATAATGACTCATTATCATAAATCTTAATACATAGAGACTAACTGTGAAATATGATTGTTCATAAAGTGGACATGCACAGTATCATTGTTTTAGACAGTGATATAAGACAAGTATGTGTTCATATAGACCAAAGTAAATTAAATGACTTTAAAACAAATGAAACATGATAAACAAATAAACATGAGAATCAAACTCATCAATGACAATCCATAACACAAATATTGTCCTGAGTGGAAAACCCTCCAAGGCATAAAAACCACTCAAAAAAGTGCCTCACTAGCTTAATAAAAGAATCTCATTGATTACAGGCCTCACTGGCTATTAATTTAAGCCTCACTGGCTACAGTTGCCTCACTGGTAGAGCCTCACTGGCTACACAAAATGCCTCACTGGCAAAGGTCATTTCTTGTCTCACTGACTTGACCTTTCAATACATGTTGCAATCATGGATAAAAAACAAATACAGAGGGACACTCTATTTCACTGATCCTCAGACTCTGATCTAATATCAATGATAATGCATCCAGTCATCTATCCTCAATATTACATCAGATGTATACACAACCATGCCATAATTCCTATTCAAAGCCCTTTTTATACATCTCATAATTTGCAATAACGTCTCCTTCTGTATGTGCAGGAATAACCAATTCAGGAAGTTTTCTTAACTGTCAAAACAATTAGGTCAAATGACCTTATGAGTTCATTTAAACACCAAGGTCAAAAGTGTTTTGTTAAAACCCTAACCAAGGTCATAAACCCAAATCTTTGTCATGATATCATATGAAAATCAAAATATTGCTGACTGAAAGAACATTTGGAGATAGTTATAACTGTTTTGAAATACTTTTGAAACACCATAAACCATATTCTCTGTCAAAGAAATTTCTTTCAGTTTGAAACCCTAACCGTCAATGTTATGAGTAATAACAAACAACGTGTATCAAAAACCTCTTATGAAAGAAATGACAGAGAAAAGAGCGCATATAACCGTCACAACAAACAATCTCTATACTAGAAAAATAATACCCATAACAATGAAGAGGAATGATAGCACCTGGAAAGGCGAAATGATGGGTTTGAGACTATTGTCAACGTCCTTGATGCACAGCACTTCCTATCACTTCACAGATTCAACAAACGAACTCTACAAACTGTCAAAATACCAGATTCTACATACTCTTCTATGATGGCGGCCAAACCCTCATGGAGAGGATAACAAATAGTGAAAAATAAAATGATTAAACATCATTTTTGCCTTTTGAGCTGAGTGGCCAAATGAGTCGGTTAACCTTAAAAGAAATCTATGTTCACCTTTTAAGCTTTGTCAAAAACAAAAATCTTCTTTACTGGTTACCAAATTAATCCCGAAACATCAATGATGTTCTCTTAATATTTTGCAAGGTGTTTAATTGAGCGCTAGGAAAAAGTGCTCGTAGTCATCAAAAACATATGATATACCATATATTTCAACTTAATACCAAGTCAAATGTTAGACCATCAAGTGCCAAGTCATCAAATATTCCAATGTCAAGGTGCCAAGACAAAAATCAAGACAACAATTACGATGCCAATTACAAAATATGCAAAGTCATATAATGTTTGACATCACTGCCAAACTGCCAAACTGAACATGATTACCAAAAGGGGCCACACTAAACAATGAATTCACATGAGGTGCCAAAGTACCACACTAAACAACTGTAGATATGTGCCATCACTGTAATAACACTCATTTGACACAATGCCACCACTAGAATGCCACAAAGGTCAACAACCGACTTCTTTTTGTTGATTTTTTGTAGCTCGGAAGGTGGGCCCGTGTGGAGGGTGGAAGTTGCTTAAGGGCAACTCGAGTTGGATATTTAGCAATAGCATGATTTTTTTTTTATTAATAGAATGTTTCTTGAGTTGTGAGGTGGAGATAACACCAAGAGTGATTTTATGTGTAAGGAAATCCAAGTTATGTAAGGAAAGTTTCTTTTCTCTTGCAAGGAAAGTTTATTTTCTCTTGCATCAACGGGGCTATATATATAAGATTGTTGTAGCAACATTTTATTGTATTATGTGTGGAAAGTTTGTTGTTGAGGCTGAATAGAAATTCTAACATTTGCAGGTTTTTCCCCACATTGGGGTTTCCTGGTTATATCTGTGTTATTGTCTCTTTGTGTATGGCTTCTTGTTATTTTTTGCTTCCGCTGTTATTAGCTGTTAATTAACGCAGAGTATTGATTGTTATAAATCAGATAGAGGTTCTATTCTGTGAATTTATTGTGCAATTAATCTGTAACTGGGTTATAAGAAATTAACATGGTATCAGAGCTCCAACTCTGAATACGAAGCCAAGATTTTTTACGCAGATTTCAAGAAAAAAAATTAGATTTTCATCTCCGGTTTCTTCTGTGGCTATGGCAACCAGTGTTTGATATGAGGACAGACTTGAGGGTGCGTCTAACTTCTTACAATGGAAGGTTTGAATTACATCCGTTCTCAAGGAGAACAGGTTGTGGATCTATGCTAGTACAAAGGTGACACCACCAGCAAATGATCCTATTGCCCTAGATTCGCATGAAGTCAAGGAGGCCAAGGCTCAGAGGATTATCCTAGACGGGGTAAGAGATCATCTAATTCCTCATCTATCAGGGAAAGACACCGCCAAGGAGATGTGGGATACGCTCACAAAACTTTATCAGAGTGACTATCAGAGTCGTAAGATGATACTGAAAGACAAATTGCATAACACCAAGATGTCTAAAGGCAAGAGCATGACCTCTTACTTGTCCAAGCTGACACAGGTCAAGGATGAGCTGGCTACTGTTGGAGAGACGATCGCTGAAGATGAGTTGGTGCGTATAGCCTTGAATGGTTTTTCAAAGCACTGGGAAGTGTTTGTCAAGTGTGTTGTTGGCAGAGATCAGCTACCTAATTGGGCGAGGCTTTGGGATGATTTCATTCAGGAAGAGATCCGTGAAGGTGCTCATCGAGGAGATCAGACAAAGAAGGGTCAAGATGAAGAAAATCTTGCTCTTGCAAGCAAGGGCAAGCAAAAGTCCAATAAAGGGCAAACGAAAGGTTCTTCCAAGAATGGGAAGAAGAAAGATCTAAGCAAGATAAAATATTTTTGCTGCCATCAAATGGGTCACTATGCCAGTCAATGTTTGAATAAGAAAAATAAGGCCAAGCAGAAGAAGCAAGTTGCTGCCACAGCAGAGGTGGACGAGTTTGCATCACGATTTGAGAATGAGTTTTCACTCATTGCCTGTCTCCCAAGTTCAATTGCCAACAGGGTGTGGTATATTGATAGTGGGGCTTCTTGCCACATGACAGG
The DNA here is from genome assembly GCA_027924645.1 of Cunninghamia lanceolata. Taxonomy (NCBI): domain Eukaryota; kingdom Viridiplantae; phylum Streptophyta; class Pinopsida; order Cupressales; family Cupressaceae; genus Cunninghamia; species Cunninghamia lanceolata. Next base: position 2,562,059 of record BSBN01000925.1, on the reverse strand, counting down.
AGTCAGAGAATGCTTCACCAAGTTGGAGGAGAAGAAGCTAGATTTCTATATTGATCTTGGAGACAATGCCAAGTACCATGCAACTGGTATTAGCACCGTCAAGTTTCAGAGGGAGTCTAGCAAACCCTTCTTGGTGGAGGATGTGTTGTATGTCCCTGACATGACAAAGAATTTAATCTCGGTTTCTACCTTGGAGGACAAGGGTTACATCATAACCTTTGAAAGGGGCAAAGTCTATATTCGTCCCAAGGATTCCAGGGTTGCAAAATTGATTGGAGTTAGGCATGGTAGCTTGTTTCGGTTACAGTTTGAGCCAGCACATGCATTGGTAAGCAACTGTAGAGGGCTAGGAGAATTGTGGCATAGGAGGATGGCTCATCTTCACCATGGAGCACTTAATGTGCTCAAGGAAATAGTGACAGGGCTGCCTAAGATGAAGACAGAAAACCATGAGGTGTGCAAGGGTTGTGCTCTTGGGAAATATGCTAAGACCAGTTTTCCAAGTAGTGACACTAGATCCAAAGGGATTTTGGATCTCATGCACTCAAATGTGTGTGGGCCCATGTCAACAATATCCTTGAATGGGTATGAGTATTATGTTACTTTCATTGATGACTTCTCTAGGAAGACGTGGATATATTTTTTAAAGAACAAAAATGAGGTCTTCAGTAGGTTCAAAGAGTTTAAGGCTCTTGTGGAGAACCAAATAGGGAGGAAGATCAAGATACTGAGGTCTGATAATGGAGGCGAGTATACCTCGAATGCCTTCAAAGATTTATGTACTTAGGAAGGTATCAAGAAAGAGTTGATGGTTCCGTACAACCCTCAGCAGAATGGGGTTGCTGAATGGAAAAATAGGGCTATAGTTGGAGCAGCCAAGGCCATGCTTCATGATCAATATCTACCTTGGTTCTTATGGGCAGAAGTTTGCAATACAGCTGTGTATTTGCAGAATAGGAGCCCTCACAAAGTGTTGGGCAAATTGACTCCAGAAGAGGCGTTCACCAGTAAAAAACTAGATTTGGGGCACATTCGCATCTTTGGATGCCTTGTGTATTGTCACATTCCTGTGGAGAAGAGAACCAAATTGGAACCAACTACAGAGAAGGGTATCCTTGTTGGGTACAGTGAAACTTCTAAGGCCTATAGAGTTTGCATTCCTGCCCTCAGGAAAACAATAGTTCGCAGGGATGTGAAGTTTGAGGAAGAGAGGACTCTTCAAAAGTCTAGCAGTTTGATGAATGAGGAGAAGCCATCACCTATGGTTGAGGCAGAATAAATCCCTCAAACTTCAGTCCCACAAGTTGGAGAGTAGAGCCAGCAGGCTGAGCAAGTTGATCAGAAAGAGGAACAAATAATTCCTCAGCCTTAGATTCCTATTACTGAGAAGAAGAGAAACAGAGCGGCTGAGAAGACACTGAGAGAGGCCCAGGAGAATGTTGGTGACCCACAGAATTCAGTCAGACAGAGAAAAGCTCCCAAATGTTATTCTGATTATGTGGCACTTATGAGTGAATTAATTGAAGAGAAGCCTTCCAGGTTTCAGGAGGCATCCAAGCACCAAGTATGGAGGGATGCCATGGTGGAAGAGTATTCTTCCATCATGAAGAATAGTGTGTGGGAGGTAGTACCTCGGCCAGAAGGTAAGTCTGTGGTGGGCTTGAGATGGCTGTATAAGATTAAGCATGCTGCAGATGGTAGTGTGAAAAAATTCAAAGCCCGATTTGTAGCTAAGGGGTTTTCTCAAAAGGAAGGAGTCGACTATGACGAGACTTTTGCTCCAGTAGCCAGGTACTCATCCATAAGAGCTATCATTTCTATAGCAGCACAGATGGGTTGGAGGATTCACCAGATGGATGTAAAGATGGCCTTCCTCAATGGAGAGATTGAGGAAGAGATTTACATAGAACAACCAGAAGGATTTGAAGCTCATGGGAGGGATTCTCATGTATGCAGGTTGAGAAGAGCATTGTATGGGCTCAAGCAGGCTCCTAGGGCGTGGTATTCATGTATTGATAGTTACTTGCAGAGCATGGGCTTCATCAAGAGTGAGGCAGATCTGAACTTGTACTATGTTTAGGTGAAGGATGAACTTCTCATATTGGTGTTGTATGTTGATGACCTATTTCTCACAGGGTCAGAGGAGCTCATCATCCACTACAAGCGGGATCTTGCAGAAGAGTTTGAGATGAAGGACTTGGGATTGATGCACTACTTTTTGGGATTGGAGTTGTGGCAGAAAGAGGGAGAGATCTTCCTTAGACAAGGGAAGTACATAATTGATATCTTGAAGCAATTCAGGATGGAGGACTGTAAGCCCATGTCCACGCCACTTGTGACCAACTGGAAGAAGATTGATGCTTCTAGATCAGAGGCAGTGGACCCAACTTTATACAGATAGTTGATAGGCTCTCTTTTGTATCTGGTCAACACCAGGCTAGACATTTATTTTGTAGTGAACTCACTTAGTCAGTTTATGGTGGAACCTAAACGTGTGCACTAGATAGCTGTGAAACATGTTTTGAGGTATCTCCGAGTCACAATTGATTATGGGCTGAAGTATGTTCAACAGGATGGAGTGAAGCTTGAGGGGTTCACCGATGTAGATTGGGCAGGCAGTACAGCTGATCGAAAGAGCACTTCAGGGTGCAGTTTCAGTTTGGGATCAGGAGTAGTCTCTTGGTACAGTAGGAAACAAAAGTTAGTTGCACTGAGTTCTGCGGAGGCCGAGTATATGGCAGCCAGTATGGCTACATGTGAGGCTATCTAGCTTCAAACAATTCTAACTGGGCTCTTTGATCAGGAGCTAGATCCTACCGTCATTTACTATGATAATCAAAGTTGTATCAAACTCTCTGAGAATCCAGTGTTTCATGACAAGTCAAAGCACATTGAGATCAAGTACCACTTCATCAAAGATTGTGTGGAGAAGGGGACAGTGAAGCTCCAGTACATTCCTACTAACGAACAGATAGCAGATATCCTAACCAAGCCCTTGATGAAGAGTAAGTTTGTATTCTTTAGGGATAAGCTAGGTGTTGTACAGAACACCTTCCTCACTAAGAGGGAGTGTTGATTTTTTGTAGCTCAGAAGGTGGGCCCGTGTGGAGGGTGGAAGTTGCTTAAGGGCAACTTGAGTTGGATATTTAGCAACAGCATGATTTTTTTTTTATTAATAGAATATTTCTTGAGTTGTGAGGTGGAGATAACACCAAGAGTGATTTTATGTGTAAGGAAAGCCAAGTTATGTAAGGAAAGTTTCTTTTCTCTTGCAAGGAAAGTTTCTTTTCTCTTGCATCAGTAGGGCTATATATATATAAGATTGTTGTAGCAACATTTTATCGTATTATGTGTGGAAAGTTTGTTGTTGAGGCTGAATAGAAGATCCAACATTTGCAGATTTTTCCCCATATTGGGGTTTCTTGGTTATATCTGTGTTATTGTCTCTTTGGGTATGGCTTCTTGTTTTTTTTTGCTTCTGCTATTATTAGCTATTAATTAACCTAGAGTATTGATTGTTATAAATCAGATAGAGGTTCTATTCTATGAATTTATTGTGCAATTAATCTGTAACTGGGTTATAAGAAATTAACACTTTTGTCAAACTACTCACATACCATGCCCTACTATACATAGCTTCTACAATGATTTTTGCACAATCTGCTTCTTTCCCAAGAGGCTGACACCCTTTCTTCTACTTGCCTTCCTTTTTATGAAACACCATTCTTTTATTCTTAAACTGCAAGGCAAATAGACATGGTTCAAAGAAGTTTAAGTTCAAACAAAATCAAGTCATGCACCTCCTAAAGACATCCACGGCCTGGGTCAAACAAACCATCACCAAAGAGAAATATCCCCACTTTAAATGCATTAACATGACTGCGTGGAATTAAATCATTGCAAATAATTGTTCACTCCTTCCACGTTGGCTTAAATTAAGTCTCTTTTATAGATCTCCTTATGCACCCAATGAAATCTGCACATAGTTGTTTCTTAATCTCCCATGATGTCTAAAACCACACATCCACTGTAATATTGAAACAAGTTTGATGTCTTTTGTAAAAAGGCATTTCAAATCCTTCAAGATGCCCGCTAATCTTTCTATTTTTGTATATGTAGTATAACACCAATTTCCCCATGCTCAATGGCATGCCCAAAAGTTGGGAGACATGATATACAGGTCGTGGCCTAAAATGCCATAGATTGACCAAAAACTACTGCTCAGAAAAGAGGACAATGATAAATAGAATTGCATGAATTCTATGTTATTTTCTCAACTACAAGTCTCATGACAAAAAGAGGTGATCCATATAGAGGATGCTATATCCACAGTCCCCACCACCATCTTCTTACTCTTGTGAGAATAGAATCCAAGCATAAAAATTGCTAGTATCGTTCCAAACAAAAGAAGCACTGCCACCACCATTCATCCTGTAGTCCTCTTGGTCTTAGGTGGAGAGAATAGCCAATAGATAGAGATATAACAGCACTCCAAAAATGACTCCTACTCCATTAACTGTAAACCCAATGCTTATTAATGGCGTCCCATATAAAGCATTATCTAGCTAATTTCATTCGGTACATCTTGTTTATTTTTTTAATCAACATATTGAATGATGTTAAAAGGCTCTTGCTTTCTATCTTAGATGATAAACTTGTGAGAATCTACCTTGGATGTCACCTTTAATTTAATGTTGGGAGGAAATCCCTGATCAAGGACCCCACCACGCACATATATGGCTGCATCTAAACACATTACAAGACAAGAATCTGTGGCACCTTATCTTTTACAAGTGAAATATTAGATGTAAATATAATAACAGCCCTTACTCCCATGACCTCACGGTTGACATTGTTGCCATAAATGAGACAATTTGATGAAAACAACCCTTATGGAGTCAAACTCCACATTCTTCAGAATGTCATCCACAATCATAGAGACCAGTAAGGAAAAAGCTTTAATATAGGTGGATGAAAAATCAAGATTTTGTTACTGAGCAACAACGTGTAGTGAAGTAATCAACAGAACAACTATTTTGTTTTGACTTCATTGGCATCGGACAACAAAACTCAAACAGAACTATGCATATGCATTTTAGCAACCCAACTCACACACCAAACTCCAACGACCACAACAAAACCATCAGTAATCAAATTGACACAAAACTGAAGAAAGATATCTACCAATGCATCAAATCTACAAATTGAGACCACCAAAACTGATGGCAAAAACTGAAATTATTTTTGTGTGATGCAAGATTGCTCGTGTGCCTAGGTGCTCCTGCATCACAATCCTATGCATGTGATACATCATCACATTGGTCTTTATACTTTGGTGCATAACATCTCATGCTATATTAAAATAGGTTCTCACCACATATTATCATAATACTCACATTCAAAATCATTTACTAGTTATCCCAAAAGAACATTATCCATTATCATTTATCCTTTATCACTTAGTTCTATCATCTTATCCTATTCAAATAATTCTTTCAACATCCATTCATCTATGATTCTCTAGTTGCACATTTTCAACATTCATCATTCATATTTAATTTTCATCTCTTTTCCATTCCCCCTTTAATCACTTCTATCTATTAACTTTCAATCCCTTTTCTCCATCTAGTCTTCTATCTTCATCTTTCTTTTCCATTCATCACTAAGCAGTTATATCATTTTCTTCATCATCCATGTCGAGAGCACACCCGTGTTCTTCAAACCCATCTGCCCTCTCGAAGAGACATCATCATCCCTACCTTAATTTCTCCTTGTCACTTCTATTTCAAATGGCTCGGGTATCATCATCCCTAATCTAACCATCTTCTTCCAAATCAAAATATTCTTCTAATCCAATCAAGAGCTATGTAATTTTTTTTTAAATGATGTTGCTTTGCAACACCATTTCAAAGAGGGGCAAAATGTAGACATCTAAATGATACTACATCCTACCATCACCTGACTTTCCTAACATCGTCTAATTTTATCTCACTTTCTCATATCCTAGCATTAATTAAATAATTTGTAATTATTTAATTAATTCATTTATTTCTATAATGTTATAAATTATAATTATTTACTTAATTAAATCATATTCCAACATTAATTAAATAAATTTTATTTATTTATTTCATTAATCTTAATCATATCTGTTTTGATTTCTTTCTATTTTTAATTCATGTATATCTAATCAATTAAATTAATTAGATAATTCTACCAATTATCTTCTAATTATCCTATCTTATGCATCTCAATTTCTTTCTATTTCCAACTCATGCGAACTTAATTATGAAATCAATAATTAAATCTTCTAATTATCTTCTCACATCCTCATCTTATCTCTTTCAATTTCTTTCTATTTCCTAACTTATATGCAACTAGTTAAATGGAAATAAATCAAAATCGTATCCTTATCTTCTTTCAAATCTTATCCTTATCTATCCACAATAAAAAATCTATAAATTGAACATCTTGGAAGCCATAATCATCACAACTTGAAATGCAATGGTATGTTGTTGCGATGAGAACCTAACATCCATTATCTCGAACCAATCTACCTTACAAGTACAAAGGTGCAAGGAGTTGGGTGAGATTACTTTGTTTTCTCATTTTATTTATTTTCCTCAGGTTCAATCACATGTTGCATTGAATGTAGAACAATGTTATAATTTTCATATTTTAATCTATTGTTTGTTCGCATTTTATTGTACACTAGTATTACAAAACTATTGGGTTGCACCATAAGGTAAATGAAATTAGAAGGTTAAGGATATTATTATTATTATAGAGTGTATATCTTCACATGATGTTCTCATTGATATAGCATTGCCAACTATCTTGGGTATGAATTAGGTATTGTTCACGCATAAAGCAAGTCTACAATTATTGTTGTAAGACTTTTGAAGTATTAGATAGTTTGTATATGGCCTTGTTGATGCATGTTGTGTTTTCAATTAAGAAGGAGGTCATAATTTAATATGGTTATGACACTTGATAGCACTTAATCATATTATCATAGAACATCACTAGGAGCCATATTGGGACTTTGCATAATTGTTGCATGTAGTGATGATATTTTCACTATTGCTACCATGTGCTTTGATACGATTGGGTTTATTTTATATTGACTATGTTGGTATACATAATTTCATGTATGGATTTGATTCTAACAATTTGTCCTTATAAGACACTATTGTCTAAGGTATGTCATTTAAGATGGGTCATATTTTAATGCTCAACGAAGTATAAAGATGGTTGATAATTAGGATCATTGTAGGTAGAGGTAGTTCAAGATCCTTGTTCTTAGAAATGTGCCATCTTAACATATTAAACTAATTCATTAGAGTGAAATTATATATTGCTGATATTTTTTGTTCGCATTACCTTCCTTCATGACCTTGTCCTTGATTCCTTTAGGGAAACTATCTCTCAATGTTGGAAATCCTTGAGGGCTAAACCTTGCTGATGTATGTGACAAAAATGGTTATATCTAGTATATGTATAGGTTATCACAACCTAGGAAAGTGCATGTTCTCATCTTGATAGTTAAAATCCTAGGAGAACTACATGTGACTTAAATCTTGTTTGGATGTGGGTATGTTGGTAGTCTTTGGCAGAATGATGCCCCTGTGACCCAAGTTAGTTGGGGAGGTGTTTAGGGAATAGCTCCAAGGATTGGGGTTGTTCCTAAACTTGATCAACCCTCCCTCTTTAGTCTGGTTCAACTTGAACCTTAAATTGGCATTAAATGGATATCAACTCACCTTCCAATTAATATGTGTTTGAATCTGTGTAAAGTTTAGGATGGAGTTCCTCATGACTGCCTTTGCCAACTCTGAGAAATTAATAATAAGTATTACGAAATATGGTATTGTGGATAAATGTATGCTATGATTGGTAATATAAAAATGTTAAAATTCTCAGAAGTAGAATATTGTCTAATATTACTAATATGGGTTTGATGTCTGTCTAATAAATACTAGGTTTCCAAGTAACAATTTGCTTGTATTTGACTGGCCTTTGAGATTACTTTATGAGTTTGTATTGGTTTATGTTTATGTGTCCGGATAGAGGCCATCTCATGTGGGTTGAATATGATTATTGTGTGGGTTGACCAATGGTTTTGACCTCAAGACCTATAGGACCATAAGTGTAGGTTTATTGATCTCTCTATGTGGAATGTAAGTAGGTCAACCTACCTAGTGTTTGTGAATCCTCGGGATACCTTAATTATGTTTTACTAGTCTATAAGATGATGCCACATGTTAGAATCGAGTCTAATATAGGTGTAGATAGCCAACTATCACTAGTACTATGTAGGTGACAGATGCCATGTATTATCTTTCATATCTTAAGTATTAGTTGGCTTTCACCAATAGCACAAAGGTGAAGGATGATAGAAGCTCTCCATGTTATGATATAGGAGTGGTTTAGCTAGTTGTCACTAGTATTGTGCAGGTGATGAATGCCAAGAGCTAACCACCATATCTTAGGGTTTAACTAGTTGTCACCAAAAGCACGAAGGTGACAAATGTTAGGGGATACCCATAATATGATAGGGCTTAGACAACTTTCATTAGTAACATTTATGTGATAACTATACTAGGAGCTGCCCCATACCAAGTTGGATTGACTTTCACTAGTGGCATGGAGGTAATAGATGTTAGGATCCATCGTTCATCGAAAGGTTCAGCAGGTTGTGTAAATCTTATTAATGGTCTCATGTGTTGTATGTTGTTACACTTACGCCTTAGCTGGTGATGACAACAAGTAGTATGGGATGCTAACTTGTCATGTCATAGTTGGCAATGAACCAAAAAAAGGATGGGACCCATGTTGTAGTATGAGATTCACTGACATTCCTTTTCCTAGATAGGATGTACTTAAAGGGTAAGTGTTAATAAACCAAGTAATGGGAAGATGCATGCAGGAGGGTTGCATCCACTTCCTGTCAACTAGTTGGTCATTATGTACATGCATGAGTCAATCACCATGTACATGTGTATTAATGGCCTCATGTGTTGTGTGTTGTTACACTTGTGCCCTTAGCTAGTGATGACAACAAGTAGTATGGGATGTTTGCTTGTCATCACAACTGGCAATGACCTTGGAAAAAAGATGGGATCCATGGTAGTATAGAATGCACCAACATTCATTTTTTTGGTTGGGATGTACTTAAGGGATTATGTGTTAGTGAACTAGGTAAAGGCCTGAAGATGCTTGCAACAAGGTTGCAACCACTTTTTTTTTCTAGTTGGTCACTATGTGTACTTTTGATAATGTTGAGTTATTCACATTACATATGTGTTGTATGCATGAGCTAGTAATTGTTGCACTTTGTATATGTGATGCATGCATAAGCTAGTCACATGGTGTACATATGTTGTATGCATGAGATAGTCATAGTGTATGTGTGACGCATGCTTGAGCTAGTCACACTATGTATATATAATATGTGCCTGAGCTAAATGCATTGTGTATATGTGATGTATCCATGAGTTAGTCACATCATGTGTATGTGATATATGCATGAGTTAATCGTGCACTATGTATATGTGAAGCATCCATGAGTTAATCACATTGTGTATATGTGATGTACACATGAGTTAGTCACATTGTGTACATGTGTTGTATGCATGAGTTAATCACCATGTGTAGTAAATGTGATGTGCATATGATCTGGTCACAATGTGGTTTTATGTGTGTTTGTACACTAATGTAGCATTGAACTAACATTTGGCTAGAATGCATTTGTTATCATACTATTGTGAATGGATTAGAAGTATATGATCAATTAACGATTGTGATTTAAAAGTGATATCAAAGATCACATATCAATGGAGGGGATGAATTCTCTCTACTATTAGTGTATGAACTATGGAGCCTCTAATTACCAAAAGAGATACACAGACAATGCCATTACGAATGAACCCTTGAGTTTTAGGTTTGAGTCTAGGAATGGCCTTGACATTGAGAGCTTACTTTATTTAGTGCAAGTATGTAAGTTTGTGGCATAGACTTGCTACCATTGCTATGGTGGGTAAGGTTATGAACTAAACTCTAAGCCCATTCAAAATATGCACTACCATTTTGAGTGAGGCTCATCAAGCATTGAAATAGCGCAAGCATTTGAGACAAGGCTCACACTGCCTTTCAAAACATGGCACAGTTCAAATAGAAAACACAACCAAAATAAAGGAAAGTGTTGTCTTTTAACTTAGCCAACAATAGATGAAGCCTCAGCCTATTCAAACTAAAGGTGCAACATACTGAAGAAAAAAGTGTGACACAACCATGGCGCCAACATCAAACTAGGCGCAACCTATGCAAAGTTACAACATTGACACCATATACTAAGGCAAGCCAAAATCAAAGGCTCAACTATAAAGAGCAACGTAGCCTATAGTGTAGGCGTGGGCCTTTGAAATAACAATGGAGGTTAGGTAATATTCAAGGCAGTATAAATTACATTGCACCCCATTTGAACAAGGTTTCAGCATGCTGCACAAGAAAATGCCGCGACCTCAATAAGGAAGTTCACACCATTGAAAGGAAGTCGTGCTGTCACTAAAAAGATCAAGGAAACCATTAAAAGTAAAGCATGGAGCCAGTATTTAAGATGATGCATCAGTTTTCATAGCAGGCTCAAGCTCAGTACAAATCTCACCATTAAAGTAGAACAAAGGTGTCCCATACAGAACTAAGTCACCACCTTTAAAATTAAAGCATGGGCATTTCAAATTAGCCTTGCCATTGCAAATAGACTCACAACATCAATGATGAAACAAGGCACAAATATATAAGAAAAGAAGTAGTTTCAAGTGTAAAGATGTCGCAGTAACATAAGACCAATGCAGCGTACTAAAACAGTGTGTAAGAAGAGTCAGAAGTCACAGATGTTTTAACATGGTGCGGCCCGAAGAGTCACAGTTACCGTCGTTAATCTTTTTTTTTGGTTTTCGTGAGTTGCACGGTATTGTTTTATTTGAATCTTTATGTAGTGCAAAAGTCATTTCCCAGTCGCAAGATGCAGACATGGCATCAACATCAACAGTTCTGTAGGCTTGGGATATCCAAAGTCTTAATTATTAATATATCAATACAACTAATTAACCTATTATTAATATATCAATACAACTAATTAACCTCCGAGTTAATTAGTATAACAGGTCCTTTTTTAAGGTTCTTCACAAAATAAATTGACTTATTTCCTCCGTGTATTAGCTATACAATGAATGGTTAAACCGGATACATTGGATTACATAGATATTTGTATCTCCGTCTTTTTATGAATAAGTGGATTACAACATGATTACTCAAGTCACCTAGGGGTTGAACCTAACCCGATCACTCCTCTGAGGGTTTGAACCATATAATGCCTCCGACAGTCCATAGACGTGAATATATAGCAATTCATAAATTATTAATTACCTTAATAACTATATTTAAAATGAATATAACAATTAAGTGGAGAGGCTTCTACAGTAAGTAATTTGTTGATCTAACTTTTGCTACTAAATCTCTAAACTTAAACTTATTATCAATTACAATGTCATTCATTTTATTCAACATTACAATGGCAGGGACGTCAAGTCTCTTGTTTCCTTTTGGATTCAAGATGCTACAACTAAATTTAAAAGTTTGACAATATTCATAGAACAATTCCTTTATAAAATATTAAAAACATTTTAACTTTCATTCGTACGTTAATTTGTTCCAAAACAGAATAAATTAATCCTTGTAAACTAAAGAAAATTGTCAGCTAAGATGTCAATTATCATCTGAAGGAACATAGTATCTTTAATATAGCTTTAAATTGAACTAAAAACATGTTTATTCTTATGTTTATTTTTGAGGAGTTTCACATTCATAATTAACAAAACCTCCCACATACATAAATAAAAGGCATTTCCTGTTAACAAGGAAGGAACATAGTATCTTTAATATAGCTTTAATTTGAACTAAAAATATGTTTATTCTTTATGTTTATTTTTGAGGAGTTTCACATTCATAATTAAAAAAACCTCCCACATACATAAATAAAAGGCATTTCCTGTTAATAAGGAAAGTTATAATTAACCTTGGTAGTACCAAAAATGATTAACCTTATAGGTAACCATTCATAATTCCCAAAAATTTACATATTTATTTACAAAAGTATCTCCTAAACTATTATCCTTTAGAAGAACAGGATATTATTATTAAATACTGTGAATAGTACTCAGCTTATAGTGTTTAAACCTCCTAAATTGTTGCCTTCAAAGTACACATTCCACCATATTGTGACTTTCAAATTCATACATACTGGTTAAGAAACTCGTCAACAGTGGTATATATCACATCTGGGTAGAGCTGACTGCCCTCCAGGCCATCAGGCCCAATTTCAAAGTTGGTTTGGTCCCCTTTCACAAAAATGGAGTAACCAATAGCAAAACCGCCATTGGCTGGGAATGGTATCTCTGGGTACCATTTTACAAAAAGCCATGTCACTAATTTATTGGAAAAAAATTATCAAATATAAAAACACTCATTTCAAATATATAACCTTACTTCTATTAACAAACATAAGTATACTCTAATATCCATATACGACCAAATATTTAAAGTGAAACTGATACCACCAACCTTCAATTTTTTTAAGCACAGCTTCCTCTGGCACATAGACCTTCTCCAAAGTCTTCCCTATCTTCATCTCCCACAAAGCTACCAGCTCATTGAAAGAAAAGGTATTGGCAGGAATTCTCAAATACAGGGTCTTGTTCACAGCTCTTGGATCATCCACTGCCTTGATGGTAAAAGTGGCAATATCCTCCTCTTTCACAAACACAGCTGGACATTCATTCTAGCAATGTATTAGAAAATATTATAACAGGGATAAAATGCTAGAGGGAAATGTAAATTTATTCAACAAAAGAAAGCTCTATAAACGTTTACACAACCTTTGGCATTGCCATCCCCTAAAATAACAATTTTATCCCTTGGAGGGGCAGAGAGGCCTGGTTGTCCCAAATTTGGGAGAAAATACCCTGCAAAGCAATTGCTGGAGACATATGTGTAGGGAATGCCTTCTGCCTCAATGGCCCTACGGATTTTGGCCTTGTTATCAAACATTGTCTTAGCAGGTTCAACTGCATGGACTTTATCAACATCATTTCCAAACTCAGATGGGAAAAATCTCTGCGAGATCATCAGCAAGGGTCATGAAAATCATTGAAACACACTCGTCTCTAACCAAAATAATCTGTATGAATCTTGGAGAACTATTACATACCCTGATGTTTCCAGCCTCTTTGATTGCCTTGATAATGTTTAACTGATCCATTATCTGTGGCCCTCCCACTGCGGAGATAACCACATTGACCTTCTTGATTGCCTCCACAAGACTTGAATGATCATCCAGACTTCCCTGCCATGAGATATCAATTAGGTCAGGCATTTGGGCACATAAAAGTAAAATGATATGTCTAAGCTGCTAGAATCTAGGCTACAAAATAAAATGTAATGGGAAAGACCTTAAGAGCTTCACCCAAGGGCCAAGGCCATGTTTGGTGTTCATTGACAAGGAAAATGACAAGCTTGTATCCAATAGTATTCAACATAAACATAAATTTCTCCATATTGACCTTTATAGATCTATTTAAGTTGGTTGGGAATTGAGTGGAATACCAACAAGACAACCAAATCAATGTTTTCATCAACTAATCAACCAGGAAAAATAGCCATCTAAATAATAATAATGTCCAATAGATCTTCCTAACCGTGCAGATTAAGACCGATTCCAATTAACATTTAAAACAACAATTCTAATAACCTGAGAAGCACTTACTGAGCATGTAAAAGACGAGAAAAGAGAATCCATTCTCACAATGAATAGGCCGCCATCACAGAGGAAAGCAATATAAAGATGATAAGGTTCGTTTAAAGTGTGTATATTTGTTTAGATGATTATTGGGTGTCCACTTTTAATTTTTAAGATATATTCAAAAATTATTATCCAGTTTTAAAGTGTATTTAATTGCTTAGGTTATTTTATATCTAAATATCAGTGTACTTATCCCAATATCATTAGTATAGTTGTTCTGGGCAATAGCAGCCTGTCAGCCACTATATTCCATTAAATACGAAAGTGGCTGGTGTCGGGGGATCCGAGGAGGATGCCTGATTGTGAGGTGATCGCTGACACGGACGCTCAACCTTCCGTTGTGCCGCGTTCATCCCTGTAACTATTATGGGGGAAGAAGAGTACCCCACCCACTAAGAGAAGCGTTCTACATAGTTACAAAGCGAAGTTGTTATGTTGGGGAGAACCCAAGGAAACAACACTACTGCGTTCATAGCAATCAACTAGCATGTGCGTGCAAATCTAGCAGTGAACAGCTTGTGCCTTGCAGAGAGGGCAGTGGGCCGCGTGGAGTTGTCAGGGGACAAGCTCTACAGGGGGAACATCAAAGGACTTCATAGGGGTGGAGTCTGGGGTCTTGAAGTGGCATGAAGGGACAGTCTTGGGAAGTGATCTGAGTACTTGGAGTCTTGGGATCAGCCTGGGGCCAGACCATCTTGGTTGCATCTTGGAGAGCTAGTAGAGACCTAGGGGTAGGTGTTCTTGTAATGGTGCATGGGCATTATCCGCGGAGTCCAACCCCATCACCTTGGGTAGTCAATCTAGTCTGGGACTGAGATCTTATTGTAATCTGGCCAGAGGCCTTTTGAATCAATAAAGCTATCCATTACCCCAATTGTGTCTTGCATTGTGTTATCTCTATACTTGCATTCCTTCACTCTGTTTATATATCTTGCATTGTATATCCGCTACATAACTCGGGTGTGTGCAAGAACAGCTCGGAAAGCTCAGGGGTAGTCCGGACGCTCTTGAACAACTTGATCCTCTCGGGCAAGTGTAGTAAAGTGTGTGCCGGTGCCGCACGGAAGCATGGCCCCGTGACAGCTGGTATCATACATTGAATAAATTGGCGTGTCCTGACAAATAGGCAGGGCTATTTGGCCTGGGAAGGGTATAGATTCATTCCAAATACTTAGGCACTTACTTGGACAAATACTTGATGTGTATTCTAAAACCTTACCTGGACAAATACTTGATGTGTATTCTAAAACCTATTTGTACGAATGTAGCCTTGCAATGGTCTATATTCAATAAAATATTCTTCTATTTAAATTTTTTTGGTTTCTTTCATGTAATTTTTTTACTAGCTTTTTTCAAATTTGTATAGATATGAACTACCATTTTTTAAATCCCTTTCTGAATTTAATATGCTACAACAAAATTGAAAGAACTGACTATATTCATACAATAATCTTTTTTTTTTTTTTTTTTTTATAATTTTCATTAGAATACTAAAAACTTTTTGATGCTCTCTAAATTTCCCTAGAACTTAAAATATAAAACACTTAATTTGAAAGATGTAGCTTGTCATCAAATTTCAATGTAGATGGCAAGGTGAGTGATTGTGTAAAATTACTGTAGGTTCTAAGCAGGCCTAAAATCCCTCTAATCTCTCTATGGTTTGCATTGACATGTCCAACACAGGCCCCATGGCCAGAACAGGTGTGTACTTACAGTGAACAGTGAAGAAAATTGAATCTTTATTACTTGGACTAAAATTAGTCCTAAATGATCTACTGAATACCCATAAATATATATATATATATATAATTTTGAGATCAACTGGTATGATCTCGATTCATTATCGATTCACTCATTGACCTGAAGTGGACTAATAGGTAAATTAAAACATGTTCTCTATTCCAGAGTTGAAGGAGTCAATAATATTTTCTTATTGAAAATGTTTCATCATATCATATTAGTGAACAAAATAAAATAAAATAAGTCATTAATATTGAATAAGGATGGACTGCAAAATACCAAACACTTCAAACAAATTTTTGCCTTACAGCCCTCACAATCCATTACAGACATGATCAAACAGTATATCATAAAAATTTCAACAGAGTAAATATAAGATTACTTCTCACAGTCTAGAAAAACAAGAACTATGCCCAATGAGCAATACCCACATTAAAAATATAACTACTTGTTGATCACTTCTCATAATCTAATAAACAAAATTTACCATATGAACAAATACCCATACAAAAAATATAATTAAATCTTAGACTTTGTAAAGAAGAAAAAGCAATACCCACATCAGAATTATAACTCTATGTTAATCAGAAACAACATATAAATATTATAAACACTACCCGCATAAAAATCATAACAAACAGTTATTCAAATTTCATCTCGTAATCTAACAAACAGGAGCTACCATTTGAACAATACCCATCACCAAAAAAAAGCATAATTACATGTTAGATCATTCTTACAATCAAAAAACATAACAATGTTGGTCACTTTCACAATTTAAGAAACATGAAATATAACAATGTTGGCCACTTCTTGCAATGTAAGGCGGCAACTCTCATATGGACAAGACCCAAATCACAAACATAACTGAATGTTGAGCGCTTCTTATAATGTAGCGGCTACAAGAACTGACATATGGGCAATACCCATATCATACAAGTAACTGCAGAACATCAGTTTAGAACACTTACATGAACTATATGAGCACCTGAGGCCTTGAAGGATTCCAGAAGCTCAGCCTTAAGAGGATTTGAAGCTGTGGATTCTCTGATCAGAATGTAAGTTGGATGATCTTGTGCAATGCTGGCTTTTACCAAATGGCCACCAATGTACCCAGTTCCTCCAATTATCAGAATTCTGCTGCGTGTCATTTTACCTGAATCACCTTCTTTCCACTGAAAAATCAAGTAAACAAGAAGTAAAGAGATCAAAATGGGGGCAATTCAATGAACATATTTATGTTTTTCCTAATCTTTGTTTTCACTCATCCTAGCTAAAAGTTGGGCAAGTTTCCTAACAAAAATGATATTTAGCAACAAATTATGGTTCATTACATAACATTAGTGAGCCTAAAATTTCTTTGAAATTTTAAAAAAAATTAGTTACCTAAAATTCAGGAGGATTCTATTCCCAATCCACTCTTAATATATCTCAGCTACCCACGACAGATACAGGTGATTAATGTAGAAATAAATAATTAGCTGATAGGCTTATTAGAATGAGAACCATTGCCAAAAATTCGTCAGAAACGTCAGATAAGCCGGGCAGAAACGTTGGATAATCCGTGCAGACTCCCGTCGGAATATTTATTCCCGGTAATTCTATTCAATGTTCATCATACACTGTAATCTATGTAAGACTTCCCAAAATTCAGAGAGCAAATACCATCGTCTGCTGATAGTCATGGATAGATTTGGACAAGCGTACAGTGACTGTGCCCTCCAAGCACACGTGTCAGACGTAGCCCCTTGCTCACGTAGGCACCTACACATGTTGTTGGATCAGTTCCACTATCTTTATCAAATTCAGGAACAGGTTCAACTTCTTGGGTTTAGCTTTCCGAATTATGATGAGATTTTTTTAAAGTTTTTTTAGAGTCTCAGAATGAAATTTTGGCTTTAATAGTATTCATTTTTTGTATTCAACTGTTGATTGAATAGGTATGTAGATGAATGTGTTATCAAATTATTTTATTAAACTTAAAAAGTATTTGGTAATAAAAAGTGTAAGTTAGATATCATTATATTGAACTATAAATATTATTATAAAGTTTAAGAAGAAATTGTGTAAGAATTTTGTATCATATCTAATTTTATTTTGACTACTACAATTAACCTTATCATGGAGCTCATAGAGACTACATATGAGGGGATCTCTTCCCATTTGACCTTATTGCCAAGACCACTACTAGGGGCCTCACTTGAGAGAGCCTACTTATGAGGGGATCTCTTCCCAATTGACCTTATTGCGAAGACCACTACTAGGGGCCTCACTTGAGAGAGACTACTTATGAGGGGTTCTCTTCCCAATTGACCTTATTGCCAAGACCACTACTAGGGGCCTAACTTGTGAGAAACTACTTATGAGGGGATCTCTTCCCAATTGACCTTATTGCCAAGACCACTACTAGGGGCCTAACTTGCGAGCTTAGCAACCTAGTAGGGGTTTGAACCTTCGTAGCCACCACAACAATGTTGTGATTTGACCAATACATTGTGCCCTTATTGACTAGATATTATTATATTGAATTATAAAACTTATTAGTTGAAATTGTGTAAGAATTTTTACATAAATATTTTTAGATCACACCTATCTTTATCTTGACCACTACAACTAAAATAATTACCAATTAAAAAGCATTTGCTAAAAACTATGTAAGAATTTAGATATTATTACATTGAATTACAAAGCTTATGGTAGAGTAAGAATTTTTTTTATCAATATTTTGGATCACACCTAATTTTATCTTGACCACTATAACTAAAATGATTACAATTAGAAAGTACTTGGTAAAAATTGTTTAAGAATTTAGATATTATTATATTGACTTACAAAACTTATAGTTGAAATTGTGAGAAAATTTTTGCATAAATGTTTTAGATCACACCTATCCTTATCTTTATCTTGACCACTACAACTAAAATAATTACAATTAGAGAGTATTTGATAAAAATATGTAAGAATTTAGGTATTGTTATATTGAATTACAAAGCTTATGGTAGAAATTGTGTAAGAATTTTTGCATCAATATTTTTTATCACACCTACCACTACAACTAAAATCATTATAATTAGAAAATATCTAGTTGTGTAAGAATTTAGATATTATTATATTGAATTACAAAGCTTATGGTAGAAATTGTGTAAGAATTTTTGCATCAATATTTTGGATCACACCTAACTTTAGCTTGACCACTACAACTAAAATCATTATAATTAGAAAATATCTAGTCGTGTAAGAATTTAGATATTATTATATTGAATTACAAAGCTTATGGTAGAAATTGTGTAAGAATTTTTGCATCAATATTTTGGATCACACCTAACTTTAGCTTGACCACTACAACTAAAATCATTATAATTAGAAAATATCTAGTCGTGTAAGAATTTAGATATTATTATATTGAATTACAAAGCTTATGATAGAAATTGTGTAAGAAATTTTGCATCAAAATTTTGGACCACACCTAAATTTATCTTAACCACTGCAACTAAAATAATTAGAATTAGAAAGTATTTGGTAAAAATTGTGTAATAATTTTTGCATCGATATTTTGGATCACACCTAACTTTATCTTGACGACTACAACTACAATAAATTCTTATAACTCAATGTTAACATCATCTTATAACTATCTTTTGATTAAATTTGATGTTATATCTTTTCATTTATAATGTGTAAAGGTGAAAAGTGCACCCTTGTGCTTTTCTTTTGTCACATGGCTCAAAGATACTTAATTTTAACTTGTAGAAAGGTACACTAATCGATTTATCAATAAAAAGGTGCAAGATGATGTTGGTTTTGTCATTTGATTAGGCAAATTTAAATGCTAGGCTAATCCCATACCCATATTAGTGTATGTTGAGTCCATGTTTGAGGTTCAATCAAACTGTAAATGCTTCATATGTACTTGTGTCTATTAGTGATGACCCTGTTAAGTGTGAAAAAAGTGAATGATGACAACTAGAATGCACACTAGATCAAAACCTCTTTCACAATAACATTCAAGGACATGACTGAGCCAAATCACTACCAAATGAAGGTGGACATAGCTACAGATCTTGTACTCAGGAGTGCTATAGAAAGGTCAGATTTAATCAAGTCATTTTATCAAACCCTAGGTCAATAATGCACTAAACCCTAGTTCTATGATGATCTTTTTATAATAGAATATGTACATGAAATCTTCAAAAACCAATTGCATAGAGAGGATCAGGAAGATGATAGAACCTGTGTCCCAAAAATAGATGTGTCGAAGGACTATTTTGGGACCGCCCAAGTCCTGGATGGTTGAATCTGTAGAAACTATAAACTAGAGAAATATTGTAGAGATTGTCCTGATGCTAGATCTAAAGTCAGTAGAGGTAGATAAACTAGGGCACCACCACCCAATTCTTGCACAAAGGAATATTTTGTAACTGTTGTCAAATCCTGAAACCCTGATCCTTGCTTAGTCTTCTTGTATCTTCATATTTCCTGAATCTCTCTCCTGTAACCTACACACAAGAAGAAGAGAAGAGGTTTGGGGGTTACAATGTTTAAGGACTTGCCTCAGTCAAATCCCAGGATAGCATTCAAGCTTTCCAACACCATTGATAGATAAAGAGAGTGTGCCCTTGCAGGGCAGAGGATAAACACAATAACAATATGATGAATCAAATGATGATAAACAATAATGATATCACATATGTGATGAAACCCTTAGGAGTGTTGGGATAAGTTGCCATTAACTTGCAATCCTAACCAATTCATGTGTCTCCAAAGTTCTTGGAATGTGTTCCCCAACACATTAGCACTTTGAGAGATTAATTATTTATTAATTACATTACTTTGACTTTTGCAATTAAGTTCTAAATGGATAATGCCAAACTTGGGCATCCAATTTGAGATGGGAGCCATGAAGACCTTGTTGACTTCTCCTAAGTCTAAATTTAGAGTTTGATAACTCCTAGTGAGTGGGAATTAGACTTGGGACTTATATTTAGGCTTGGAGTTGTGCCTTTTTATGTACATGAGTGGATAATGTTGAGAAACCTTGCATGGATATAATGTTGGAGTTAACTATAGTGTTAGAGATGCATGAATTGGATATTGCTTGCATGTGGTTAGAATAGCTTGCATGGACTTGCATGTTTTTGCATGTAGCTTGCATATACTTGCATGTTTTTGCATGTTACTTACATGTACTTGCATGTTGTTGCATGTTGCTCATATGGACTTGCATGTTGTTGCATGTGCTTGCATGTTGTTGCATGTCACTACGATGCAATAAGTATCCAAACGATACAATTTAAGTAAGGCTTAGATGACCCATTTAATAGCTAATTGTAAATTTAAATGCATAATCCTAAGTCCCACACTCATCATTTAGCCTTGCTAATGTTAAAATTAAAATAAATATTTTAGTCATGGTTGAGCTACTCAATAAAAGTCATTTAAATAAATAATCCGTTAAATGTTGAAGTCATAAGTAAGGTCAATTAAGGAAAATAAATAATAATATTCAATAGTAAAGGCATAAGCAGTGAAGGCAAGAGGGGGATAGTAGGTTGTCAAGAGGAAATTCCTACAACTCCATTTACCATGGCATGGCTTGCCATTACTACCATTAGGAAAATCATTTGATAGGTATTTGACTCACCCAAGGAAGGAAATGATAAGAAGATCACAATGGAAGGAAAGAGTTTAGGGGAAAAGTAGGGGCAAGCTAAAAATTTCATCTCTTTTTGGGTGATTCAATTGAGAACAAGGAGCGAGGGCATGGTATTCTACAAAGGAATAGTAGAGAACAAGGAGACATAAGATAGGTGAGCCTTCCTTTACTTCCATTCACCTCTGCAAAATCCTTATTTGATACACTTTTCTTGTGATTACAATATTATTTTCTATTAGGATGGAACCCAACAAATTCTATGTAAGAAATGGTAATATTTAATAATTATTTTGGATTAATTGTTGGTAGTCTTGTATCCTTGAATGATAAGATTTAACCACTTTTGATTTTGACCTGTTATGTGTCTTCATGTGGTAAAGCCCATAAGGTATTTTATCTCTATTTTATTAGAGAAACCTATGGGAGATGAGTAGATTCACTCTTGTAAATACTTTTGTAAAGTAACTTTTAGCTTTATCTTTTGCTTGCTACTTGTGTTTGTCTTTATCCAAGCTAGCATACACCCTCATTATTGTAAATTTGTTTATTCCATAGTGATAAAAAATACAAATATATGATTTATCTAGCATCTCTTGATTTCTTGCCTATTTATGCATTCTCTTTGTTAGCCTTGTGTGGTGTGTCATGAGTGGGTTAGTTGGCTTTGCCCTCAAGAAAGTTTCCATAAAATGGCCTTTACTTACCTCATTTTAGGTTCTTATTCACTTATTTTATTGCTTTCCATACTAGTACATACCATTTGGAATTTTAGACTCACATTTTTAGATAAAAATTTTCAACCAACAATAAAGGACCCACAAATTAGTTGTTTATTTTAGATTCAAGATTAAATATAAAGAGAATCTAATGGGAAACATCTCTTGGGGTTGATGTCAACTTCCTCTCATAGCATTAGTCTTCCCTTCCTATAGTGTCAACTTGTTTACTTGGCTTTAGTTCTTGGTGCCTGAAACACTGCACATAGTTTCATTTAACCAGCCAATCTCGTATTTAATTCTATCAATGATTCTTTTGACATACTTCAAGGTCATTCACAAATATTAATGTAAGTTATTTTTTTTACTTATCTATCAAAGACTTTCTTGTCACTATTTAGTGGAGCATAGGCATTGTTTGGGCTATGTTGAAAGTTCAACATATAATTAGGGAACCTAGTAGCCTTTTGTGGAGGGTTATGCAAAAGGCATGATACCTATTTGAACATATAAGTGTATACACCTAAAAGTGATGCGACTCTAGCTAAATAAATATTTTAAATATTTATTTCATTTTAAATTCCTCTATCAATAAATAAATAAATCAATTTATTTATTTGATTCATATTTCTCCAAAAAAAAAATTATTTATTTAATTAAATCATCCAAATTCTTCTAAAATCATTCTAAATTAAATAATACCAAATTATTTAATTGGTTCTTCTAAATTCCAAAGTCTTCAAATCCATAAATATCAAATCATTCCCTATATTTAAATAAATCCAAATATTTATTTAAATTATCTATTTCCTCCAAAATTAAATTAATACCAAAAATAATTCAATTAATCCACGTGCACATGTAATTAAATATTTTTAAATTTTATTAGCTCATATCCCCTCACCCACATGTCCTATTTCTCCTCCAGTCAAATTAGTTAACTCATCAATCAAATATGTTAACTAATTAGTCAATTTTGTTCACTGATCAATCTATTCAGTTAACTCCCCAATCGATTATGTTAACTGGTCGGTCATCTCATTTAACTCCTAAATCTATTTTGTTAACTCCCATGTCTCAAAATAGAGCAGGACACTTGTCCTCTCCCTATTCACGCACATCCTCTCAAATTTCCTCAACCGTTGATCTTCTTATTCATTCTACACCATTGATCTTCTTTCTCACAAATCTATAAATACAACCCCTATTCCTCCATTTGCATCAATCCAAGATTTTTATAAACTTACTCTACAGGAATCACAGCATGCCTTTGGCACAAATCCCTCCATAGCTTGAGATCAATTGTCACACCATTATCACCATTATCATTGTATTGTGAAGACCCTCTTAATTGCAAAATCTATTAACAGCCATTCTCCATTGTCATCTTCGAAAAAAGTAAGGAAGTGCACCTTCTGAGGGCTCTATTCATACATGAGATCAATTCGAGATAGGCAACCAATGGAAGTCACGGAATAGAAAGGTTTGTAAGGTATTGTGTTCTTTGTGTTTGATCTTATTCGTTTCAATTTCATTGAGATTATTGGATAATTAGTTGTTTATGCTATTGCTCAGATTTTTTGATAACATTTCTGGTGCCCACTGTAGGGCCCTTACCCCAATTTAACTTCAAAATTGAGTTTTTGTGTTAGAATCTGTACACAAGATGTTTCTGCGCATCCATCACATTTTGTTGTGCATCTACTCACTATTACTGCGCATCTATCAGATCTGCACATCCACTCACTATTACAGTGCATCTACTCACTGTTACTGCACATCTGTCAAATCTGTGCATCCACTCACGGTTACAGTGCATACATTCTTTGTTATTGCGCATCTATTTCTACGCATTCATTCACTATATCTGCGCATCTATTCTCTGTTACAGCGCATACACTCTTTGTTACTGTGCATTCATTCACTGTATCCGTGGATTTATTCTTCTAGGGTTTTTGAGCTATTTCTCAGGAAATTTCTAACACTAACATCATTTGCAGGAATATTCTCAGATTCAATTTGCAAGTTAAGAGCTAGTCAGGCATATAGTTGCATGGTTAACTCTCATCTAGATCTAAATAGCAAAAGAAGTAATTGAGCTTGATCATGCAAATTTCACTTAGATCTAAATAGGAGGGAAGTAATTTGTACTTGTTGCGTCACAACTTGAACATAGTCCCAACTAGGAGGATTAAAATTGAACAATTGCTTTCAAAAGCTTTTCCAAAGTTAACAAATCTTGTGTGCCAGATAGAGTAACTCATTTAGTTTTTCTCTTTTTTACTAGGAGGAAAGAACCAGTGTTTCCTGTGATTTTGGAATGATGATAGGACTATGCTTTCCCCTTAACTGGGTGACCAAAATGCTAGAATCATCATTTTGCATGTGTTACCTTTAGAGAGGCCTGCCCTTGGAATTCCTTCCTTCCAAGTGGGATGACCTTAAGTGATAACGGCTAAAGCCAAGTACCTCCAAGTCACTATAAATAAATTATGTTTGTGATAAAAGTTGCAAGCAATGGGTGCTATTGTATTATACTAACAAATGTTTGCCCCAAAAACCCTGTGGAGCGTAATCTCTGCAGGCTGGGAAGCCTTCTTATCGAAGCGAATGGCCACACGTGTAATCACCTGAATGGATGCCTTGACTAAAATCCTTTTGTTATAGTAAGCCAAAATCCCCTATTTGGTGACACGGGAGGAAAACATTCTCCAGAGCCATGCAACATCATACACTCATTTAGTGTAGAAATAGAAAAATTCAACTCTTCGGAGGAACTATAACTTGGTATGCGTGAGAAGTGAGTGCCATGGAGGGGAGTCGGTGCTACCAAGTTATTAGTTGTCTGCCTTTCTGCAAGTGGCTGGTGTAAAAACCAAGTTGGAAATCATTGAATACTGTCCTTACCAACCTTAGGATTGTGCTTGCATTCTGATCAAAAGTCAAAAATCAAAAAAAATCAAACAATCATGAAATATTCTTTGTGTGTGATGTGTCTTTCTTTCCATAACTGAAGAAACAAATTAAAAAAGAGCAACATTCAGACAAAGAAACCCAAAAACATTAAAAAATGTGCCTTTACCAAGTCAAAATCAAAACAAAATCAAGCAAAACAGATAGATCTGCACATCTACTTCATCCTATTGCGCATTTGATTTACACTAGTGCGCATCTGTTTTCTACTACGTATTCACAGTTCTGCTGCGCTTTTGCACATTTTTGCTGCACATCTATTTTTCCACCAAATCTGCACTTTTACTTCCTGAAGCGGCACATTTGTACTCTATTCTGGTGCATCCACTTTTCACCAGATCTACGCTTTTGTTTCCTGTTGCTCGCATATACACTTTGTTCCTGCACATCTATATAGTGAGTACTTCCATACAATTTGTCAGAAAAACACCTACATTTTTTAGCACCCATTTTAGTCTTGTATTAGTTTCTAAGGTCAAATTAACCGTGTAGTCACTTCTCCCATTCATTTCCGTAGAGTACCCTCTTTTCCATCATTCACCTTGTCAAAATTTCACATAACTTCCCAAGAACAAATCAAACTATCAAATCCAGATTACTACAAGGTAATTTTAGATCATACCAGATTCAAGCATCACTAGTAAGTCTCCACTAATAGGATCTATCATCCTTCTATCTCAGGACTTCACTAGTTTGTTTTGGTGCAAAGCTGGTCTCTACCAAGTAATTGGATTTCAATCATCCTTACTTTCAGCTACCGTTTTGTATCGATCGACTTGTTTAACACCATTGATCAAAGAAAACCCTTGTTCAAATCTTATCACCACTAGTATCCCCTTCACTACAACCTCCAAACGCATCTTACCAAAGCATACAATTTCACCCCCCTCCATTCCAAATCACATTGCATGGTACTAACTAGATCATAGAAATAAAAACAAATTGAAATGGCTAAAACGTTCGACAAAATTGTCCCCTCCCCTCACAACAGTGATGAGGAGATATCTCACAAGGACTTTCAAGAAGCTCTCCAAGACAGAAAATTTCAACAAATGATGGACAAAGTACTCCACCAAGACCCTACAAAGTTCTTTCTCCACCTAGCAACCCAAGGAGTTAAGCTCCTCCCTGACTTTGATGTCACAGCGTTGAAAGAAATCGAAGAGGAAAGAACCCTTGGCATAGACAAAAGCAAGAAAACCATAAACTCAACCACACCTTTAGACATGTTGTCAAAACAAGTTCAAACCCTATAACAACAATTAATGGACCTCCAAATAGGGACATCCACTAAACACTATTCATTGGATGAGATCTTGTCGTATCCCTTCGATAAGAGCTTGAACATGATCCCCTTTCCCCTTAGATTTGAAGTTTCAAAATTTGATAAGTATAGAGGAAAGGGTGACCCTAGAGACCATATCAGAGAAATCAGCGCCGCATGTCTAAAGGTTGCTAATAATGAAACTTTTCTCATGAGACTCTTCCCTAGATCTCTAGGAGGGCAAGCCATGGAGTGGTTTTCTCGACTCCCCCAGGTATCCGTACCTTTGATGAGTTAGTAAACAAATTTGTCACGCATTTCTCGTATAATATCGAACATGAGACCTGTATCCATGCTTGACCTTTGCAACACAAAACAAAAGAGTGACAAATCCTTCATTGCTTTCTTATAAAGGTGGAGACAACTTGCGATCAAGTGCTCATATCATGCCCCTAAGAAATAGATGACAAAAATGTTTGTCCATAATCTCAATCCTGATCTAGGCTATCAAATTCAATTACAATGCCCTACCTCATTCACGAAAGTCATTGAGGTGGGGTTATTCATCGAAAAAGCTATGATCACAAAAGGACAAATATAATTGTTCAAAGACAATCCTAACTCAAACTATACCACGGATAAGTCAAAATTTTGGACCAAAAACAAGAACATCATCAATTATGGAGTGGTTGATGCTAAAGTAGTGGCTCCTAAGAAACCAATTTTAAATCTCAAAGGAGCATCAAACAACACAACACCAAGCAACCCTTCATCAAATGAACTGAGACAACCATACAATTTTCCTCCTAGTCAACAATTTACACCACTAGGGGAGTCATATGAGTCTGCTTTGAGAAAGTTAGTGGCAAACAATGAGATCACCCTTTCCACCACAAGAGACTATGAACCTCAAGTCAAACCTTCTTAGTGGAAGGATACTGATTTCTGTGAGTACCATAGAGGTAAAGGCCATAAAACTGGTGACTGTATCCACTTGAAAAACATCATACAAGACTTACTAAATCAAAATCGTGTGGGTACAAAAGATCATCCCTCTAACGAATCACATGTGGCATTCAAAGATCCACTCCTTAACCATGACAAACAAAACCCTCATAACAACAATAATAACAACCAGAAAAATCATAATAATGGGAACAATGATGCTAACTACACGAATGTGTCGTTTGAGTACACCATTAATTACATATCAGAGCATATCTCACAAATCAATGTGCTCACGTTTAAAAAACAATCAGATTCCAACACCAAATCTGATTGCAATGTCACCACCCACAATGGGAAAGTCACCTTGCACACACTCCCTCCAATTTCACCATCCTCACCATCTACCCACCACAAGTAAAACGTCATTAACCAACTACTTAAGACTCCAGCCCATGTATCCATATTAGAGTTGTTGTGTCTATCACCATCCCACAAAGAGATTCTTGATAAAGCCCTAGTGGAAACCACTATGCCCACCAACTTGGCCCAAGAGAAATTTCAAGCCATGGTAGGTCATCTTATCTCACCTAACATCCTATCATTCACTGAACAGGATGATCTATCCATATCTCAACCCCATGATGCATCATTACATATTGAGGCCTTCATTAATAAACATTGCATCAAAAGGGTTCTCATTGATGGAGGAGTAGGTTTGAACATTTGCACGCTAAAATTAGTCCTTACATTGGGGTTCTCAGAAACTACAGTAGATCCAAGAAAGAAGATCACTATAAAAGCATGTGATGAAGAAGAATGGACAACCAAAGGAACTATAGTGTTGCCGTTAAGAATTGGACCAATGGAAAAAGAAGTTGTTTGCCAAGTCCTTGACAAGGAGCTCGCATATGACATTCTCCTAGATAGACCTTGGATACATGCCATGAAATATGTGCCTTCCACATATCATCAATGTATCAAGTTCCCTCACAACGGCCGAGAGATCACCATCCAAGGTGACCCTAATCCTTTTCAACACTATAACAGTATCTAACCAAAGCTAGATTTCATCATCCCTAATAATAGAGCTTCCACATCTTCCACCTCCCAGCATGATCCTGGCTCCCAAGCTTCCACATCAAAGGCCAAAGCGCAGAAGGTCAAGATTAGAGAAACAGGGGTAGGAGAGTACCCATCAAGCATACCTTTTATTTAACCAAAATGCCTTTATCTTCAAAGTCCTTTGGGCGACCTACACCCTACCCAAAACTGTCTGCTCCTCCTAAACCTCCCAAAGCTCCCTTTGTCAAATGGGGCACCCTATCAGATGAGAGTGAGGAAAGAGACATTCTACAAAGGCTCTACATAGACGAAGATGACACACCGCAAGACAAACAACCAAAGCTCCCAACAGAAATCTATGGGCGTGGTCATTCTATATTACACAGAATGGGCTATGAAGGACAAGGTCCCATCGGCCTGAGAAAAGAAGGAATAACTGAACCCATTCAACCCTCTTCATCCTCATCATCTCGAGACACAAGAGGGCTAGGATACAAAGACAACAGCAAAGGCAAAGCTAAGGCTACTACTTGTTTTGTGGAACAGATCGATAACCTCCAAGAGGATAGTGATACCGATTCTAATGAGTATGAATGGGATGACCTTTTAGAACATTCCTATGAGGACAAAGGAATCAATACCATTCGCACCTACAGCCCCTACCATGAGGGACAAACTCTAAGGCCTAGACCGATAGAGTATGATTCGCCCATTCCAGAGAGAACAACTTACGAGGAAGGTCAGAGTTCTCACAAGATAGATAATCTTGAGGAAAGTACCATCATAGATCTTATTCCTATCACTCCCAATCCTGATCATCTATCCATCCTTACCATCATACCCACATAATAAGATCAACCTATTGATCCCCTCCCCCTGGTACATCCCGAGCTTATCGATTAGGATCTACAAGGAACCCCCCAACTAGACATGTTCCAGAATGATGATGCCTACATTGATTACATAGAACTAAGAGACCACCTACCTACGGGAGATCATAAAGCTAGCTTTTCCATAGAACTCAATACCGTAGCTTATTTTGGAGAGGGTGCCAAACCTTCTAGTCGCAAAAATATAAAAATCAAACATGGATCTAATGGTGAAAACCACTCTACGGTAGTGTCAAATCCCAAAAAAGTAAAAATAAAGAACGCATCTGATGGTGAAAACCTCTCTAAGGCACCAAATGATGGAAGGCTTGACACTCTCCCTAATAACATGTATCAGGAGAAGTCACAAATTGTGGTAGAACCTACAGAACCTGTTAACATCAGCACAAAAGGTAACCCAAAGATCATACACTTTGCCAAGTCTCTATCTCCAGTGGAAAAGATGAAATTTGTACCCTTCTTCACAAAGAAATAGGTCAACTTTGCTTGGTCATATGCAAATATGCCCTGGTTAGATCCAGACTTGATCTTGCATCATGTACCACTAGATCCTGGAGTTAAACCTGTTAAACAAAAACTCAGGAAAATGCATCCACATATCGCATTGCTAGTCAAAGAGGAACTAAAGAAGCTATTAGATTCAGGGTTCATCAGAGCAATCAATTATCTGGAGTGGGTATCAAACATTGTACCAGTATCAAAACCCGATGGCAGAGTCAAATTGTGTAATGACTTCTGAGATCTCAACAAGGCCTATCGCAAAGATGATTTCCCATTGCCCAACATTGACATCATCGTAGACTTGATAGTTGGACACACTATGCTCTCTCTTATGGATAGTTTCTCTGGGTACAACCAAATCAGACTAGTGCCAAAGGATTAGCATAATATGGAATTCACATGTCCATGGGGTACCTTCTGCTAGAACATCATGCCATTTGGGTTGAAGAACGCAGGAGCAACATACCAACGAGTATTGACTACTATCTTCCACGACATGATGCACGTCACCATGGAAGACTATGTAGATGACATCCTTGCCAAGTCACTTACAAGGGAATCTCACTTAGATGTCCTAGAGAAGATCTTTCAACAGCTAGAACATTTCAAGGTCTGATTGAATCTAAAAAAGTGTGTGTTTGGAGTCACCTCTGGAAAACTCTTGGGTTTCATAGTATCAGCCATTGGGATTGAGGTAGATCCTATGAAGGTAAAAGCTATCATGGAGATGCCACCACCAAGGAACATCACCCAACTGCGGTTTTTACAAGGAAAATTATAGGCAATCCATCAGTTTATCTCAAAACTGGCAGACAAATGTCAACCTTTCACTCATCTCTTGCATAAGAACATCCCATTTAGATGGGATGAGAAGTGTGAAGACAAATTTTGCAAATTGAAGGAGTATCTCATGAATCCACCTATCTTGATGCCACCTATCCAAGGAAAGTTGCTATATCTTTACATATCGGCTACACCAATAGCTCTTAGAGCCCTTTTAGCACAACAAGACTATGAATGTAAAGAACGGGAAATATACTACATCAATTGTACATTGGTGGGGTATGAATTGCAATATTCTCAAATAGAAAGATCTTGTCTTGCTATGGTTTTTGCTTCCCAAAAACTACGCCATTACATACTTGCACATTCCATCAAGCTAATTGCAAAGATCGATCCATTAAAGTACTTGTTAAGCAAAGTAGCTCTAACAAGCCACCTAGCTAAATGGGTAATGCTACTAAGTGAGTATGACATAGAATATGTGGAAAGGAAATCTATCAAGGGTCAGACAATCGCAGATCAGTTGGCGGTAGCACCATTGCAAGATACTACTCCAATGACATTTGAGTTTCCCGATGAATCAATTTTCAGTATCACAACTCATTCATGGAAGCTCTACTTTGATGGGTCTTATACAAACCATGGATCGGGGGCAGGAATCTTATTAGTCACTCCTCAAGGTGACACAATACCTAAGTCCTATCGTCTGCTTTTTCCTTGCACAAACAACATAGCAGAGTATGAGGCCTTAGTCATTATTCTTAAGATGGCGGCAGAATGGAAAGTGAAAGAGCTACATGTCTGTGGAGATTTGCAACTCGTCATCAATCAAGTAAATGATGACTATAAAACAAAAGATGACAAGCTAATACCATACAAGCATATGGTAGATGACTTTAAAGGGTACTTTGTGATAATCTCCTTTGAGCAGACTCCTCGCATAGAGAACAAAGCAACAAATGCTATGGCAACCATCGCCCCACTTCTTGATATACTAGAGAATGAGTCACATTTTGAGTTTTTGGTGGAGTCAGTCGCGCAACCAGCTTATGATATCCCTGAAACACTATCCATTTGCCTCCTAGTAGGATCTGATTCACCCTTGTATAGTAAAATTTACACTTACCTCAAGGATAGCACCTTACCAGCTGACTTATCCAACAACCAACGCCGAACCTTTATCTGCCAAACATCCCATTATACCATTATTTTCAACACCCTCTACCACAAAGGTTTGGATGGTACTCTACTCAGATGTCTCAAATGTGATGAATCTCAAACCACCTTACGAGAAGTACAGGAAGGAATTTGCGGAACACACTCTAGTGGTCCTAGCTTAGCTAAGAAATTCATGCATTTGGGATACTATTGGCCGAAGATGGAGACAGACTCATCATTTTGTCAGGAAATGCAAGTAGTGTTAGATTCATGGTACCCCGTCCATACACTAGCTCAGGAACTGTGACCTTTAATGACACCTTGGCCCTTTTGTTAGTGGGGACTCGACCTTGTGGGCAAAATCCACCCTCCATCATCCAACGGCCACCAGTTCATTAGCACCACCACTAAGTATTTTACCAAGTGGATTGAAGCCATCCCACTCACTAATGTCAAAGGAAAACAAATTACCTCATTCATCCTTAATTACTTCATTTGTCGCTACAAAATTCCCTCATCCACAGTCACGGATAATGGAAGACCCTTCAAAAACCAAGATTTCCAAGATCTCTATGACATATTCTAAATCCAACACCGCTTCTCCACCCCATTCTACCCACAAGGCAACGATCAAGTAGAGGCATCCAATAAAACCATCTTGAAAATCCTCAAGAAAACTGTCAACGACGCCGGTTGTGATTGGTACATGCAACTAAATCCCGCTCTGTGGGCCTATCGAACTAGTATATGCACTCCCATAGGTGCCACACCATATGCCCTTATCTATGGTTCTGAAGCCATTTTGCCCATTGAGGTCAAGTTACCATCTTTGAGGGTGTCATTAAAAGGTCTTATAACTGATGAGGACTACAAAGTTTCCATACTGCAAGAGTTAGAACTGTTGGAGGAGAAACGATAGAATCTTTCAACCATCTCAAAGCCTACCAACAAAGAATGGAAAGAAGTTATAATCACAGAGTCCATCCAAGGGTCTTTAATGTTGGTGATCTAGTGCTCAAAGAAAATCCCCGCAATCAGCAGGATCAGGAGAAGAAAGGAAAGTTTGAACCCAACTGGCTTGGTCCTTATGTAATCATTGTTGCCTATGAATCAGGAGTGTACCAGTTATCTACATTAGAAGGTGAGTTGTTCGATGACCTAATCAACAATATGCATCTTCACTATTTCTATACCTAGAGAACCCCAATGAAAGGGGGGCAAAAATCAAAAATCAAAAACCAAAAATTGAAAAAAATATAAATTAAATAGAAAAATAACAAAAAAATGTCCTCTGGTGAAAACCTGGTAAACAGGGACCTTGGATAGATAACATGATGAAAACCTGGCAAACAGGTGTCATGTGTATTTTGGCTTTCGTTGCAATAAAAGCAAAGTAGTGAAAACCTGGCAAACAGGCGCTCTTTACGATGCAAACCACTTCCTCCATCTTTGGGAAACCATCGCCTTGCATCCATCTTGCCTACCATCATCCATCATCTGATCATATCCATTTCGCAAAACCACCTAATGATAACCTATCATGGCTTGATACTCTATCACCATTGTCGCCTTATTACCTAAGGTTTATCCAATACCCTATCCATAGTGTCAGCCTGTCATAGGGTCTATCGTGAGTATCTTATCATCTCGAACTACGTTGCCTCTGCGTCGTCACATAGGCAAGGCCATCATTGATGGGCCCTTGAGGCTTCCCATCCATTCCATACCTTGTCATCCATCCTCTAGTTCATCCGCATCTACACCATTTCCCACCACCTAGGTCCTAGGTCCACAAAAGTCCACTCCCCAAACTATGTTGTCTTTGCATCATCATGTAGGCAAGACCATCATCGATGGGCCCTCAAGACACTAGGTCAGTCCCTTAGGGCCCGTTTCTTCATGTCTGTTGTCCATTCTTCAATAATAAGTTGATCCTTTACCTGACTAGGGGCAAGTCCTCAACCTGGTTACAAAGTTGGATTCTGCAATACCACATGTTCTAAGAGGGCACCAATGAGGATTATGATACCTTTCACTAGACACACATGCACAACAAAGCCCACTCTCAAACAGAAATTTTGACACAAGACATCAACCTATCATAAACAAAACAAATAAGGGCCTAAACACTCCAAATGATTTTATCTAAATTATGGCAAGAAGACACATCTAAATGCAAGAAAGTTTGGTTTTGATTGGTTGTGCCTTAAATTTTAACTTTTTCTATCATGTTTCCTATGCTACTCAAGGATGTCAAAGACTAGAGGAACTATGATGGGGGCATGATTATTTTATTTGTTTGTTGCTTGTGGGTTTATCTTTAGTAATGCGAAGCCTTGTCTAAAGACATGATCAACATAATGATCATCGAGGACATCAGAGATCTAAACATGAAATAGGTGCAATCCTTGTCTGTTGATACGCAATAAATACTTAGATTCTTGTATTAACTTGCTAAATCAAAATCCATGTAAGCAATACTCAAGTCATCATGGTTTAATTATACCTAGATGCTTGTATTTTCTTACATGTTAAAAACACAAAAATGACAAAAAAAATTGCCCAATGATGAATCAAGCACTTCAAAATACTTGCAATATCAAGGTGACAAATATCCACATCCATACACATCCAATTACATTTCATATACCATCCATAAAATAATGATTTTGTTCAAAGTGCCAATGTTTGCAAAGAAAAGCTTGTCATTCCTTCATTCGAATTTCTTCTATCAATCACTTTCTATCTATCATTGTGTCTTTCATCAAATCTCTTCTACATTGATCGAATACACTTGGACATAGCAAAAACATAGTATCATTTTGCATTTCATATTAGGTGAGATAGTCATTAAATTGATTAAATCATTCGCATACATATAGATGTAAAAAAAACATATCATCATTTTGCATCTCATATTAGGTGAGATGGTCATTAAATTGATTAAATCATTCGCATACATATAGGTGTAACAAAAACATATCATCATTTTGCATCTCATATTAGGTGAGATAGTCATTAAATTGATTAAATCATTCGCATACATATAGGTGCATTCAGTCATCCATGTACATTTGTATCAGCATAACATAGTGTCTCATCAAAAAACCATCAAAAACATAGCTATCAATAATCATCTCATACCATTTTATTTGCATAACAGGTGTTACATAATAGATATCATAAACATTTGCATAACATACAAACATTAAAAATAGAGTGCATCAATGATCATCACATAACAAAAAACAATGCATGCAGGCCATCATAACTACATCATCATATATAATCATAAACCATAAAAGTGTCCAAGTGTACAAAATCAGTCCGTCATCCATGAGTCGAATCACAAAAGGTGTATACATATATCAAAATAATCATGATACATGTCTCCATAGTGGTACAAAATAAGAGTGACATATACATTATCTGGCTATCCATAAGCCATCAAAAACAAATGTATGTATAAAGCAAAAATCTATACAAAATCATAGCTAACCCTGCTGCCAGGGGATGTTGCTCCCGGCATTGTCCTCTCCCCCTCAGCCTATCCCAGACTACTGTGGGCCCATGCCTGAGGTCATCGCTTGTGAACCACCTGTCCTTCGCAAGTACACAACCACCGACTGGCTCCTATAACTCGGTGCCCTCTAATCTGCTAGCACCGCCCCGTGGTATAACCCTCTGTAGTACTATGTCTGTGCTCGAGCTGAGGCCAACTCTCCCAACACCTATGTAACCTAATGCAGAGCCAAACCCCTTAGCCTGCATTTCCCTTTGTAGGTCCACACTGTACTTGCCTATCGGCTAGACATTAAACTATCGGCTGAACAAAACACCTTTACTCTGATTGCATACCTTATACCGATGTATGCTTTTTGCATTTCTCATAACCGATGTACATTCTTTGTATTGCTTGCATGTCGGCGACACCTTACCTGTCGGTCAGCCTGCTAAACTCTCATCGCTGAGACTTCCTCTGTCGATGTAGCTCCAACCCTTTCCACCGATCGCTAACTCCTCTCTGACCACTGTAGCACTTGTATCTATCGTGAGATACATTCCTTCTTGTATATACAAACCTTTACCTGCTACGCCCGTGACCCATTTGCATCTGCCACCTTTTCCTTTACACTAAACAAACATACATACAATGCATGACTTGCAATCGCCGGTTACTTCCACTGTTCCTGTCGGTCGCCGCTTGCATACAAATCCTTGACCGACGTTGACCACCTTGCATGTACCCGAAGCTTTCTCTCTCCCTTGTATATGTGACAAACTTGTATATTTACGATGTATGTTTCCCACATACAATTGCGATGGACAAATGTGATATACACAAGAACATGCGATAGCAATATACTCAGAGAATGTATATCCCGCATACAAAAGCGATAAATACACAATTTGTATGTCTATTGAAACCACGCGGATTTTCACTGTTTTGACCCGCTCTATACTTAATGATTGCACAAATATGTTTCCTTAACAATCTAACACCGAATTTAGACTTTCTCAACCTAGCACATGAGGATGCTAGGATCTTTCAATGCATCCGTACCCGATCCTACAAGCATGAAATCGAACAAACAGAAAAGCAAAACGAAAACACTGTACAGCCATTCCACCGATTTGAATGAATCTAACTGGTGGAATGGACTAAAAACCCATCTCATCCTCGGAATAGAAAATTGATTTGCACAAAGAAAACCAGATGAATTCGAATGGCACAGATGCACAAACAAGATTCGTTTATTATGCCTTCCAGAAACGTGAATACACACAAATGCTCTGCTTACAATTGCACAACTTAAACTGATTACAATTCTGCTACTATCATGATCACATTCGATCTAATCCTGGGGTATTTATTCACTCACCCTTGGTAGTACAGAATTGTCTCCAAGCGGCTGGGAGACAAATCCAAGTGGTTGGGAGATCTAACAACCTCCAACTGCCTATTTTAGCATTGTTGCTATTTTTAGCATTATGCGATTACAATTGACAAATGTCACTTGGAACTTACATCATAAACCTAAATACAACCTAAATTAACATGCATTGGTCAAACAGACCTTATTACATTGAATGGTCTTTTAGGACCTTATTGGAAACATCAAAATAAACATTAAATAGTTAAATGCCTCATGGAGGCCACTATGGATTGGATGCACCTGCACCATACACCCCACCGTGAAAAGAACTCATGTCCCATGAGTTAATCCTTGAGTTTATTCCACCGTTACTCTTTGCTAACTCATGTCTTCCCCATAATCTCTGAACTGTAACCTGCTTCCATGGAACCCAAAACTCTTGCCTAACATCAGAGGCTCTACTCACATCTTTCCTTTGTTTGTCATTCTACGTTACCATCATCTCTGTCTGAACACCTGCATTACAAACCTTGGGTAATGCTTCTTGTACTGTTGTTATGGTAGAATCTGTTTGCCTTTCAATTCTTAGGGTACAAACAATAGTCCCTACTAAGATTGTATCCTTGTCTTTCCAATCAACTTGTGGCTGCTTGAAAACCTGCTCTTTGACCTTCTGCTAATCCATCTGATCTCCATCACCAAAAACTAAAATTACCTTCAAACCTTGATTCTTAACAACCCTATTCCCTAAGATATCCTCAACTTTCTGTGTCTCTGCTTCCTACATCTTCACAAACTCTTTCTTCCCTAACAAAATAACCTTGGCTGCCTTCTGCGCTATAGCATCCCCCTGCAATGGTGTCATCAAAAAAAGTCCTCCCATCCTTCTTATGGTGTAAGTGTTAGCATATCCATCATACAATGCTCTCCTATCAAATTGCCACAGCCTACCTAAAAGTAGGTGAAAACATTCCATGGGCAAAATATCACATAAGACCCTATCCTGATAGTCACCAATCTAAAAATCAACATATACCTATTCATATACCAAAAGTGATTGACTATCACTCACCCAAGATGCCTTGTAAGGGTTTTGATGTGGAATCCTTTCTGGTTTCAACTTATCCACCATTTCCTGAGATACCATATTGTTTGTAGAACAAGAATCTATTACTACCTTGCATACTTTACCTTTGCTTTTACAACTGGTCCTGAAAATAGCTCTCATTTGTATCATGTCCTTAGATGTCTTCAAAATGGTTCTCCTTAGCATCAATGCTTCTCCCCTCTCAGGATATCCATAACCATCAGGAGCTTTTACACTTTGATAAGTGTTTGAGCTTGTCACATTTTGACAGTCGAATTCTTGGATCAGATTTGTCCTTCTTCCTCCCATTGAACTTGTTGCTTTCTCTAGACATCTACTGGCTATGTGGCCTTCTTGATTGCAATTGTAACATCTGAGAGGTCCTCTGCCCCTAAAGTTTCCTTTTTTACTGTAACTTCCCCTTTGAGTTTGGTTGTTGTCTCCTTCGCTATTCTCTTGATTGGATTCACCTTGGTGTCCAAATCCATTTCCTCTGCCTCTGAAAGGACTTCTTCCCGCTCTTTGCTATCTTCCTCTTCCTCTGTTCTGTTGTTCTCCTTTTCTTTTCAATTTCTCTTCTACTCTCAGCGCCACTTGGAAACACTTGTCGATGGTTTCTAGTGTCAAGATGGTAATCTCATCTTGTATACTGTACTTCAGGCCATTAATATACCTGGCAACTCTTCCTTTCTCATCCTCAGCATGTCCACACCTTAGAGACAATTTATGAAATTCCTCTATATAGGTGGATACATCCATATCCTTCTGTCTGAGATTCTACATTTTCCTATATATCTGCACTTCATAATCTATCGGTAGGAACTAAACCTTGATCCTCTCTACCATCCGACTCCAGGATGAGATCATGCTCTTGCCACTCTTTACCCTTTCTCCCTGGGTGTAGTTCCACCATGTGAGTGCAGCACCCTTCAATTTTGTCTTTGCAAACTTGACTCTTCTATTTTCTGCTACATCCTTATACTCGAAGTAATTGTTCAAAGCCTCGACCCATTCGATGACTTCTTCTGTGTCCATCCTTCCGCTGAACATCAAAATCTCCATTCTTGATTCAAACGACTCCTTACCGAGTGATTTTATAGCCTCCAGAAATTGTTTCTGTTCTGCAGATATATTTGTCTATCCTAGGGTTGTTTCCTCTTCCCCATCTTCTTCTTCTTCATTAGACTCCATGTCTAGTTTCTTGCCTTTTCCTAAGGTCTTCAACTCAACCTGGAGTGCTTCCTTGACTCCAGTCTTGATCAGTTCTTCCATCTCCTTGAATTTCTTGACCAATTCAGTGGTCATTCCCTTTGGAGGCATATCACTTGCCCCTTCTTCGCTTTCTCTGTCTAACATAAACATTCACAGACAACACCAACACTGTTGCAAATCCTCTTGTCCAACAGCAGATCCTGGAGATGCACTACCACTCTTTCTTGCAGTGGATTCACTTTGCACCCTCTTCTAGCCAAATCTCTATTGGTAAATAGTCAAGACAGACCTCAACATCGTCTGCCCACACACTATAGGAATAGGATTCATTTACCTTTAGAAAATTAAATACTTAAACACCTTCGCCCAGAGCTTTCGCTAGCTCTGATACCACTATGATGCAAAGCCAAACCCCTTAGCCTACATTTCCCTTTGTAGGTCCACACTGTACTTGCCTATCGGCTAGACATTAAACTATCGGTCGAACAAAACACCTTTACTTCGATCACGTACCTTATACCGATGTATTTTTTTTGCATTTCTCATAACTGATGTACATTCTTTGTATCGCTTGCATGTCGGTGACACCTTACCTATCAGTCACCCTGCTAAACTCTCATCGCTAAGACTTCCTCTGTCGCATAGCTCCAATCCTTTCCGCCGATCTATGTTTCTCACCGATTTAGTCTTTTGCTCCTGCAACCATCGGTGAGGCTTAACTCATCGAGAGACACCTAAAATCCTTCGCCGATCGCTAATTTTTCTCCAAC
Organism: Cunninghamia lanceolata; assembly: GCA_027924645.1. Classification (NCBI taxonomy): domain Eukaryota; kingdom Viridiplantae; phylum Streptophyta; class Pinopsida; order Cupressales; family Cupressaceae; genus Cunninghamia; species Cunninghamia lanceolata. Next base: position 2,522,564 of record BSBN01000925.1, on the reverse strand, counting down.
CATTGTAGCACTTGTATCTATCATGAGATACATTCCTTCTTGTATATACAAACCTTTACCTGCTGCACCCGCAACCTATTTGCATTTGCAACCTTTTCCTTTATGCTAAACAAACATACATACAATGCATGACTTGCAATCGCCAGTTACTTCCACCGTTCCTGCCGATCGCTGCTTGCATACAAATCCTTGACCGACATTGACCACCTTGCATGTACCCAAAGCTTTCTCTCTCCCTTGTATATGTGACAGACTTGTATATTTACAATGTATGTTTCTCACATACAATTGCGATGGACAAATGCAATATACACAGGAACATGCGATAGCGATATACTCAGAGAATGTATATCCCGCATACAAAAGTGATATATACACAATTTGTATGTCTATTGAAACCACACAGATTTTCACTATTTTGACCCACTCTATACTTAGCGATTGCACAGATATGTTTCCTTAACAATCTAACACCGAATTTAGACTTTCTCAACCTAGCACATGAGGATGCTAGGATCTTTCAATGCATCACATACCCGATCCTGCAAGCATGAAATCGAACGAACAGAAAAGTAAAATGAACACACTGTACAGCCATTCCACCGATTCGAATGAATCTAACCGGTGGAATGGACTAAGAACCCATCTCAGCCTCGGAACAAAAAATTGATTTGCACAGAGAAAACTAGATGAATTCGAATGGCACAGATGCACAAACAAGATTCGTTTATTATGCCTTCTAGAAACGCAAATACACACAGATGCTCTGCTTACAATTGCACAACTTCAACTAATTACAATTCTACTACTATCTGTTAGATTTAGGGCACACGACTGAGAGGGGGGGTGAATCAGTTGTACAAAACTTTCTCTTACTTTAAATACTTAACTCCACATTGTTAATTAGCAGCATAATAGAAGATCAACCATGAAAGCACAATGTAGCAAATCAAGAGCAGAAACACATCAACACATGAGACACCAAGATTTTTGACGTGGAAAACCCGGTTAAGGGAAAAACCACTGGATGATTAACCCAAGAATGTATTCTCTGTTAGAAGAATAGAAAGAACAAAATGGCACATGCCAATTAGGGCTCACTGCCCAAGCACACTGCTCACAAGAGGCTCACTGCCTACAAGAGACACATTGTCTACAAAAGAATAAGTATCACATACTTGAACTAGTAAATAGCATCTTCACCATGCTTGAGTCAGTTCCATTTAAGCCCAAACCTTTTTCTCTACCTTTCGCTCTTCTCCTCACTACCACACACTCATCTTCCACACCCACACTTGAAATGACCTTGCAATCCCTTATTTATACGCTACATCAACTTAGGAATGATCATCTAAGTCAGCTAACACTTATAAGAATATCCACAAGATGTATAATTCATCCAATCGGCCAGTCACAGAAAGAACACCATTATCCAGAAGTTATTCTTCATTTCCGGGCCCCAACTCTAATGCGGATCATCAACATGAGTTGAACATGATCCAAGGACCTCCACAAGCTTGCCTAAATTTCCAAGAACCTCCGCACATCCTCTACTCACTGAAATCCTTCTCTTCTTTATCCGGAACCTCAAGAACACAGTCTGCCATTGTTGTCACAAAGGAATAGATGCTTTCGGATCTTCAAACTAGGAACAAATAGAGATTACACATCATAAGGACTTCCCCAACACTCCTTCAAATCTGCAAGATGAGATAATGCATTTCCGGATCTCACAGACCTTTCTGTAACACTATCACCTCTAAACATCTACCGGAACCGGTTCTACTTGAGCGATCACAACTTCTTCATATCTTCATGTGGACCTCTGAAATCTCTACTGAAACATCTTACGACTCATATCTACAAACTCTTTAATCCACATCCTCTGATCCTTAACCTGTCTTGAGCTTTTACCTTGCTATCATCACTGTTCTTCACTATTCCTGATTGAGACTAATTTTTGCAGTATCCTCAACATATAACTCATCCAATCCTTATCATTAATGCAACAGAAGTATGTTGACATCAATGACAATACCAGTTAGGCCCATACTTGCAACAATCTCCCCCTTTGTCATTGATGGCAACATATGATGTGAAAAACCGATTTGACCATCAAGACAAGAACTTTTCCTTACTGTCACAACTCCCCCTATCAACAACAACCATTCATATCTCTTCTCTCCTATTACTGATCCCCCTTTGATCAATAACCACTTGTTTTTCACATGTCTTCTCTCCCCCTTTGACATTAATGGCAAAGGGCACATACTTGCAATTCTATCACTTCAGAATCATATATGCTGCTCCCCCTAAGTTGCAACTCCCCATCATCAGTCTGGACCACAAGATGTGACTGTGATATGCACTGGACTGATGCACCTTAGTTCATCACTGGAGGGGCAATAACCCCTAACTTTTTCCTTAGATACTCAAAAGAGTCCTTAGGTAGAGGTTTAGTAAAGATGTCTACAATCTGATCCTTGGAAGGCACAAACTCCAATCTGACTTCATTCTTGTTCACTTTTTCTCTCAGGAAGTGAAACTTGATGGATATATGTTTAGTCTTTGAATGCAACACCGGATTCTTAGATATGTTTATTGCACTTGAATTATCACATAAAATTGTGATAGGCTCCTCATACTCCACTTTGATATCTCTTAACATCTGCTTCATCCACAATACTTGAGTGCAACCACTTGCTACTACAATATATTCTACTTCAGTTGTAGACAAAGATATTGCTCTTATTTCTTGCTTAGCCAAGAAACCAATCTCTTACCCAAAAAGAATATTCCACCATTGGTGCTCTTCTGGTTATCCACATCTCCTGCCCAATCTGCATCAATATATGCATGAAGAGAAAAATCATGATCTCTAGGATACCACAGGCCATACTCAACTGTCCCTTTTAGATATCTAAAAATCCTTTTGATTGCCATGACATAAGATTCTCTAGGATCAGCCTGGAATCTTGCAACAAGTCCAATAGCCTGCATAATGTCTAGTCTAGTTTGAGTGAGATATAACAGTCCTCCAATCATTGATTTGTACTTTGTCTGATCAGCGCTAGGAGAGTCATCATTTTTGCTTAATTTACATCTGGTTGCCATGGGGGTGTTCATTGGCTTTGAATCTTCCATCATAAATTTCTTCAACAATTCTCTTGCATATTTGGTCTGAGAAATGAAGGTACCTTTCTTTGTTTGAGTGATTTGCAGACCCAAGAAGAAATTCATTTCACCAAGCATGGACATCTCAAACTCACTTTTCATTTGATTTGCAAAAGTTTTACACAAACTATCTTTTCCTCCAAAAATGATATCGTCAACTGTTGCAAGTATGAGGTAAACCAGTGTTGTCATTGATGTCAACTTACTCATATTGCATTAGTAAGAAGGTTTGGATGAGTTGTGTGCTGATGTTATTGAGGAAATCAGTCTCCATCCGGAACAGTGAAGAACAGTGATGAGAAAAAGGCAAATGTACTGTATAAGTTGAGAACCAGAGGATGTGGATTAAAGGGTTTGTAGATATGAGTCTTGAGATGCTTCAACTAAGATTTCAGAGATCTGCATGAAGATCTGAAGAAGTTGTGGCTGTCTGTGTGGAATCGGTTCCAGCAAGTGTTCAGAGGTGACAGAGGATCACAGAAAGGTCTAGTGAGGTCCGGAATTGTATTATACTAATCTGCGAATTGGAAGGAGTGTTTGGGATGTCCTTGTGATGTGTCATCTCGATTTGTGTATGATTTTGAGGTCCGGAAGTACCTTTTGCATTATGACAGTGGCGACAAACTGTGTTCTTGAAGTACCGGATGATGAAGAGAAGAATTCCGGTAAGCTGATGAAGTGCGGATGTTTTTGATGATTTAGGGAAGGTTATGTTGATCATTGGATCATATCTAGTTCGTGTTGGTGGTCCGCATTGAAGTTAGAGTTGGATTTGATGTTATGGCTACCAGTTGTTGGTGTTATTCCTATAACAGGCTGACCGGATGTTCTACATGCCTTGCGAATGTTATTGTGATGTTTGCTGACTTAGATGATTGTTCCTAAGTCGATGTCTTGTATAAATAAGTGTTTGAGAATTCATTTTGATGTGTGGATTATGTGGATGAGTGTGGCATAGTGAAGAGAAGTGTGAAAGGTAGAGCAAGGGTTTTTGGGCTTAAATGGAACTGATCCGGACATGGTAGAGATGTCATTCTCCAGTTCAAGATTGTGATTCTTATCACTTTGTAGACAGTGTGTCTCCTTGTAGGCAGTGTGCCTCTTTGTGAGCAGTGTGCTCGGGCAGTGAGCCCTAATTGGCATGTGCCATTCATTTTTCTTATTCTTCTAACAGAGAATAATCCTTGGGTTAATCACCCCATGGTTTTTCCCTTAACCGGGTTTTCCACGTCAAAATCTTGGTGTTCAATGTGTTGATGTTTATCTGCTCTTGTGTTAATGCATTATGCTTTCATGGATGGTTAATTGATATGATGTTAACTAACAAAGAAGAATCAAGTTTTTGAAGTAAGAGCAAGTTTTTATACAACTGATTCACCCCCCCCCCCTCTCAGTTGTATGCCCTAGATCCAACAATTGGTATCAAAGCCAAGTTCCTCTGAAAGGAGCTTAACCGCTTGAGGAGATCCAGGATGTCGTCATACAAGAAGGATAGTCTGAAGTTTGATGGAGCCAACTTCACTCTCTGGAAAGGTCGCATGAAATGTCACTTGGAGTGTATGGGAAAAGCATACTTGGCCATGGTCTCAAAACCATATGTATCTCCACAGGGTGGTCCAACAACTCTGAATGAAATCACAGATGCTGAAAACAATCTGCAGACCAAGGAAGCTCTTCTAAGCGCATTGAATGACTCAAATCTCTCAAATGTTATCGACCTACCAACTGCATATGAGATCTTGACTAAACTGGAACTTCTGTATGAAGGAGATGAGTTTGTCAAAAGTGCAAGGTTGCAAAGTCTGAAAGGGAAATTTGAAAGATTGAAGATGAGAGAAGATGAAAACATCACTACCTTTATGCCAAGAGTGAATGAGCTGGTATGTGGAATTAGAAATGTTGGTGGAACTCTGGATGAAAATGAGATTGTTTGCAAAATTCTCAGATTCCTTCCTGCTGCCTACAAAATCAAGGTTGCTGCCATTGATGAATTCAGAGCCCACACAATTGTCACAAGAGAACAATTGGCTGGTAAACTAGCTGCATTTGAAATGACCAAGTTTGGAGATGATCCACCCAAGACTGAATCTGCTTTCAAAGCCAGTGCCTATGTGAAAGGCAAACAAAGATTTGATCTGGGAGAAAACTCTTCAAGGAAGATGTCATGGTATGATCAAGCAAGAAGAGACATGGAAGAAGAGGAAGCAGAAACAGCTCAACTTGAAGCCCTCTTTGCAAAGAGACTGCCAAGAGGATCTGGTAAGTATGAAGGAAAACTACCCTTTAAGTGTTTCAACTGCAATAAGATTGGTCATTTTGCTTCAAAATGTCCAGAAAGATCTGCAAGGTCTAATACTAACAGACAAAGATTTCAAAAGAACTGCTATTATGTTCATGAAGAAGATAACAATGAAGGAGTAACAGATGATGAATCAGAACTAGGAAGCAAATCTGGAAATGAATGGGTGTTTATTGCCATCAAGGAAGAAGATTCAATATCCTCTGAACCTGTCAATCACAAGGTTGTGGAAAAAGCTTTGGCTGCTCAAGTGGAAGAAAAGGATGATTGGGTTATTGACAGTGGATGCTCTCACCATATGACTGGTGACAAGAATAAGTTTTTAGATTTGGAAAGGTATGAAGGAGGAATGGTAAAGTTTTGTGACAATTCTGCTGGCAGAATCAGAGGTAGGGGAACTATTTCCTTTGATGGAAAGAGCAAAACAGGTAATGTACTATATGTTGAAGGATTGAAGCACAATCTTCTCAGTGTTGGTCAATTAGTGGACAAAGGCTATGATCTCTGGTTCAAGAATGGAAGATGCAGAATCTTTACAAGCTCCGGAACTGAAATTGCATCCGGTGCTCAAACAAAAGGTAATATCTTTCATCTGGTTGGTTCAAATAAAAGTTGTCTATTTGTTCAAGTTGATCAAAGTTGGTTATGGCATAGAAGAATGTGTCATGTAAATTTTGATAACATCATCAAGATAAGCAATATTCAGGCTGTAAGAGATCTTCCAAAATTGGTGAAACCTACAAATAGTTTGTGCAAAGAATGTCAGCTAGGTAAACAGAGCAGAGTCTCTTTCAAAAGCAAAGATTAGTCCTCTACCGGATTGTTGGAATTAGTACATACTGATCTCTGTGGTCTGACAAGAATCAAGAGTCTGCAAGGTGATAGATATTTCATGTTGCTAATTGATGACCATTCTTGGATGATGTGGGTTACCTTCCTAAAAGAGAAATCAGAAGCCCTTGAGAAATTCAAAATCTACAAAGCTATGGTAGAGAATCAAACCGGATTGAAACTGAAATGTCTAAGGTCTGATAGAGGTGGTGAATTTACATCCGGTGAGTTCATTGACTTTTGTGAGAAGCAGGGTATAAAGAGATAGTTGTCTGCTCCTAGGACTCCACAGCAGAATGGAGTAGTTGAGAGAAAGAACCGGACCATTCAAGAAGCTGCCAAGACAATGATGTTGGAAGCAAATGTTCCTTAGATGTTTTGGAAAGAAGCTATCAGCACTGCAGTCTACACTCTCAATCGAGTTCAAATCAGAAACAATACCGGTAAGACCCCCTATGAACTTTGGTTTGGCATCACTCCTACTGTGAGATATTTTAGAGTATTTGGTAGCAAGTGTTATATTAAAAGAGATGAAGATCTAGGAAAGTTTGATGCTAGAAGTGATGAAGGAATTTTCTGGGGTTACTCCACTCAAAGCAAAGCATACCGATGTTACAATAAGAGACTGAGGAAGATGATAGAAAGTACTAATGTGAAAGTTGATGAAGGAATTGAGAAGCCCTCAAGGTTCTATGAATGTGATGAAGATGATCAGAATGATCCTCTGATGCAAGAAGCTCCTTCCTCCTCTGAAATTCAGATCCAGACTGATCTGTTAAATCAAGAAGAAGAAGTTTGTCTGAATGAGCCTGATCAAGAATTAGTAGTGCAAGAAACTCCCAAAGTTCCAAGGTATATAACTCTAAATCACTCTAAAGATCAAATCATAGGTGACAAAAGTAAAGGGGTACAAACAAGAAGAAGAATTGCTCAAGATTCAAATGAATACTGTTTGATTTCAAAGATTGAACCTAAGACAATAAATGAAGCTTGCAATGATGAAAACTGGACCAAAGCAATGGAGGAAGAATTGATGCAAATTGAGAAAAATCGTACTTGGGATCTTGTTCCCAGACCTAGAGACAGGAATGTGATTGGAACTAAATGGGTCTTCCGGAACAAACTAAATGAAGCTGGTGAAGTAATCAGAAACAAAGCTAGATTGGTCTGCAAAGGCTACTCTCAAATAGAAGGAATTGATTTTGAAGAGACCTTTGCTCCTGTGGCAAGAATTGAAGCAGTTAGATTATTTCTTACATTTGCTGCCTTCAAAGACTTCAAGGTATATTAGATGGATGTCAAGTCTACCTTCCTAAATGGTGATCTAGAAGAAGAAGTTTACATTGAACAACCGGATGGATTTCAATTGTCTGATAATGATGATATGGTCTGCAAGTTGAAGAAAGCATTGTATGGATTGAAGCAAGCCCCAAGAGCATGGTATGAAAGGTTGGATAAGCATCTTATACAGATTAGATTCAACAAAGGTATTGCTGACAGTAACTTATATTTCAAAATTGATCATGAAAATATTTTGATTGTTGAAGTGTTTGTGGATGATATCATTTTTAGAGGAAGAGATAGTATGTGCAAAACTTTTGCAAATCAGATGAAAAGTGAGTTTGAAATGTCAATGCTTGGTGAAATGAATTTCTTCTTGGGTCTGCAAATTACTCAAACAAAGAAAGGGATATTCATTTCTCAGACCAAATATGTGAAAGAATTGTTGAGGAAATTTGGTATGGAAGATTCAAAGCCAATGAACACTCCTATGGCAACCGGATGTAAGTTGAGCAAAGATGATGACTCTCCAAAGGCAGATCAGACAAAGTATAGATCAATGATTGGTGGATTGTTGTATCTCACTCAGACTAGACCAGATATAATGCAGGCTATTGGTCTTGTGGCAAGATTCCAGGCTGATCCTAGAGAATCTCATGTTATGGTAATCAAAAGAATTTTTAGGTACTTGAAAGGAACAGTTGAGTATGGTCTATGGTACCCTAGAGATCCAGATTTCTCTCTTCATACATATACAGATGCAGATTGGGTAGGAGATATGGACGACCGGAAGAGCACCAGTGGTGAAGCATTCTTTTTGGGGAAGAGATTGGTTTCTTGGCTAAGCAAGAAACAAGATGCAATATCTCTGTCTACAACTGAAGCAGAATACATTGCAGCAGCAGGTAATTGCACTCAAATCTTATGGATGAAGCAGGTGCTAAGAGACATTAAAGTTGAATATGAGAAGCTTATCACAATTTTCTGTGATAATTCAAGTGCAATCAATATTTCTAAGAATCCGGTATTGCATTCTAAGACTAAGCACATATCTATCAAGTTTCACTTTTTGAGAGAACAAGTGAACAAGGAAGAAGTTAGATTGGAGTGTGTTCCCTCCAAGGATCAGATTGCAGATATCTTTACTAAACCTCTTCCCAAGGACTCTTTCGAATATCTCCGGGAGAAGTTAGGGGTCATGGCCCCTCCGGTGATGAACTAGGATGCACTGATGTGCATTAATCCGGTGGATATCACAGTCATATCTTGTGATCCGGATTGATGATGGGGAGCTACTACTAAGGGGGAGCAGCAGGTATGATTCTGATGTATTAGAATTGCAAGTATGAGCCCTTTGCCATTGATGTCAAAGGGGGAGAGAAGACATGTGAAAAACAAGTGGTTGATGATCAAAGGGGGAGCAGTAAAGGAAGAGAAGACATGTGAAAAGTTGTTGTTGATAGGGGGAGCTGTGACAGAAAGGAGAAGTTCTTGTCTTGATGGTTTTTCACATCATATGTTGCCATCAATGACAAAGGGAGAGATTGTTGCAAGTATGAGGTAAACCAGTGTTGTCATTGATGTTAACTTACTCATATTGCATTAGTAAGAAGGTTTGGATGAGTTGTGTGCTGATGTTATTGAGGAAATCAGTCTCCATCCGGAACAGTGAAGAACGGTGATGAGAAGAAGGCAAATGTACTGTATAGGTTGAGAACTAGAGGATACGGATTAAAGGGTTTGTAGATATGAGTCTTGAGATGCTTCAGCTAAGATTTCAGAGGTCCGCATGAAGATTTGAAGAAGTTGTGGCTGTCTGTGTGGAACCAGTTCCGGCAAGTGTTCAGAGGTGATAGAGGATCACAGAAAGGTCCGGTGAGGTCCAGAATTGTATTATCCTAATCTGCGGATTGGAAGGAGTGTTTGGGATGTCCTTGTGATGTGTCATCTTGATTTGTGTATGATTTTGAGGTCCGGAAGTACCTTTTGCACTATGACAGTGGCGACAGACTGTGTTCTTGAAGTACCGGATGATGAAGAGAAGAATTCCAGTAAGCTGATGAAGTGCGGATGTTTTTGATGATTCAGGGAAGGTTATGATGATCATTGGATCATATCTAGTTTGTGTTGGTGGTCCGCATTGAAGTTAGAGTTGGATTTGATGTTATGGCTACCAGTTGTTGGTGTTCTTCCTGTAACAGGCTGACTGGATGTTCTACACACCTTGCGAATGTTATTGTGATGTTTACTGACTTAGATGATTGTTCCTAAGTCGATGTCTTGTATAAATAAGTGTTTGAGAATTCATTTTGATGTGTGGATTATGTGGATGAGTGTGGCATAGTGAAGAGAAGTGTGAAAGGTAGAGCAAGGGTTTTTGGGCTTAAATGGAACTGATCCGGACATGGTAGAGATGTCATTCTCCAGTTCAAGATTGTGATTCTTATCACTTTGTAGACAGTGTGTCTCCTTGTAGGCAGTGTGCCTCTTTGTGAGCAGTGTGCTCGGGCAGTGAGCCCTAATTGGCATGTGCCATTCATTTTTCTTATTCTTCTAACAGAGAATAATCCTTGGGTTAATCACCCTGTGGTTTTTCCCTTAATCAGGTTTTCCATGTCAAAATCTTGGTGTTCAATGTGTTGATGTTTATCTGCTCTTGTGTTAATGCATTATGCTTTCATGGATGGTTAATTGATATGCTGTTAACTAACAAAGAAGAATCAAGTGTTTGAAGTAAGAGCAAGTTTTTATACAACTGATTCACCCCCCCCTCTCAGTTGTATTCCCTAGATCCAACAATCAACAAACACTTCAACACCTAAGATATTTTCATGATCAATTTTGAAATATAAATTACTGTCAGCAGTACCTTTGTTGAAACCAATCTTCAAGAGATGTTTATCCAGTCTTTCATACCAGGCTCTTGGGGCTTGCTTCAGTCCATACAGTGCCTTTTTCAACTTACAAACCATATCACCATTGTCAGACAATTGAAATCCATCTGGTTGCTCAATGTACACTTCTTCTTCCAAATCACCATTCAGGAAGGCAGACTTGACATCCATCTGATATACTTTGAAATCTTTGAAGGCAGCAAATGCAAAAAATAATATGACTGCTTCAATTCTTGCCACCGGAGCAAAAGTTTCTTCAAAATCAACTCCTTCTATTTGAGAGTAACCTTTGCAAACTAATCTGGCCTTATTTCTGATCACTTCACCGGCTTCATTAAATTTGTTCTGGAAGACCCATTTGGTTCCAATCACATTTTTGTTTTTAGGTCTGGGAACAAGATCCCAAGTGTGATTCTTCTCAATTTGCATCAGTTCTTCCTTCATTGCCTTAGTCTAGTTTTCATCATTGCAGGCTTCATTTACTGTCTTAGGTTCAATCTTTGAAATCAGACAATACTCATCTGAATCTTGAGCAATTCTTCTTCTTGTTTATACACCTTTTCTTTTGTCACTATGATTTGGTCTTCAAAATGGTTTAGTCTCACACACCTCATAACTTTGGGAGTTTCTTGCACTTCTAACTCTTGATCAGGCTCATTGAATCTTATCTCTTCTTCCTGACTTACCAGATCAGTTTCAATATGTTTTTCAGAAGAGACTTGAGCACCTTGAATCAGACCATTATTCTGATCATCTTCTTCATACTCATAAAACCTTGAGGGTTTTTCAATTCTTTCATCAACCTTCACATTAGTACTTTCTATAATCTTTTTCAATCTCTTATTATAACACAGAATGCTTTGCTTTGAGTAGAATAACCCAAAAATATTCCTTCATCACTTCTAGCATCAAATTTGCCTAGATCTTCATCTCTCTTGATGTAACATTTGCTACCAAACACTCTGAAATACCTTATAGTGGGTGTAATACCAAACCAAAGTTCATAAGGAGTCTTACCGGTATTACTTCTAATTTGAACTCGATTGAGAGTATAGACTGCAGTACTGACAGCTTCCCTCCAATAGATCTGGGGAACATTTGCTTCCATCATCATGGTCCTAGATGCTTCCTGGATGGTCCGGTTCTTTCTCTCAACCACTCCATTTTGCTGTGGTGTCCTGGGAGCAGACAATTATCTCTTTATTCCATGTTTCTCACAAAAATCTATGAACTCACCGGATGTGAATTCACCATCTCTATCAGACCTTAGACATTTCAATTTCAATCCAGTCTCATTTTCCACCATAGCCTTGAATATTTTGAATTTCTCAAGAGCTTCTGATTTCTCTTTGAGAAAGGTTACCCACATCATCCGGGAATAGTCATCAATTAGCAACATGAAGTATCTATCACCTTACACACTCTCGATTCTTGCCAGACCACATAATTCAGTATGAACCAAGTCTAATAATCCAGTAGAAGATTGTTCCTTACTTTTGAATGAGATTCTACTTTGTTTTCCCAACTGACATTCTTTGCACAAACTATTTGTAGGTTTTACCAATTTTGGAAGATCTCTTACAACCTGAGTATTTCTTATCTTAATGATATTATCAAAGTTCACATGACACATTCTTCTATGCCATAACCAACTCTGATCAACTTGAACAAATAAACAACTTTTACCAGTACTAGCCAGGTGAAAGATGTTACCTTTTGTTTGGGTACCAGATGCAATCTCTATTCCAGAACTTTCAAAATTTTGCACTTTCTATTCTTGAATCTGAGATCATAGCTTTTGTCCACCAACTGTCCAACACTGAGAAGATTGTGCTTCAATCCTTCAATATATAATACATTACCGGTTTTGTTCTTTCCATCAAAAGAAATAGTTCCTCTACCTCTAATTCTATCAGCAGAGTTATCACCAAACTTTACCACTCCTCCTTCATATCTTTCCAAATCTATGAACTTGTTTTTGTCACCTGTCATATGGTGAGAGCAACCACTATCAATGACCCAATCATCCTTCTCTTCAACTTGGGCAGCTAGGGCTTTATCTTCAACTTTATGATTGACAGATTTAGAGGGCATTGGGTATTCTTCCTTGATGGCAATGAACAACTAGTCACTTCCAGATTTGTCTCCTTTCTCTGATTCATCATCTGTTACTCCATCATCTCCTTCATGAGCATAGTAACAATTCTTCTGGAATCTTGGTCTATTAGTGTTTGGCCTAGAAAATCTTTCTAGACACCTTGATGCAAAATGACCAATCTTATTGCAATTAAAACACTTAAAAGGAAATTTCCCCTCATACTTACTAGATCCTCTTAGCAGTCTTTTTGCAATAAGAGCTTCAAAATGAGCAGTTTCAGCTTCTTCTTCTTCCAAGTCTTTTCTTGCATTTTCATATCGTAATGATTTCCTTGAAGAGTTTTCTCCCAGATCAAACCTTTGTTTTCCTTTTACAGATGCATTGACTTTGAATGCAGATTCAGTCTTTGGGGGGCCATCTCCAAACTCGGCCATCTCAAAAGCAGCCAATTTACCAACCAATTGATCTCTTGTGACAGTTGTGTGAGCTCTGAATTCTTCAATTGCAGCAGCCTTGATTTTATAGGAAGCAGGAAGGGATCTGAGAACTTTGCCAACAATCTCATCTTCACTCAAGATTCCACTTGCATTTCTAATTCCACAAACCAGCTCATTCACTCTTGGCATAAAAGTGGTAATATTTTCATCATCTCTCATCTTCAGTTTTTCAAATTTCCCTTTTAGACTCTGTAACCTTGCACATTTAACATACTGGTCTCCTTCATGCAAAAGTTCCAGCTTTTTCCAAATCTCAAAAGCAATTGGAAGTTCAATAACATTTGAGAGCTCTGAGTCACATAATGCACTTAGAAGAGCCTCTATGGTCCACAGATTATTTTTAGCATCTATGATTTTATTAGGGTTGTCGGACCACCCTGTGGAGGTACATACGGTTTTGTAACCATTCCCATACATTGTAAGTGACATTTCATGCGAGCTTTCCAAAGAGCAAAGTTGGTTCCATCAAACTTCAGACTATCCTTCTTGTAAGATGACATCCTGGATCTCCTCAAGTGGTTAAGCTCCTTTTAGAGGAACTTGGCTCTGATACCAATTGTTAGATTTAGGGCACACAACTGAGAGGGGGGTGGATCAGTTATACAAAACTTTCTCTTACTTTAAATACTTAACTCCACATTATTAATTAGCAACATAATAGAAGATCAACCATGAAAGCACAATGTAACAAATCAAGCACAGAAACACATCAACACATGAGACACCAAGATTTTTGACGTGAAAAACCCGGTTAAGGGAAAAACCATGGGGTGATTAACCCAAGAATGTTTTCTCTGTTAGAAGAATAGAAAGAATAAAATGGCACATGCCAATTAGGGCTCACTGCCCGAGCACACTGCTCACAAGAGGCTCACTGCCTACAAGAGACACACTGTCTACAAAAGAATAAGTATCACATACTTGAACTAGTAAATAGCATCTTCACCATGCTTGAGTCAGTTCCATTTAAGCCCAAACCTTTTGCTCTACCTTTCGCTCTTCTCCTCACTACCACACACTCATCTTCCACACCCACACTTGAAATGACCTTGCAATCCCTTATTTATATGCTACATCAACTTAGGAATGATCATCTAAGTCAGCTAACATTTATAAGAACATCTGCAAGATGTATAATTCATCCGGTCGGCCAGTCACAGAAAGAACACCATTATCCAGAAGTTATTCTTCATTTCTGATCCCCAACTCTAATGCGGATCATCAACATGAGCTGAACACGATCCAAGGACCTCCACAAGCTTCCCTGAATCTCCAAGAACATCCGCACATCCTCTACTCACTGAAATCCTTCTCTTCTTTATCTGGAACCTCAAGAACATAGTCTGCCATTGTTGTCACAAAGGAATAGATGCTTATGGATCTTCAAACTAGGAACAAATAGAGATTACACATCATAAGGACTTCCCCAACACTCCTTCAAATCTGCAAGATGAGATAATGCATTTCTGGATCTCACCGGACCTTTCTGTAACACTCTGTCACCTCTGAACATCTACTGGAACCGATTCTACTTGAGCGATCACAACTTCTTCATATCTTCATGCGGACCTCTAAAATCTCTACTAGAATATCTTACGACTCATATCTACAAACCCTTTAATCTGCATCCTCTAATCCTTAACCTGTCTTGAGCTTTTACCTTGCTATCATCACTGTTCTTCACTGTTCCTGATTGAGACTAATTTTCTCAGTGTCCTCAACATATAACTCATCCAATCCTTATCATTAATGCAACAAAAGTATGTTGACATCAATGACAATACCAGTTAGGCCCATACTTGCAACACTATCATGATCACATTCGATCTGATCCTAGGGCATTTATTCACTCACCCTCGATAGTACAGAATTGTCTCCAAGTGGCTAGGAGATCTAACAACCTCCAACTGCCTATTTTAGTATTGTTGTTATTTTTAGCATTATGCATTTAAAATTGACAAATGTCACTTGGGACTTACAACATAAACCTAAATACAACCTAAATTAACATGCATTGGTCAAACTGACCTTATTACATTGAATGGTCTTTTAGGACCTTATTGGAAACATCAAAATAAACATTAAATAGTTAAATGCCTCATGGAGGCCACTGTGGATTGGATGCACCTGCATCATAACCTGGGCCTTAGCCTGTGTCAACTGTGTAACAAGGAGTATTGTAGTCGCGTCAGTGCCTAGGGCAGCTACAACTGCATCCCTTTCCCTTGTCAGTGCCTGTACCCTGGCCAGTGTGGCATCCCGCTCTGTGGTGATGCTGGTTATAATCCCTACATCTCCCTTTATTTGAGCCTCTGCAGCTCTCAGTTGTGCTCTCACCTGTCTCAGCTAGCCTCGTAGAAAAGATATTGCATCCCCCTACACCTGTTGATGTGGGTCAAGTTGATTAGGTGCCTACGGTACCTATGGAACAACTACTGGTACTAATTGTTGTGCCACCTACTGGGGTGGGGCTTGCCCCACTCTCTACCGCTATCTCAATCAGCCACCGTCACCTCCATCTCCTCCTCCACCATCTCCTCCTCCTCCATCTCCTCCTACACTACCTCCTCTCCTCCTCCTCCGCCTCCTCCATTGACCTCCATCATCCTCCTTCGAATCCACCTCCTCTAGATGAGGAGCTAACTCTCCTAGACCTGAGTACCTAGGGAATGGGTGCACCGCAAACCACTCCTCAAAATCCTGCATCATCCCTACATCAACCACCTCCTGCCTCATCAACCATGCCTGATAAGGAATCTGTAGGAAGTCCACCTGGGCCTCCTCATAAGAGGCCACATGACCCCATCGCCGCGGCTCTGCCCATGTCCTCACAAATAGTGCCTACCCCTATGGCATACCCTATATCCATCCAAACTACCAGAAGACACGGCTCACTATCTGCCTCTCCAGAATATGATGGGTTTGGCCAATCAGCCACCACATCTGAAACACATATGACAGCTCATTAGCCTTATCATCCCATACCTCGCACTCAAGGTATGGTCGCCACACAACTACATCCACATTATTTAACACATGGCGCCAATACTCCAACTTACCCAACCTATGCTGAGTAAGTACACCTGCATATCCATAAGAGTATGGCTCATCCAGCTGTTGGTGAAATGTGACAATAGGCTGTGTAACTGTAATGTGCTCCCAAGCCCAAAACTGTAACAAAGAAACACCTGTATATAAACTCGATGCTCCACGTACACAACCTGATGCATATCATGGTACAAGTGGGCCAATACATAGACACCCCAAGCAAAATGAGTGCCCTCAGTCAACATCCTCTCTAGGGTCCGACCCTAGCCAACTGCAAATCCATGTGATCTCTGATTGGCGCATACAACACCTCCGACCAACCCATCTACAATCCCTAGGAAGTAGTCATAGTAGTCATACATATCCTGTCAGCTAATCACCGATCCCTCTATGTCAAGATCATAAAAAATCCTCCTGCACTCAGCTAGCCTGACATCACACTAAGAGTCGTACTCTACCTACTCCCCTACTATAGGAATTCTTAGGGTCTTGTAAACATCCTCCAAAGTCACGGTGATCTCACCGGTAGGGAGGTGGAATGTCACGTCCTCGCTATGAAAGTGCTCTATCAAAGCAGATAATAGACCAAGGTTCGCACGAGCCTCGGGCATGAAGCAAACATAGTACAAGCTGATCACTCCAAGCACTAGATGATTAGCCTCTGTGTGCATGTGTCATCACCGCATAGTAATCGAGAACTGCTCCCAAGACATTATATAATCAGAAATATCCTCCTGCCATCAACAAAGCAGAGCGTCAACCATAATCGTATCAGTGCAAACCTGCTCAACTATCAAACCTATCCAAATCGCTTACTTAACATATCAAATTGATCAAACCAAGCATATCATCTCTTGTCTAGATTCTATCAATCTCGAAGATTGCTTGTCAATTGCCGCATCAATCAAGATGCCAATTGAGTCAATTTCACTAAGTAACTGAGTATCCTAAGCAAATGCATCATTCTAGGTAGCATTTGTGTAGTATCAGAGCAAAAGCGTAGCTTCGCAATACGTGCACCACACAAAGGAGTATATGCGCAGCAACCTAAAGTAAATGCGCAGCAAGATGAAGCACATGCGCATTAACCTATAGCAAATGCACAGAACTTGTGCATGTGCAGCAAAATGACCTATATGTGCTGAAACATAACAAATGCGTAGTTTCAGGGCACAGATGCACCAAAAATCAAAGCTGCGCATATACTCCATTACCTTTAACCCACATTTATTGCCCTAATAAATGCACCTAGCCTAAAATTTTTGACATACGTACCGGGGGTCTTGCATCTGCTGCTCACTCGAATCGTCGAACCTACTTGAAACAATGCTCCTCGACCGAAATATCCATCTCTCTGCTAACTACTTTGGCTCCTACACTCTACAAAGCTCATAATAGCTCTCATGAAATGACAAGTGTGCAAATGACTAGGATTGTGGATCCAACTTCTATATATAGACATACAACCCTAATTGGTTGTGTGGTGACCTTGCCAGCTCTCCGTGCCCTTTCTCCTTCATTTTTTGAGACATAACTTGTTTTCTCCACCATTTTGCACATTCTTTCACCTTCTCATTGTGAGATTGTCTGTCCTCCTGTCAATTTCTTCCCATCCAATCTCCCAAGGGGGCATCCTATCATCAATAACCTGTACCAGGGGCAAACTGGGGCATGTATCAAATCACAAAAAAAATTATTCTTTGAAACAACGTGATAAAACACATTGCATCAAAGAGGGGCAAAATGTATACACCTAAAAGTGACGCGACTCTAGCTAAATAAATATTTTAAATATTTATTTCATTTTAAATTCCTCTATCAATAAATAAATAAATCAATTTATTTATTTGATTCATATTTCTCCAAAAAAATTAAATAAAATCATTTATTTAATTAAATCATCCAAATTCTTCTAAAATCATTCTAAATTAAATAATACCAAATTATTTAATCAGTTCTTCTAAATTCCAAAGTCTTCAAATCCATAAATATCAAATCATTCCCTATATTTAAATAAATCCAAATATTTATTTAAATTGTCCATTTCCTCCAAAATTGAATTAATACCAAAAATAATTCAATTAATCCACATGAACATGTAATTAAATATTTTAATATTTAATTAGCTAATATCCCCTCACCTACATGTTATATTTCTCCTCCAATCAGATTAGTTAACTCATCAATCAAATCTGTTAACTAATTAGTCAATTATGTTCACTGATCAATCTATTCAGTTAACTCCCCAATCTATTCTGTTAACTGGTCGGTCATCTCAGTTAACTCCTCAATCTATTATGTTAACTCCCATATCTCAAAATAGAGCAGGACACTTGTCCTCTCCCTATTCACTCACATCCTCTTAAATTTCCTCAACCGTTGATCTTATTCATTCTACACTATTGATCTTCTTTCTCACAAATCTATAAATACAACCCCTATTCCTTCATTTGCATCAATCCAAGCTTTTTATAAACTTACTCTATAGGAATCACAGCACGCCTTTGGCACAAATCCCTCCATAGCTTGAGATCAATTGTCACACCATTATCACCATTATCATTGTATTGTGAAGACCCTCTTCAGTGCAAAACCTATTAATAGCCATTCTCCATTGTCATCTTGGAAAAAAACAAGGAAGTGCACCTTCTGAAGGCTCTATTCATATGCGAGATCAATGCGAGATAGGTGACCAATGCAAGTCACGGAATAGAAAGGTTTGCAAAGTATTGTGTTCTTTGTGTTTGATCTTTTTCGTTTCAATTTCATTGAGAATATCAAATAATTAGTTGTTTATGCTATTGTTCACATTTTCTGATAACAATAAGCATTGATTGGGACACACAAATTGGTTTGAACATGTGTACCTCATATTTGACGTGGTCCTTTAGATCCCCTATATATAATTCATTCAAATTTTCCTCTATATAACATGCTCCACACTTAAGGACATGGTTTGGAATTGTTGAGTATAGTCTTTGACCGCGCTTATTTGCTTTAATTTGGTAATCTAATTGAAGTAGATATTCATAAGATTATCACTATAATGTGTGAATGAGGACTAATCTAGGGTAATCCCACCCATCCAAATATGTTGGCACTACTATTCTCTTTCCACATTGTTTCATTTGTAGTGTTTTGTGCCTTACACCCTAGCACTACACCAAATTGCCCCATTTTGTAAATTTTGATTCAATGATAACATGGGCAAACTACACTGAGATAATTGAAATTGACAAAGGTTGTTTAGAGGACCTTGCTACCCAACTCTAGGAACAAAAGATATGTCCATACATGGTACAATCTTCCCATACTATCCTATCAAAGTTTGTCATTTTATGCTCTTAGGTCTCTTAAGAGATATCTTTAGATTGTTGTAGCATAGAAGGTTTAGGAGCCATGGTTCATAGAACAAGGCCTCCTCTTGGGTAAAACTACCCACCTAGATGTGTTGGCATTGTTGGTTTCTTTCCATGATTCTCTATTTGTAATATTGTACATCTTAAACACCTTTGCAACTTTTGATTTGGTGCTACTATAGGTGAAATGCATTAAGTTATCCAATACTAAGAGAGGTTTCCTTAGAGGACCCCACTTTCTAACAATAGGAATAAATGATATGTCTCTGTGCGCCATGGTCTTCTCATACCATCCTATCAAATTTTATCATTTTTACGCTCTTAGGTCTCTTACAAGATCTCCTCTAATTATTGTATCCCATGCAAGGTTCATGAGATATAAATGGTGGAATGAGCCTAATATAATGTGAACTTACCCACCTAGATGTGTTAGCACTATTGGTTTCTTTCCATGACACTCTATTTGTAATGAACTATATGCCCTACACCCTAGCATTGCATGAAATTGTCCCTTTTTGCAACTTTTGATTAATCACTATCATGGGTGTACCACATTAAGTTAGATAAAACTAAGAAGGTTATTTTAGATGGAGTTTTATACCCAACCATTGGAACAATGAGACATCTCTATGCATCAGGGTCCTCCTATATTGTCTTGTCAAAGTTTGACACTCTTATGCTCTTAGATCTCTTAAGAGATCTTGTCCAAGTGTTGTAGTCTAAAAAGTTTAGGAGCCATGAGTGGAAAATTGAGGCCTCTTCTAGGGTAAACCCACCCACATAGATGTGTTGAAAATATTGGTTTCTTTCCATGACATTGTATTTACAATGTTGCACACCCTGGACCTAGCATTGCACAAAAATACCTCTTTTACAACTTTTGATTCAGTGCTAGCATGGATAAAGTGCATTGAGTTAGTTGAAACCAAGAGAGGTTTTTAAAGGTTCTCTCTGCCCTACCATTGGAACAAATGAGACATGTTTATGTTCCACAATCTTCCTATACCATCTTATCAAAGTTTGTCACTTCCATGCACGTAGGTTTCTTAAGAGATCTCATCCAACCATTGTATGTTGGAAGATTTGGGAGCTACAAGGGTGGGACAAGGCCTTCTCTACGGTGAACCTAACCACCTAGATGTATTAGTGTTATTTTTTTCTTGCTATGGTGCCTCATTTGCAATGTTGCAAACCCTACACCCTAGCACTGCACAAAATTTTCCCTTTTCCAACTTTTAATTCAATGCTAGCATGAGTGAACCATGATGAGTTAGCCAAAATTAAGAGAGGTGTTTTAGAGGATTTTTTTTTCCAACCATAGGAAAAAAACATGTCTCTGATTTCCATGGTCTTCCCAAACCATCCATTTAAACTTTGTCACTTTTTACACTCTTAAGTCTCTTAAGAGATTTGATTTGGCCATTATAGGCTGAAAGGTTCCAAAGTCATGGGTGGTAGAAAGAGGCATCCTCTTGGGTAAACTTGTAATTCCTTGATCTTTTTACCAAGATATTAATAGTTAGCAAATAGATGAACAAACTTTTCACAATAGAAATGTGACACACGTATGTCACAATACATGCTCACACACCAAAGATGCCATGACACAACACAAAATTACTTGTAGTATATATTGTCAATGCACAAAGCATGACTACACAAGTGTAATACTTAACTCTATAATGTGATGACATCACCACGACAACCATGCGAGAGGGTAGCATTACCTCTAACCACAACAATAACGTACAAGCAAGGATAAAATGAGAATAGACCTCCATTTCTTATCCAAATAAACTTGAGTATGGTTTCATCCCTTGGAAAAAGTCAAGTCACAACCACACATCCAAAATGATGTGTAAATGACATACAAACCATGAGGAATGTTAAACTAGGAGGTCAAATGGTAAGGTGAGTCACTATCTTGGCCTAGTCTCACAAGAGACTACCCATTTTCGCCTAAGGCACAAACCCCAACACAAAAGGAAGCATAAATAACAAAGGACATAAAAAACCATCAAACCAAGATAATGGGCCTTCAATGTAGTCTCTAGGGAACAAATTTCATTTAGGATTTTTTTTTGTAAATAGATGGAAACTACCCATTATCCTACACCTATCGATAAAAATATTTGATTTTTCTAGTCTAGAATCACCCAATTGATTTGGCATTTTCCCTTTGCTATCATAAGATAGAGCTCCTTTCATCAATAAAATCACCCCGATGCAAAACAGGTGATTATGAACAAAGCACAAGACCTCAAATGATTAAGGATGTTCCCAAAGGTTCCAAAATGACACTAAAGACTTCTAAGGGCTCCTCTATAAGCCTACCAACAAATTTGACCCTTAAAAGTAAGATTTAACCCTCAAAACTAATGAGACATCATTGAATCTTGCACTTTAACAAATAATCATCTTTTGTCAATCTAGGTGGTGTCTGAAGGCTATCTACAATAGGCTAGCTTGGAAATCCTTTCATAGGATTCATCCTACCTTCTCGAAGTAAAATTGCACACACCTAACTAATCAACTAAATTTAAAGGAAGTGATTAAACTAAATTACAACTAATTCCAAAGAGCTAACTCAAATTAAACTATAGAAAATAAATGCTTATGCTTGAAATGAAAGTTGATTGAAAATAAACTATCCTAATAACTCAATGATTATGCTAACATGAAAACTACAGCTATTAAAAGGAAACTTTATGTTTTTTTTGGTTCTTTTCTATAAATTTAAGAACAAACCAATCAAGGAACACTCTTACTATATTATTCTTATGTTTTCTAAATTTTCATAACAAACCAATCAAGGAACACTCTTACTATATTATTCTTATGTTTTCTAAATTTTCATAATAAACAAAAGTATAGAATGCTTTCACACACAATTATTAACAAGATGATAGAACCTACAAGTGCATGTAAGGTACAAATAGAGAAATAATTTAACATATTCATGCAATAACAACAAAACACTTATCTATAGAAACATCCATCATTTTTCTCTAGTTGAGTGGCCATCTCCTTCGGCGAATGGAATACCCTTTAGACAATCATATGCACAACTTAAAATTCATAGAAATGTATGCAAAATTGTCTTACATTAATAAAGCTTAGAAAAGATACATCAAACTTCTACTTTAAGTCTATGTTGAAAAGATAACAAAGTCTATGTGACTAGATAACCAGAAATTACATAACTTCTATTCTCCTCTTCTTGTCTTCTATCTCCATAATACTATATCTATCTAATTCCTACAAAAACTCCTATGGATAAACATCATGCAAAGACATGTAGAGTGTTGTCCAAGTTCAACTAAAACATCAACTAAAATTTAAATACATAAGTTTGTTAATCAATTAATACAAGAGAGTGTTCAAACATAAAAAGTGGAAGATAATTCTCAAACAACTAATCCTTCTAGGAGTCTATTGCACTAGTTATTTCTTATGATTAATGTTCTAGAGGATGATTTACCATTGTATCAATTGACTATTAAATGTAAGAGAACAAGGCATGAACAACTGGAATTTTGTTACTAAATATGCTCTCTTCCCAAAGTCTGAAGGTTCTAGAGTTACAACCCCACTTTCTTCAAATCTTGACTCTCCTAAAGTTAGCAAGACTATGCCCAGAGCTCAAAAGTTCTAGAGATACTCACAACCCCAACAAAATAGGAGGTCCCAAAGTTGAGTATTTACTCTTCCAAAATCTACCAAAAATGTCGTGATTAACCAAAAACATGTCTTTCATACAAACACATCATTAGCATTTCAATTTCATTGGACAACAAATACTAAACCAAAATATGCATTTGATTTCTACTTCAAAATAACTAGTAATTTGTATACAAACATTAATTTCAAAATGAAAGGGGTTAATCAATGGAAAAAGGTTACTTTCTCTA
Source organism: Cunninghamia lanceolata (assembly GCA_027924645.1). Classification (NCBI taxonomy): domain Eukaryota; kingdom Viridiplantae; phylum Streptophyta; class Pinopsida; order Cupressales; family Cupressaceae; genus Cunninghamia; species Cunninghamia lanceolata. The sequence goes on along the minus strand of BSBN01000925.1, from coordinate 2,499,172 downwards.
GGAATCTCATGAGGCCATGATTGTTGGGAAATGAAAGGTAAACTACTACAATATGGAAATTTGAAATATGTTTGCAAATCTAAAATTAAGACTTCGTGTTCATTGTGTAGACACCTAAAATTGACCTGTTCCCAAATCAGGCTTCGTCTACCATACTTCACTTTGATTAAATAATTCTTAATTATTTGATTAAGTTCATTAAATCAATTTTATCTCCCATATTAATTAAATAACCTTGATTATTTAATTAAATCAATTTATTCCTCTATATTGATTAAATAACCTTGATTATTTAATTAAATCAATTTATTCCTCTATATTGATTAAATAACCTTGATTATTTAATTAAACCAATTTATTCCTCCTTATTTAATTAAATGATTCCAATTATTTAATTAAATCAGTTTATTCCTCCTTATTTTATTAAATGATTCCAATTATTTAATCAATTTAATTTACTCCTCTATATTGATTAAATAATTCTAATTATTTAATTAAATCAATTTCCCTCCAATTTTAAATAAATAAATCCTAATTATTTATTTAAATAAGCTATTTCCTCCAAATTGAATTAAAACTAATATTTAATTCAATTATCCCATGTGCACATGAAATTAAATAATTATTTATTTAATTTCCCATTTATCCTCACCCACCATAAATTCCTCCACTCAAAATTAGTTAACAGACAATCAAAAGAGTTGACTCATCAATCAACTCAGTCAACAAAGCAATCAATTCAGTTCACTAAGCAATCAAACTAGTTAACTAATTAGTCAATCTAGTTAACTCATCAATCAGCTCAGTCAACAAAGCAATTAATTCAATTCACTAATCAATCAACTTAGTTCACTAATCAATCTATTTAGTCAACTCCCTAATCAGATTTGCTAACTCCCTTGATGCATGAGAGGGGCAAGACACTTGTCCTCTTTTAATTCGCACACATTCTCTCAACCTTCCTCAACCATTGATCTTTCCAATCATCCTCAACCATTGATCTTTCCAATCATCCTCAACTGTAGATCTGATATCCCAAATGTCTATAAAAGAAGCCTCTTTCTCCATTTTCGACCATCTCTCGTTCAAGTAAACTTATGTTGTTGTAATCATTCCTTGGGATATCATATTTGTGTTATAATTATAGAGCAATCCACATCAAAAAGCTAGGAGCTATCAATTGGAATAGGGTGCATTTCAATTCACTTGATCGGTGTAGGGACTTTGTTTGTGCAAAGGAGGTAATTTGTATTTATTTTATGTTCCTCTTTGGTTTATGTTTGCATATCTATTTTTCACCAATCCAATCATCCTCTTGTCCTAAGTTTTGTCATGTAAAATCCTACACATCCTACCTAGAATGGGGCATGTTATTCCTATGCGACATAGTCTTTAGAGATCACATCCTAGCTCACTTATGCAACATCCATCCATTCCATCCACTATTGTCTATCCTTTTGTCCATCCCTCTATCATGAGCTTTCCATCCCACACACTATCACTTACTCTTTTATCCATCCCATTTATTATCACCCATTCTTTTGTCCACTTATCTACTCCCATCTTTCTCCTTGCATCTAGAGCTGGTTTTTTTCCTTGTCATTGGTATCTAGTGCTAAGGCTATCCAAATTGTTATCCAATGTCATCCCAAAACATTCAAAAATCTAGAAAATCCCAAAAACATTCAAAAATCCAAAAAATCCAAAAACATAGTGATTTAAATAACTTTCCTTTTCCTTGTCAAAAAATCAAAAATCCAAAAACATAGTGTAAACTTTCCCCTTTCGCATCCTCATTTTGTCAAAAAATCCAAATCCAAAAGAAACCCAAAAACTCAAAAACTCCAAAATACAAACAACCTCATTACATCTTCATTCACAATCATTTCCAAAGCCATCCCAAAACATCACATCATTCCTTTGACTTGGTTATTGCATACCAAGATCTAGATCATACAATCTCCTAATTTTTCTTCTAGACCAATTAGTATCAAACCAACTAGTGAACAAACCTACCTTCAAAAGGGGATCTCCTTTTAAGAACACTATAGCCTTATCTTGTCTCCCTTTAAAGTCATTAGTCCATTTTGAGGTAGATTATCAAAAAGCCAAAATATGTTGATCTAGATTTTATAACATTAAACCCAGCCAATCATTCACCCAAATCACATGCTTACCACTTGATCAAAACAAAACCAAACCATCAAAAACATTCCACATCTGCCACAAGGCAATCTTGAGGTACCTACCTCCAAAGTAACCAATGATGCATCAAAGTTTACCACAGGCATGGACTCTAGTGTCTTCATTCCTATAGGGTATACTGCAGGTACTTCTTCATCCCAAAATCCTCATCAACAAACACATGAAGAATCTCCTGAACTAGATGATGACCTACAAGACCCCGCGATCTTAGAAAAAATTGGTAAATGTTGGAGGCAAATTGTGATCATTATTTCCATCCACTTTTTTGAAAAGGAGCTAAATTGCCTTACGATTTTGATACTTCTCAAATCTGGGAGAGGGATATCTTTAGTACCTCCATGACTGTTGGGAGTGGAGGTCATCCATCTTCATTACCCACAACATCCACATTACCACCTTCTTTTCCAACTAACAATCTCCCATTCACAAACATGTTCCACAAAACACCAATTGAACCACTCATACAACCATCATACATAGGTGTCCAACACCACTCTCATACGTCACATCAACTGTCTTCTTCAAGTCCATCCAACCCCTCTCCTAAATCACTAAAACGACCTTCTTCTAGTCCAAGCAATCCCATTTTTAAATCATAAAATCCACCTTCCGTAAACATCACAAGTTCTATCCCACATAATCCTTCTACTTATTCATCATCACCATCATCTTCTTTTATCCCATACAACCTCTTCTAATCCACAACAAACATCTTCATATATTCCCAACAATACTTATGTGAATCCCCTACAAGTATGTCACACTCATTCTTCCATAGCCAACGTACCCATTAATCCATTCCAAAACTACCATCAACCAACATCCAATTACCAACAACCACCTTCGAACTATCAACAACCTCCAAACCAAACCTATCAACAACCACCATCTAATTACCAACAATCTCAAAATCAAAACTACCAACAACTCCCATTCAACCATCAACAACCTCCAACCAACTATCAACAACCACCTTCTTCTTCCACCAATCAATCTTATACACCACCGCCGCCACCATTTGGGATGGAACTCACAATCCAAACAATGCAAAAACAAATTTCTGATCTTACACTCGGCAGTGTTAAAAAGACTTTCTCATTCGAGGAAGTTTGTCCTTATCTGTTTGATAGGACTATCCCAATGCTCCCTTTTCCTAAAAACTTTGTGGTACCTAAATTTGACAAATACAAAGGAAAAGGCTATCCTCAAGAGCATTTATGGGAATTCTACATGTCTTGTTTAGAGGTCACTCATGACGATACCTATCTCTTGCGTCTCTTTCCTCAAAGTCTCAGAGGACAAGCCATGGATTGGTTTTCACGATTACCTTTGGGTATTAAATCCTTTAGTGATCTTGCCAAGATGTTTGTTAACCATTTCTCATTTAACATTGAACAAGAAGTCTCCATGATAGACTTATGTAACAACAAACAAAGAAACAGAGAAACATTCACCTCGTTCTTGCAACGGTGGAGGAACATGGCCAGTAGATGCCCTTGGCAAATACCTGAAAAATAAAAGGTCAACATATTTGTCCAGAACTTGAACCAAGAACTTGGCTTTCAGCTACAAATGCATTGCACTAGCTCCTTTAAGGAAGTCATTTCAAAAGGAGCCACCATCGAAAATGCCCTTATCACTAAAGGACTGGTGAAAATCTTCAAAGAGACAAAAGATAACACTCTGCATCAAATGACAAGCCCCGCTTTTGGGCTAAAAAAAATGTTGTCAGAGATGGTGTTGTGGATGCCAAACACGTGAAACAATCCAAACACCTCTTAACCTCCAAACACCACAAAAGGACAATTCTACCCCTTTCAGGGACAATCCCAAATTGGACTTTGCAACCAAATGTAGATTCACTCCCTTAGGGGAACCCATCAAAAATGTCCTCAAGAAATTGATGCAAAACAACTTAATCACACTACCAGAAGCCACAAAATATGAAGAACTGGCTTTTAAACCCGCATGGTACAAGGACAATGACTACTGCGAATTCCATTGCACAAAAGGACACAAATTGCCGGGATGTATGAAACTAAAAACCCTCATCCAAAATCTCATTGATCATGGAGAAGTTGTCATCGATGGTGCTCCTCCACCAAAAACAAATAAAGATCTCAGTTTTATGACAATCCATTCCCTCCTCACAGAAAAGGAAACAATGCAAACAATAAAGGTAAAGGTGTAAATAAATTGTTAGGAGTGTATGATTCGGTTGTTGGTCATTCTAGTGAAAGTACGGTATCCACGCTTACCATCAAAGGGAAAGCTCCTAACTGTGTTGTAACCACCTGTCGAGGTTGTGTTACCCTTCGTGGAGCAACCTCAAACAATCAATCTGCTTCAGAGTATAATCTTCTTGATCACTTGGGTAAAACTCCATCCCTCATCTCCATTCTTGATCTTCTCCGCACTTCACCTGAGCATCGGGACATCCCCGAAAGGCCCTCAAAGAGTCAATTGTCCCTAAAAACATTGACATTGTCCAATTCAAAGCCATGATAGGACATATCACCTCTCCTTAGTCAACAAAGCAATCAATTTAGTTCACTAAGCAATCAAATTAGTTAACTAATTAGTCAATCTAGTTAGCTCATCAATCAACTCAATCAACAAAGTAACCAATTTAGTTCACTAATCAATCAACTGAGTTCACTAATCAATCTATTTAGTCAACTCTGTTAACTCCCTTGATGCATGAGAGGGGTGGGACACTTGTCCTCTTCTGATTCACGCACATGCTCTCAACCTTCATCAACCGTTCATCTTTCCAATCATCCTCAACTGTAGATCTGATATCTCACATGTCTATAAAAAGAAGCCTCTTTCTCCATTTTTTACCATCTCTCATTCAAGTAAACTTATGTTGTCGTAATCATTCCTTGGGAGATCATATTTGCATTATAATTATAGAGCAACATCAAAGATCTAGGAGCTATCAATTGGAATAGGGTGCATTTCAATTTGCTCAATCAGTGTAGGGACTTCGTTTGTGCAAAGGAGGTAATTTGTATTTGTTTTATGTTCCTCTTTGGTTTATGTTTACATATCTGTTTTTCACCTATACACATTGTTCAAATACCATCAATGAAATGTACTTAATTCTAGAATACCAAAATCATATTTAAGGACATAAAATTAGCAACATAAAAATTAGAAAACCACATGAGATCATCATTTAACACGGGATTACATGGAGAAACCATTAATGAGAAAAAAAAACTCCACCAAGAATAGGGAAAAGTATGTATTATCTTTGAAAAATAAATTACAATAGTCACATACTTTCATTCTCCTCTTTGTCTCCACTGGCAACACCTATACCTGTGAACAATCTCAACACATGCAACTCTTTATCTTGTTCTTGCAACCTCTTCCTATCTCACTCACTTTACCACTATCCAAGGTTCCAATATATAGAGTCACAAGAGAAGCCAAGGCACCAAATACAGTGTCCAAACCATGCCTTTTCATTTCCAATGCCTCCATCCATTGGTTTACTTCCTGGAATGTGAAAGGTCATCATAGAATGGTCTTTGTCTTCACACTCTCAAGCACCCAACTTAGGTAATACTAAAAAACACCTAGAAGGAACTCAAGAGTCTTTCTTCACTCTTTCTGAAGCAACCTAATTGGAGGTAGAACTTTAATTAATTAATTTGTCTCCACAAGTCACAATTAATTATTAACCACTCCCAGTGAACTCCTTGTTCCCTTATGAATGCATTTACAAACTATAGGTGGAACATTATTACAAATTATTTCCAATAACAACCTAAGTGTCTAGGGACACTTTCCAAGGATGTTGGAACCATATAAAATTGGATAAGATTCACAAGGTAGATGGTACATAAATCCTAACATTCTCCCACTTAAAATCATACATTGTAAATACACCCATATGAATAATCAACAAGGGGAAAACATCCCTTAGCCAACCATGTACCATCTAATTCTTCAACATGCTCTCGTGCTTTAACAAGATACCTACAATAGCAACCAAGGTAACCACCATCTCAGCTAGGAACTCCTCTCATCCTCCATCATGCCAAACTATGATAAGACAAGGACCATGCCAAGGTGAAACATACTAATGATCATTAAAATCTACACCAATATCTACATGAACATAAGCACCAAATTTAAATGAATGGCTTTGAGTGGCTATTGCATTCATACCGACTAGAATAGAAACCACAACAAGTTACTAGCTCATGTAGTTTATCCATACCTCAAACTAGGTTATACAAACCAACATAGCTAGAACTCCATGCCATCAACATATCAACCCAAATTTGCAACCAAGTCCTTGCATATCCATCATCCCACAAAATGAAATCTCCAAGGTAACAACACAAACCTCTAAAGCATCTCAACATTACAAAAAAAGTGTAACCAATACAAGAAAGGTGTCCCCCTCATACAAAACATATATACATTCTAGAACTCCCACTGCATGGGTAATGTCAAATCTGAAAAACTAGATCAAGGCATTCATATGTCCACCTATAGCACTCACATAGTGTCAAGAAAATATACAATGATATGCAAAATACATCATGTTATAAAACTTCTCTCATTACCAATCTCCAAATAACTCTCTCAAGTTCTCCCCACTAATGAAGAAAGAGATCAAGGAGTTACCAATCTATTGCCATAAAATAATGAAGTACAAACAACAGTACTTGACTCCATACAAACCTCAACTCCGTAGACATAAGAACCTTTAGGAAGAAGACAATATACCAAGGAGGAGAGAACCTACAAATTAAACCATGTCCTTATACCAATAATAACATGTGTCAAGCTATGAAGGAGAAACCAGGTTGTCCAAGAGCTTTCAAGTCACAAAAGCACCAACTCGACAACCCACAAGGAAAAAACGGAATACAACCACGACTTTCACACATAAATCTACAAAACAAAATTAACTAGAACTCCCTATATAGCCCAAAAAATCTTTCACCCACAAGAACCAAAGGTGGCCTAGCTCTAATACCAATTGTTAGGGAATGAAAGGTAAACTACTACAATATAGAAATCTGAAATATGTTTGCAAATCTAAAATTAAGACTTATTGTTCATTGAAAATACCATCAAGCAAATGTGCTTAATTATAAAATACCAAAATCATATTTAAGGACATAAAATCAACAACATAAAAATCATCAAACCACGTGAGATCATCACATAACACGGGATTACATGGAGAAACCCTTAAAGGGAAAAAAAACTCCACCAAGAAGAGAGGCCAAGTATGTATTATCTTTGAAAAACATTCTTACAATAGTCACACACTTCCATTCTCCTCTTTGCCTCCACTAGCAGCACCTATGTACTTGTGAACAATCCCAACACATGCAACTCTTTATATTGTTCTTGTAACCTCTTCCTATCTCACTCACTTTACCACTATCCAAGGTTCCAATATATAGAGTCACAAGAGAAGCCAAGGCACCAAATACGGTGCCCAAAACATGCCTTTTCATTTCCAATGCCTCCATCCATTGGTTTACTTCTTGGAATGTGAAAGATCATCATAGCATGGTCTAAGAAACCTTAGCAACCTTATCCTATGTGCATGATAAAGTTGAGATAATAAGGTAATGCATAAATAATAATGTAGTCTAACAATTATTAGGGTCAAGGGAATCACTAGGCTTTTAGATGGGATGAATCAAGTGGGAAGACCAAGATGGAGGGAATTCGTGGATTGCAACTCTACTAAATAAGTCAACAATGGATGAACAAAGTACAAAAGTTGCATACTTTAAGAATGAAATTGCAATCCATCAACATTAGGTGCTTTATTAATTTGCAATTTATAAATGGCCTCTTTCACTTTTTTATTAAGTAAAGAAATTACAAGAAGATGGAGATAAGAGTCAAGATATTGCAATTAGAGGTTTACCAGGAATGTCATATAAGTTAGAGGCATGTTGGAACCAAATATAGGGGTTTGTGACACAACAAATATTCCTATGAGGAAGGAGGGTATGCCAAAAGAGTCTAGGGTCATTGAGCAATGTGGATGACACATTACGACAATAGGTGAAAAGGAATTGTTATTTTTTGTTGTAGAAGTATACAATAAGTTCATGAAGACCCTTAGGAGCAATAGGGTCATGTCTAAGAAAGCCCTTAAGTGTGTAATGAAGGTTTGTACACTCTTCATTAAATCACTTATTCATAAAACACCAACTCTTTAATTTCTAGCTTTAGGAGCAGAGTATGGGAAGACATTTATTACAATAGCCCACAGAACATTGACTAATGAAGTAGCTTTCTCATGTGTGTTCAAGACAAGCAAGATAAGGCAAAAGTGTTTTTAGGTGTTCAGCATAGGCATTGGCAAGAAAGGAATCAATGAATAATAGTGCAAGGGCTTGTAACAATAGTAGTCTTAGGGGATGGTGCCTAGATTTTGAGGTTAAAGGATAAGTATGTGTGGTTAGTCAAGGGCATGTGAGATGAAATGTAGAGATGTGAAATATCTTGCATGATATTAGGAGATGTCAAGAGATAATGAACTACCCTAGCCTAGACTTTGTGGTTAAAAAAGTAAAACTATATGACTCTTGAAAGCAAGATAAGGCATTCAGAATAAAAAGCTAGTTTGACTCACTCGTGCCAATCAAGGATCTCCCATAGGAAGTGATGTGCACTTCATCTATAGAGGCTTAAGATATGCCAAAAAATTCTAGATCAATAGTAGTTGCAAGAAGAGTATCCTTTGATAACTCATGCATGTAACTTATGGTGTACCTATAAATTCACTAAAGTCTCCAATCATAACAATCTCACCCAAAAGTTAAGAGCCTAGGTATCTCGATAAAGTAAGAGTTGCCATCCACACTAATAGAGTAGTCAAGTCATAATGAAGGGATGTAACATACAACAAAGTACACATCTTACGTGCTTGTACCTCTAGTGAGTTTCAGCCATAAAATGCAAGCATGTTCATTTGTATAGAATTTACATCATACTAAACAAGTTCCTCTTAAACCTCTCATGCTTCAATCCCAATGAGAATTCTTGTGAGTTGAGAACCAAGCAAAACCTTAAAAAGAAGGTAGAGGATGCTCACAACTTTCATGTGTATCACTAAAGAAGATAATGTCATGAGCATCAATGATGTCATGCAATCTAATAGAGGAAAACTAAAGCATTCTATTACAATTCCAACTTGCAACTCTAAGCATGTAAGAGGAGCCATCCTCACATCAATTACAACTTTTCCACGCTACTAGAGGAGAGTCTCATATCCACCATTTAAACACATTATTATTATTTTTGAGCTTTTATGACCTAGTTTCTCGCCCTTTTAAGCTCCTCATAGTGGAAGTGTGTTAAGTCTTCATCAATATAAACTACTTAAGAGAAAAGGATTTTCTTGGCTTGTAAAGCGTTGAGGATTTCATAGAGATTGATATGCAACTTTTAAATAATGACCTTTGATGAGACCCATTCGTGTCTTTCAATGATTGAAAATTGAGCCTTGAGGATTTCATAGAAAATTGATATATAACTTTAAATAATGCTCTTTGATGAAGCCTATTGATGTCTTTCACATGATTGAAATTAAGTAAGGTAATATACCTCTAAATTAACAAACCTTAGACAATTAAACTTGGACCTTTAAGGCCCTAAGTCTCTTCAAAATATAAACATGTGTGCAAAATAGTTAAATTTTAAAAGCAGCCCTTTGAAAATCTAAACATCTAGATGAAGTACAATATAGAGATAACAAAGCCAAGTATGCACTTTCTCTTCTACAATTATTTTTCATATATTTCACTTCAACATACTTCAACTTTTAGCTTTTTTAAATAAAAACAACACTAATTTCCCATCTAAAATTACATTTAAATCCTAAATTTTTATTATTATTTTTTCTTTCTATTTTATTTAATTAAAAATAAACTTATATCGATCAATTTGAAATTAATATTTATAAATTGTAGTGTTGAACACTCTTTATTTATGTAAGAGTACTTTTGGATTCCACTCTATAAGTAAATTTATTAAAAAAAAACTTATACCAACCATTATTTATTTTATATTTATTATTTTTATATTAAATTAAACAAAATAAAGAATTGCAACCATTATATTTACTTATATTTATCGTTGAAATTCCAATTTCATCTTATATTGATATGAAAATAGTTGGTCTCCTTTAACCATATATGTACAATTTTTTTTGGGTACCATTCATCAAGGATAATTTTTTGGCCAAATACTTTAAAATCTTCATTAATTTTTTTTTTTATTAATACATGTTTCTTTGGTGTTTTATGGTTTTATTTACGAACAATTTTACCAATTTTTTACTTTAAATATATTACCATTTTTTTATTCAAAGTTCGAGAATATTAATAAAGTAGTCTTTTTATAAATATATTGACTTTTTACATTTCATATACAATTTTAATGTTAATTTATTTTAAACCCAAATAAAATTAGATAACAATTATTAGATTGAGCAACACAGTATTTAAGGAGTTTCTACCTCGGTATTAACAAAAAACTTTCCCATACACAAACAAAAGGAACTTCAGTATTATAACAAGGATTTGGATTTGCCACTAGGACAAACTCCATTCAGAGGAATATTTGTCCTGTATGACAAACCCCACGCAGAAATTAAAAAGTATATCCTGAACTATTACAAAGATTTGTCCCTAATAATATATGCCGATTATTATTAAATACTGTGGACACTACTCAGCTTATACATCCCTCTATATTAGTATATTGTTACTCAAATTCAGTCATACAAACTGGTTAAGTAACTCTTCAACAGTGGTGTATTTCACATCTGGGTAGAGTTGACTGGCTTCCACGCCATCAGGTCCAATTTCAAAATTGGTTTGGTCCCCTTTCACAAAAGTGGAGTAACCAATAGCAAGGCCAATATTGGCTGGGAATGGTGTCTCTGCATACCATTTTACAAAAAGCCATGTCACTAATTTACCAGCAAAAGAATCACCAAATATAAAACTGTTCATTTCAAATATCTAACTGGCACTCCTCTATTAACAATGTAAGCATACTTTAATATCCATAGACTACCCAATATTTATAGTGAAACTGATACCACTCATACTACCAACCTTCAATTTTTTTCAGGACAGCTTCCTCTGGGACATAGACCTTCTCCAGAGTCTTTCCTATCATCTTCTCCCACAAGGCTACCAGCTCATTGAAAGAAAAGGTATTGGCAGGAAGCCTCAAATATAGGGTTTTGTTCAGAGTTCTTGGGTCATCCACTGCCTTGATGGTAAAAGTGCCAATATCCTCCTCTTTCACAAACACGGCTGTGACATTCATTCTAGCAAATGATTTAGGGAAAAGACTGACAGATAAAAATATAAATATTCAACAAAAAGAAGCTCTGAAAATTCTTATCTGGGACGTTTACACACCTTTGGCATTGCCATCCCCTAGAATAACAACTTTATCCCTTGGAGGGGCAGAAAGGCCTGGTTGCCCCAAATTTGGCACAAAATAACCTGCAAATAAATTGCTGGAGACATATGTGTAGGGAATGCCTTCTGCCTCAATGGCCCTGCGGATATTGACCTTCTTACCAAACATGGTCTTAGCAGGCTCTACTGCATGGACTTTATCAACATCATTTCCAAACTCAGATGGCAAAAATCTCTGCAAAATCATCAGCAAGGGTCATGAAAAGCATTGGAGCATACTCATTTTTTACCAAAGTAGTCTGTATGAAAAATGGGGAACTATCACATACCTTAATGGTTCCAACCTCTTTGATTGCCTTGATAATGTTTAACTGATCCGTCAGCTGTGCCCCTCCCACTGTAGAGATAACCACATCCACCTTCTTGATTGCCTCCACAAGACTTGTATGATCATCCAGAGATCCCTGCCATGAGATATCGATTAGGTCAGGCATTTCAGCACATACAAGTAAAATGACACAAGTTCAATCTTTTTGGAGTTCATGTCTATGTCAGTATAATATGGCTACAAAGTAAACTAATCAATACAGGGGAGAGACCTAAAATGTAGACACCCTCTAAATTTCCCACAACTTAAAAATATAAGACACGTATTCTAGGTAGACCTAAAACCCCTCTTAACCTTTATATGGCTTGCATTTACAGATCCAACATAGGCCCCATGGCCAGAGCAGGTGTGCTAGTTACAGTGAACAGTGACGAAAATAAGCGCTCATGCTGTTTAAACTTTAAAGGAAAAAAAAAAAAAAAAAATTTGATGTATACACTAAAATTAGTCCTAGACCAATTAAAAGAAATTATGTGTTGGATACCCATCAAGAAAATGAATATTATTTTGGACTGAACTTAGTGCTAGGCTCATTCAAAGAAATTTGAATATTATAAGAAGGTAAATCTTCTATTATTTGTAAGCAGCTTTGTTTTATTTATCTATATGTATAACTTTCTTTGACATATATATATTTTCTTTGACTCGTATATATAAAGAAAGTTAATTATATTTATATATATAACTTTCTTTCTTTGGGTGTGTATATATATATATAAGTTTTCTTCCACTCCTTAGTCATTTACTATGTGACCTTAAATGGTCTAATAGGTAGTAAAAAAACATGTGCTGTGTTTTTTGTTTTTATTTTTTAATTGAAGAAAAGTATATATTATTGATAAAAAGAAGTATAGAGTGTAGATTTAGAATTAAAGATAGTTACAACTTACAATTAAAGTATATATGAAGATTTGTGACCTTAAAGAGGTTAATAGGTACATAAAAACATGTGCAGTGTTTTTTGTTTTTGTTTTTTAATTGAAGAAAAGTATATATTATTGATAAAAAGAAGTATAGAGTGTAGATTTAGAAATAAAGATAGTTACAACTTACAATTAAAATATTTATGAAGATTTGAGATAAGAAACAATTCCGAAAGGTAGATTAAATTTTCTATTAAGAGATATGTATAGTTTTTCCAAGAGTTGACAGCACTTAATCATCTATGATTATGTTGTTAACTCTGAGCAAAAAAAATTTTTTATCTTTGTCAAGAGCTGCCACCTGAGATTGAACATTGATTACTCGGGTCTTGAGCTCAGCATTGCTTTCCAACACCTCCTTCAATGTTTTAATGAGCATTGACAGATGTAAAAGACTATTAAAGAAAATGCTGTACATAATCACCTCTGTTGGCCAGAAGGCATTTAAAAAACAGCTTTACATCTAGGCATACATTAAAATATATTAAGAAAGGATTCTGGTATTTTATTTTGTGAACAATGCAGCTCTATAAGTGCAGATTTTCAGTTTAGTTTTATTATTAAATATATTAGGGCATGAAATCATGCTAATATTTCAAATTTGTTGTGCATGATTTGAAGTCTGTAAGGCATGTTTAACAGTCTCTGTTTTGTGGCAGAAGGCTCAAGCTGAACCACCTGGACTCAAACCCATTATCACTCTCCATTTTCTATTAAGCCTCAGTTGAAGTTGGAGTGGAAGGAGAAGTTTTTAGTAGATTGGCTTGAGGGGTAAGCTTTCAATGTTATATCTTGGGAAACACCTCCAATCTTTAAAAAATTTATTAGATAGGAGTTGAAAGTTTTAATTGTAAAGCTGAAGGAACCAAAGCAACTTTATGGATGTCATTAATATGAGCATTGGACAGTTTGTAATTATGCTTAAATTGCATATCACTTCCCTAGTTAAGGTTGAGAAGTTTCAAATGTTTTTGAATTACCTGATTCCTCTTCTAAATAGAATCTTGCTACATAATTTAGTGCTAATGTTTGATAATTTAAGCATATCAACATGCTCCACCATATTGATGGTGAAGAGAGACTCACTCCATGACTGAGTGAGTGTCCTTTCCATTGAAGAAGAGGTGAGACTGCCTGCCAGGCTTTCCATAAACTTAAGACTCCACCATATTGATGGTGAAGAGAGACTCACTCCATGACTGACTGAGTGTCCTTTCCATTGAAGAAGAGGTGAGACTGCCTTGCCAGGCTTTCCATAAACTTAAGAGTTATCTAGAAGCTTGAGGTTTAAAGTGTTGTTCCATAGAGATTATTCTTCCGCACAACCTCTTTCCAAGAATTGTTGGCCTTGGCTGTAGCATTCATGTGCCTAATGAGTGCCTTCCAAAGTACAGATCCTGAAGAACTTTTATCATCCATTTTGCAATGAGGCAGGTCCCTTGGGTTGAGGGATCAATCGCTTCTAGACCACTTTTATTTTTTGGTTGGATACAGTATAGCCAAGAAGCAACCAGATGGCCCTTTTTGTTGTCCCATTTTCCCCAAACGATTCCTCTAAAGATTTGAGTTTAACTGGTTATAACTGCTTTTTGACAGATGCCGACAGGATGAAATGTAGATGTGACAGGCTATAAAGATTTTGTTGGCAATTTGGAAGGATCCTACCATAGAACGAAATTTGTTTGAACGAGACTAAAACTTGACTTTTAGTTTATTGATTAAATACTTTCACATTTCAGACAATGTGACTCCTGTCCCAAAGGGGATTCCTTCATATCTTGAAATGTAACCATGTTTTATGCATTTCCATTGTGGGGTATCCATGGAGGTGGCGGGTCAGCAAAAGTAGCATTAATTCAATTTTATTATGAGAATTAAGACCCAATTGTTGAGCAAAACAAGTCCAAAACATCTAGGGTATTGTTCATCTCTTCTTGGGAATTTTGAATGACTAGTAAACTATCATCAACAACAACCATCATCAATAAAGTGAGAATTAAGAGTAATTTCATTACTAAGTAGAGAAATGCCACGGATTAGATTCTAATTTTTTAATAGGGTTCGATAAATATCCAAGAGCATTGGCAGTGAGAACGTAAATGAGTAGGGCCAAAGGACAGCATTGTCTTATCTACCGTCGAAGAGAAAAAGTTTGACGGAGCCACTAATAGCTATGCAAGCATTAACATCAGCAAAGAGGAATTGAATGTGAGAAATAAGCTTGGGACCAAAGCCTAACCATTTAAGCATTTTAGGATGAACTGCTACTCTTTTTTGGGGTATGCCTTGTCAAAATTTGTTGAGTCCATTCTATTGTTTCCCAAGCAAGCACCAAGTTGTAATCTCCCACTTTAAAAAGTCGATTTGTTCAGGTATTACAATTTCTTGGGCCATGTGTCTAATTCTTTACCTATGGCTTTGGCTGGAATCTCATAGGAGGTATTAAGAAGAGTAATTATTCTCCATAGGGAGGTATTAAGAAGAGTAATTAGTCTCCAATATGAGACATTGTCAAAGTTAAAACACACACTTCACACATAGAAAGTGAACATGTACCAAATTTTAAACATGCTTCATGCACAAAGTTAGTTTAATCACACACAAGTAAACACTCGAGTTCAAATATGCCAAAGAACAAACACACACAAAGTGAATGCCAACACTCTTCACACAATGTTAGTTCAATCACTTCACACATAGTTGATTCAAACTCACACTTCATACAAATATGCCAAAGAACAAACACACACAAAGTGAATGCCAACACTCTTCACACAATGTTAGTTCAATCACTTCACACATAGTTGATTCAGACTCACACTTCATACATATATGTTTTTAAAAGTTATTTTGTATAATGCTTGGTCGATAGGAAATTAGTAACATGGATTTTTATTATCCTACATTATTTAGGTACTGCATGGTTCACCTCTTGCTTGCTTAGAATTTATTTAGTTCATTCACGATTTACAATTTACTTCATGTGCTTATTCATTTAATACCACTCAATTATTTTTATTTGCAAAAAAAGTTATTGAATTTCTTATTGTATTTATAACCTTGTCTACCAACAACTACATATAATGACTTTCCATAAAAATAAAAATATAAACTATTTAGTGATAGGCCTATAAATATTTGTGCCTATTACTCTCCATAGGAGGTATTAAGAAGAGTAATTAGTCTCCAATCTGAGACATTGTTTTCATTTTTTTCGCTTAGGAATTAATTCTATCAACCTTTAATTAATAGGTCCACCCAAGGATCCCTTTGTTAAGGCTTCTTTGTAAATCTCTGTCCTCCCTGATAAATGACCACAGTTTTGTAGAATTTTGCAGGTAGACCGTCTATATCAAGGCTTTTAGAATCGGACATATCCTTCAAGGAAGCATCAAACTCCTCAAGGATGAATAGACAGTCTACGTAGATCTACTGGTCAAGATCAGTCTTATTGGGTATGCAAGTGCCTACAGAGTCCTCAGTTATATCTGGAAGTGAATTTCCTTCAGCTGGGTCAATAAAAATTGTTTGTGGTGCTGGAGAAAAATGGACTTAATATCATTAAGGTTGTCATGGGTCCGCACCTCTTGGTCATTGATAGATATTATCTGCACTTGATAATGGTTATGTTTAAGATAGTTGAAGAAGAATTTGGTTCCCTTACCTCCTCCATTCATACAATGCAGCCTAGCTCTTAATTGAGCACCTCCACCATGGTAGAGCTCAAATTTTATGAGTTTTGTTTCAGTAGTAGCAATAGCTTGTTGTAAGGAACCATTAGTAGGTGCTGAAACCAAATGAGTGTTGCTTTCTCCAATTGGTTGCTGAATGGTTTTTTCCATTCTAGATCTCTTTCTAGCCATCTTTTTACCATAAGATGTTAGGAAGGCAGTGCCGTAATTAATTGCATCGATCCCTACAGCTTAGTTTCCTCAGGTCTAGGAGCATCAATCAATATAGCGTGAGTCTTTTTTTTGGGTGGGGTTTCTAAAATGGGGTCAGAAACCCTCATGGTGTTTCTAATTAGGATCCAAACATCAAATCATTTTTGCAAGAGCTTGTGATAATAGTACCAACTGTTTAATTTTTTATGGACCAGCTACAAGTTGAACTTCGTGGCTTCTAGCCTAGCTTTGATACCATGTTAATCTTTTCATGGACCAACTAGGAGTCGAACTTCGTTGCTCCTAGCTTAGCTTTGTCGCTCCTAGCCTAGCTTTGATACCATGTTAATCTTTTCATGGACCAACTAGGAGTCGAACTTCGTCGCTCCTAGCCTAGCTTTGATACCATGTTAATCTTTTCATGGACCAACTAGGAGTCGAACCTAGGACCTTCCATTTGCTACTGGAGTGCTCTACCAACTGAGCTACTAGCCCTTTGTGGCTAGTCCATCGTCGCTCCTAGTCTGGCTTTGATACCATGTTAATCTTTTCATGGACCAGCTAGGAGTCGAACCTAGGACCTTCCATTTGCTGCTGGAGTGTTCTACCAACTGAACTACTGACCCCTTGTAACCAGTCCATGATTGGTCAAGGTGTGACTTATTTCCAACACCAACTTCTGTCCTAGTGCTCTTCCCCATGTTGAAGTCACATCCCCCAAATCCATTTAACCACAGTGAGGGCATTCACAGTCGATTCCCACAACTTGAATCAAAATGAGTAGTCATTGGGGGCACAACAATGACCAATAGATCGTCTTTGGAGCAGCAGCCCAAACTGAATTATTGTGGAAATCCCCTCCCTCCTTAAGAGATGACAACTTAGCTAACCAGAGCGCAATTTCACAGCACCCTCACTTCCTTTAACGTGTTAAGTAGTTTTAAACCAACCATCAAAAATGAATAATATTGAATAATGATGGGATGCAAATGCTAAACATTAAAACAAACATTTACGGTACGGCCCTAACAACCCATTCAGAATTGGCCGAACTGACATACATCTTAAATAAAACACAATGAATTTGGTACACCATTACATAATGATCAAACGGGTATACCAAAAAAATTTCAAATTACTAACGTTTTTCAAGTTTTTATATATTATATCATTTCTAAAATCTCTTCTGAATTGAAGATGCTACAGCAAAGTTAAAAGAATTGAATATTCATATAATAATCCTTTTAAAAAAAATTATAAAATATTAAAAACACATTAATACTCTCTAAATTTCTCCAACACTAAAAATGTAAAGCACTCTAAAAATGTGGCCCGTGCAAGGAATATGATTGGGTAAAAATTACTATAGGTTATAAAGAGCCTAAACCCCTCTAATCTCTTTATAACTTGTATTGACAGGTCCAATACAGACCCCATGGCCAGAACAGGTGTGATAGTTACAGTAACGAAAATAGCAGTATTTCCAAAATACAGCACATGCTGTACAAAGAAAAAAAAAATGAATTTTTTGCTGCCTACAGTAAAATTAGTCATAGACCCATTCAAAGAAATTATCTATTTGGCTACCCGTCAAGAAGATGAATATTCTATTATTTGTAAGCAGCTATGTTCAATATAAAAAAAAATATTTTTTTACAGATCAACTGACATGAGTCAAGTTTTTCCTCCGACTTTAATAGTCAATTAATCTATGATCTTGGGGACTAATAAAAACATGTT